>CM060442.1:4204724-5404724 GCA_030545235.1 Helianthus tuberosus
GGGTTTGGGCACGTTTGCCATTTTCGTCCAAAATGACACTTTTGTACCAAATTTCCCCCAACGTTTGTAACTTTTTGCCATTTTCATCAAACCACTAACTTAGTTTATTTTTTATGTTAAGTTAAAGATATTTGGATGAAACTGGCAAATATAAAACCACACGGACGATTTTGGCAATTTACTCAACCCTTTTTAATTTCTTTTATTTAATTATTTTTGTTACATATATAATAAAAAAAGAATATACATGCAATTTTTAGAAAAAAAATAATAGTTTTGTCACATAATTTTTTATAAATTTTTATCTAAATCACTAACTCAGTTTATTTTTTCTGTTAAGGTGAAGGATGTTTTAAATTTTATAAATTAAGATAGAAATTAATTTACACTTTCTTTATATAAATCAGTTTTATAAAGAGAAAACGTGATTGGTGTGCAACACATAACAATCTATTACAACTTTTAGTATTTATCAGTTGTAGAGATAGAAAAAAAATTCTAAAACGTTACATATTTTTTAAATGTGTTGAGCACTTAGGAAATATGTTGGTAGAAATAAAATATTTATTTAATTAAGATTATTAGGGTAACTAACTAATACTTATTCTGAGTGGCTTGAGCAAAGAAACTTTTCGTTCATAACATTATAATTACAATTTGGCGGGTAATTTTAAAGTTTGGTAACAATACGTTGTTTGATGGGGGGGGGGGGGGGTGGCTTCTGTTTTTTCCTTAGGAGCAAATTTAAAAGAGTAGAAGATGAATTACAAACTTGGTACATATGATAAGATTTTTTTATTTGACCTTTTTCAATAAGGTCACCAACATTTTAGTTTTATAAAATTTAGAGGTTTAAGTAGATTTTATTTTTATAAAACCGATCTATACAAAAAATTAGAAATTAATTTCTGTCTTAGTTTATAAACATCCTTCCGCCTTAATAGAAAAATTAACTTAGTTAGTGGTTGGATGAAAATTTATAAAAATTATGCGACAAAGCTATTATTTTTTCCATATAAAAATTGCATGTATATTCTTTGTTATTATATATGTAAACAAAATTAATTAAATAAAATAAATTTAAAAGAGTTTGAGTAAATTGCCAAAATCGTCCCCCGTGGTTTTATATTTTGCCAGTTTCATCCAAATATTCTCAACTTAACAGAAAAAATAAACTAAGTTAGTGGTTTGGATGAAAATGACAAAAAGTTACAAACGTTAGGGACAATTTGGTATAAAAGTGTCATTTTGGACGAAAATGGCAAACCTGCCCAAACCTCAGGGACGATTTTGGCAATTAACTCTAAATTAAAAAATAAAAAGTTTGATGGGAGTTGTGACCGCTTTGAGCGCACTTGGTTTGCGACCGTCTTAGCTGTAGCAATGTTAGGTAAAAGTGTAACCGGAAATAATACCTTTTTCAGCGCCATCTTTTAATTTCCCCCCCAATATTAAGCGGGCCAATTGTTCAATTCTCTCCAAAACCTAATCTCCCTCAGTTGAACCATCTACCTCCCTCAATTGAACCATCTTCGTCCTCTGCTCCACATCACTGCCCAACGATTTGGTGATTTTAGTGCTTAATTGCTTCAAAACCTAACCGCTCTCAATCGCTCCAAAACCCTAATCCCCCCCCCCCCCCCCCCCCCCCCCCCCCCCCCCAAAAGGCAGTCGTTTGAATTTAACAACATCATCATTCGATTCTGGTGATTTTAGACTTGGAATTGTGACATTGTTATGGAGGTGAGTAAAACACACACAATTATCTTGTTGTTCTATGTAATAGAAAACATAATATAGGTCCTTGTTCTCCATGTACAAGCACCAAATATGCACAATTAGATTGTTCACTTTCATTTTTTAATGTTCATAGTCGAGAATTGTTCTTCATCGTTCATACATTTATGTTTAAGGATGTAATTTTGCTCATCATTCTCACATTTGTTTCATTTGTATTCTACATGAACATTGATTTCATCTTTTTTGATATCTTTTTTGTTGTAACGGTCAAATAGTCAATATTGATTACTTGTCATACCCACTTGTAGCTGTCACTAGTTGAAGATATTTAGAACCTATCGTTCATCTAGACTTTCAACATTCAACACTGAATTAATGTGTAATGTTAGTTAAGCTAATTGATTAACTAGTTCATGTTACATAGCTACTAAGCTAGTTTTTGTGTCTATTGTTATATATTATATGCATATTTGTTATTTAATTAGCCCTTCTTTTATGCTCAGGGATATAAAGGAGATAAGGAGTATTTGGGCAAATATGAACAGGTATATATAATACACCATTTTGCCCTTGTATCATTTTTACCCAAACTTAGTCATGTAGATTTATATCTGATTTCTGGTAATAGATTTATATGTCAGTGACAATTTAATTGTATGTTACTAAGCTTATGTCTATCAGGAACAAATACACCCCCCCTCCCCTTTCAACCAAGGTTGCCCTCTGTTCTATTGAATCTTTTTAGGTGTTTCTATTTCATAAACTTTTGCGGACATCAGCCCAGAGCCTACTGCCTGTTGCTGGCAACATCTTTAGGACACGTATATAAAGGTTAGATAATTTGCGGTTGTGACTTGTGAAACGAAGTAGTTATTTTCTTTACATTTATTATTTTGCTGGTTGGAATTAAAAAGTTTTATAATTTTTGCGTGCACCTTCTTGATGTTAATCTAATAGGCTTTCTTGGTTACTTCTAGTTTGCAACTCATTTGCATACATGAGAGCTAGAAGGCGTAAAGGTGCAAAAGCCTGGTATGTCACTTTCTTTGACCATTGATGCCTTGTTATTTAACATTGGGTGATCTGTTCAACGTGCTGATGTGCTTCTTATTTGAGATTCTAGTGTAAATTGGGGGTGCAAACAAACCGTGCGGCTCACGAACCGCTCGAGAAAAAGCTCGAAATGAGCCGAGCTTTAGCCTAAAATAAAGCTCGTTTTTTTATCGAGCTCGAGCCCTGGCATGTGAAGCTCGTCGAGCCTTAGTGTGATATTAGTCCTATTAATATTTAGTAACACTTAACCCCTTATTTAAAATTGTCTAGTAAATGAGCTGAGCTTATTTAAACTTATTTACGAGCCAAGCTTGAATCGAACGTTAAGCTGGTTTAGTAAACGAGCACGATCCCGAGCTTCACTTATCGAGCTCACAAACCTAAACGAGTCTATTATTTATATTATTTTTATTAAATATACTAATTAATAGATAATAAACGAGCCAAGTCCGAGGCGAGCTCGATCTTTAGAAACTACCAGTGAGCCGAGCTCAAACTTTGAGCTGGGAACCAAGCCGAGCTCGGGCTAGAGCTCTCATACGTTAAATCGAGCTTGGTTTCGGCTCGTTTGCACCCCGGAAGTGTATCTATATGCCACTTATAACCGATTTTGATATCTAACAATTTTTTTAAATATAAATAAAAAATATTATTTTCGAACTTGTAAACAAGTTTATTTTTCATTTAGTTTTTCACAAAAGCATCTTTTGGGATGTGGCATCTACTCTCGCAGCTTGCTTAGCTTCAACCAGTGCCCATATCTACAATTTACTTATGCCATATCTACAATTTACTGGTTTAGTTAGTTAAATTCAATGGGTAATAACTTGTAGGTTGATTTCTATTGTATTTTAATAACTTCTAGTAAGCTTTTACTATAAGTTGAAAACAATTTCTTGCTATATGATGCCTGTTTTTTAGTGCCTTCCGATCAATTTGAATAGGATGATTCATGGTATACAGTTGCCAAGAACATAAAAGAGAATGACTTTCTGTTGCTCTCTCGTTTGCCTCTCGCTTCTCTCTAAAACGCAACTGCCAAGAACACACAAGAGAATGACTGGCAGATGCAAGTTAACTGAACCGGGAAACCGGAACTGTTCCTAAGATCGACGGAAATTGTATATATAGAATAATTATGGCATAAAATACACATCCCATTTAATTTATGACATAAAATAAGTTGTAAAAAAATATAATATATATAATGTGTTAAATGGGTCAACCTGCCGACCTGATCGGGTTGACCCGAACCCCGACCCGTTAACCTAAACGGGTTGGTGGGTTCAACCTGAAACTGACCCGAACCCATCTAGACTAAACCTAAACCCGCAAATTTCGTGTTAGGGTTCGTGTCGTGTTTTCGGTCGTGTCCGAAATTCACACCCAACATAGATTAAAAATGACACAGTTTCCCTAGGTTCTTTACTATATTTACTGCCCATTAATTTAAAAAAGAAAAGGTATAAGCAATGGTTTCTATATATAATGATCTTAACTTGATTCAGAGGCATATTATATGAAATTTGCTGGTGGTAGAAGTGCATATAAAGTAATTCGCATATCAGACATGAATGTTGATGTAAGAAGACTTTTTACATGATTTTAAATAAAATTGTTTACTATAATTGAGGATTTTACTAAAGACATTGTGGGGTGCATTTTATCAATTTGAACATTTATCCTTGTAGACATTGTGGGCACATGATTAGTAGCATTTGTAGATATAGGTACAACATATATACACTAGGATTAGGAGGATGTATTTGGCTAAAGATAGACCATGAGGTGTGTTTGTTTTTTCTACTTTAAGTTTACGCTGTTATGCAATTCAAGTAAGTTTATGTTGTTTTGTATAATATAATTATGTGTTTATCCATTAAGTTAAATATGAAGGTTTTCTTGAGGAGAAGTATGGGAAAGAACGTAATAAAACATCCAAAATTTGACAAAGACTTGTGGTCACGAGCTTTTGGCAAGAATAAAGGAAAAGTGTACGGGTTAGGCAATGATAGTGACCGTGTGTACATAGCAGAGAAGACCTTGAGGTATTTTTAATCCTTTTAGACTAATAACTTTTGTGCATTTGTATCGTTTCCCACTGTTATTATGTTTGTTTGGTTGAGATGCCTGTTTTTTATTGTTAGGTTTGATGCTCTTAAATTAGTGAGAATGTTAAGGAATTTCATAATGATTTGATTACACCTTTACAACCAACTTGACCCATTAGCTTCTAGCACTTGAATTGTAGCTCACAATTGTATTTTGTTTTCTTTGAAACCAACTTGACCCATTATTACTTTTCGTTAATTCTGATTTATTGATTCCATTCATTGGTTGTTTTGTAGATTGAAAAGTTGAACTTAGTTATCAAGGAGCTCGTTAAGGGAAAAAGATGAAGAAAAACAAAGGTTCAATGGAATTATTGTGGGGTTGTTGGCTGACAAAGAAAAAGATAAGGTGGATAAAGATGCGTTGCTAGATAGGATGTCACAAATTGAAGTTTTATTAACAGCTACAGTTCGAAGATAGGCTATAAACACTTGGTTTTGAATGTTTAGATGTTTATCTTATTAGGATAATTTAGTTGGTTTATATTTTAGTTGGATTTTATTATATGCTTTTGAAAACAAGATGTTTTATATAAGTTTGGGATTTTATTAGACTTTTTTTTATTATTAGTAGTTTTATTGATATGTAATTTTGATGAAAATAGCAGGGAGAAAAAAAATCTGAATTAAAAACCAATATTCGAGTAATCAGTAAATGGTAGCAAATGGTTGCAATTGTGTAAAAAATGGTGGCTAAATGGTATCAAACTCGCAAATTGTGTGAAAAAATGATGGCTAAATGGTGGCAACATAGTGGCATGATGGCTAAATGGTGGCAATATCGGTGCTAAATGGTGGCAATATACGTGGCTAAATGGTAAATGGTATTAAAACGTGGGCAAAAAAACTGATGGTTAAATGGTGGCAAATCAGTGGCTAAATGGTATGAAAACGCGTCACAACTCGGTGGCAAACAAGGCGGAGCGTTAGCAAACATGAAGCGGTGGCAAATAATTTTGACCAATTTTGTGGTGGTAAAATAAGGTAACAAAATATAAAAATGGTGGCAATCTGGTGGCATTAGGGCAATTGACACGGGTGTTTTTGTCACCGTATTTTCGGTGGCAAACTGGTGACAATAAGCAAATTGCTACCATTTTGTAACCAAAAATTACATGACAAAAACCATGTTTTCTAGTAGTAAGTGCAGTTGTGCTTTATAGTTCGGGTCTACGGTCAACAAAGTCCAAGCCAAGTTAAGAATTCGGAAGCTTTATCACTTCCGAGTTTATGATGTTAAACTCGGAATATGTTTATAATTATTGTTGTCCGAATTATTTGTTTTGTATCTCGGGCAATATGTTTTGTCCGGGTTTAGTCCCTAGTCTATATATATGTGTTGTATAGGGTAGATTAGGGCAACCTTTTAGAGCTTGGTGCATCTCTCACAAATCTCAGCTATTCTCCACCAGTGTGTGAATTCTACAGAGAGAGGGAGACTATGTGTTAGTGAGAGAAAGCTCGGTTTAGATCTTTGTGATCTAAACGAGCTTGTAGATGATGTATACTCTTTTGGTATGTAATCTGCGATGACTGATTCGTTAATAAATAGATTCATCTTCTACATCTTTCTATCTTTCGTGTTTATGATTGTTCTTCATGTCTTGAATCAAGTGCAATGTTGATGTTTGTCATCGATCCGGTGCCTTAACAGTAGATAAATGGGCTTAGCTAATATTGTTGATGGGCTGCTTGTAGGGCTGTCCAAACTGCTCGACGATCGCTCGAAAAATGCCTGAAAAATGTTCGTTCGATTCACGCTCAGTTTGTAAATGAGCCGCTCGGCTCGGTTCGATTTGAAAACGAGCCAAGCATGAACAAAGGTCCGCTCGCTCGTCGATCGCTCGGTTATGGTCGAATTATTTTTATTAAATAATTAATATATATATTTAATTAATATAAGCATAAGTAGCCCATAAAAATACAACGCCCACTCATACATAGTCCATAAAAATACTTAGCCCATTCATACTTAACTATTCCTTACCCTAAATCTAATTCCTAATTCCCCTTTCCCATTGTTCCAAGCCGCACACGGCGCGGCCACACTCTCACGCTCAGACGCTAAGTTGCACACACTCACGCAGTCACGCTCAGTTGCACACACTGCCCTAGCTCCGGCGACTGACCATCTATCCGGTGACTGTCCTACATCTTCATCACCAATTTTAATCTTCAAGTAAAGGTCAGTTTTCTTATATAGATCGAATTTATGATTTGAAACAAAGAGTTTTGCTTCACATACTTTCCAATCTAGTATATGATACTGACTAATCTTGAAGGAAATTATAATTATACGGGTCGATTTTGTGTTTTGATAACGTGTGTACAGGTTATACAGTTGTGTACAGTTAAATCGTTTAATTGAACCCGAAATCATTTGTGTACAGTGTACACAGGTTATATATGTTTTAATGAAGGTTGTTATTTTGATGACTCTAGTTAAAAGGTGGCTTTTTTTATACAGTTTACTCTGAATTGGTGATAAAAATTTAGGAATGTTGTTTTTTTTTTTTTTTTTTTTTTTTTGTAGAATGTCTTCTTATAAAACCGAGCGAAAACGATCTGCTCGATTCAGATTCAATCCGAGCACGAGCATCACTTTTGTGCTCTGTTTTGCAAACTCGATTCGATCGGATCGGATCGGTTGTAATTCAATCTACGCACGAGTAGACCCTCGCTCGGATCGGATCGGCTCAAGAACACCCCTAGCTGCTTGGTATTGTTGACTGGCTGCTTGGTAGCTGGGCTCGGAATGTTGTCGTTGGACATAAAAGATCAGGTAGCCTTTGAAGGCCTGCCTATATAATGCCTCATTTGCCTCATATGTACACATTCAGTCAACCAAAGAATTAAAGAGAATTTATCAAAAATGAAATTAGTGTATTTGGAAAAAAATGGAAAAAAAAAAAATTAGTGAGAAACTTATAGAATTTAGAAAAAAATTAGTGAGAATTAAAAAGAATTTACCAAAATGGACCATTAGAATAAATTTCTGAATCCGTCACTAAATACTTTGAACATATCCGGTGTGAGATCCTTTAGTTTCTGACAGAAGAAGAAGGGGGTGGCCGGTTGGAGGAAATAAAAAGAATATTATTAAATTCATTATTCTGGATTACCTTTAAATTAGTTTAGTATTTAAATTTCAAAAGTTATGTGTTGGGATTACAAAAGGTTGCTTGCAATCAATCTTAGGTTAGTCATCATCATACTTACTAAATCTCATCAATAGCAAAATTAAGTTAGTGTCTAAGAAGGGTAAGATATACACATCCTTACCTCTACCCCGTCGAAAGAGAGAGGCTGCTTCCAGTGAGACCCCTAACTCAATAGTAGATTTGTATCAAGTTTTGGACATGAGGCACATAACACTCAACAATCAGGACAAAAGCCGATTTGTGCATATACCCCTTTTCTTTTAGCTATCAACGCCACTAAATGATGCATTATTAGTTGTCCGCTACTTTTAACGTTATTTTCATGAAATTAGTAAAATAATGTTAAAATTAGTTGTCACACCCCAACCAATGGCGGAATCATCGGGGCGCGGCACTGAGCGAAACAGATTGTCCAGAAGTTTCCATAACAACTATCATTACCATTCAATTTAAAGTGATACGTCCCATACCGTATCTTAAATAGTCAAACAAGTTATTACAGATAACATCAAAACAAATATTCTGTTCCGACAACTCAGATTTAAACATAACTAATTTATTCGTTGGTTTCTAGGACTCCAGTTCCTAGCTTCGATTTCATCACAGCCCGAGAAGCATATAAACAACCTAGGCACCTGTCACATACGTTAAAATAAAGTCAATACATAAAATGTAAAGGTGAGCATACAAGTTTGATAATAGCATAATAGAGTTCGAATTCGTTTACGCATAACAAGCACGTACACATAGTGAAATGAAGCACGTTAGTTATCGACATAGATCCATCGATACCAATGACTGCGGGTTGACTGCCCGAGGCAGTTCGCAATACATGATTACCACCGTAATCCATGCAAGTAAAAGATCCTTAACAACCCCCGTGTGAACGGGTGCTGAGTCCAAACTATAGTACTATCGTTGCTAAGGCAGGTAGACAGCATTCCATGTGTAAACATAACAAACACGCATTCATAAGCCACGTATAACATGCATTAATGGTTTAGCGTTAAAATAGCTTGAGTAGTGTGATAGTTGTAGTTTGAATAGTTGTAACGTACGTAACACCCAAAAGTGCTAAAAGCAAAAAGGGTTCGAGTATACTCACAGCGGTTATGGATTGAAGGGAGCGCTTTACAGCGAGTACGGTTAGCCTGAATAGATTCGATAACGTAACGATAAGTGACACGCAAAATAGTACAAGGTGAGAGTGGGTAGGATAACTGATCGTGCGGATCAGCTATCCGTGAGAGGGAGTCATCCGTGCGCATGACCTATCCGTGCGGATGGTGATGCGTGCGGATGGGGATCCATCCGGATAAGCTATCCGTGCGTGCAAGCTGTCCGTGCGGATGGTAATCCGTGCGGATTAGCTGTGCGTGCGGACAAGTTGCTTGTGCGGATAAACGTTCAAGTGGATTGTTTCTTCCTAAGTGTGAGGTGTGTTTGTGTATGATGGCTTGTGCTTTGGAGTTTTCGTTGTAGCATTTAGAAAATATTTAAGTGTTTCTACCTTTCAAGCCGGTCGCGCAGACGACGATCCGTACGGATGGCGGTCCGTGCGGACAACGTCCTTAAGGCTGAGTCACTAAGTGGATTAGGTAATCCGCCCGGATGGTAATCCGTGCGGATGGTGACAATCCGTCCGGATAGCTTACTCGTGCGGACAGTGACAATCCGTCCGGATAGTCCGTCCGTACGGGCAACCTGTCCGTGCGGATGAACATGTTGGAATTTGCTTCAAGGCCTTAGTATCTCATGATCCGAAGAGTAATACATTCAGAGGTCGTCCGTCCGGATTGCTTATTCGTCGACACTCAAACCTTGTTTGGAAGGTGGGTCCCAAGGGTAGCTCGTCCGGGTGACACTCTGTCCGGATGACCTGTGCGTGCGGACAGCTAGTCCGTGCGCACAGCTTGTTCGTGCGGACAGCTTGTCCGTGCGGACAATTGGTCAGTGCGGACAACCCATGGTCTGATTGTTCCGTTCGTCTACTCTTGGTTTCTGTTGTCGTTTATCGAGACGTTCTGATTACCTGGCAACCACTTGGGTTGTATTCTCACCCGCACGACTAGACCGGTCAGGAACCACCCTAACTTGGCCTGTCGGCGACTCAGAACAGTAGTCCCGGTTGACCCCGAAATCAGCTGTCTCGCGGTAGGATTCCAGATCTAGGACTAGTGCATCACTATTATCGAGTAGAGACTAGCACTGATCGGATTCGTACCGATTTTAAGGGTAAAAAGAAGGAGAGAACTTAGGTTTATTTCTTTCAACTCTTTTATCCTTGAAAAGTTTAGATTTAGGTGAAGTTATTGTGAAATCTTATGGAAATCGTTCAGATCTGAGTTATTCTTGGTGGAATGAAGTCAAGTTTGAAGTTCATAAGAACTTCATGATGACGTCACCCGAGAATACCTCAAATCCGGATGATTTCATGGTTGGAAATTGAGATTTGAAAGATGGAAAGGTGTAGAATTGTGTAGTGATCAAAGATGTACAAGAATTAGTGCAAGATCTTACCTGGATTGAGAGAAATCTGAGAAAAAGTGAAGAATGCGTGCGGTTCGGACGTCACTTGCCAAAAGTGGAAAGGTTGGAGAGTGACCCGTGTATTTATAGGATGCCAAAAAGGGAAAGGGTGAACCGTGCGCATGGCACGTACCCGGATAGGCTATCCGCGCGGATAGGCTATCCGCGCGGATAGGTCATCCGTGCGGATAGGCAATCCGTGCGGATAGGCAATCCGTGCGGATTGGCCATCCGTGCGGATTGACCATCCGTGCGGATGCCACCTGCTTTGGTGCGTTTGGTGCGATGTTGCTTCGGTTTCGATTTGTGAGCGATTCGATAGGGTTTCCTAGTCCAATTACTTTCGGTCCCAACTACTTCTTATATGGCTCGACTCAGAATTCGGGTTCGGGTTCGTTTACATTCGAGTTAGACTTCGAGTTCGATTGAGTTCGCTTGATTATCACAACATAACATAAAATAAAATAAACATGCACAGGTAACACGTAAAGCACACACACACGTATAAACAACAAGTAAAATACACAGTTCGAGTTGCGATTTGATGTTGATTTGATGTCGATTTGATTAGCATAGCTTGATTAACTTTATCGCATTGTTACTTCCTATCCTTCACAGTTGTAGGTCGATTGGAATACGGTTATCACGATTCGATTATTGCAATGTACGACACTTACTCCACATAATATAAATAAAATAAAAACATTTCTACGAGTCAAGTCGCGCGAAATCGGTCGTTGACTTTGACCTTGACTTTGACTTTCACTCGTGAAAACACGGGGTGTTACATTAGTGCAGTCTTCCCCCCCCCCCCCCCCCCCCCCTTTTTGTCTGCATGTCCATATTTCACAAGCATCCAATGTTCCATATGCACTTCTTACAACTATTACGTTTTCCTTTTAATTTTGGTTTACACTTTACACTAATATTTCAAAGTTTTATGGTCACTATCAATGATAAAGTTACCCGCTTTTATAACTTGAAAAATGGATGAAAACATATTTGAGTTAAACTAGTCGGGCTTACAATTGATACTACATATGTAAATGGAAATAAACAGACAAATGTATTGAAGAGCTCGAGTCCAAAGAGAAAGATGATCGAAACTCTATATGTTATTATATATTGCATGGAAACCTTATATAAATATCAATGTTTTATAAATGTTAAAATGATAATAAATAGCATTTTTTAAATTATAAGAAAATTTTGAAATTTTCAAAAGTATAGAATTATTAAAAACGTAGTTGAGACAATTCAAATCGTTTTTGGGGTGATTTTACTATCATGTTTTGGTAACAAGAATCCAACTTGTAATATTCATCTCACAGGATCATAACCGGGTGCTTTTCATTAGCAGCCGTTTAACAATTATATGTTCTTACTTATTTCAAGTTTTTATCGATGGGCTTGGTGACCCATGATAGAGCCGGATTCGAGATCGGCGAATCTCCAAAATAAGCAAAACAACTAAAACTTTAAAGTAATGAATGTAAAGCAATTTGTTCTTCAATTTTCTTCTTAATCATTTACCAAACGCAAAGGCCTTATAAAGGCTTACAAATACTAAAAGTCTAAAACTGAAATACGTAAAACATGCAACTAGTTAAGAGAACATGGACCTAATGCAATTACCACTAACATGATTAACTACCCACTAACGTAATTAAAAACAAAACAAATGAAAAAACTAATAAAACTAGGATGATAAGCGTGTGAATGCAAGCTAATTTCACGGTGGTCCGTATCAACCCATTTGTAAAAACAAAGCCTTTAATAACAACTAGGTTTGGAGGCTTTGATTTCAAGTCCCACAGACGATAACTAAAGAAATTTATCTTTAGAAAAACAATAATGACATTTTAAGTTTCTAATACGTTTAATATACGGTTCTTAAGATTATATATTATACCCAGTTAAATACCCTAATCATCCAGAATGTTTTATTATTTTTCTGGTCTGCTTTAGGTCTTTCTTAATTCCCTGTACTCTTTTAGGGGACATTTGGTTCACAAAATGTTTTATAATGGTATTTAAAAATGAAAATGGAATTGAATTTGGAATGAAATCCTTTGAAAATTATTAGCGTGTTTGGTTGGTAAATTTGTTAATGAAATTAAAATGTTATAAAACGCAAAAGACAAAATTAACCCCACTCCTACCAAGGAAAAGCCTTCGACCGTATTCATTCTGATCATGTTGTTGGTTTCAGAAGTGTTATGAGCACTCTCACTTTTCACACTCACAAGAACAAACGTATCAAACACAAAGAAACTGGCAGAACTCTCATCATTCTCATTCATCACCAAAGACACTATTTAAAAGGGAAATACAGACACACGACTCGAACATGGGGAGAGAAACTGAAAACAACTGACCCACTACTTTAAACATGCAAAGACCACTCCTACTTTAACTGACCCATTATCTAACTAATAAAACTAACAGTAAACAAACAAATGAAAAGCAAGACTCACGTGCATAAACCCATGCAAACATCCCCATGTTTACCATATTTGAATTATCTCAACATCCCCCCATAATTCAAATACTCTTCATACCCAGCTTGGATCTCAGACAACAGAATTGTTCCACGCCAAGTGCCTTGGTGAAAATATCTGCGATTTGCTCCTTTGTGTCACATGGTATCAGCTTGATCTCTTTCTCTTCTACAAGGCTTCGAATGAAATGATACTTAATGCTGATATGCTTGGTTCGGCTGTGAAACCCTTGATTTTTAGTCAAGAACACGGTTGATCTATTATCACACCAGATGGGTGTTGCTTCTTGCTGCTCATGACCCAGTTCCTTCAACATTTTCCTCATCCAGACGGCTTGACAAGCCCCAGTAGCTGCTGCAATGTACTCGGCTTCAGTGGTTGAAAGGGCAACCACTGCTTGCTTCTTGGACATCCATGATACTGCTCCAGTTCCCAGAAAGAAAGCATTGGCTGAAAGGCTCTTCATATCTTCCGATGTACCAGCCCAATCACTGTCAGTAAACCCAGAGAGAGTCACGCATTCGGTTTTCCCGTACCACAAACCGAACCCCACTGTTCCAGCTAGATACCTCAAGATTCGTTTAGCTGCACCATAATGATAAACTGAAGGACTCTGCATGAATCGAGAGACAATACCTACAGCAAAAGCAATATCGGGTCTGGTGTGCGTAACATACATTAGGCCACCAATCATACTTCTATAATTGTATCCATCCACTAAATCACCTCCATCATCCATCTTGAGTTTCTCATTTTTATTCATTGGGGTAGCAGCTTCTTTACACGATGCCATGCCAAACCTTTTTAATAATTCCACAGTGTATTTCTTTTGAGACAAGAAAATTCCATCAGGTCCTTGTATAACTTCGAGACCCAAGAAATATTGTAGAACACCAATATCACTCATATCAAACTCTTGAATCATCTCCTTTTTGAACTGTTCCACCATCTTTTGTGAAGAACTTGTATAAATAATATCGTCTACATACAAACAAATAATCAGAATCTCGCCAGCATTACCTCTTTTAACATACATCGTTGGCTCGTTAAGGCTTCTTGCATACCCATTCTTTGTAAAGAACGTGTCAATTCTGCTATACCAGGCCCCTTTAACCCGTATAAAGCCTTATGCAGTTTGAAAACTTTATCTTCCTTTCCTTTCACTTCAAAACCCGGAGGTTGCGAGACATAGACTTCCTCTTGTAAATACCCATTTAGGAAAGCCGACTTGACATCGAATTGGTACACCAACCACCCTCTTTGAGCTGCAAGAGATAAGATGAGCCTGATAGTTTCGAACCGAGCAACCGGAGAAAAAGTTTCTTCGAAATCAATTCCGTACTCTTGAACGTACCCCTTAGCAACTAGCCGTGCCTTATACCGGTTCACTTGACCATGAGCATCCATTTTCACTTTAAAAACCCATTTTAATCCTATTGCTTGCTTGCCACTTGGAAGATCAGTTAGAGTCCAAGTTTTGTGTTTTTCAAGCGAGTTGAGTTCTTCCTTCATTGCACACATCCACTCTTTACTTTCTGAAGCCTCTTTATAATTCACAGGTTCCATGAGAGAGAGGGCAAATTGACAAGTAAAGTGTAACGCCCCAAAATCTGAATGTTAATGTTTGTTGGATGTTATTATGTGACACGTCAGGAAATAAATAACTAGGCTATTTAACCTAGTTAAGGGTATGGTCAAAAGTCTTAAATGATTAAGGTAGTGTCAGTTATGTTTTAAAAGTAAACCCGAGGGGCTAAAATGGAACAAATGAAAGTTAAGTTATAAAATATCTAACACACACAAACACACACATACGCGTGTTTGAGAAAGAGAGCAGGAGGCTCCCATGGAGCCTCAAACCCTAGTTCCATCTTTATGCTCAAATCGGAAGGCAAGATGAAGCTCAAATCCATAACCGAGCATGGATTAATGATCTCCAACACGAGGGGATCATAAGGTATGTCGAAAATCTAAGATTGGTGATCATGTGTAAAGTGGGTTATGTTTTAATCCATGAGTTTAAGTGAAATTGAGCATTGGTATGTGTTATAATCATCATATAGAACATGGGTTATGAATGGTTTGCGTTAATTTGATGTTTAGAGGTGACACCCGTTAGTTAGGGTGAAGATGATGACTAGAATCACCTCCTATGTTCAAGTCTTGTTGAAAGATTGATGTATTATGTGGGTATGATGAATTATTGTTAGATGAAAGTATAGGAATATGATGATGTTATGTTTAATGTTCATTTGGAATGATACATGATGATTAGTAGTTGGTTTTGATGGGTTATGTATGAGTTTAGAAGAATCGTGCATGAAATAGTTGTACGTTATGCTTAAAAGGTAGTACTCACATCAAGTGTATGATGAAATGTATATAGTGTCGTACGTATAGTCGATTATGATGTTACGGGTATTCTATGATAAGTCGATAGTTGAGTATGGTTAATAGTTGACTTTTGAAAGTCAACTAAGTATAAGAAACATGATTTGACTCATTGTCGTAAATGTAGGTTGATGGGAAGTCGTATGGTACATGTTATAGCAATCCGTGTTAAATGTAATGACATGATGAGTTATATGAGTTTAACGTATACGGATATGATTATATGAAGTTGATTATGTATTTTAATGCTTGTTAAAAATGACTAAGGCAAGTTAAGTGTGAATTATGCGAATGATATGAATGTTACATGTACAAATGAGTATGCTAATAAGAGCGTGGTTTCGATGAAATGAAAGTATAGGAATCACGTCGCGACGGACTCAAGTAGGAGGTGTTAACGGGTCAAGATGAGGCAAGGAATCGGATACGAGCGCGGACGCATAAGGTAAGTGATTTCTATAATCACTTCTTATGTTCGGATAGGTGATATGGTGTTTTAATTTACTAAACATGATGGTTGAGGTCAAATATGTGACGTAATCTTATGTCGTAAAGGATGGAATTTAAAGTTGACCAAAATGCCCTTGATGGGTATTTTGGGCAAACGATCTTAACAAGTAGTTTAGGAACAAGTTATTTGATGAGTATAATGTTTTGAGCAAGTATGGAAGTGAAGAGTATGGTCTTGGTATGTCATAAACCAATTAATGCGCAAATACCCATAATGGGTCAAATAATTGGAATGTGATAATAAGTCGATAAGGCGTAAGATAAGAATTTCGTTAATCCGGATGTGGGATTTTAAGTTTATATGATAGAATGTGAATTTACAAGCATGTAGGAAGAAACGGGAGGATAAACGGGTAAACGGTTCAAAAGTTACGCGCGTTTTAGTGCGTACGGTCGACGAAACGAATCTGCAGGAAAATGCAATTTAGAGAGGCCGTCGCCGACGGGCAAGGAGGCCGTCGCCGACGGGCAAGGGAAAGTCAGTTTTTCTCCGACGGGTTATCTTCCTGTCTACGGGGTTTTTGGCGACGGGAAAAACTACGGGCCGTCGCCGACGACCTCCCCAAGTCTAAAAAGCTGAAATCTTGTTTCCAAGTTGATTTATGTATCGTAGGCTTCGGTTTGTTATCCGTGGACTATGGCGGACCTTCCAAACATGATTTTAATGGTTCCTTAGATGTTTATGGGTTATAAAGCTAAGTCTAAGACCCATGTAAATAATGAATGATTATGTAGGAGGTACACGTGATCTAATACGTGTTTGTTAAGGTATGTACGTATGTAGATATGTATGTATGTATGTATAAAGATATGTACGAGTGTATGCATGTTTGTAACGATGTAGGAAGGGTATGTACGTATGTAGATGTGTATGTACGTATGTATAAGAATATGTATGAGTGTACGCATGTATGTAAAGATGTAGGAGATGTATGTACGTATGTAGATATGTATGTATGTATGTATAAAGATATGTACGAGTGTATGCATGTTTGTAACGATGTAGGGAGGGTATGTACGTATGTAGATGTGTATGTACGTATGTATAAGAATATGTATGAGTGTACGCATGTATGTAAAGATGTAGGAGAGGTATGTACGTACGTAGATATGTATGTATGTATAAAGATATGTACGAGTGTATGCATGTTTGTAACGATGTAGGAAGGGTATGTACGTATGTAGATGTGTATGTACGTATGTATAAGAATATGTATGAGTGTACGCATGTATGTAAAGATGTAGGAGAGGTATGTACGTATGTATGTATGTATAAAGATGTGTATGAGTGTATACATGTATGTAAAGATGTAGGAAAGGTATGTATGTATGTAGTTGTGTATGTAGGTATGTATAAAGTCATGAATGATTGTATGCACATATGTAAAGTTGTAGGGATGGTAGGTACGTATGTAGATGTGTATGTATGTATGTATGTAAGTACATATGTAGGCATGAATTTGACACGTTGAGCGTTAACGTTATTAATGGTGTACCTTGAGAATGAAAAGTAATGCAGGTACGTTATTGAAGCCTCACCAGGAAATGGATACGCAGATGAGATGCTTAAAGTTTCTTAAAGATCGAAATGGGAAGTGTACGCGAATGATCTTGGTTATATAATGTGTGCTAATGTTTTGAATGTATGTGGTGAGTGCAGGTTGTACGGATCACAGGCGATTATCACAAGGAATAGAGGTCGAAGATCGAGTCACTAGAGAGATTGTGCGGGGACGTGGAATGTAAAATGTAGAAAACATAAGCTATGTTTTTAATTAATAGATAAGAGGATGACGGATTTATGAATAAGAGTTATGTTAAAGTTAAAGTTTAAATAAGTTGAGGTATTTATAAAGAAAGAAATTTTATGGTTCGTGTTTCCGCTGCGACTTTTGCCATGTACGAATTAGGGTCTTACATAAAGTCAACGCCCTCACATAAAGGCTGAGTATTCTCATAGAGATCTGACAAAGTTCTTTCCTTGAGACGCACATTTGATGAGGTGCTAGATGATGAACCACTGCTCCCATTTGTACTATCACCAGTGCTTTCAAATGACCCATGGGTACTAATGTTACTTGCATCATGACTATCACTTGGCTCAACTAGTGACCCATCACTATCACCTGGCTCAACTAGTGACCCATCACCATCAATAGGTTGTACCACTTCTATTGGCAAACCACTTTTATCGATTTTCCAGCTTGACTTTTCAAGAAACTGTACATCTCTACTCACCACAATTTTCTTCATTTCGATATCATATATTCTGTATGCTTTAGAATGAGGACAATACCCAACAAACACACCTTTCTTTGATCTTGAATCCAATTTTTTTCTTTGTTGTTTTGGTGTCAGAACATAGACTGGACACCCAAAAACTTTAAGATGATGGACAGAGGGCTTTCGACCATACCAGACTTCAAAAGGAGTTCTATAACCAAGGGCCCTGGTTGGACACATTCTTAGTAAATACACAGCAGTGGCGACGGCTTCCCCCCAGAATACATCACTTAAACCCTTTTCTTTTAGCATGCTCATAGCCATTTCCCAAACAGTTCTGTTTTTACGCTCCGCAACACCGTTTTGTTCCGGTGTATACGGGGCAGTAAGTTGTCTATTTATACCATGTTCATTGCAGAACTTGGTAAATTCAGTTGAGCAAAACTCGCCCCCTCTGTCCGTTCTTAAAGTCACTATCTTTTGAAGTGTTTCATTTTCAACCTTTGCTTTAAAAAACTTGAACTTTTCAAAAGCTTCCGATTTTTTATTTAGAAAGTAAACCCATGACATCCTACTAAAATCATCAGTGAACAACAAAAAATACTTGCTGCCCCCGAGTGAAGGTGTTGGAATCGGTCCAACAACATCAGCAACTACAAGCTGAAGTATCCGTGTGGCTCGCAAAGCTTCTTTGGGAAACGAATCGCCCGTCTGCTTTTCACTTGCACAACTTTCACATACTTCCCATGACTGAATTTTTGGCAACCCATAAACGAACTCTTTCATGCTTAACATCTGCAGCCCTTGTCTGTGAAGGTGACCATATCTACTATGCCATAATAGAGACTCATCTTTTTCAGTAGCAACTAACACATGTGACTCATTCATCTCCTTACGTTTACCAACATTTAATGGGAAAGTGTTATTACTAGACATGGGAATGACACATACAACTTTACTAGATCTTTTGTGTGTGACAGTGCACACATTGTCATCAAACAGTAGTGCATAACCCTTCTTCATTAATTGCCCAACACTCAAAAGGTTGTAGCTCAAGTCTGGTGAAAATTGTACATCATCAATTACCCTAGATTGCCCATCAACTTCCAACTTGACAGCATCCATTCCTTCTACCTTGATTGATTTCCCATTTCCCATTTTAACCTTCACTCTTCTTGTATCATCAACACTCTCAAACAAGGATCTCTTTCCTGTCATATGGTTTGAACAACCACTGTCTACAAACCAAATATCATGCTCTCCCTTCCTTTCGTCTCCTGCAGCCATTAACAACTTGCTATCATCCTCTTCTTCTACTTCTTTCTCATCCTTCATTTCGATTTCTACAGCCATGAACAACTTGTTGTCATCCTCTTCTTCTATTTCTTCAACTGCAGCCTGCACTTGAGGTTCACTCCAACAATCGGCTCTCACATGACCAAACCTATTGCAATTGTAGCATTGAATACTACCTCTTCCTCTTCCTGAGAACCTTCCACGTCCTCTCCCACGGCCACGCAGTGAGTTTCTTCCTCTACCTCTGTACGAACCGGGTCTCTCATCTTCTCGCTGACCCGTTTGTTCTTTGGAGAAGGCTTGAAATGCTTGTTCCTCAGTAACTGCCTCTACACTTCTGTTTACTCTTGCTTCATGAGCCTGTAGTGACCCCATCAATTGATCAAAGGTTAGAACACTCAGGTCCTTTGACTCCTCGATGGCGGTTACAACATGATCCCATCTCACCGGCAAACTTCTAAGAACCTTCTCAACCACCTTCTGATCCGTGACTGTCTCCCCATATGCACGTTTTTGATTCACTATCTTCATTACTTTGGATAAGAATTCTGCTACAGCCTCACCCTCCTTCATTTGGATTGTCTCGAAGTCTCTTCTCAAACCTTGCAACTTCACCATTTTCACTTTGGAATCACCTTGATACTCTGTCTGTAAGACAGTCCAAGCTTGTTTTGCTGTAGTGGCTGCAACAATGCGTGAGAATACTTCCTCATGTACGGCTTGTTGAATAAGAGACAAAGCCCGTGCATCTTTCTTCTTGTTTTCCCGTAACCTATTGCGGTCACCATCTCCTTCGTTAAACCCGGTAGCAACAAAATCCCATAAATCTTGTGACATCAGTAAGGTTCTCATCCGAATGTGCCAAAACTCATACCCTTCTCCTTTGAAGATTGGAAGGGGAGGAAGGGGTTGAGTTTGTTGATTGTTCGCCATCACAGATCCTAAACACGGCTCTGATACCAGATGTTGGTTTCAGAAGTGTTATGAGCACTCTCACTTTTCACACTCACAAGAACAAACGTATCAAACACAAAGAAACTGGCAGAACTCTCATCATTCTCATTCATCACCAAAGACACTATTTAAAAGGGAAATACAGACACACGACTCGAACATGGGGAGAGAAACTGAAAACAACTGACCCACTACTTTAAACATGCAAAGACCACTCCTACTTTAACTGACCCATTATCTAACTAATAAAACTAACAGTAAACAAACAAATGAAAAGCAAGACTCACGTGCATAAACCCATGCAAACATCCCCATGCTTACCATATTTGAATTATCTCAACACATGTATGGTTTGCTGGAAGAAATTTAATCTTTGTTTCATTATTTATTTGAAGTTCATGAAATGATTTTTATTTGTTTCTGACTTCGATTTTTGAAAGTGCTTTCAGCTTTTGTTTCTCGTGAAAAAATAAATGGAACTTGACAAAAGAATTAATTTGATTAACAATTTCATTCGATTGTAGTTAAAAAAAAATCATTCGATAGTGATGTAGTTAAAAAAATTCATTTGATAGTGATAGCTTGATAGAATTAATTTGATTAAATTAGTTTATTTTTAAGATTTGCTAAACATTCGGTTGTAATGTAAACTTTCCTTGAGTAAGTTGAAGGATTCTTAAATTCCTTCAAATAAAGGAATTTAATGGAATTTTTTCCATTCCAACTTCAAACCAAACACGATTTTTGACCGAATTAATTCCAATTTCAATATCAATTCCATGGAATTCTAGAGACCAAACAAGGCCTTACATTCTTTCCTTATATCCCCACGCTAAACGACATTTCATTTCAATAAATAACAAATGTATACAATACAATCTAAAACATGTGGATTTCAAAGCCAAACAAGCATTAACTTCAGTTTGTTTATTACATCCTTTTGCAAATAAAAGAAGAAAACAGGAAACAGAAAAGCATACCAATTACAAACTTAACATGTGTGATTACTTGATGGGAAAGCGAATAGCTCTTTCTTTTTCTTTTTATATTTTACTAAGACGCTTACAACAATAGTAATCAATTGCAAACTTACAATTTGAACACCTAAAGATCATTTCGTACTGGTTTGTCTTTTCGCAATTGGGGCATTCACCATCGCTTGCAATCCCTTGCTCGAATGAAAGGGGGTGTGGATGTATTTTAATGTTGTTATATGTGCCCTCAAACTTCACATTTACAAAATGATGGACTTGCTTCCAATACTTGGAAGCATACGTTTCATACTGAATTATTGACGCAGCAGCACATCCTGGATGAATAGACTGCATACACTCATGACAATGATAAAATGTAACCTGGGGATCCAAATCCTCCTCACAAATTTCACAAAAGTACTCACTCTTATGGTTCTCGATCGGAAAGTAACTCAGCTTCATTGGATGCTTGTCGCACATGTGCGTAGTTTTCTCGGGTATTAACAAAGCATTCTTCAAGGGTATATCAAAATTATCACAAGTTTGGCAAATGAATGAATCATATTCTAATGAAAGGAGGTGATTCGGATGAGAATTGTGAGTGATTTCTTTAGGTAAGAAAGCACAATGAACGTCGATGAAGTAATTGCATGTGGCACAACAGTAAGCAAATCCATTGCAAGGTAACCAGCAAAGATGACAACTGAAGACCCCGAAAAACTTTTCGAGGATTTTTGAACGGAAAATAAGAGGGTGTTTTGGGTGATGAGGGTTGTCTTTCAGTTCGGTAGGCAGTCGGGAGCACCACTCGTGGAGCACAAAGTTGCAATGCTCTTCCTCATTGGCACACACGTAAACTGGACCATTCATAATTGGTCTCAAGCATCCATCGCACAAAAGTTGAATCCTCTTCATTGGGTTATGATAGGATATTGTTCTTGAAGAGGTGGGGCTTGTGGTGTGAGTACATCGTGCATCATAAAGAATTAGTGGGTGCTGATGGCTAAGATGTGTTTTGGTGACCTCTAATCCATCTTCCTTGAAAAACAAGTGTTTTAGTAAGCTATAAGATGGATCAGGAAATGGAAGATGGAGAAGATTTGGATATTCAGCATCTTCGTAGTTTTGAATCAATTTGCCCGTACCTAACAAAACAACATTGGAATACTAAATAAAAGAAGAACCAATATTAGATATAGAAATAACTATAAACATATATATTAGGTAGGTTGGTAGGTCTACCTGGAGATGTAAGGATGGACATGAAGGGCTCCTTTCTTGATGTTGCGCAATCTAGATGAGTATAGTATCTGCATTTATCACATTTATATATCCAAAGCTTCGCACGATTATAAAACCCTTTAAGGCATACCCTACACCGTGGATCACGTTTAGATATTTGATCCGCATCCGGAAAGGAATAAGCAAGGGTGAGAGGATGAATATGGGAGAAGATATCATTTGTAGTACGTTGGATATGTAACTTTGTGGGTAGGAAAGCACAATGACTATGAATGAGATTAGACCAAGCACAAGAGGGACAATGATAGAACATCCCTTTATGTTCCTTCCCACATGCATCACACTCGTATAAAAGTTCTTTGGGCATGCAAACCAGTGGGTGTTTGTGGCTAGGATGATAGATTATATTCTTTTGTAGCCTTTTTGTAACACAATTTGCATCAGCATCATAATAACAAATTGGACAACTATAAAGTATCTCATTAGGCTTACTAAGTCGACCACAAATATCACAGGTCCAGTTGCGGTGCAATTGGTAGAAGACAAGAGTATGACCAGCCTCACAAATGTCTTCCACTCTATCTGGAAGCTCTGCACAAAATTTATGGATAGTATAATTGCTACATTGAGAACAAGAGTAGTAATACCTATGAAACCAATTGATTTCTTCATGACATCGGGAACACAAACATTGAAAGTCTTGGTTTGCAACTAATTCATCTTCGTTCTCTTCCTCGTCTTCTTCATATTCATTCTCTTCCTCGTCTTCTTCACGCTCTTCTTTATGTCGCAGTTGTTCCGACCACAGATCTATGAGATTCAATGGATGTTCGTGTTCGAACATTATTTTTTCTAGTGATAAATAAAGTAGTATGAGAAGGAGAAGAAGAAGAAGAAGAAAGTAAGAAACAGACACAAAGCAAACAAAAAATTAAGTGAGAGGAGATTTAGGAAAATAGGGCAACTGAAGATGAGAAGGGGTGAGTTATGGAAAAGAAGAAGCTAGTGAGCTAGCATTTATAGGCATATAGATACAATATTCTTGTCTTCATTATAAAGTCTATAATGTTATTCATAACGTACGAAAAGGTGTTATTTATATGATTTTGAATTGCAAACACATTCTACAAATTTGTATATGTTCATTATCAGGTTGGATGGATTGGTATTCATGTAACTGTGATCTGTTAGTGTTATTATCTTTTGATTATTATAATATTAGCATACTTAAATGACCTTTTAAGAATATGATAAGAACTTTCGTAGCACTCCACACCCGGGGGCGTGGAGGAATCCGAGTCCACACGTAGGTATCACCACTATTCAGTGGCGGACCCAGGATTTTTTCCAATGGAGTCTATTTTTTCGGTGTTTAAAATTTTCATAACAAAACGTTAAAATTTTCAGGTCGGTCCTTGTTCGGATCGGGTAAGTGCGAGGTTTGAACTAGATTTTAAAAAAACATAACTTTTTAGGTCGGTCTTTGTTCGGGTCGGGTCAGAGCGAGGTTTGAACTAGATTTAAAAAAAAACATAAAAAACAGGTTTAAAATGATTGAACTCATGACCTCTTGTTGTTAAAGTGGGAGGTTTACCACTACACCAGTTTTTCTTTTCTTTTTATGGTGTCTACCTAATTATATTTATGGGGTCCTTATAAAATTTAATATACCAGATCAACTCTTTTTTTTTAAACATTGGGGTTCGGGGACCCCGATCCGTTCAATGTGGATCCGCCCCTGCCACTATTACAGGAGACGGGCATGGAGGGGGCATGAATACACGCATGTGGGGCGTGCAGGGGGCATAGAAGGGAAGGCATGGTTACTCACCACGCATGAAGGGTTAGAGCACTTGCGACGTGGCGGGGTGGCTTGGCGTGGTTCTGACGTGGTGTGGTGGCCACGGTATGGGTGTGAACCACACTACACATGGTCTAATCGGGTTGTTGTTAAAAACATCGTAAATTTAATATCATCATTTTTTGATTAATCAAAAAAGCACCATTTTCAAAAGTCATTAATTAGTTGTCATCTAGCTTATAACGATATCGTTTCATAACTACATTTAGGGTGGAGGTAGTGCTTGTTGCACTTGCCCCACTTGTCGTAACACCTGTCTCCTCCACATCAACTTTCATCAGGACTTATATCTTACAGGACGGGACTTGTATCTTAAAGGATATCATGTCTCTTATGCCACAACCAACTTTTAAATCAAATTAAAAAAAAAAAAACTAAAACATGCCGATGGTTGCCACACCATGCCTCGAGCAACATGATGCACCATTCCAAGCACCCTTATAACTAACAAATCCATGTATGTAATTATGTATTTTGTAACTTATTTTAGATAGTTTGATACGCAGACTAGAAAAATGATATAATTGTTATTGTGAAATACATGTATTTAATTCATCTCATTCGTCAAGTATGCCTCGAGAATTTTTTTTTTTTTAAAAGCCGAGTGTTGTTGTATCCAACATATTTTTAGTGAAAGATAATATAAATCATAAGTGTTTTATAACGTAACTTATAATTAGAGTAAATGTTCAATAATATTTTTGTAATACACAATCTACATTAATAACCAATTGGGTGGTGGTCTATTGGCAAAGACAAAGCCTTTAAACAACTGAATTTCAGAGAAGGAGGTCTTAGGTTAAGTCCCACAAACAACAGTAATAAAAAGAAACTCGTTGTTCAAAAAGAAAAAAAAAACACCTAAAATTAATGCAAAGTGTCCAACTCACTAGAATTTCTACAAGAGTATATGTCAAGCATGGTATTTTTAAAGGATAAAAAGGTATGAATGAAGGTTGTTCAAAAAGAAAAAAAACACCTAAATTTAATGCAAAGTGTCCAACTCATTAGAATTTCTACAAGAGTATATGTCAAGCATGGTATTTTTAAAGGATAATAAGTATCTACAAGAGTACATGTCAAGCATGGAAATTTTAAAGGATAATAAGGTATGAATGAAGTCATGAATAATTACAGCTTATTGCCTTTATAAAAAAGAGTTCATACATAACATACATACGTAAAAAAATTACAGCTGTATTTGGATGATAATGATGGGATCATGGTTGTAAAATATGGTCTCGAAGGCCGAGTATTCCCCGAGTACTCGCTACAAGATAGGCTGTCGAGGATCAAGCACTCTCTATTTAGGTTGAATACTCCCTGAGTACTCTTTGTCTAGGCCGATTCCCAAGTACTCTCGATTCTGATTAGGAAGCGATTAACGACTTTTACAACCATAGAGATGTGACTATGGAGAAGGTTTTTGTCATGGCCCCCGACCCGGTTTTACTCGTTTCAGGAGCCGCGGGACAGAAAATCCAGTGGTATTAATTTAACAGCGGAAGTTTTCTTCAGGATCTTTTTAAAACTGTAATTTCCCGATTTATTTTATTTCACAACTCGAGATAAAACCCCGGTAATTTACATTCTTATGATTTCACGGAGAAATCTTTATTTTTACAAAACATGTTTCTTTATTTTATACTGAGCCACTTCCTTAAGCTGATAGTGCTTCACGGCACTTTTCCTGGATCACAACAGATCACCTGAAATATGTTTGAAAAAGGTTTTGTCAGCGGGAAATACCGGTGAATCATTCTTTTTAATAAAATGACACGTTTGTTATAATTTACAGTATTAAGAGAGATTACAATGTTTATATCAACCAACTACCCACAGTATTTGTCACTCGACCGGATCTGTGACTATGGTCATATTACTATTGAGTCCTGTCATCCAATAGTAACGTATATCACTAATTAGGCTCGCCCACCTAAAGTGATAAAAACAGTAGTAATGTGCACAATACCCCACATACCGGCTGTAATTTGATGACTACATATACTTAATCACTGTAATTATAATCTTGAAAATAAACATACTTTTGTAAACAAATTTGATAAAAAGAGAATGACTCACATTGCAGATTTAACACGGACAGAGTCTAGCCTACTGATTAGCCTTGATAACCTAGTTTAAATAACATGCACACGAATTCGGTTAGTAACTAATACAGCATTTACGATAACTCACGAGATTAAACCTTTACATCGAATGACAAAGTGCGATACTTAAACATCCATCGAATTAACGACGAATGACAAAGCATAAACCCTAATGTGGGCAGCACTTAAACATCCATTGGATAGTTTAATCGATCGGACATTGAATCGTAGCAGCGATCGAGTTAATACCCGGTATCGGAGCAGTGCCTCGCTAATATATTTGTTATTTTCGACTTCAGAGTGCTATCAATTCGTTTTTACGAAAAGATTTTGACACCAGTGGATTGTGCAAGTGACGGGCTATTTATAGGTAAAATTAAGGTCTATCGCGGCCCACGTAAAACCTTAGCACAACCTTACGCAGCCCGCGTGGCCGCCCAGTCTACGAATAGGCTTGACCAGTCACAAGTAGGTTAGCCAGGTGGTTGCTACGTGGATCCGGAACACTTATCCGGCCAACACAGGTTTGACGCTGCCCGCGTAAGACCTCCCTTGTCTTTTACGCGGCCCACCTAAGAACCAAGATTTTATTTTTTCTTGATTTATGATGTAGGGTAAGGTTTCAGGGGTCCGGGTTTATATTTACGGGTATTTTTAAAGTAGTTTTGAGAGTCCTTACAGTTTTCCTTCCCTGCACTTAACGCAAGAGAAGAAACAAAGTTTCCTCTCATTCTCAGACGAAGCAGCCAACGCACGAGAATATCCCTTCTTCCAAGCCGCTGGAAATATAAGGCCTATTAGTTAGAAAAGACCAATTAAGCCTAAAGGTGGCCCACATGGACTATTACCTACAATAACAAAAACGGTGGCCGGGAATAGTTTTTGGATGCGATTGGTTAAGTGGGGCGGCCACATGTCACTCGCAAAAGTCTTTTTTTTAGCCAAATTACAATTTTGTCTCGTTTAAATTTACAATTAAACCATTGGTTTTTATTTTTTTTTCCTCCCAGTTAAATTACAATTTTGTCCTCGGTTCAAATTTACAGTTTTACCATCATTTTTGTTTTTTATATTTCAGGCAAATTACGATTTTGCCCCCAATGTAATAAAGTCATGCCATTGTTTTAGTTTCTTTTTTTTTTTTTACAAAACTATGGTAGTGTTTTGATTTAGTTTATTTATTTTTTTTTACAAAACTATGGTAGTGTTTTGTTCTAATTAGTTGACTCGTAATTTTTATTCGTGCCAGACGGCTGCCTGGCTAATTTAAAATTATAGTCTTTCTATCATTTTAGTTTTTTTTAGCAAAAATATGGTTGTGTTTTGTTTTAATTGGTTGACTCGACGTAACTTTTTGGGGATCGTGTTATGAGTAGTATGTACAAATAACCGAAACATAGACGTACATGATAATGTTATGAGAAAGAATTATTCGACTTAATTTCCTACAACGCAGGCATGGCAAAAACTAGTTCAATATAATTTACATTTTAATAAAAATATTGAGTACTGAATATTGAAGAGTAGATTTAGTGTGTGACAAAAAAGAAGTTTAATATATAATGTAAAATATATATGTAGGGACAGCGGGACCCAACTGGTACTACAACTTAGGACTCTATATGTCTACGGTTCCCTTTTTTCTTTATTCTCGACCCCTCAACCTCATATCATCATTCCTATTCTAATCTTTATCTTTTACTTTAATCTCCAAACTTATGTTATGGTCCATTTCCTTTCATTTTTTTTCTTTTCTTTAAACACCAAATTCTAATTTCTAATCTTTATCTTTTCCTTTAATCCCCAAACCTATGTTATGGTCCCCTTTCCTTTCATTTTATTTCTTTTCTTTAAACACCTATTCTAATACTAACATTTTGAATTGTGAACGGTTGTTATTCTTGGTAATTGAAATATTAGTTTTATATTAATATTTAGTAATGTTTTATTATACATATATTATTTTTGTGTAAAACCTTCGTGTTATCACACGTAATTAATAACGTGTTTATTTTTATTGGAATTTCGATGTGAATTTTTTTCATGCGGTTGATATTGGTGTATGATCAAGATTTGTTTAAATTACAATTAGCTTTTGCGTCGTTATGTTTCAATGTTTAGAGACGAGCTGCAACTATGACAAACCTAAAACATATAAATATTATTCTGACTGATGTTACGACCTTTTTTGTTTTCTTTGTCATAGTGTGCGATATTGACCGAACTCTCTTCGCATCATCGCCACAACACAATTTTAGATCAAAGCCTGCATAGTGCATGGTCTATATGAACACTTCAACACGCCTTGTAACAAATTTTAATTCTTTTTTTTAGTCAATCTATGATTGTTATTGTTAATTTTTAACTCTAGACATGTTTATTTGACCGTGTTGCTTGCTTATTTTACTATCTTTTAGACTGAGGCCTAAATGGTCTAATATTAATCTATCAATATACCAAATAACAAATACATCATCGCCAACATCCTTCTACGAATCCGCCGCAAAGCACGGGCTAAATCCTAGTTTAATAACAAAATAAATAATTTCTTAAGATTAGTTGTTATAATACCACCTCCTTATTACTATTACTATTACTATTACTATTATAAAGGTTTAAATGTGAAGTTCTATTAAACCAAAGGAACTAAATGTGTAAATCACATGTATCATAAGGGGCTGAAAGGAAAATTTTAAACTTTTTTTTAATGAACAAAAGCTTGATCACCCGGGTAAACTCAATAGCAAAAGGTCAACCATGCCCGTGAGGGCAAACGGCGTTGGTGACCGGGCCTGCCACCATTCCAAAGGAAACCCATCGCCTAAAGGTTCGTTGTGGTAGAACCACTGTGTTTGTGCTTGTATATCCCCCTTTTCTTTCTTTCAAAATGAAAAAGAAAAAGAATCAAAAGTGCATGGCTTGGGGAGAGAACTTTTTTATCGTATTCAAAGGTATTTTGCACTTCGTAAAAAAAGTTAAGAGCTATCTAAGCCCCCCCCCCCCCCCCCCCCGCGACTCTTAATAGATCCACCCCTGGTGTTACCGATAACCGACCACCCCGTCCGACATGGCCTCATCCGGTTCGCCTTTCCTGTTCTCACACCCACAACCTTCTGTGGCGGCAATCACATCCGTCCGATTAAAGTCATACTTCATAACTCAAACATATTTAGCAACTAATCTTTTTCTGTTACCATTATTTGATGGTAATAGTTACAATCAAGAAACTTCATTGGAACACTATATAAATAATATGACTAAGTGTTGTTTTTTCCACTAATTTTTTTTTTTTTAACTTTTTAGTTGAGTTGGCGTTAAAATAAAGAAATAAAGATGGTGCTATAACACGACAAGTTTCATGTTTGAGACATTTGAATCTGCAATCCCTCTAACTCACTCTACCAGATCCAAAAGGAATTATAAATAGCATCCATTTGTTTCTTTATCTCCTCTTTTATCTTTTTCCTTTATACTATACATAAACATTGTTACATTATTATATTCCTTTTTTACAGATGTGATGGCCTTTTTACAACTTTGCATGTTTCGAATTTTCTTACACGCAATTCTTTTTCCAGAGTGATCGATAATTTAAATATATTGTAGGTAATTTTTGGGCCCAAACACATCCATGCCAGAGGCCCAAAACAAATAACGAACCGAAATTAATTTTATACCAAGAATTAAGGAGCCTTTAAAAAATATAAATGTATGCGTGCATACTGTTATTTTTAAAACGGTAGGTTCTAATCCTAATAAACTCCTATTAACCATACACACAATTTGCAAAAAAATGAACCTTACACCTGATGGATAGAGGAAAACAACTTAACACTAGGATGTCTTTTGGGGGCGTGTGCTCAGACTTGCTGAAGTGGTTCGTATGCATTAGCATATGGCGGCTCGGCTTTAATATATAGCAATTACCGAAATACCTTCGTATTGTCTATTTAGTGTTGTTTTTCAAACGGTGATTTTTTATACCTTCTTTCTAGCGAAAACATGTAAGATATTCATCCTTGCTAGAATAAGATTCAACTATGGTACCTTTCTTCTTGGAATTAAAACCTAATAATTGTTTGCTTGAACACCAACTTAGCCACTGTGGGGGTGTATTGATTGTTGACATTGTTGTTGGAACAAGCTTTAACTATGGTACATTTAATACAATATTTGAGCAAATACATTATGATAAAGAATTGCTTAACTTACCCATGCCATGTGTAATTATCAACATATTACTAACATAGTTATAAGCAAGTTAGTTTTTTTTTTATAGCTTTGTATGATATTTGTTCGTTTTTATTTAACTTACAGTCAATGACGAACCCTTGATTGGGGCAGTCGGGATTTTTGCCTAAATATTACTCAATCTTTTTACGGGGGGAGCCGACTTTCCACGCGTAAATGTAAGTCCGCCACTGCTTACAATGTTATATACCATATGTAGGGGTGTTCTTCGGGTTTCGGGTTTTTTGAGTCGGGTTGTTCGGGTTTTTGGCTAGGAAAAAGTGACCCGATAACCAACCCATTTAAAGTTCGGGTTGTTCGGGTATGGGTTATTCGGGTACGGGTTAATTAGTTTGGTTCGGGTTATTCGTTTTTCGGGTTTAGATGTAAAATGAAAAAAAGAATGTTTTTTTTTTTCACAAAATATCATCAAATATATCATGTTATTAAAAAAATATCATCACAATTTAAATATCATTTAACAATATGGTATGATAATATTCAAAAGTCTTAAAACTTTTTGTTTCAAATACAAAACACTCTAAATCAAATCACATCTATAAAAAAAGACAATTAATGTTCTGGTTTTTATTCGGGTTTCAAGTTTCGGGTCGGATTTTTCGGATTTTTGGTTGGGAAAAAGTGACCAGATAACCGACCCATTTAAGGTTCGGGTTGGTCGGGTTTGGGTTGTTTAGGTTCGGGTTTTTCGGTTATTCTTTAATTCGGGTTTGGGTGACTATATGGTGCTAAACATGGTCTTAGGGTTGCTTATTTAAGTAATTTGTTAGATTTAGTAGGTGTCTAAGCTTGTCATTCGAGTAAAAAATAATTTGTACAACATAATGTACCATCTCCTCGAGTTTTGCAAAAATTATTGAAGTCATTTTCAATAAAACATGTGGACAGTATAGTTAAATGTGTATTCAGAATAACTTATTTGAGATCATGTTTCTTTTAGGTTATTGCAATTAAGTAAAGAACATATTCAAGTTCAATATGAGAACATACATTTCTACCGTGAGAGATATCACATTCATTATTGTTTGTTACAAAAAGTGTAATTAAAAAAATACTAAAATAATATTTTAAACGGGTTTATAGTTTGATAGAGGTGGGAAATTTCAATTTTGTACTCGTAAGCTTAAAGTAATTTGAAATCGTCGTATCCATCTCTTTTTAAACATTTGCCATTTAGTTATTTTTCAAAAACTCACAAACTAGGGTACTTTTAATTATTCGAATCATCCTCAGAAAATCAGTTAGCACCAAATTTTAGTAAAGATTTCAATTTTGGGCTTTAAATATTCGAATCGGTTCATTAGGTGAATCAAATTTGAATCTATGAATTCCTAATCGAACCGACCCTATTATTTGAATTATATAAAAAAATTGTATATAAAAACTAGATGTATTTTTATTTATTCTTATATATAATTTATTTTATTTTATTTATTTCACATAATGTGGGTTATTTAAATTCAAATTCAGAATATTTAAATTCGAATAACCCAAACAGCCAAAAACAAAAAAAAAAAAAAAAAAAAAACCGGCTCGACATTGGGCCCACAAAATCAATTTTATTATTTTATTTATATAGTCTTGTAGAAGTGCATAAATTTCTTTAGGATATTGTGCATCTTTATTATTGAACGAGGACCCCATATTTGAATGCACTTTTGAATAGAATAATTTCATATAGAACTGGTAAAGCTATATGCATGTCGGTGGCGGAAGTAACCCCTTAATTTAGGGGTATCCTGAATTTTTTTTACCGTGCAATCATACAATAATAAAAAAATCGCTAATAAATAAAGTAAAAAAATACCTAATTAATTTAGTGTTAAACCTTAACAAATATTGTCATAAACCCTAACAAATTGCCGCCTTTCAATTCTATCACCAACTAGTGTTTTTCAAAGACACGCGTTGCGCGAAAGGCATTGGTGTTTTCGACCGACATCATTCTTCAAACGATTCGAGATAAACGATGCGTAACCAGCCATATCCAGCATCGTGTAGTGTATTAAAAAGGGAGCAATTGGACGATTGGATGCTGGGCTAGGTGTTTATTGGAATGCCCACGGATTGTTCGGGTCAAAACCACGATTATGAGGATTCATTTTGCGTATTGTGGTTGGATGAGAATTTTTTTTTAAAAATAAGATAGAGATGATTATAGAAGGGGCGGAGTAGTTGTGATAAAAAAAATGAATAGAAGTGTGAGTATTTATAGTGAATAATTTTTTTTTAAACACATAGCCGTTGGCCAACGGCTAGCCCAAACGGCTACTTGTCTTGGCCAATGAGATCCCGTCATGTCATCTTGATAGCCCCGTCCAACGCCCGGGCTGAAACCCCCGCCCAAGGGGCCACGCCGAAACCCAAGCCCACCCGGGGTGGTGACTTGGGCGTTTGTACCCAACCCACGCCACAACCCCCGCCCCCGGGCTGAATCCCCCGCCCCAAGGGGCCACGCCGAAACCCAAGCCCACCCGGGATGGTGACTTGAGCGTTTATACCCAACCCATGCCACAACCCCGCCCCATACCCCATATTTTAATATAGCCTAAATTCACTATTCATTTAGTTTGAATTTTATCATATATGAATTGGGTCTCCTATAGATTTTAGTATTGTTAATTTAGACTTATTTTATCAATCGGCTTAGTTATTCTACAAGTTTTCGGGTTGTAAAAAATGTTTGAACTTATAAAAAAAAGTGATTTTAGTAATATGAAGTATCCTATTTTTTGGTTAGGGGTATTCTCGTATTTTTTTAATGGTATCCTTTGTATAAAACCGGAAAAAAAACTTTGAATACAGGGTTGAGCTGTAGCCCGTGCTACGACTCCCATAACTATAGTTCCGCCCCTGATGCATGTATTCGCTCGATTATAAACTATATTTTGCTACCAAGGAACTAAGGTTGAAAATCATGAATCTTTAATCAACAAAGAACTTGATCTAGATAAAAAAAAAAAAAATTGTATTCAGATTCATGTGGGTCTATTCATATAATACAAGGTCAATCTAGGCTATATCAAAATAAACAAAGGATAAAAATGGACCGTCCTTAAAACACCTTGTAAATTCATGATGGGTTACTCGTTAAAAAAAGTAAAAATGGATCGTTTTTAAACACTTGTTAATTTATGATGGGTTCGTCGTTCAAAAAAATTTATAATAGGTTCAAATGGGCTGGTAACACCCATAACCATTGTTTGCTAACAAATCCTATAGGTCATCGCCTCCACCACCTAATCGTTGTTTGCAACTACGCAAGCACTGTTGTCCTCGATCACCGTCACTGCCACCGCCGATGTGCTTCCACCACCGTTGTGGTTGTCATTATTGTCACCATTATTGTGACCTCCCCTCTAGGGACTCCCCTACCGCAGCCATACCATGTCGCTACTTCCCGCCATGTCATTATTGTCACCATTATTGCGACCTCCCCTCTAGGGACTCCCCTACCGCAGCCATACCATGTCGCTACTTCCCGCCATAAAAATGACAATAGTGTTAGGACCCATTTTTAAATCTTGTTTTTCTTTCTAAAATGAGTAATTTTAACCTAAGCTAATTTTAGTTTGGGCCCATTTTGACATGAACCAAAGGGATACGTTTTTTTTTTAAATGGCTTGTTTTGCCCCAAGTTTATCTCAACCGTGTTTTCATCTGACCCTCAACCTCACCTAACTCAATCGTTTTGCTACATTATGTAGTTTTGAATACATAATTATAGTGTTTGACATTTTTTGTTCCTTAGGCCGGTGGGTGTGGCAGCGTCATGTGGAAGCGAGATGCTAAGGTGCAGTGGTGCAGCTTGTACGAAAATGACAAAATTATAGTATTCGATAAACAATGCAACTACAAAAATGACAAAATCATAGTATTCGAATGAGTTACATACCCTAATAACTAATAGGCGGATTATGCGCCAAAAACTTTTGTATAACACCGGTTTGAGACTTCACCTATTCTTCAACTCGTTTCCTCTTTTGACGTTTTTGTCATCCGGATGCTTTTTTAAATGGCATTAACACCTAAATAACCCACAATTAACATTAATTTTCAGAAATTTCCACAAATTTCTAACAAAGTTTTCACACTTAACGACAACTAACAACACTAAATTTTCAATAAATTATCAATCGTAATTTTTTTAGAAATTAACCTTCTTTCCCTTGCTAATTACTATATTAATACATTAATTTGATTGCAAACTAAAATCAACTTGTCACAATTTAACTCCATGTCTCAAACCAATACGTAGTGTGTTGTCATCAACATTTTTTGTTGTGATAGATCATAAAGTTGACTCATAAGTTATAACTGAGTGATATAAAATTATAAATTAATAATCAATACTCATAATTTCATAAACTAACAAAATAACAACATTGAACCTCTTTCCTTCGATGTTTTGTTCTTGTTCTTACTTGATGTTTCGGGCCCTTGAAATCACAGAGCAATTGCCGATGGGTTGTTCTTTACTTGCTTCATTGCTTCTGCTCGATGCCTTGTTCTGTACTTCTGTTACCTGTTCTTTGCTTCTGTTCGATGCCTGCTTCAATGGGTTGTTCTGTGCCTGCGTTGTTTCAATATCAAGGAAATTGCCGCAAAAGATTTCTAAACTGTTTTATTATTGTCAATTTTTAAAATCAATTGGGTATTGGGCTTACTAAACTAATGTCAATAGATTAACTTTAAAACATAAAAATTGTTTTGTAAATGAGCCTACTTAAAGTTGGTATGAGTATACTATTTGAAAAAAAAATTAACATATATATATATATATATCGGATTTTTTTAATAAAAAACACGTGCCCCTCGAAATCACGGGCTCTGTGCGGCGCTCCTCCCCGCACACCCTCATCACCGGCCTTGCTAATGGCACTGTAGATTAATATAACATAGGACTTTTTTTACCGTATTCAGAGGTATTTTGCACTTCGTAAAGAAAGTTAAGGGCTATCTGTAAGTGTAGTTCCTGCCGGGTAACTGTGCTTTATCAGTTCTGGTCTACGGTCAACAAAGTCAAACCAAGTCAAGAATTCAGAAGCTTTATCAGTTCCGAGTTTATGATGTTAAACTCGGAATATGTTGATTATTATTGTTGTCCGCATTATTTGTTTTGTATCCCGAACAATATGTTTTGTCTGGGTTTAGTCCCTAGTCTATATATATGTGTTGTATAGGGTAGATTAAGGCAACCCTTTAGAGCTTGGTGCATCTCTCACAAATCCCAGCGATTTTCAATCAGTGTGGGAATTCTAGAGAGAGGGGGAGACTATGTGTTAGTGAGAGAAAGCTCGGTTTAAATCTTTGTGATCTAAACCAGCTTGTAGATGATGTATACTCTTTTGGTATGTAATCTGTGATGACTGGTTTGTTAATAAAGAGATTCATCTTCTACATCTTTCTATCTTTGGTGTTTATGATTGTTCTTCATGTCTTGAATCAAGTGCAATGTTTGATGTTCGTCATCGATCTGGTGTTTTAACAGGTGGTATCAGAGCATGGTTACTGATTCGGAATGGTCTAACCGTCTTCCGAATCACCATTGCTCTTGATTTTATGTTTGTTTCCGCCAAACATCTTGAAGACGTGCAGATTCCGTAGAAAACTTGAAGAAAATGAAGTTGTTCGTCGGTTGTGATGGTTTTTCTTGTTGTCGTTCAGGGTTTCCTTATATCATCCTCCGGCTTTGTTCTTGGATCTGTCTTAGAGGTTTCTCACAAAATCAAGGGTTTTGAAAGTAGTTGTCCGGGGTTTGTGATACACAACAGTTTCCGTGTTTTGTGTCACAAGAAGTATGTCCGTGTTTATTTTTCAGGTTTCATAACTTTTAACAGTTGGTCCGAGTTTTATTCTTAAGCAGTCTTTTCCAGATTATCAGTTTCTATCCGGATTTACCTTGTCTTATCTGTTCTTCAGGGTTTATTTGTTAAACTAGCCACTAACAGTAAAAACTGGTTTGTTTGTAAATGATGGATTTTGATAAGTAGAGTGTTAGGGAAAATTTTGGTGATAAAAAATTTTCCGTGAATTTTTGTTCGGTAATGGCGGTCCATAGTTATTTACAAGATTATCAGTGTTGGAATGTGGTTCTTACTAGAGATTCGTATAACAAGTTGAGACTATTATTGAGCATTAGAGGTAAATAAAACAAGATTGAACTTTGACAGTTTACGAAGAAATAGGGGGAGCAAAAAATCCAATTTTCTTCGTAAATCTAAACCTTGTGCGTAAGGCTCGTGTATGATGGAGTTTTCTCAAGTGTGTTCGTGTTTTTAATCAAGTATTGACGTGATGAAGTTGAATTATCGGTTAACGGCTAGTTGAAGATTGAGCCTTAATAAGTTATTATTTAGAGTAGAGAAGATTAGTTTCTTGGTCCCTCTTCAGTAGAGTAGAGAATATTAGTTTCTTGGTCCCTCTTCCAAGACGGTTGCTAGTCAGTTCTCGAAATAATGTGGTGCTTCTTGTTAAGGGGTAGATCGGAGATGAAAGCCATCGGGGATTCAGTGGATTCGAGAAGATAGGAGATTTATTCATGAAGATACGTGACGAGATGAAATGTTACATGAAGGGTGAAGACTTTTGATCAAGATGGTGGATGTATTTTTATAAAGTTCAATTTGTTATTAACTTATTGAACTGAGCTTCATGTTTTTGCGGAATTTGAAGTGTTCAAGGTTTGGCATTGGAAATCCAGTGTTTCTTTTTGCTGCCGGTTAGGTTTGAAGATCAATGTATCGAGCGATATTCTTACATGTGGTTGTAGGCCGGTTCGCATTAACTTGATTCGGGAGTAGTTTGAGGGGGAGGATCTACAGTGTTTGATGTTGGATTCTTCGGGTTTCTCAAAGTTGCGTTAAGTGATCGTCAGCAAGTCTTTTATTAGAAGGGTTGAAGATCGATGTGCTCCGCCGGAAAGATCAAGTCTCAGCTAAAGTTGAAAGCAGGCATGATATCATCAGTCAAAGGGGAGGCTGTAAGTCCAGTATCCGATGACTGAAGATATCAGTGTCAGATAGAACTGATAGCAACAGTTAAGAGGGAGTCTGTAAGTATAGTTCCTGCCGGGTAATTGTGCTTTATCATTTCTGGTCTACGGTCAACAAAGTCAAAGCCAAGTCAAGAATCCGGAAGCTTTATCAGTTCCGAGTTTATGATGTTAAACTCGGAATATGTTGATTATTATTGTTGTCCGAATTATTTGTTTTGTATCCCGAACAATATGTTTTGTCTGCGTTTAGTCCCTAGTCTATATATATGTGTTGTATAGGGTAGATTAGGGTAACCATTTAGAGCTTGGTGCATCTCTCACAAATCCCAGCAATTCTCCATCAGTGTGTGAATTCTAGAGAGAGGGATAGTATGTGTTAGTGAGAGAAAGCTCGGTTTAGATCTTTGTGATCTAAACCAGCTTGTAGATGATGTATACTCTTTTGGTTTGTAATCTGTGATGACTGATTCATTAATAAAGGAATTCATCTTCTACATCTTTCGATATTGTTCATATTTTGATGATTCGCGTCTTGAATCAAGTGCAATGTTGATGTTCACACCCACAACCTTCTGTGGCGGCAATCACATCCGTCCGATTAAAGTCATACTTCATAACTCAAACATATTTAGCAACTAATCTTTTTCTGTTATCATTATTTGATGATAATAGTTACAATCAAGAAACTTCATTGGAACAGTAATTAAATAATATGACTAAATGTTGTTTTTTCCACTAAAATTATTTTCTTTTTAAAACTTTTTAGTTGAGTTGACATTCGAATAGAGAAAAAAAGATGCTACTATAACACGGCAAGTCACATGTTTGAGACGTTTGAACCTGCAATCCCTCTAACTCACTCTACCAGATCCAAAAGGAATTCTGAGTAGCATCCATTTGTTTCTTTATCTCCCCTTTTATCTTTTTTCCTTTATACTATACATACAAATTGTTACATTATTATATTCCTTTTTTTACTTACAAGTGAAGATAAAGACCTGATGGCCTTTTTACAACTTTGCATGTTTTGAATTTTGTTGATGCACGGGATGTTTGTTGAGTACGTTTGTATCAAGTCATTGGTCAAGATTGGAGCTTGAGAGTTAAATTAGGGTTTAATTATAAGATTTAGCTTATGTGTACATAGGATATGATAGGATTTCGTTTATATGTACATGCTAGTAGTGATTTCGCTCATTAGGTCATAGGTTTCGCTCATGTGGTCACCTGGTGGTTTCGCTTATCTGAACACATGGGGTTTCGCTTATATGGACCGTCCATATAAGCGAAACCAGCTAGCCTATATATACCTCATGTGTGTTCATTCATATGTAACTTGGAGCGGAACCTGGTCATTGCTTGTGTAACCGAACTCTGTCAAAATTGAATCAGAAAGCAATAAAAGAGAAGGAATTGAAAAGGAAAAGCTGTGTAACTTCATTTACGTTGATTCCGCCTTCGTATGTGAAGATGAACGTTCTCAACTGACTGTTAAGGGTCGGAACACGGTCCAACAAGTGGTATCAGAGCTTCAGGACGAGGAGTTCATACTACTACAGCTGATTCGACAAAATTCTCTTACTTCTACTCACTTTCTCTCATACTTTTTCGATTTGAACTGGTTCCTACGGTTGAAATGGCCTGAATTTTGAATATAACGTGTAAAACATAGTAATAACAAACCCTAGAAAGAATCAGGTTAAAATTCGGACTAAAACATGGTGAAAATTGGCTAAAACCTGATTTCGCTTATTCGGACATCGAACGGGTTTCGCTTTTACGGACATTTAAGTGTTTGATTTCGCTTTTACGGACATGTAGTTGCCTGATTTCGCTGATAAGAACATAAAATGAGATTTCGCTTTTAGGTTGAATTGTCCTGTTTCGCTTATACGAACCATAAAGTTCCGCTTATTCGTACATTGTAGTTTCGCTCATACGGACAATCTAGTTTCGCTTATTCGGACATTGCCTATTTCGCTTATAGAGACATTACATATTTCGCTCATAGGAACAAGTCTGATTTCGTTTATTTGTCACAATTCCTGATTTTGCTTATTTGACGTATTGCTATTTCGCTTTAGTGTCACAATAGTTGATATCTCGCTTATCAGTCACTGTTTTCCAAAAATTCGAAAATTTTTCTAAGTGTTTGCTGATTTTGCAGGTACTTTCAAGATGGATGACATTTTCTTGAACCCGTTTAGCGACATGTACGCATTCGCTGGAAATTCCAGAAACGATGATTCTTCGTCTAGCAATGTGAATGAGAATCCGCCGAATGCGAAGAAAAAGTTAACGGAAGCTTGGGAATCTGAAAGTGCCTTCGGAACATTCAATAAACCTCCAAAGCTAATGGCTATCGAGGAATACAGTCGGTGGTCAAGAAAGTTTGAAGATTGGTTAATGGCATTCGCATTTCCTAGCTAGAAGAGTTTGAAAAACGGTTATGAAAATGGAAACAAAAATGGTGAAACTTTAAGATCAGCTGAGGAGATTGATTCGTTTGTAGCTGAACAAAAGTGTGTAGCGTTGTTGTTTCAGTTTCAAAAATGATCGAGAGGTTTGGGCACCTGAAGCTGGAATTAGCTAGACATGGAATTAAGTATTCTGATGATGAGCAAGTAGACAAGTTGTTCGATTCGTTGCCAGACGAGATGGATTGGAGATATTATGCTCTCATGCTAAAAAACACTATCTTGCTGAAAGATCTTACTCCAGATTTGCTGATTGAGAGACTCGAGAGTCACGAGTTGGAACTGAAAAAGACATTCAAAGTAAATCACTCATCTTACCAGCAGAATTTGGATTTGTATTATTCAAAAACCATGATGCCAAAAGCAACTTCTCCAAAGACTGCGTTTTCTGCTGAGAATGTATCCACAGCTAGCAAAGAAAGTCAAAGTGGTCAAAGCAGTGGAAATCACAGTGGTTATCACAGTGGATCTTCATCATCTGCAAGTCATTCTGATGCAAAGAATCGTTTTCAATGCAACATTGCAATAGACTTGAAGAATGCTCAGAATTTTGATGAGGAGTCGGCCAAACAGCAGATGATCTTCCTAGCATTGGTGTTGGAATCGTATGAAGGGTTAGTAGCTGGGAAGATAGGCAACACCAACTTAACGAAAGAAGATAATGATCAGATAGATCCTGAAGAAATGGAGCTGATCGATATTCGTTGGGCTATGGCCAGTGCTGTTCGTCGAGCACAGCGTTTCATGGAAATTACCGGCAGGAAGACAATTGGTGGTCCATCTACCAAATTGGGGTTCGATAAGTCCAAGGTGACTTGCTTCAAATGTAAGCAGAAAGGTCACTTCAAGCGAGAATGTCGAAACGCATATGCTGATGAGTCGGAGAATCCTTTCAGAGATGATTATTACAAGAAGGCAATTTATCACCAGAATAAATCTGAGCCGCCTAGATTGAAGCAGGTTGAAGACAACAAAGAGAAATCTAGAGCTCTTGCGGTGATTTATGATGATGAAGGATATGATTGGAGTCAAGAGGTTCTACCGGAAGAAGATGCTGTTGGTTACGCATTCATGGCGAAAAACGACGAACCTATTCCTTGGAAAGATAACCGAACTGAAGAGCAGAAGTATAGATACAGAAAAATGTTGGTTGAAAACAGAATCATTAGAATTTCTGGTATCTATCTGGAAGCGAGGAGAGCGAGAAGATGGGATCCGGATAGGGAGTGTTATCTTGACCCATATGGAAATATTGCAATCGATGACAAAACGCTTGATATCGAAGCCATAATCAAGGAGTACAAAGAAGAGGATGAGTATTGGCAGAATAAATGGTGGGGAACTGGAGATGAGAAAGAGAAAGAAGAAAAAGAGAGGAAGGAGAAAGAAGAGAAAGAGAAAACGGAGAAAGAAGAGACAGAGAAATCAAAGAAAGTTGATACTGGAGTTATTGACACAACGCAGGAGTTGACTGCTGAGAACCTCGGAAAAATGGCTGACAAAGTGCTGGCTGCTAAGGCACTTGAGGTAGACTCTAACTCCGTGTCTGAGTCAAAAAGCCAGGTCAGTTCAAACTTGTCAACAAATGCGTCAGGTAAACAAATTGATGGAAATGCTGATTGCAAAAATTGCAACAAAGAGTGCAAATTTTGTAACACAGTCACGTATCTCAACGGGAAGAAAGTTGATGATCTGACAGCAAAGGTCAGAAGCGTTGAGAATCAGATTCTTGATCGTGACAAAACAGTTAAAGCTTCAACTGAACGGATAAGAGAATTAACTAGTCAAATTGAAAATGATAAAATTGATCATGAAAAAGTTAAAAAGGAAAATGAAAAGTTAATTCTTGAAAACCGTCAGATTTCTGAAAAGTTTGAAAAACTAAAAAGCACAATGAAAGATAATGATGATCGAAATGGTAAAACTCATAAAGAAAATGTTCACCTAAAAGCAGTGCTTAGAGTAAAAGAAGAATCAATCAACCAACAACTGGATGAAATCGCTAAACTGAAACTTAAATTTCAAGAGGATGAAATTGAAAACGAGCGAATCTAGTTGAAGCTTAACAGTTACAGCTCCGCAAGCTTTGTTTTGCAACACATTATTCCCAAACCCATCGGGAAAGACAAAGCAGGCGAAGATGTGTACTCTGATGGAACTGGGGTGGGTTTTCATCAAGTTCCACCACCTGTTCTTGATAACTACACGAAAAAGCAATCAGGGTTGGTTGAAATTGAAGAAGAAAGTGAAATGAATCTTCCGGATTCAATTGATGTCACGTTCACATCTTCCAATGAAGATAGTGTCCAAAATGATATTGTAAAAGGTGTTGTTGAAAATGTGTTAAAAACGGATAGTGACACTACTGAGGAAGATGGGTGTTTCTTGGACAAATACATTCCGAAACAAAAGTCCAAGAACAACTTAAATGAAGAATCAAATCTTGTCATGTACAAGATGTTGGGTTCGGATAAGTTGTTTTCGGATTCTGAGTTTCCGATTGAGAATGTTAATATGAACAAATTGACAAATGTTTTCAAGTTGGTTGAAGTTGAGTTGTCAGAAGTGAACAATCTGAGTCAAACAAAGAGAAAAATGAGTTTTGAGAAAGATAAATCATACTACAAGAAATCTGTTAATTCATCACGTTTTTATAATAACAATCGAAATAACTGGTCGGGTGGTTATCAGGGTAGTAGGAATTATCAGAAAAGAAATGTTCCAAACAAGAGGTTTGCTGAAAAGAAAAAGTTTGTGAACAGTTCGAGTTCACTTGCTGATGAAGAGAAAGAGATTTTTTCAAAATCGAATGTAGAGTTCTTTGAGAAAAGAGCTTCACAGTCTCAGTCTGAAGGCACAAGTCGAGTTGTTGATACTCGAACATGTTTCAGATGTAATCAAGTTGGTCACATTGCACGAAAGTGTACCAATGTGAAGTCTAAGACTGAAACTGTGAAGATTCAAAAGAAGAAAGTTGAGGTGAAGGGTAAAGCACCAATCGTTGTTGAGAAAAAGAGTGTGAAAAATGACAACATTAAAGTGAAAATTGAACCCGTAAAGAAAGTGGTAACTAAAAATGACAAATTTTATAGTTTGGAAACCAAAAACTGAGAAAAAGATTTCACCTTCTGAGGATTCAATTCAAATTGATTATGATGCAAATTTTCCACCTTTGAAGGCTGAAAACTTCAAAATTCAAATTGCGAGAGTCAAGGTTACACCTAAGGCTGATGAGGACTGGGTGGACATCATGTTCGAATAAGCAGTTTGAATTGCCGGAGCTTCCTGGATCGCGAAGCATGAATTGGCATCTTTATTCAAGTTTAAGTCAAAGTTTGTTATGTGCAGGATCTTCCAAAACTTGTATCCAGATGGATCATGGATAGTGGAGCTTCAAGACATATGACAGGGAAGACTGTGTTGCTGTATGATGTGAGAAATATTAATGGTGGTTATGTGGGATTTGCTGGTCACGAAGGTGGTAGAATTATTGGTGAAGGAACGTTATCCAATGGGATTGTAACGTTTGAGAGAGTTAACTACATTACTGAGCTGGAGAACAATCTGCTGAGTATCTCGTAGATTTGTGACAATATGTATACTACTCACTTCACTGATAAAGAATGTTTGATCTTGAAACCAAGATTTGTTATCCCTGAAGAATGGATTATCATGCGGGCACCTAGAGTGAATGATTTATATGTGTTGGACATGAGTGTAGCGACTACAACTACTGGTCAAGCGCATTGTTTTGTTTCTAGAGCAACTGAGAAAGAATCGAGATTGTGGCACCGCAAGATGGGGCATATTCACCTAAGGAAGATGAATCACTTGGTGCACAATGATTTGGTTCTTGGAGTTCATGTCAAAGGTTTTCATCTGGAAGGGGAGTGCATTAGCTGTGTTAAAGGCAAGCAGAAGAAAAAGTCACACCCTACAAAGCAAGTCAATTCCGTTTCGAGACCTCTGGAAAGACTTCACATGGATTTATTTGGTCCTGTGAATGTCAAAAGTATTACAGGAGATTATTACTGTTTGGTCGTTACTGATGATTATTCCAGATTTTCGTGGGTTTCTTTCTTGAAAACGAAAGACGAAACGTTTGACAGTTTGATGGCGTTGTTTAGAAAAATTGAGAATCTGTACCAAAGGCGTATCAAAAGAATTCGTAGTGATAATGGTACTGAATTCAAGAACAGTAAGATGGAAGAATTTTGTGATGAACGAGGTATATTGCATGAGTTTAGTGCTCCGTACACTCCGCAGCAGAATGGAGTCGCAGAACGCAAAAACCAGACACTAATCGAGACGGCTAGAACTATGCTCGCAGATTCAAAGTTACCGATAAATTTTTGGGCTGAAGCTGTTTCCGCCGCATGCTATACACTCAACAGGGTTCTCACTTTCAAGAAGTTCAACAAAATATGCTTTGAGCTAATCAATAACCGCAAACCGAATTTGAAGTATCTAGAACCGTTCGGGTCACCCTGTACAGTTATAGAGCCTCATGGAAAGTTTGGTCCGAAGTGCATTGAGGGAATATTTGTTGGTTATGCAAATCCGATGCGACGTGTCTTCGTTCCAAGTGAGAAGCGGATTATTGAAGCTGGAAATGTTGAATGTCAAGGTTATACTATGCCGCCGCAGAATCCAGGAGATTCATGGCGTTATCATTATGACAAACTGTGGGATTCGTTTGACATGAGAGAAGAATCAGAGGATGATGAAGATTTCTTTGATGAGTTGGATATTTTGCACGAATACGAGTCACAGCAAAGGTTCCCAGCTGAGTATTCGAGGCGACCACGGGAAACTTCAAATGACGATGAAGCAGGTCCGAGTAATGCTGGTGAACATGATGATGTCCAACAAAATGAAGTTGCTCAGGATAATCAGTCGGTTCAGGATGATAATCAAGAAGCTGAAAACATGCCAGTCTTTGATCACGGTGATTCAGATTCTGAGGGGGAGCAAATTCAGATTTCAAGTCAAACAAACCAAGTTGGTGAACAAGATGCAGATCAGAATGTTACTAATCTGGAGGGCAATGTAGATGTTCCAAGCGAAGTGATGCCGCGAACTTTTTCATATCATCCAGAGGAGTTGATCATAGGAGAATTGCAGATGGGCGTTCGCACTCTAAGACAGATTGATAAAGGGCTTACATGTTTTTATACAAAAGTTGCTCCTTTGCAAACTGAATTCTCATTGAGTTGTTTTATCTCGCAGGTTGAACCAAGAACTTACAAAGAGGCGCTTACAGAAGATTCTTGGGTCAATGCAATGCAGGAGGAACTTAGTCAATTTGAAAAGTTGGGAGTGTGGAAGTTAGTGGATTTGCCAGATGGTCAGAGGAAGATTAACACCAAGTGGGTGTTCAAGTGTAAGAGAGACGATAGAGGAGTTGTTCTAAGGAACAAAGCTCGACTTGTTGTTCAGGGCTTTAGTCAACAGGAGGGGATTGATTTTACAGAAGTCTATGCTCCTGTAGCACGACTAGAGGCAATCAGAATTTTCCTTGCATTTGCGTCTTGGAAGAACTTCAAAGTATATCAGCTAGATGTAAAATCGACGTTTCTTTATGGAAAGGTAAAAGAGGAGGTTTATGTCGGACAGCCACCAGGCTTAACCGATCCAATCCACAAAAACAAGGTCTACTTATTGGACAAAGCGCTGTATGGTTTACACCAGGCCCCGAGAGCTTGGTACGAGACTTTGTCTCAACACCTACTAGCCAACAAGTTCATTCGTGGAAAAGTGGATGCCACTCTCTTCACTAAAGAGGTCGACGGTCATCTTCTGATAGTTCAGATTTATGTGGACGATATAATTTTTGGGTCAACAAATGAAAGTCTATGCAAAGATTTTGAATCAGTGATGAAGCAAAAGTTCGAAATGTCATCAATGGGGGGGATAAAATTCTTTCTGGGTCTACAAGTTGAACAACTACCTGAGGGAATTTTCATTCACCAGACGAAGTACGTTCGTGATATTCTAGAGAAATTTGGGATGTCAAGTTCTACTCCAGCTGCTACCCCACTTGCAACAAATCATGGGATTCACCCAGATCTCACCGGAGACAGGGCGGATGAAACGTTCTACCGATCCATGATAGGTTCATTGATGTACTTAACTGCTTCACGTCCTGATATCATGTACCCAACGTGCCTCGCAGCAAGATATCAATCTAACCCAAGAGTTTCGTATATGATCATTGTGAAGAGGATATTGCGCTACCTGAAAGGAACTCCTTCATTGGGGTTGTGGTATCCTAGAAAAGGCGATTTTACGCTCGAAGGGTATTCCGATTCGGATTTTGGATGCTGCAAAGTAAATTCAAAATCAACAACTGCAGGATTCCAGTTCTTTAGATCTAGATTGGTTACCTGGCAGTGTAAGAAACAAACGTCTGTGGCGCTATCTACATGTGAAGCGGAGTACGTTTCTGCTAGCAGTTGCTGCTCTCAGATCCTGTGGATACAGCAACAGATGCGCGACTACGGTTTGCAGTTTCTTAACACACCTCTTTTTGTTGATAATGAGGCTGCAATAAATATAACAAAGAATCCAGTACATCACGCTAAAACTAAACACATAGAAATTCGTCATCACTTTATTCGTGATTGTTTTGAGAAAAAGTTGATACGAATTGAGAAAATCCACACTGACGAACAGAAAGCTGATTTACATACCAAAGCTTTTGATAAAAATCGGTTTAAATATTTGTTAAAACTGAATGGTATGAAGCTTCTTTCGGTGTCGGATGGAATTGTTGGCGTTGATGAGAGTACTGTTGCGGATGAAGACGAGAAACAATCTGCAATGGTTTGTCGATTTTTTACATGTTTTGGTATTTTGGGGGAGTAGATAGATGTATATAGTTTATTTTTCAGAAAATACAAAAACAGTAAAAAATGCAAAAATACAAAAACATGATAAAATTTGAAAAAGAGCTTGTGTATATAGGGAAAATGATAGTACATCGGCTAGACAATTACAGTATGCTAAAGATTTGTAAAGTTTAAATGAGTTAAACAGTTTCACTAATGATGTGTCGATAGGTTTTCGCACATTTAGTAGATTTATTCGGGATATAAACCTAAAATTTCAAACTTGTGAAATTCGTGGGGAACACTACTTGGATATATAGGTAACCCCTGAAATCTCGTTTGAAAGGTCTCGTATTCTGATATACTAGGTTTTTATACTCAATGATGTCTGGGGTATTATTCCGGGACTTCTACTGAATGGAAGTTCTGACCTAGTCCTTGGATAATACTTTCCACAAATGCTTGAAACATAGCATAAACCCTCAGCATGCAGATGAAACAATAAAATTGATAGTCGCTGCTGTTGTAGCTAAAAGATCCTCTAAAGGGGACATACCGTAAAGTCGAAGCTGATATCTCTTTGCGTATACGGAAGTATCGACCTGAGATCCCTCGGCCCTCGCATTACCTAATTTATGTACAGATATCATTGTAGTATACTCACCTGTAAGACTGAATATTGGGATTCTGGATACGGGAGTATATTCAAGAGGTGGGACACATGAATGAACTAAGTTCATAATACATCTAAATCGTATCCTGATTAAATTGAAATTTGTGTGGGAATTTAAGATGGATCAGTATATTGACAATCGAGGTGAATTGTTTAACTCTGAGTATGAAATGAAGCTTAACGGTACTTGTAATTTGTCTGATGGCTGATATGATTCCCTGACACGCTCGCCAAAATAAGTTTGTAAATAGTTTACTTTGGTTACTTTCTGCAATTTAAGTTTTCTATATTTCATTTCTTAGTTTAGAACACTTTATAAAATCCAAAAAGATTTTATTTCTGCTTTATTTTCCGACAAACCAAAGTGGAGAGTTGATTGTTGGATTCTCAGATGATTGAAGCAGATGCAGGAGATTCTGGACTGAAGAATGAGGAGAGCTTATCTTGATGAAGTTTGATTTATTGTAAAGTTAAAAACAAGTTCATTAACTTGATACTTGTTATTTTCAGAAAATGTGTAAATTGTTGTTTTCAAATTCAGTTTGATTCGTCAAATGATCAACCAAGGTCATTAAATTGAACTTGGTAGATTAATCAAGTAATCAGGGTCATTAACTTGGACCTGAATACTTGAGTGGATTTCTAAAACTGATTGAGTATGTGATTTATTGTTGAAAAGATAGTTTGTAATGTTTGATGTTTGAGACACAGGTTTTGGACTTCATTATTCCCACGGAAGCTAAATGTCAAAGCTTGAACCAGATCAAGACCTCAGATTCTAGCATATTGAGAGGGGGAGTCTGTGAAAGGGGGAGTCTGGATCAACAGTCAAAGGGGAGTTTGAAGATGGAGCTAGGTTGTGATCCAGAACCTGTGAAGATAGAATGCTTATGATGTGAAGACAGAGAGTTGGAGAAAAGACCAAGACTGAAGACTCGGAGCTGAAGACTTCGTCAACATCCAAGGGGGAGTCTGTTGATGCACGGGATGTCTGTTGACTACGTTTGTATCAAGTCATAGGTCAAGATTGGAGCTTGAGAGTTAAATTAGGGTTTAATGATAAGATTTAGCTTATGTGTACATAGGATATGATAGGATTTCGTTTATATGTACATGCTAGTACTGATTTCGCTCATTAGGTCATAGGTTTCGCTCATGTGGTCACCTGGTGGTTTCGCTTATCTGAACACATGGGGTTTCGCTTATATGGACTGTCCATATAAGCGAAACCAGCTAGCCTATATATACCTCATGTGTGTTCATTCATATGTAACTTGGAGCGGAACCTGGTCATTGCTTGTGTAACCGAACTCTGTCAAAATTGAATCAGAAAGCAATAAAAGAGAAGGAATTGAAAAGGAAAAGCTGTGTAACTTCATTTACGTTGATTCCGCCTTCGTATGTGAAGATGAACGTTCTCAACTGACTGTTAAGGGTCGGAACACGGTCCACCAAATTTTCTTTCACGCAATTATTTTTACAAAGAGATCGATAATTTAAATATATTGCAGGTAATTTTTGGGCCGAAACACAACCATGATAGAGGCCCAGAACAAATAACGGACCAAAATTAATTTTATACCAGGAATTTAGGAGCCTTTTAAAAATATAAACGTATGCGTGCATACTGTTATTTTTAAAAAAGGTTCTACTCCTAATCAACTCCTATTAACCATACACAAAATTTGCAAAAAAATGAACCTTGCACCTAATGGATAGAGGAAAGACAATTTAACACTAGGATGCCCTTTGGGAGCGTGTGCTCAAACTTCCTGAAGTGGTTCGTATGCATTAGCATATGGCGGCTCGGCTTTAATATATAGCTATTACCGAAATACCTTCATGTTGTCTATTTAGTGTTATTTTTCAAACCGTGATTTTTTATACCTTCTTTCTAGCAAAATCATGTAAGATAGTCGTCCTTACTATAATATGATTCAACCATGGTACCTTTCTTGTTTGGAATTAAAATCTAATAATTGTTTGTTTGAACACCAACTTAGCCACTATGAGGGTGTATTCATTGTTGACATTGTTGTTGGAACAAGCTTTAGCTATGGTACATTTAATACAATATTTGAGCAAATACATTATGATAAAGAATTGCTTAACTTACCCGTGCCATGTGTAATTATCAACATCTTACTAACATAGTTATAAGCAAATTAGTTTTTGTTTTATAGTTTTGTATGATATTTGTTCATTTTTATTTAACTTTTCACGCGTATATGTAAGTCCGCCACTGCTTACAATGGTATTTATCATATGGTGCCAAACATGGTATTAGGGTTGCTTATTTAAGTAATTTGTTTGATTTAGTAGGTGTTTAAGCTTGTCATTCGAGTAAAAAATAATTTGTACAACATAATGAACGATCTCCTCGAGTTTTGCAAAAAAATATTGAAGTCATTTTCAATAAAACATGTGGGCATTATAGTTAAATGTGTTTTTAGAACAATTTAGTTGAGATCATGTTTCTTTTAGGTTATTGCAATTAAGTAAATAACATATTCAAATTCAATATGAGAACATACATTTCTACTCTGAGAGATATCACATCATTATTGTTTATTACAAAAAGTGTAATTAAAAATACTAAAATAATATTTTAAACGGTTTTATAGCTTGATAGAGATGGGAAATTTCAATTTTGTACTCCTAAGCTTAAAGTAATTTGGAATCGTCGTATCCATCTCTTTTTAAACATTTGCCATCTAGTTTTTTTAGCAAAAGTATATGATCGTGTTTTGTTTTAATTGGTTGACACGACGTAACTTTTTTGAGATCGTGTTATGAGTATTATGTACAAGTAATCGAAAAACAGACGTACATATTAATGTTATGAGAAAAAATTATTCGGCTTAATGCCCTGCAACGCAGGCATGGCAAAAACTAGTTCAATATAATTTACATTAATAAAAATATTGAGTATTAAATATTGAATAGTAGATTTACTGTGTGATAAAAAGAAATTTAATATATAAAGTAAATTATATATGTAGGGATAGTGGAACCCAATAGGTACTACAACTTAGGACTCTCGGTAGGCTATGTCTATGGTTTCCTTTTTTCTTCATTCTTGACCCTAACCTCAATGCCACATCATTATTTATTCTAATATTTATCTTTTCCTTTAATCTTCCAACCTATGCTATGGTTCCCTTTCCTTTCATTTTTATTTATTTTCTTTAAACACTTATTCTAATACAAACATTTTGAATTGTTAACGGTTATTATTCATAAGTGGTGCTTGAAATATTAGTTTTATATTAGTATTTAGTAATATTTTAGTAATGTTTTATTATACATATATTATTTTTTGTGTTAAACCTTCGTGTGAGATCACACGTAATTAATAATGTGTTTATTTTTACCGGAATTTCGATGTGAATTTTTTTTCATGTGGTTAATATTGGTGTATGATCAGGATTTGTTCAAATTACAATGTGCTTTTGCGTCGTTATGTTTCCATGTTTATAGCTGTTAAGATTGGAGGCTCTCATGATTGTGTTTGTTTGTATAATTTGAACAATGAATGAATATGAAATAATGTAAAGTGCAGCGGAAATGGTAACAAACTTTATAAACACAATCAAAAGGGAGAATAGTTCTGATAAACACATGCTTTTCATTAGGTCAAAAGATTACAAATCAAATCAAAAGATTACAATGCATGCTTACAACAAAACTCCCCCTCAGCCTGATGCTTCCTGGTTGATTGCACAATATGAAAGGATTGGAGGAGAAGAACTCACTCAGTCAATCAAATGTAACAGTACAGGGTACTGCTCTATTTATAGGCAAATCAAACTACTGAAGCATCTAAGCTGACGTCACCATGAAAGTGACATCTAACAACCTAACAACCTTTAACCACTGTTCTTATACAAACACTGCTAATCTTAACCACTGATACTATACAATATAAGTGACGCACTAAACTACTGCTTTCTTCTTCCATCAGTGCTTTCCTCAAGATTGATCAGTCCTTGAGTAGGCAGTCCTTTAGTATCAGTAGATTGAACCAGCAGTGTTTCATCCTTAGCAGTCTCCAGGGCTTCATCAGCAGTTTGAAGGGCAACAACTATTGTATACGGACAGTGGATAGAGGACATCAGATGTTATAAATACTTTCAAGGGGAAAGCCTGGTGTAAACTACTGCTTTATGATGTATCCACTGTTGTGAACCAGTTTTGGCTTTCATTATCTGTTCCTCTGATAGGGTTCAATCCCAACAAACTCCCCCTGGAACAGATAATGCCAAAACTCTTCATTATTATGGATCTTTATTGTCTCATCAGAAGTTCCCTAACTTTTCCTTTAAACTGCAACTCAAAATCCATGGAACTTGTATCTTCCTCATCCCTACACAGTATAAGCTCAAGGAGATCTTGTAGATCTTCAACACTCAAGCCTAGTGCTTGTTCCCTTGATATGTGCTTTAGTTCTCCATTGGATCTGATCAGGGTCAATACATGGGTCTTTTGATCAGACATCCATTTTAGTATTTTTGAACCCAATGGGTTTCTTGGGAGAGGTTTATTTACTGATGAGTTTGGTGATGCTGGCCTTGTGATAATTTGTTGAGCAGTGCTCTGAGCTTTTGCTAGCTCAGAATCTTCAGCTGTATTTTGTTTGAAAACCATCTTTATGATATCATTTGCTGCAGCTATGTCTTCTGCAGCTTCTTTTTCAATTTGCTCTTGTCTCTTCCTTTGATCTAGCTCAATGTCTGAGATATCTGCTGATGTGATCAGTGGTTCAGAAGTTTTGATCTGTTGTTTTGGCTTTTTGTATTCAGGCTTCTTTGGGGTATTAGAATTTGTCATCCTTCTTTTCTTTAGCCTTTCATAAGCTTCATCTGTATACTGCTTTATCCATTTTGCTATGGCTTTAGCAGTTCCAACCTTTGCATCCACCATCTCTTGTTTCTTCTGTTTGTACTCCAAAGTAAGTTTATCAATAGCCCTTTTGTATTTGCTCCAGTTTGGAGATGTTTTTTTCTTTCTTGGATCACTCTTGATCCTTGTGATTCTGTTTACTTCATGCTTTAGTGCAATGAGTGGCCATTCACTGAATTGTTCTTCATTAGCTGGATAAAATTTTTCTTTCATGATGAATGCAAGATACTCCTTTCTCATTTCCTTTTGTAGGACAGCTCCAGGTGGCAGATTTGACATATCTTTGCTTAGATCTCTTGCATAATCTTCCATTTGTTTGACCTTAGTGAGGAAAAATTCCATTCTTTCAGAAATGGCTTTGTCACCTTGATCTTTGCATTCAATTCTTGCTCTTATATCCGCTTGCCTGGTTTTGAGTTTTAGATATGCATCCATATTTTCTGGGTTTCTGAAGCCCTTAAGAGAAGGAAATCTTCTTTTTGAAGGATCATCTTCTGTATAGAATTGTTTCATATCATCCTTTACAACTTCCAATTCCAGTGGATAACTTTCAGCAATGGATACAAGGTTAGCAGGGTTTATTGGTTTGACAAGAGTTGGTGAGGTGGATGGTTGTGGTTCGACAACATTGTAGGGTGTGGAGGATAAAGGAATGGGTGCTGGTATATCATCATTATTCTTCTGAAATTTCCTTTTCCTTGTATAAAAGCTTTTTGGGTGAAGAGGGTTTTGGTTGTGATGTGGCAATGGGTTGTATGGTGATTGTTGAAATGGTGAGGCCAGTGGTAGATGGCTGGCAAACAGCTGTTGAAACAACTGGTGTTTCAACCTCTGTTGTCATTACAACTACTGATGTGTCAGTAGATGTCTTCTGCTTTTCAACAGGTGGTGATTTGGTGGATGGTGATGTAGTTGAAGTGGTGTGTGTTGAAGAGATGGCAGGTGTTTGGTTGGCTGTTGTTGAAACTACTGAGGTATCAGCAGATGTTGATACAACAGGTCTTACAACAACTGTTTGGGTGGAAATTTGAGATTTTGTGGTTTGATTTTTGGAGCCTTTGGGAGGTGGTTTGGAGGCATGCTTTGTGGGTCTGGATGGTGTGGATTTGGGTTGCCTCACTTGTCTAGTGGGCTTACTCTTTTCATCCTTAGGATTTTCATCATCCTTAGTCTCAGAAGTACCCTGTGCATTCAGCTCCATGTAAGCTCTTTTCTCCTGTTCCCACCGGGCTTTATCCTTAGCCTCTCTATCTCTTTTAACACTTGCTTTTGCTTCTGCAAGTGCATTTGTGGTGGCATCAATTTTCTTACTACCATCTGGCAAAGGGATGTTTTTAGTCATGTTTTCTTTTTCTGGTTCAATATAAAGACCATCTTTTATTCCCTTCTTCTTCCACTCTTTGATTTTCTCCCCCTTTTGGCATTATCTGAAGGGAGTTTATCAATGAAGAGAACAGTGGGAGGGGCTTTGCCAGTAGTATTCAGGATGTGGGCCTTTATAGCCTTGATATCTACTTGAGTATCTCTAAACCTAGACTCCATCATGTTTCTCAGCTCTTGAACATGTGTAGCATGCTGCTGATCAACCATTTGTCTTTGTTGTTGGAGCAGGGGTTGGAATAGGTTCCATAACTCATTTGCAGCAGGTGCCTGTGGTGGAGCAAGTGCTTGAGTTGGAACAGCAGTGGTTGAAACCTTTTGAGCTTTCAACAACTGTTGCATCATATCTTTTATTTCAACAACAGATGTCTCAAGATTTTCGATTCTACCCGTCAATTCCTGATATTTTGAATCATCACCCAAATTAATGGGATCATCTGATTCCCCACCTGGAGTGGTTATATCAATGTTTGATTTAGGAACAGAATTCCAAAAGTCATCCATTGATGCCCCTTGTTCTTGGTTCTGGGGTCTTCTTTCTTCAACACTTGATAACATTTTGAAGGTACCAGTGGTCAAAACAAACTCACTAGTGGTTACCAGAGGTGCTATGGAAGAAATTCCCTTCAAGGGAGTCTGATTGATGTAACAACTGGCCAAATGTAGATCTGTTGATCCAACACTTGTAGTTGCTGCTCCACTTGAACTACTGTTAGGAATTACTTGTAACTCCTGCAGTGTAACCTCCTCAGTTGTTGCTGGGATAGCAGAGGTATAAGCATCAGACCCAGTCACTTATGGGAGTGTACTCTCAGTGATAAGTGATAGAGAGGAACTGGTTTGTGTCTGAGCTATAGCAACTGCATGCAACATGGGTATTATGGATTGTGGTAATGTGATGGGTGAAGATATGGGTGTTGAAAGAGACATGTCCTTGGGATCAGGACTGAGGAAGATGGATCCGATTGGATCCAGAGCTTCAAAATGTGGGGTCCCTGTGTTTACAACCTGATCCTTTTGTGAGGATGCAGGAGGAGTTTGAGGCAAGGGTGGAGATCTTTCTTCCATCTGCTGTGAGGAAGTAGCAGCATTGGTTTTTGGTGACACTTGTGTTGTCACTGGCAGAGGCTCTGGGATCTCATTTTCCAGAGTTCCCTTTTTAGTGGGTTTGGAGGGCTTTTTGGATGATTTCTTTTTAGGCTTTTTGGTGATGGAAGGTGTGGGTTTCATAGCAGTGGGTGCGCTGCCATGATCACCTGGAGCAGTGGGCTCAGCAGCAGATGCCTGAGGAGCAGTGGTAGCTGCTAAAGTCTGCTCAGGCACCTCTGCTTGTTTTTTTGTAGGTGTTAACATTCTAGTGAATGTTTCAGATGTTAAACCATGTATTTGAAAAGATTCACCTTGAATGAGTAAATTTTCATTTTCCTTTCCAAATTTTTGTTTAAGATAGTAGCTTAAAAACCTTGGAAAAAGTAGAAATGATTTGCTCTCAACATTTTTCACCAAATCATCAAAGATCTCCTGGGAATAGTTAAAATTTTCGTTGTGTAAAATAGCATATCCCAGGTTTTGGATCTTTAATGGTATTTCGTTAAAAGCAGTTGTTTTGTTTGAAACACACATTAAAAGGGTATGAAATAAAAACCTTGGTACAGAAGGGAAGAAACCTTTTTGTAAGGTGTCCCTTTTTATTTCCGCACCATACCCTCTTTCAAAAAAATCAGTTTTTAACTCGTTTTTGGGAAAGAAAGTTATACCTTCTTGATCATCGAGTGCAAAGACTTTCAAAATAGATTGTGGAGTGATTTGAACCTCCTTGCCCTTTATGGAAGATTTAATGGCTATAACCGTTTCACCTTGATATTCAAGTGTGGCTTTTTTCCAGAATTCTCTCTGAGTTTGTTCATAAATAGGAGCATCAGCAGTCAGCAAAGTTTTGTACTTTGAAGCTGCAAGACTGTCAATGATGGTATCGAAGGTTTTGGTGGTGGTGGGTTTTGTGAGTAGACCCAAGTAGTTGTGAGGTGCTTTGTATGGGATTTCGATGGGTTCAGCGGCCTTTTGAGCGACCTTTTTGGAGGATGAGGATGGCTTTGATTTTGATTTTGTCATTTTTGGAATGATTTGATGAAGATGAACGAAGAATGGTTTGAGATGGAAGATTGGAAACTGCTTTGAGAAGAGAATTTTTGGAATTCAATTCGAAGTGTAAAACCCTGTTTGGGGGTTTTGATCAGGGTTTTATTTAGGGAAAAAGTGAATGCTGATGTGGCAGCGGTTACAAAGATCTGATGGCTAAGAACTGACCACGTGCCAACCTCTGATGAAAAGACGAAAAATGAAGGACAGTTGTTTAGAGAACCACTGATTAAGAAAATACCAGTGGTTTGCAATGGTCAAAGTGAAGTCAGTGGATGATTTTAACCATCAGTGGATAGCTTCATCAGAGGATAAAACACTGATTTTGAACAACAGTGATTACCAAGAAGATGAGAGAACAGGGGTTGACTTTCTGCAGTGGACAACATTTACCAAAGCAGATGTTTGAACCAAAAAGACTTATTACAAAATTGGGGCTGTAGATGTGAATCATCTGAGCTAACAACTGTTGGTCACTTTAATGATCCAACAGTTGTTTGAAATGAAATGTAGGGGAATGGATGAAGATGATATCACACAATATTGATATTTATCCATTTTTTGATGGAGTTTTATCAACAGTGGTTAGGCATAATGCAATGATAGGGTAACCTGAAGGCTATTATGTCAGCAACTGTTAGTACAACAGTGGTGAAGGGGTATGGTCCTAGATCTCGTGTCAGCACGACCGCGAGTGACCATTACCCTTATAAAAAACCCCCACCAGCAAGAACTTATCTGTGTCCGTGCGGGCACGCGCGAACATTGCGGTTGAAACCAATCTGTCCATTAATGAGAAGACTTACCTTAAGTACGAGAACGGATGTTACGCATAGCGATGCGGCCTGGCACCGCATCCTATGAACATTTCGTCACGACAAGGATCTGGACAACAGTAACAGTCACCAAGCGGCGATGCGGCACGGCACCGCATCCCGCATACATCTTGGCCAAAATAAGAACGCGGGAACAACATCAGTTACTGCAAGCAGCGATGCGGCCCGGCACCGCATCCTGCCTACAAGGCAAGTGGGTCTGACACCACAGTGCAAGTGGCACTGAGAAGAGTCACCTGTCAGCCCACATGTATGCAACAGTCTGACACCACAGCAGGACGTGGCATCACCACCGTAACCGACAAGCCTGACACACCTACAGGAGGCTGTGCGATGTCAGGCTAGCTACTCAACTACCCTCCTTCACTCCTCGGCTATAAATACCCATCCCAAACCATTTTTAAGGTATCTCTTCACAACTCTCTCACTACTACTACTATCACACTTTGCTTCCCAAGAAAATTACTGATTCTCACGCCGGAGAGTGGTAACAAGGAGCACCCCCACCCCATTCTCCTTGTCACGAGTCACGGTTTGTTTCCTTGTGCAGGAGATCAACCAGCGGACGATCCAGCCAGCGATCCTCGGAAAGAAGGGATTAACCCTACTAGATGAGACCAGTGAATTAACCACCTCGGTTAACCATTGTTTCATCATTGGCGCCCACCGCTACTCTTAGCACTTTTTTCCACATTCCCTTTTCTTTCCAAAGATCATGTCTGATCGTCTAAACAACACTGTCGGGGATAGTCCAAACCCCGCAAACCCAGGGCCCGTGGGGACTGCTCCTCCAGCCCCAAATCTTGGCCACATTGGCACATCGACGCAAGGGGGCGCACCCTTACGTTCGGACACAATCTGTCACAGTACACTTCTGTGATACCTCCAGGCATGAACCTCCATGCCTGGTATGACCAACAACAAGCTCTGCTGGCCGCAGCATACAACAGAGCTTGTGCAGAAGCACAAGTACCTATCGGGCCTACCCCGGCACCGCATACACCTGCGGGTCGTATTTTACAATACGACGGCAGGCCCCCTCAAATCCAGCCTCCCGAAGTAGGCATGAAGACCGCGGCTCCTCTTACTGTGAGGTCCGCACAATTAACGAGGAGGATTCCTCATACGGGTCCCGCAGCAGGGGCCCAATACATAGCCGCCTGGGCCCTCATGGCAAAAACAGGCGGCAATCCACAGCCCACCGCGGCCCCGGCATCCACAGCCGGTTGGGACCTCAGTCCCACCATGAAGGATATGGCCGTACCGATCCGGACGACCATACATACGGCGGGGAGTCTCATGCTACTAGCAGTAGACCGGGAGGATGCAATTACGTTCCTCCCACTCAACCCCGCACCACATACCTCCGCGCTGCAAAGCGCCACCAGAGCCAACCCTACAGGCCGAAATCTGCGGCCGAAAACTCCAAGTTCGCCCCAGAGATTACCCACGCCGATGTCACCACCACTAAATTCCCATTAAACATTGGGAAATACAATGGTTCGTCCGACCCGGACGATCACATGAACATTTTCACCGGCGCAGGGTGCAACAGCAGGTGGGGCGAGCCCACCTGGTGTCATTTTTTCCCCCAGACCCTCACGGGTCTGGCGAGGGGTTGGTTCGATTCTTTGCCAGTGGGACCACTGGCCACATTTGAGGACTTCCAAGCAAAGTTCCTCGCACATTTTAGCCAGCAGCGACGCCACGAACGTGATTCTATGGACGTCATGAACATCTGGCGCGGAGACAACGAATCTCTCGAGTCGTTTATCGTCCGTTACAACAAAGAGTGCCTGGAGATAGGCGGCTTTGCAGACCAAATGGCACGCAACCATTTCATTCGAGCCGTCAAGGACGAAGAAATGGTTATGACCATCTCCGGCAAGGAAGGCTTGCCAAAGAAATGGGAAGACGTCATGGCCACGGTCAAGACATACGCCCAGACTCAGCGGTCCCTCAAACCGCACGTCACAAAGGCACATCACCAAGCGGAAGGCCAGTCCTCCCGCCAAGAGCCCAAGCGCAACAACAAGTGCAACCAGGACACATGGAATCGCGGCAGCGATCCCAAACCATATGTCCCGCGTAATAACCTGCCCGCCGCAAGGGCAACAATCAACACCCAACGTGAAAACCGGGCGTCGAAGAAGAAATCTCGGGACCGTAACTGGACCGAGATCAACCAGTCGATAAGCGACGTCCTCCTTACGGACGCGCAATTCCTGCGACCGGCCCAACCGATGAAGTCCAAGAAAAACCAGGATCTCACACTCTACTGTGAGTATCATAACGACTCGGGCCACACAACAAACAACTGGATCAGTCTCCGACTGGAGATTGAGCGAGCCCTAAAAGAGGGGAAGCTGCAACATCTGTTGCCAGCCGGGCAAAAGCAAACCAAGCGCATCACCCCCACAACGAGGGCACATCCACGGGTAAGAGGACCATGTACGTGGCCTCAACCAACATGATCAATGGAGGACGAGGAAAGCCGCGCAAGGCGGTAAGAAGACCGGACAATGACTGGAAAGACGAGCAAGTTGTCTTTCCAAAAGTCCGAGGCGGACCGCGCGACAGGCGCGCCGTCGTTATCACAGGCTACCAGGCTCACTACTGCACCGAGCGACTATTCATCGACCCGGGCACTACATCTGACATCTTATACGAGCATTGCTTCAACCAGTTCGATCAAGAAGACAAGGATCGGTTGCAGCCGGTAGACTACCCTTTGGCCGGATTTGCGGGGGAAACCGTATTCCCCCTAGGCCAGATCGCTTTTCCGGTGCGCCTCACCAACGGAAGGCACACACGAACGGAGGAGGTAAACTTCATGGTCTTACCTCACACCTCCAAATACGACGTGCTTCTCGGGAGGGAGTCCCAACGCGACTTCAACATGATTACGTCCGTACCCCACTCTGCTGTCGGTTTCCCAACCGAAACGGGGGTCACGATAATCTACGCATGCAGAGAGGTCATGTCGTCGGACGAACTGCGTCCGACCAAGATAGCAAGGCCTACCCCCAACACCCAACCAGAAAATGGGTTCTTAACGTAAGACACCCAGAGCAAACGGTCACGTTGGGCCACGCCTTGTCTCACAGCATCAGAGCGCGCCTGAAGCAGCTCCTCTTCAGGAACCGGGATATTTTTACGTGGGCACCCGCAGACATGACAGGGGTGCCACGCGAAATTGCGCAGCATTTCTTTAATACCTTGCCAGGTATCAAGCCGGTGATCCAAGGCCAACGCCACCTTGGATCTGCAAAGAACGAGGCGATGCATGAGCAGGTCCAAGAACTGCTCTCCGCAGGCATCCTGTGGGAAGTCAAATACCAGACTTGGTTATCCAACCCAGTCATGGTAGAAAAACCAGCCGGGGGCTGGCGCATGTGCGTCGATTATAAAGATCTCAACAAAGCTTGCCCCAAGAATTGTTACGCACTTCCGGAGATCGACGAGAAAGTCGATAACATCGCACCATTTCGATGGAAGTGTTTCCTCGATTGTTACAAAGGCTATCACCAGGTACAGATGGCAATCGAGGACGAAGATAAAACGGCATTCCGCACGCCTGCCGGGAATTACTGTTATACAAAAATGCCATTCGGGTTGCGCAACGCGGGTGCAACCTATCAAAAGTTGATGAACGACACCTTTCGCAGTCAAATCAGCAAAAGTGTCGAAATCTATATGGACGACCTGGTCGTCATGAGTATGGAAGAGGATACCATGCTCACCGATATTGAAAGAACATTCTGTCACGGCCCCAGCCCCGGTTTGACTCAGCAGGAGCCGCGGGATAGGAACCCGTGGTATCAATGATGCGACAGCGGAAGATTTTCAACAAGATCTTTTAAAACTCAAATGCCCAATTATTTTATTCCATAAATTGGAGATAAACCCCGTAATTTACAATAGAGGAATTTAACTAAGAAATTCCCTGATTTATTAAAACATGTTTATTCATTTTTAACTGAGCCACCTCTTCAAGCTTGATAGTGCTCCGTAGCACGTTTTCCTTGATTTACAGCAGGTCGCCTGAAACATGTTTTAAAAATATTTTATCAGCGGGGAAATGCTGGCGAGTCACTCAATTTGAGAAAATGACACAGTTATAAATTACAGCATAAGAGCGATTACAATGGCTTCTATCTTATTGTTATATGGCGCCGTGTCACCTCCTGGTGACGATGGTCATACCACTATTGGGTCCTGTCACCCAAGTAGTGATGATTATCACTGTTAGGGCTTATTAGCCTAACCTGTGAGAAATTAGTAATGTGCACAATACCCCACTAGCCATTGATTAAGATTACCATGACTTAATCCCTGTAATTATAACATTTGAAAATGGGGTATTGTAAAATGCTTGTTATAAAAAGAGAATGACTCACATTGCAGATTTATATGGGCAGAGCTTAGCCTACTGATTAGCCTTTTAACCTAAATTTAAACAACATGCACACGAACTCGGTCAGTAACTAATACAACATTTACGATAACTCACGAGATTAAACCCTCACAACGAATGACAAAGTGCGATACTTAAACATCCATCGAATTTACGACGAATGACAAAGCATAAACCCTAATGTGGGCAGCACTTAAACATCCATTGGATAGTTTTAATCGATCGGACATTGAATCGTAGCAGCGATCGAGTTAATACCCGGTATCGGAGTAGCGCCTTGCTAATATTGAAAGTAAATTCGACTTTAGGACAGTAGAATTTCGTTTTTAATCTTTGGTTTCAACACCAACAGACTGCTCAGGAGCCAAGCTATTTTTAGCTGAAAATTGGCTCTGTGGCGGCCCGCGTAAACCATTCATCATACCTTACGCGGCCCGCGTGGCCGCCTAGTCTACGTATAGGTTTACATGGTCATGCATAGGTTGGCCAGATGGGTGATACGTGGATCTGGATACTTATCCAGTCAAACCAAGGGTTGACGCGACCCGCGTAAGATGTGCTTAACCTTTACGCGGCCCGCCTGAAGAACATATTTCTTGTTTTCTTGGTTTTTCATGCACAGTATGGTTTCAGGGGTCCGAGATTTTACTTACGGGTATTTTTAGGACATTTTTGAGAGTCCTTACATCCTCCCTACCTTATTTAAACTCTCATCCTCGAGATTCATTGGAATAATTGAGGATACTTTCGCTTCATCTCCGATTCCAGCTCCCAAGTGTATTCGGGTCCTCTCTTTGAATCCCACTTGACTTTAACTAGCACCAATCTTTTGTGTTTGAGAAATTTGATCTTTCGATCTTCGATTTGAAGAGGTTTCTCAACAAATTTCAATTTCTCATTTACCTCTATATCTTGGAGAGGTACTACCAAAGATTCGTCTGAAAGGCATTTCTTGAGGTTGGATACATGGAATACATCATGTACTCCAGCTAATTCCTCTGGTAGTTGTAGGCGATAAGCAACTGGTCCTATACGTTGGATCACTAGGAATGGTCCTACGTATCTTGGACTTTAGCTTTCCTTTCTTACCAAATCGAACTATTCCTTTCCAAGGTGAAACTTTCAATAGTACTTTGTCTCCAACTTGAAACTCGAGTGGCTTCCGTCTATTGTCTGCATAACTCTTTTGACGATCTCGAGCAGTCTTTAGTCTTTCCTTGATTTGAGTGATTTTGTCGGTAGTTTCTTGCACTATCTCGGGACCTGATAATTGACTTTCTCCTATCTCTGCCCAACAAACTGGAGTTCTGCACTTTCGTCCGTACAATGCTTCAAATGGGGCAGCTTCAATGCTTGAATGATAACTATTGTTATAGGAGAATTCGATTAAGGGTAAATGGTTGTCCCAATTTCCACCAAAATCTATCACACATGACCTAAGCATGTCCTCCAAGGTTTGGATCGTCCGTTCACTTTGTCCGTATGTTTGAGGATGATATGCAATGCTTAGATTTAGTCGAGTTCCCATTGCTTCTTGGAAACTAGTCCAGAAATGGGAAGTGAAACGACTATCTCTATCCGATACAATGGATAGTGGAACTCCATGTAAGGATACTACTTCATCTACATACAACTTTGCTAACCTTTCCATGCTAAAAGTTTCTTTCATATGTAGAAAGTGAGCTGATTTGGTTAATCGATCCACAATTACCCAAATCGCGTCATTACCTTTTCTGGTTTTGGGTAACTTAGTAACAAAATCCATTGTTATGAGTTCCCATTTCCATACAGGCATTTCTAGTTGTTGTAGTAGACCTGAGGGTTTCTGGTGTTCTGCCTTAACTTGTGAACAAGTAAGACACTTAGAAACATATCTAGCTATGTCCTTTTTCATTCCTATCCACCAGAAGTTATTTCTTAAAACTTGGTACATTTTAGTGTTTCCAGGGTGCATGGTATACCTAGATTTATGGGCTTCTTCTAAAATCTTATTTCTTAATTCTCCCTGCTTAGGTACCCAAATCTTTCTTTTGTGGAATCTCCAAATTCCATCAGCTCCTTGTTTTAATTCTTTTATTCGTCCTTTCATTCCTTCAGCATCATCCTTGATTGCGGTTTCTTGAAAATGCTTTAGTTGTTCCATTAAATCTAATTGTAGATTTAATCTAAGAGCACGAACCTGTCGGTGTTTCTCATGGTACTTACGACTTAAGGCGTCAAAAACTACATTTGCTTTTCCTTCGTGATATTGAATATCACAATCGTAATCACTTAGTATTTCCATCCATCTTCTTTGCCTCATGTTTAATTCTTTTTGCCCAAATATATATCTTAAATTCTTATGATCTGTATAGACAGTAAATTTACTTCCGTACAGATAATGTCTCCAAATCTTAAGGGCAAAAATTATGGCTCCTAATTCTAAGTCATGAGTCGTATAGTTTTCTTTGTGCTTTTTCAATTGCCTTGAAGCATACGCAATTACCTTCTTGCGTTGCATTTGCACACATCCTAATCCTAGTTTTGAAGCATCACAGTAAACTTCAAAATCTTCTGTTCCTTCTGGCAAGGCTAAGATTGGGGCATTTGTTAACTTTTGCTTTAAAATCTTAAACGCCTCTTCTTGCTTAGGTCCCAATTCAAACTTAACTGCTTTACAGGTTAGCTTAGTTAAGGGTACAACTATCTTGGAAAAATCCTTAATAAACCGTCTATAATATCCGGCTAAACCGATAAAACTTCTAATTTCCATTGCGGATTGCGGAACCTTCCATTTGGTGATCGCTTCTATTTTAGCAGGATCTACGTGAATGCCGTCATGATTCACCATGTGTCCTAGGAATTGCACTTCTTGCAGCCAAAATTCACACTTCGAGAATTTGGCATAAAGTTTTTCTTTTCTTAACAAAGTTAAGAGTACATGCAGGTGCTCACAATGCTCGTCCTGACTTTTGGAATAAATAAGTATATCATCGATAAAGACAATTACAAATTTATCCAAGTACGGTTTACAGATTCTATTCATCATGTCCATGAATGCGGCAGGTGCATTCGTTAGTCCGAATGGCATGACTGTAAACTCGTAATGACCATACCTAGTTCTGAAAGCAGTTTTAGGTATGTCTTCTTCTTGTACTTTCAATTGATGATATCCAGAGCGCAAGTCGATCTTAGAAAAGTATCTAGCTCCTTGAAGTTGATCGAAAAGATCATCAATCCTAGGTAATGTGTATCGATTCTTAATTGTAACCTTATTCAATTCTCTATAATCAATACACATTCTCATCGAACCATCCTTCTTCTTTACGAACAATACTGGTGCTCCCCAAGGGGATGAACTAGGTTGTATAAAACCTTTACTTAGTAATTCATCTAATTGCTTTTTCAATTCTAGCATTTCGGTGGGTGCTAACCGATAAGGTGCTTTAGCTATCGGTGTAGTTCCAAGAATTAGATGAATTCTAAATTCGACTTCCCTATCAGGTGGTAATCCAGGTAGTTCTTCTGGGAATACATCGGGATATTCCGATACTACTGGAATTTCTTTAAGCTCTTTACTTTTCGTATTAATGATTACTGAAATCATATACACCATTTCTTGTTTTCTGGAATAACTGGCCAATTTCATTACTGAAATGAATTTCAGTGGCTTTCGTGGCTTATCTCCTGTAATCACCACTAATTCTCATGTGGGTGTATGAATTTCTATGGAATTCTTATCACAAAGAATTCGAGCATGGTTGGCTATTAGCCAATCCATTCCTAACACAACATCGAATCCGGCTAATTTCATAGGTAACAGGTTTGCAGAGAATTTATAGCCTAACAGTTCTATCTTTCCTTCTCACACAACCTTATTTATTTTGACAGAATTTTCGTCCGCCGTTTCGACTGTAAAGATTTGTCTAAGTTGGGTTAAGGGTAAATTAAGTGTTTGACAGAATGAAGTATTTATAAAACTTTGGTTTACACCAGAGTCAAATAATACTTTTGCATAAACGTTGTGAACTAGGAACGTACCAGCTATCACATCAAGAATCAGTTCGGCTTCCTGAGTCATCAGTTGGAAAGCTCTAACGTTCTTCTTATTCGTTCCTTATGCAGGTTTAGCTTTATTGTCAGCTGGTTTGTTCAGTTTTGGGCAGTCTGGCCTAATATGTCCAGCTTCTCCATAGTTGTAGCAGACTGTGGATCTCTTCTTCCTGCAATCTTCCTCTTGATGTCCCGGATTTTTGCAGAAATTGCAATAGACTTTGCATCTTCCAAAATCCTTTCTTTTGCAAGAATTGCAAAATGGACCAGTGGAAGATTGTCCGGTTCCCCTTCGCTTGAAATTGTTACAGTTACCCATACGAAATCCTTGGGTAATCTTTTGGGCTACTTCATTCTTTCTATTTTCTTCTCGCGTCCGTACCAGTTCGTCAGTCAGAGTATTGGCTAAATCCACCGCATCATCAATCGTGCGGGGTTTCGCAGCCTTGATGATATTACGGATTTCACCAATCAATCCCCAAATATAGCGGGAAATAAGTACTGGTTCTAGCGAAGCCAGGGTTGGTACTACTCTCGCATATTCGAAGAATGTCGAAGTGTACCCTCGACAGTTTACAACCTCCATCCGATGTGTCAGGAACTTATTTGTCATTTGTTCCTTTTCATACTCGGGACATAATTTTCTTTCTACAAGACTCTTAAATTCTTCCCAGTTCATAGCATACGCCATCATCTTTCCTTTTGCTTGTAACACCGTGTTCCACCATTCTAGCGCCCATTCTTTAAAAAGATTCGACGCATACATGACCTGGTCTTCTTCAGCACATTTACTTATGGAAAGTACTGCCTCGGTTTTCTCTAACCAACGCAGTGCTGCAGTCGCCCCTTCGTTACCTGCAAACTCAGCTGGTTTACAGGCAAGAAATTCTTTGTAAGTGCAACCAGGCGTTGCAACTTTCATTTTCTTGAGGAGTGGAGCTTGTCGTGGATCATTATCGTGATTAGTATGATTACTGCCTCTGTTTACACTATTACTGAAGTTATCTTCAGAAATACGTTTGCTAGGAATGATTTGTTGAGGTTCAACAGGTTTTTGGGCAGCAGCAAGGATTGCTGGAATAGCATTGGCTATTCCTTGAGCAACAATATTTTCTATATCTTGCTTAGTCATAAAGTGATCCTCCTGGTGTTGCTCAGATTGGTTAACCTCGTTAACTGGTTCATTATTAGCATTTTCCATCTGATAATTAATATATAAATTATTAGCATAAAATAATTAATAGCAATACACAAATAATCACACAATTTCATAACACATGGATAGCCAAAATTATCGATTTCTCGATTCCCATTTTTATATATATTATAATATGCATCAATACACACCGTTATCTTACAAAGTTTTATTTGTAGTTATTTTACAAGATTATATTTTACTATTTATTATTATACAATCACAGTTTCACAACCCCACTATCCCTCGTCAGTTGGTACTTCAGTAACGACGTTCCTTTTCGTCGTACTTCCAGGAGATCTGTTCTCCTACCTCCCGAATCCTATTTCCTACATCCATCAACTTTTCGCCAAAGTGGCGGAGTTAAGCTAGATTTTCATTGCTTATTGGCGGGTTTGGTATCGGTTCCGGGTCGAACTGAGGGAGAAAGGTATAAGGATTGTTAAGGAGGTTTTGAAACTGCCAATCATTAGTCCATTCCTAGAGGTTGGGTGTGGATTATAGGTTCTGGGATTGCTGGTTCCAAGTTTATTGGAAGTTGATTTTCGGCAGGATAAGGGTAGAGGTTATTATTGATAGGCCTAACGATATCACAGCTCGCCAATGCGCGATCCAATTCCTCTTGAAATGGCAACTCCTCGATTTGCCTAGAGCTTTCCCCAATTTCCATCTTTGTTTGCCTAGAACCTTCCCCAATCTCCATTTCTGTCTGCCTAGAATCTTCCCCGATTTCAATCCCCTTTCCTTTTTCTATGGGACTTTCTATTTTAGGAATCTTCCTAGTTGCGGGTTTCCTCCTGCGCACACGCCATCATCCCATAAATCTTCTCCTTTTCTTAGGCTTGGGTTTCTCCGGAGGTGGAGCGTTGAATTCCATAGGTCCTTCTATATCGGGTATATAACCAGTAAAATCTCTGGAAACTTCTATTTTCACCGGATAGAGATTGAGATTCTGAAGGGCTTCAGATAACTCATTCATGCTGTTTAGCATATATGCAAAATGCACAAAAAATGCTAAGTTAAAATTTTTTTATAACAAAATTTCACAGATAACCATTCAAGTATTATTGCATACCGTGTGACTAATTTAATACAAAAGACAACTGACAATTAAAACACATTAGGGTTTATTGTAAACTTATTTATTTACTGGGTAAAGTTTCTGGCTTGTAGGTGATAATGGTGCTAGAACTTGAGTCAGGTGTATTTAAAGATTTGCATTTACTGCTACAGTGGCTAGCATATAGAGATCCGCTCATTTTTCATCTAACTTGTCTTCCCATGGTGGGTTACTGCCTAGTTCTTGGGTTTTCTGATTAACTCTCATTTCTTTTGGTTGCGATTTCTTTATTTTCTCCTGACTTTTCCTAATAATCAAACTTCTTTTATTAGGAGAAAGTGGTTCCTCATATTGTGCCTTTCGAACAAATATTCCTTCATTAGTATCTGTTGGGTATTTTGAGGATGAAGTTCCTTTTTCTTTTGGTGAAGTATCTAATTTATAGTAGATATCCGAAAGTCTTTGCTTACCCATACTGTAAACAAATATTCAAATAATAAAACATATAATCACAAAAATAACAATTAAGTATTTTCTAAATACTTAATTGGCTTAAATCAGTGGCTTGATCAGTGTGGCTCTGATACCACCTTTTCTTGTCACGGCCCCAGCCCCGGTTTGACCCGGTCAGGAGCCGCGGGACAGGAACCCGTGCTATCAATGATGCGACAGCGGAAGATTTTCAACAGGATATTTTAAAACTCAAATGCCCAATTATTTTATTCCATAAATTGGAGGTAAACCCCGTAATTTACATTAGAGGAATTTAACTAAGAAATTCCCTGATTTATTAAAACATGTTTATTCATTTTTAACTGAGCCACCTCTTCAAGCTTGATGGTGCTCTGTAGCACGTTTTCGTTGATTTACAGCAGGTCGCCTGAAACATGTTTTAAAAATATTTTATCAGCGGGGAAATGCTGGCGAGTCACTCAATTTGAGAAAATGACACAGTTATAAATTACAGCATAAGAGCGATTACAATGGCTTCTATCTTATTGTTATATGGCACCGTGTCACCTCCTGGTGACGATGGTCATACCACTATTGGGTCCTGTCACCCAAGTAGTGATGATTATCACTGTTAGGGCTTATTAGCCTAACCCGTGAGAAATTAGTAATGTGCATAATACCCCACTAGCCATTGATTAAGATTACCATGACTTAATCCCTGTAATTATAACATTTGAAAATGGAGTATTGTAAAATGCTTGTGATAAAAAGAGAATGACTCACATTGCAGATTTATATGGGCAGAGCTTAGCCTACTGATTAGCCTTTTAACCTAAATTTAAACAACATGCACAACTCGGTCAGTAACTAATACAGCATTTACGATAACTCACGAGATTAAACCCTCACAACGAATGACAAAGTGTGATACTTAAACATCCATCGAATTTACGACGAATGACAAAGCATAAACCCTAATGTGGGCAGATCTTAAACATCCATTGGATAGTTTTAATCGATCGGACATTGAATCGTAGCAGCGATCGAGTTAATACCCGGTATCGGAGCAGCGCCTTGCTAATATTGAAAGTAAATTCGACTTTAGGACAGTAGAATTTCGTTTTTAATCTTTGGTTTCGACACCAACGGACTGCTCAGGAGCCAAGCTATTTATAGCTGAAAATTGGCTCTGTCGCGGCCCGCGTAAACCATCCATCATACCTTACGCGGCCCGCGTGGCCGCCTAGTCTACGTATAGGTTTGCATGGTCATGCATAGGTTGGCCAGATGGGTGATACGTGGATCCAGATACTTATCCGGTCAAACCAAGGGTTGACGCGGCCCGCGTAAGATGTGCTTAACCTTTACGCGGCCCGCCTGAAGAACATATTTCTTGTTTTCTTGGTTTTTCATGCACAATATGGTTTCAGGGGTCCGGGATTTTACTTACGGGTATTTTTAGGACATTTTTGAGAGTCTTTACACATTCCAAACTCTGTGAAGCGTCAATATGAAGCTCAACCCAGGGAAATGCTCGTTTGGAATAGAAGAAGGCAAGTTCCTTGGATTCATCGTAACCAAAGATGGATTCAAGGTGAACCCAGAAAAAGTTCAGGCGATCGAGCGCATGCCATCGCCTTCCACGATGAAAGAAATGGAACGACTAGCCGGCAGGCTAGCCGCACTGAATAGATTCTTAGCCAACCATGCAACTAAGTCTTATCCTTTCATCAAGACCCTGCGGAACTGCTTAAAAAAGGAGCAATTCCAATGGACCGTAGAGGCTGAAAACGCTTTCCGGGAGATGAAAGAATGTTTGATTCAACTCCCAACTCTAACCGCACCACGCAAGGGTGAGCCACGTATTTTGTACCTATCTGGCGCAGACAACGCAGTAGGCGCGGTACTCATAGTGGAGCGAGAGGGAGTCCAAACACCCATCTACTATATCAGCAAAATTCTCAATGACCCTTAGACAAGATACTTGTAACACCTCAAAAATTGATGTCCAATAATGTATTGACACGTGTCATAAGCTTTGAACGTGTGAAAGAATACTCTAGAGGGACAAAAGTTGACAAACAAGAAAAGTATGTGAATATAAGAGTTCAAAATGTCAACAATGGATAAATATACTTTACAATAACCCTACATGATGTTCATACCCTTAAACGAATGAATCATGGATCATACGAAACTAATTGTGAAAGAAAGTGAGGAATTACAAACTACAGGGGTTAAATGTGTCAACATGTTTAAGGTATACCTCTGAGTGATCTTTTAACAACCCGAAGCTTTGTAATGATAAATTATACTCATGAGAATATGTGATAAAAATTTCACCAACTTTCGTTATCGTATGAGAAAGTTATGATCAAATTCGTATACGAGGGGTTAAAAGCGTCAACGTTGAAATTTGTGACTTTTCGGGTAAGCACAAAGTTAACCAAGGACTCAAGAATGTTTGGCTACCTCATGAAGTCCTTAAAAGTCAGGTTAAGGGGGTGAAAATGCAAGAACAACACTTAAAACCACGTTAGGAAGGACCAGGGGCTGAATTGCAAATAAATGAAACTTGTTTGGCTGGTTCTGGAAGGCCAGGCGGCCCGCGTAAGAGTCCCTTAGGGGCTTACGCGGCCCGTGAGAGCATGCCAGGGACAGAAAAAGACCTGCAGCTGCCAGTCAGGTCTGTAACCGACTTTAAACCTTGTTTTCTTATACCAGGGACTCCCCCACTGGTATTTCATGCACTAGGGACAGTTGGGACCATCTTGTAACACTTGTAGACTTGCATGGCAAGAACTAATGGCACCAAGTTTGCTATATAAGAACTCCCAAGTTGTAACACTTTGTTCATCATTTGCAAACACTCACAAGACTCACTTCTGGAGCTCTCTGATCATCAAGCAAGCTTCCTAGTGATCCCTAGTCGTGCTTAGGACCTTTGTAAGTGTCCTTAACCCTTCCTAATTCAGTTTAGCTTAGTTAATTAACTTAAAGTCAAACCGTCGTAATTAGAGTTTGACTTCGAGATTTATTAAAATTTGTTCAGTCAAATCTCGAATTAAAAGTACCTATAAGTAGGCATTTATGTGGGTAATAAACCCTTAAAAGGGTACTCTCTGATTCCCACTCTAACTAGGTCAATTGTCGGGTCAAAGCTAACTTTAAAAAGTCAACAGAATACTTATTTTCAAATTAATACATAATTAGCAATGTAGGATCCATGCAACCTGTTTTATCATTAATATAACTTGGTAATTAATGTAAGAACATGTCTAAACACGTTCACCCCCGACAATTTTCAGTTTTGATCCGGTTCGGAACCGAAAGTCGCATAGTTTGACTTCTGCTTTGACTTTCAGTTCTGACCCGTTTAAGCCTAGTTTAGGGTTTCCTTAGAGCTTCTTTTGGACCTAGTTACATGTTAGTATAACCCTCTGTGATTATACGGCTCGGTTCATTAGTTGTCTAATTATTATGCAAGTTTCCGTTAATTGCCTAAATATTGACTATTATGCCCTTTCCACCTTAAAACATGAATTTTGAAAAGGTAAGAGAGTAGAAACCTTAGTTACTGATTTATAAACTTGTAACTAAAATTTGACATCAGTTTGAGGTCTAGATTAAAAGTTATGCTCATGAGCGTAAATAAGAAGCTTTTTGGTAATTAAATGGCATAATTAGCATATAGCCTATCTAAACCCGATTTTTTATATCAAACTTTTTACCCACTGATATAAAATAATATTTTCGGATTTTTGGAGATTTTTATTTATTTTTAGGCTGAGCATAACTTAGAGTTCTAAGCTTGATTCGGTAATTGCCGGTTTTGCCCTTTTAGGCTATAAAATGAGTTTTACAAAACCTTTTGACCCCAAACCTTTTGCTACTGATTTTATATGATAAATAAAATATTTTGAGCCTTCTGGAATAATTAAAATATCAGCTTTCTATATAAAACCCAGAAATGGCTCCAAATCGCCTTTTTAAGCATTTTTAACGCATAGTAGGTATTAAAACTATTTTACACATATAAGGTTGATACCTACTGATATTTTAAGTATATTTCTATACATTAATAGTAAGCTAAAGTTTTAAACTCAGATTTCCAATTTTGACCTTTTTAGCCTAAGTGAAATTACCAAAATACCCCTAAGGTGCATAGTTTGGTTTTAAATGATAAATTTCACACATAGGTTATACCCTACTGATATAACTTAGTAAATTAAGTATTTTTACTGATTACATCAGACCCGAAACTCAAATTATTATTTAAGCTCTTTTATAACCTTTAAAATGACCAAAATACCCCTTCGGGGCGTAATTTGAGTTTAAATCCGTTTTGGGCATAATAGAAGATATCTTACTGATGTCACAACATATTTAAGGCATATTAACTCAGGAAAATTGCATATGACTCTGTTGGTTACTCGTTACGCACTTTTCGCGTTCGGATCGGCTTATGTAACTAGTTTGCACATATTAGCCGAAACGGGTCAAACCATATCGTTTTCATCTCAAAATCCAGAATGTTTTTAAGTTACCCATATTAAACGAGTGTCCAAGCTTTTCGGGTCAAAACCACATTCAAAACCGGTCTTCGCTTTATTATGCGTTTTGGACCGTATCCTCCTTTAAAACTAACCGGTCTAAGTTTAGGCTTAATTAAAGACCCGTTAGGATTCTAATAGGTTATTATAAACCTTTGTTCCAGATTAGGAGCCCAGTAAAAGCCATCTGTACTTGCTGTATTTGACTTATACATTGCTCAGGTAAATACTCTTAACTTATTTTCCCTAAATGGGCTTGGGAAACGGTATTATAATAATACCGCTTGGTCAGGTATGTAGTCATTTAAATCGGATTGTGATTGATGTATTTATATAATCCGTTTAATATATATTATTTGGTGTATGGCCTTTGGGGGTTAAATGACCATGTCCCGGATATCCTTGGCATCATTCAAAGAAATGGCCACGACCTAAGAACGGGGTGTAGGCGTACACCTGACAGATGCATTATGTAAAAACTGGTAATCCACTTAGAGGAAATAATCCTTGTGGGCATTATACCTGTGGCGTGTCAATTAATCTAGACCGGCCCTAATGGACGACAAATAAGTAAAACTATATACATGATTATTCTAATAATTGTCCCAAGTTATAAAAGATATTTTTGCCGAATTGCATTCAAATCAATTTTCAAACTCTTTTCAAAATGAGTCAGTTAAGTTGTATTTACCAGTGTAAACTGACGTATTTTCCAAAAAGGCTAAGTGCAGGTGCTATACGTAATCGGCTGGATACTCCAGGCATCAATAATCAAGTCTCGCAAGCTCTAGATGTCGAAGTCTGTTGAACAGTTCTCTTTTTATTTTGATCCGCCTGTGGATCTGTTTCAACTAATTTGTGATACTTAATATTACAATTTATTTGGTTGAAATGAATCTATCTTTTGCTTCCGCTGTGCATTTAAATATTGTGTGTTTGACTATGATAAAATCAACTACGTCACGATACTCCCCACCGGGCCCACCGGTAATACGTGGTAATATCGGGGTGTGACAGGTTGGTATCAGAGCCAACACTGAGTGAATTAAACACTAGCCTTTTGTGTTTGATCTCAGTTATACAATTGCACATTCCTCAAATTTTCGAGTCTAGACAAAGAACATAGGACAAATTCTGATTTTGTTTTATTTTGTCTTTTATATATTCTTTGTTGTTATCTTTGTTTATGATTGACAGGTTTAAGCATGCCTCCAAGATTCCTTAGGAGAAAAGGTAAGTCACATGTAACAGGCCACGACCAGGAGGCCGGGCCTTCTCAAAGACGAACCTCGCCCGTCAACATACGTACCAGTCCACAGGGAGACTGGAGGGCACATCTACAGCCAGCGAGGTGATCTGTCTCGTTAGCTTCGTCACCATCTTACCTACACTCTTTTGGACCCCATTCAGAAAATGAGCCCGAAAACCCACAACCTTCATTTATCCCTCTTCAGAGGTCAAACTCCTGTCATTCATTTGATAACCCATCTCACATCTTCCGAAGCCGGTTCAACCCGGCAAACTAACTCGAGGAACCAGTGGGTGTTAACCCACTGGGACCTGAAGACCACTTTTCTGGAGATCACGCCATGGATATGGATGAGGATACTGACCCTACTGAACCACCAACCGATACCCCCACACATCCCATAGAAATTTCTGATGGGTCGTCTTTTCAGGGATCACCCTACCGTGGTCCTGATAGTTACCAAGCCCGGTTCAACCAGTTTGAGTGGTATTTTACACCTTCTTATCATTCATCGCAGTAACAACAGCAGGATCCTTCTGAGGATTCACGTTTCGTAGCAGTTACCCCGCCACCACCACCACCTCAGCAAACAGCCTCCTGAGCCACCAAGGCGAAGGAGAACGAACGCACAGATGTCCGTGCAAGGAAGAGGAGTGCATATCAGCACCCCGCAACCATCGAGTGGCAGCCACTACCCGCCACACCAAGAAAACCAACAGATGGGGGGACCTTCAAACCCCAACCCGGAAGTAAACTCCGCGCATGTCGCGTCACCACCATTGGGTTTTGGAAACCCGAACCCAACGTACACTGGCCCAGCAACGTATAATCCCTTCGAGCAACCTGCTCACACCAGTTTCAACTATGCGGAGATCGACCCATACCTGGCGGCGTGGAACTACAATGCTCTTAACCCCGAAGGGCCCTACGGAACTCCTTGGGGAGTTGGGTACCCAGCTTATGGGTACCAACAGCAGCCGTCCCTTTGACCTCCACATCAGCCGCAGTCGTAGATACCTCGGTTTTCCCCGCCAGAGCGGGAGGAAATTCTCGAGAGAGTGGATCAAGTTGAGCGGGAAGTTCACAGAGATCGCAGGGAACGACAAGGATTCTTTAAGGGTTGACGAAATTAATAAAAGGGAAGAGCAAGAAGGACCATCGATGTCACACCCCCAAAATCCACACGCGGAGTACCATCGCTTGGAGGCGTGACTGACCAGGATCAAGCCACCAATCATATTGAACATATAAGTGAATAGTAAATGTCATTCATCAATACGATAGGCGTTTTCAAAACCAAACATAAACAAGTGTGTAGCGGAAGCAATAATGTAAAACCCAACATAAGTATTAAGTTGAAGTGTCACAAAAGAGTGTATAATAACATCCAAAAATCCGTGCCCACAACGACCGCGCCTCCCGTGCAAGCTCCAAGAGTACCTATGGTCCTGCAAGGCATGTAATAGAGAGTCAACAACTAGTTGAGCGAGTTCACAGTTAATAGTTCAGTAATTGTAATAGTAAAGTAAGCCTTATGTTCGTTCATTAAGTCATGTATCGTATTAGTTCGTATCGCGGCCCTCTAGGCATGTATGCGAAGATTAGGGAATGTTTCCCGAGTATTATAGACTAGGTATATTTGTATCGCAGCCACCCGACATGTGTGCGAAGTTTAGTGTATAGTTCGCAGCCTTCCTAGGCATGTGTGCGAAGATTAGTCATATTATCGCAGCCAACCCCGGCGTGTGTGCGAAGATCAGTTCTATTAGTATCACTAGTCTAGTCGTATCTTATCCATAATCCTTCCTCACCCGAGGACCATATAACTAAGTTCCATAAGCTAGGTATGTACAAGTAAATAATCCAAACCCATTCCCACCCTGGGAACCCCATGCCTTGGCTGTGTGAACTCACCTTGGTTTGCTCGATATGCTAAGTATGTCCTCACAGTTAATCAATCACGTCCTAAAGTACGCACGTGTACATAATCAGTTTATATTTACGAAGTTGGCACGTAAGTATAACCATAGTGGACAACGCATCAATAATCACCAAGTAGAACATTGCACGTATTCATGATCATACAAGTCAGGCATAGCATCTAACAGCAGTTAGTTAACTCAGTTAAGTTTTAATAGAATCAAATTACCAAACAGTTTACCCAGTCGGCGAAACACCCCTGTTTCGCCGTGAAACCCTTTGACGAAACACTTACGTTTCGTCGTAGCTGCCCATGACGAAACACATTTGTTTTGTCGTGAATTACGTTTCGTCGGACATGCCAGTTACGTCATGAATCAGTTACGTGCAGGAACCCTAATCGCCGATTCAACAGTTTACAGCAATCATTCAAACATCGTTCAACATAATGAGTCTTATGTTACTAATCATTAATCTATGCATCACAACCGAACCATCAATGAAACAAGGATCATATCATCATCACAAACAAATCAAAACAGTCATGAGACAATATCATCAAACATATACAAACAAAGACAAATCACGTAGCTAATCACAGTAACCGATTTGGGATGAACAAGGGAGGATTAGAGAGAGAAAGATGATGGTGGGAGATGGTTATCGCCGTCAACAGGGAAAAGGGAGCTCTAGGGTTTCTTGTTTGCTAAAGTTGTGATAAATAACCCGTAGAACTGATTAAATATCCGGTGTAACGTATTGGGCCGTTACTGGGCCTCGGCGAATCACTGGGCCGGCGAAACACATCCGTTTCGTCGAGATGTGGATGGCGAATCACTGGTGTTTCGTCAAGACGGGAGTGACGAAACAGACTTCTGTTTCGTCGGGTTGTTTCATGTTATACAACCAAACACAAAATCATGCAAATACAATGCGTTTCATTATAATATAACGTGTACAGTTACAAGTTAAACAAGTCAAACAACTACACAGTCAAAGTCAACGTGCAATTAATGCGAAAGTGAAAGTCGGAAACTCGAGTTGTCACATTATCCCCAACTTGAAAGAAATTTCGTCCCGAAATTTAGCATGCGGTTACTGAGGAAGCTAGGTAAGTTGTGTCATTTACTGGTTTTCCTGGGGTGTCACATCATCCCCCCGTTGAGTTGGAATTTCGTCCCGAAATTCTGTAGTAGTTTCAGCCTCAGTAGTAGTTGCATTGTTTTCGAACAACTGGGGATATTTGAGTTCCATTTGGTCTTCTCGTTCCCAGGTATACTCTGGGCCACGACGGGAGTTCCAACGAACTCGAACAAGAGGTATTCTAGTGTTCTTGAGGACCTTAATATCCCGGTCCGTGATTTCAACTGGTTCCTCGACGAAATGCAACCGTTCGTCGATAGTGAGCTCCTTCAAAGGAACTATGAGGGTCTCATCTGACAGACACTTCTTCAGATTCGACACGTGGAAAACGTTGTGAACCGCACTGAGTTTAGCTGGTAAGTTCAGTCTGTAGGCCACTTTGCCTATTTTCTCTATGACTTCGAATGGTCCAACGTATCGTGGATTGAGCTTGCCTCGTTTGCCAAAACGAACAACACCCTTCCAGGGTGAAACCTTGAGTAGCACTCGATCCCCAACCTGGAACTCGAGTAGTTTCCTGTCTTTATCTGCGTATGCTTTCTGACGGTCACGAGCTGCCGCCATGCGTTGTCGTATTTGAGCAATCTTTTCAGTAGTATCAACTACCATTTCTGGACCTGTGATCTGACTGTCACCCACCTCTGCCCAACAAAGAGGTGATCGGAATTTACGCCCGTACAATGCCTCAAACGGAGCAGCTTTTATGCTGGTGTGGTAGCTGTTGTTGTACGAAAATTCCACAAGTGGCAGATGTTTTTCCCAGCCATTGCCAAAGTCAATTACGCACGCCCGAAGCATGTCTTCTAGAGTTTGAATAGTGCGCTCAGATTGCCCATCTGTCTGAGGGTGATAGGCTGTGCTCATGTCTAATCGAGAGCCAAAAGATTTGTGCATTGCTTGCCACAGTTCTGAGGTAAAACGTGTATCACGATCGGAGATAATACAGGTGGGCACCCCGTGCCTCGAGACAACTTCCTTAAGGTATATGTCTGCTAGAGTGGAGAACTTATCCGTTTCCTTGATAGCCAAGAAGTGAGCAGACTTTGTGAGTCGATCCACGATCACCCAAATAGTATCATTCCCACGTTGAGATCTAGGTAGGCCAGTAACAAAATCCATGGAAATTTGTTCCCATTTCCATTTTGGTATCTCAGGCTGTTGGAGTGGGCCTGAAGGTTTCTGATATTCCGCTTTGACTCTCGCACAAGTCAAACACTTGCTAACGTAAGTGGCTATGTGAGCTTTCATGCTAGGCCACCAATATGTAGTTCTGAGGTCGTGGTACATCTTATCCGAACCAGGATGTACTGAGTAGCGAGACTTATGAGCTTCATCCATTACAAGCTCGCGTAAGTTGCCATAGAGTGGGACCCAGATGCGTCCTGTTACATAGTAGGCTCCGTCTGCCTTTTGTTCTAACCGTTGCCTTGAGCCGCGTAGGGCTTCCGCCCTGACGTTTTTTGGTTTCAATGCTTCTACCTGAGCATCTCGTATCTGTGAAGGAAGACTAGACTGAATAGTGAGTTGCAATGCTCGTACACGCCTAGGTGTAGTATCCTTTCGACTGAGGGCGTCGGCCACCACATTGGCTTTGCCCGGATGGTACTTTATAGCACATTCGTAATCGTTCAGTAGTTCAACCCATCTACGTTGTCGCATGTTCAATTCTTTCTGCTTGAAGATATGTTCGAGACTCCTGTGATCGGTGTAGATGGTGCACTTAGTGCCATACAGGTAATGTCGCCATATCTTGAGCGCAAAAACAACAGCTCCCAGCTCTAGATCATGTGTAGTGTAATTCCGTTCGTGAATCTTAAGTTGGCGTGAAGCATAGGCAATGACTTTATCCCGCTGCATCAACACACATCCAAGACCCTGGATAGACGCGTCGCAGTAGACTACAAAATCGTCCGTGCCTTCAGGCAATGAGAGGATAGGTGCGCTACAAAGTCTGTCCTTTAAGTGCTGAAACGCTGTTTCCTGTGTATTACCCCAATGGTAAGCAACACCTTTCTGTGTCAGTAATGTAAGCGGCTGTGCAATCTTTGAGAAGTCTTTGATGAACCGTGTGTAATAACCCGCCAAACCCAAGCATTGGCGTATTTCGGTTGGTGTGCGAGGTGCAGGCCAGTTCTTGATCGAATCTACCTTGGATGGATCGACATGAATCCCATCCTTGTTTACCACGTGGCCTAAGAAGTGGACTTCACGAAGCCAGAAGTCGTATTTTGAAAACTTAGCATACAGCTGTTCCGTTCGAAGGAGTTCCAGAATAAGTCGTAAATGCTGCTCATGTTCCTCCCGATTCTTTGAATAAATTAGGATGTCGTCGATGAAAACAATAACAAACTTGTCAAGATAAGGTTTGCACACCCTGTTCATAAGATCCATGAAAACCGCAGGCGCGTTCGTTAGGCCGGATGGCATGACCAAAAACTCGTAATGGCCGTAGCGAGTTCTGAATGCTGTTTTGGAGACGTCCTCATCCCGGACTCTCAATTGATGATAGCCTGACCTCAGGTCAATCTTCGAGTAATAGCTCGACCCTTGCAACTGGTCGAATAAGTCGTCGATGCGTGGAAGAGGATAGCGATTCTTCACGGTCACCTTGTTCAGTTCGCGGTAATCTATGCACATGCGGAAAGTGCCGTCTTTCTTCTTCACAAATAATACTGGAGCTCCCCAGGGCGAAGAGCTAGGACGTATGAAACCCTTTTCCAAGAGTTCTTGCAATTGCTTAGACAGTTCTTCCAGTTCATTTGGAGCTAAGCGATAAGGTGCTCGAGCTATAGGTGCTGCTCCTGGAGCTAGCTCGATCTGAAATTCGACCTGACGATGAGGCGGTAGCCCAGGTAACTCTTCAGGAAACACTTGAGGAAAGTCACGCACGACTGGAATATCCTCTAACTTCTTCTCTTTCGTCGATGTATCAGTAACGAGTGCTAATATAGCTGTGTGGCCCTTTCGCAAACACTTCTGTGCCTTCAAGAAGGAGATGATGCCACTCACGACACCACTCTTGTCACCTTGAACTTCGAGAGGTTCTTTTCCAGTACGGGAAATGCGAATGATCTTCTCCTTGCATAGGATCTCTGCTTGTTGTTGGGATAACCAATCCATACCAATGACGATATCAAAACTACTCAGAGTTATAGGAATGAGATCGATAGAGAAAGTCTGACCAGCGAGGATAAGATTACAACCCTGAACTATGTGTGTGGCCTCTAGACTTTTTCCGTTAGCTAACTCTATGACATGTTTGGTGTTCAAAAGTGTTGGTGCACGTTTAAGCATTTGACTAACTTTCAGAGACATATAACTGGTATCCGCACCCGAATCAAATAATACAGTAACATAAAAGTCGTCGAGAAGAAACTTACCCATAACCACATTAGGATCGTTCCTTGCATCACCCTGACCAATCACAAATGCATGACCCCTAGCACCATTTTCGTTGTTGTTTCCCCCATTGTTGTTCCTATTGCCCTGATTATTGTTGTTGTTATTCTGATTCTGGTTTAACTGGGGGCAGTCCCGCTTGAAATGTAACACCTGTGCCTCCACGGCCATCAAACAAATACCGAACCAATGAAATATTATATTTCATACTTGGGATTTGTAAAAATATGTGTATCATTTGCACATATCAATTCTTGTTCAATTTCAAACTCTAAATCGCTTTCTGGAAGGTTATACGCGCACCGATGCGTAAATATAACCAGTTTAATGCAACAAACACTCCGGAATAGTGACATAGGCTTAACATACCTTAAGTAACCTTTACATAACTTAGAAATAAGTTTTGAAGGCTTTGGTATGGAAAAATCAAGTTAAATCGCTTACAGGGACTAAATTTGACAAACTGCGAAAGTATGCCAATTTGAACTGTAACAGACATTCCGGAACATGACCATAAGTTAAACATACCATAAATATCCTTTACATGGCTTAGAAATAGGCTTTGAGGTGTTTGGTGTGCTAAAATAAACTTTTGGGTCATTCAGGGACTAAAAGTGTCAAAAAGTGCACAAGTTTGCATTTTTACGCATAACTCACGTTCTAAATACATCCGGACATCCAAAAATTTATGTAAGCGTGACTATATTATGCTTTAGTGTTTGGCTTGTCAAAAATCCATTCGTCGCGTCATTTGGATCGTTTTTCGCGCTTATGCGCATTCCGTCGTAATTAAGCGAACATCGCGTTCGTACGACCAAACGAACCAACACCCGGCATATTTTTGAGCATGTTTCATGTCCTCAATGTTTAGGCAACATTTTAGGGCCTTAAAGTTGGCTTTACGGGCCTTAGAAGTGTCGGAAATGGCCTTAAACACGTGCAGGGACTGAAACTGACATTTCTGAAACTTTGTTCTGATCTGTGACTCCTAGGCGGCCCGCCTCAGGATCTTAACATCCTTAGGCGGCCCGCGTCAGACCTTCTGACCAGGTTAAATGTTTCTAACAGCAGATTGCAGCTGTTTGATCCACCACCACACATTCTCATTTGTCTATTCATCTGATAAGGATCACATTTTAGTCACCATAAGGTCCCGACACTTGTACGGGTGGGATTAAGGCACGTTTTCCATGAAACGATCTTAACGGTGGACCTTTTACTATAAATACCCCATCCCCCATGCTTCAAAATTACAAGAACTTTGATTTGAGAAACTCTAAGTTGAAACTATTGTTTCATACCTGAGATTTTTGAATCGAAGTTAGCATTCGGGGACCCTTCGTAAGTATTCTTTCGTTCTTTTATTGCTTTTCGAGTCTTTCGAGTCTGAAAGTCAAACTTTGTTTGACTTTCTACATTGACCAGTTATGGTCAATGCGAAGTTCGTAGGAACTTCGCAACGTGAGTGTAATCACGTTGGTTATAGTCCCTTGGGACTATGCCTACTGATTACCACGTTGTTTAGGGTCGTAGGGTAAGCGATCTAATAAATCGCTTATACCTCGAACCCGACCCATTTGGTCGATCATTAGGATCCGACCAAATACATTAGGTGACCATAGTAGGTAGGGAATAACCTTCCGAGGTTATACCCTATGGTCACATCGTTTAAGTAGTTGTATGATAGGTAGTTTATATGCCTTAGGTAAATTACCAGAATACCCTTTTCATGTATAATTGGTAATTAAGCATATGTAACCTAAACTTTTGTCACATAACTGATTATGTAACATGTTTAGGCATATAACACTTGTCATAGGACTAGTTAGACGGTCCGAACGCGTTTCACGCGCACGACGCGTTAAAGTAGCATAAGCTACCTTAATGGGTCGCGATGGGTCGAAAGCACTTAGGTTAGGTTTCATGTAGTATGTAGGCCTTGTTAAACCATATCATATGAGTTCCAATACTCATTTGGTTTACCAAGCCTCATTCTATCCGATCTCCCGATTTAAGTCCGGTTTATTGATATAGTTTTAGATTGCCGACAGATTCCGTGCTCCCTCTAGCTTTGTTTGGTTGTTGTTCAAGACCTCTAAGCATTCTCAGGCGAGTACATTATTCCCCTCTTTTACTGTTTTCAACTGTTTTGGGGTGACTCATATGTGCTAAATGCTTTATCAATGATTTCAATAACAATTACAATGTGGTTTCAAGAACGATTACAATAATTTCAATAACAATTACAATGTGGTTTCAAGAACAATAACAAGGGTTTCAAGAACGATTTCAATGGTTCAAAAACTAATTACAAATTTCAAAAAGTGAACAAACTAGTTGGTTGTAGTTACATAACCAATGACATTCATTAGCAATGATCAAGCCGACCAGTATTAGGTTATGGTACCATAGGATCTGACAAATCCCGTTATTCTCTATACCCATGGTTATGTGTGGATATTTTGGGTAGCGACTGAATCTGTAATTATTAACTTACCCTTTGGTAAGGGTTTGTTAAGAACGAGAGCGAGAGCGAGTTGGAACGAGGAACGCGTCAAGAAGGTTTGAATGTTATTAGAGAATCGACCATTAAGTAGTTTCACAATTAAAACAAGAACGATTTGAACAATTAAAACAAGAACGATTTAAACGATTAAAACAAGATGGTTTAACGATTGGGTAAACATTTGGACATGATTTACATTTGATCATGCATTTCCACGAAACATAGTATTGATTTAAACCAAGTTTTACTTCAATACTTTGTTTTGTGCATTTCACCTATGGTTTAGTTGATGCATTTCACTAGCCATACATATCATTTTGGTTACATATTACATGATTTGTTTAAACATGGACATCTTACATTGGTGGTTTGTTTGGGTAAGTGATTTGAGTAACGGTGCGTGTGTAATATGATACAAGCATGGTGGATACGCCGCTGGTACTTCCTATATATAAGTGTTTGTATGGTATTACATATTGTAGCGTTATTTGAATCATTTCAGTTTGAGACATAGAACATTTTATACAAGTAACATACTTTTCACAAGACATTTATTTACAAACAACTTATCTTATACAAACTCATTTTATATGGTCATTCATTTAATCATGCATTATTCTCTTATTTATACATATCACCTGAACTTATTATTTTTCAAATGATTTACAAAGACAAAGCAAATTACAAGGTTCATGACTAAACATTTTCTTAAACAGAAGTCATGAATCTTATTTTCACAAAACCTATGTACTCGCCAGAATTTCTTTGCTGACCTCGTTTTCACATATGTTTCAGGTATTGTTGAATGATATCGATTGATAAGATGCATGCTCACATAGGACTGGACGAGGCCTTAGTGACTAAATAACAATGATAGATTATGTTTAAATTGTGTATTTAGATTTCCAGACGATGTAATTATTCAATGTTTAATAAAACGAAACACTTTTGGTATCCATGGTTATGAAACATTAATTCTGTTGCAACACTCCCCGACGTTTCCGCCACGTTTTGTATGTTACACGTGGTCGGGGTGTTACATGAAATGGCCTTCAGCCCCACATTGAAAGCATCCCCTATTGTCTCGCTGTTGTTGTTGCTGGTTTCGTGGAGCTAGTGGCTGTTGTTGCTGGTTCTGATTCGCAGGCCTTGAGCTCCTGCAATCTTTAGCTTCATGACCCATCTTGAGACATCTCTGACAGCGGCCCTTGCGACATTGACCACTGTGGTGTCTGTTGCACCTTTTACACAGTGGGTGAATTCCCCGATATCCACTCTGCCCCTGACCACCAGACGATTGCTGACTCGGACTCTGGTAATCACTAGTCTTGCGCTGCTGCTGTGCTTCAGACTGTACGGTAGCTGAACCCCTGCTGGAATCCCCTTCCCATTTCCGCTTGTTGTCACTGGGAGTAGCAGGAGTAGCTGGAGTGGTAGCGCTGATACGTTTAGGCAGCCTGTTCTGTTCCACTACCTGATCGGTGAGGCGATGAGCTAACTTGACGATCTGTTGAATGGTGCCAAGATTCCCTGAGGTTACATGACTTTGAATCTCCGGCACCAGACCCTTGAGATACAGTTTGATACGCTTAATGGGAGGGTCTACCATAGTAGGACACAGAATAGCCAACTCATTCGATCTTTTGGTGTACGCTTCAATTTCTGACCCCGTCATTTTCAAGTTGTAAAACTCTACCTCCAGCTTATGAATGTCATCACGGCTACAGTATTCCTCTTTGATCAACTCCTTGAAATCATTCCAGGGTGTGGCGTTAGCAACAGCCAACCCTAACATCTGAACTTGCGCATTCCACCAAGTCAGCGCAATGCCTTCTAGAGTACCAGTGGCGTACTTCACCCTGCGAGCCTCAGGGCATTCACACATCTCAAAAACGGACTCGAGCTTTTCAAACCAACGGAGAAGTCCAACCGCTCCTTCCGTGCCACTAAAAGTAGTAGGACGACAGTCCATGAAAGTTTTGAAGGTGCAAACAGGTGGTTGACCTATTGTGTATAAGAATCAGGACAAAGTTAAACACAAGAGTTGGTTTAGGAGTGTAGGATCTAAAGATCCTAGTGTGAGTTACAACTGCAGGGTATACCTCCTGCTTGTTCGGCTGCAAGTGCCGCAGCAACTCGCTCGTTAATGAGAGCCGTCAACTGGGCTTGTGTCATGTTAATGCGTCCAGCCATGATCTTCATAGCAAATGTAACATTGGTGAGAGAGGTTCGCAAAAGTGCGATGACAAAAGGGAGTAAGCACACAAGTGTTCTCATGCAATAGTGTTAAGTTAATCTAAGCATACCCTGAGCAAAGTTCTATGCAATTCTAGCAAGTAGGCAATAAAACATGTACCATATTACCTAGGATGTTGAGTCTTGCACGTGGAGCGAGGCATCGTTGTGGATCGTTGAGCACTGTTCAGGTTATAGTCTGGTTTTAACAAAAAGTTTTCCCTTATTAAAACCTAGTTCACTATAACCAATGGCTCTGATACCAATCTGTCACACCCCCAAAATCCACACGCGGAGTACCACCGCTTGGAGGCGTGACTGACCAGGATCAAGCCACCAATCATATTGAACATATAAGTGAATAGTAAATGTCATTCATCAATACGATAGGCATTTTCAAAACCAAACATAAACAAGTGTGTAGCGGAAGCAATAATGTAAAACCTAACATAAGTATTAAGTTGAAGTGTCACAAAAGAGTGTATAATAACATCCAAAAATCCGTGCCCACAACGACCGCGCCTCCCGTGCAAGCTCCAAGAGTACCTATGGTCCTGCAAGGCATGTAACAGAGAGTCAACAACTAGTTGAGCGAGTTCACAGTTAATAGTTCAGTAATTGTAATAGTAAAGTAAGCCTTATGTTCGTTCATTAAGTCATGTATCGTATTAGTTCGTATCGCGGCCCTCTAGGCATGTATGCGAAGATTAGGGAATGTTTCCCGAGTATTCTAGACTAGGTATATTTGTATCGCAGCCACCCGGCATGTGTGCGAAGTTTAGTGTATAGTTCGCAGCCTTCCTAGGCATGTGTGTGAAGATTAGTCATATTATCGCAGCCAACCCCGGCGTGTGTGCGAAGATCAGTTCTATTAGTATCACTAGTCTAGTCGTATCTTATCCATAATCCTTCCTCACCCGAGGACCATATAACTAAGTTCCATAAGCTAGGTATGTACAAGTAAATAATCCAAACCCATTCCCACCCTGGGAACCCCATGCCTTGGCTGTGTGAACTCACCTTGGTTTGCTCGATATGCTAAGTATGTCCTCACAGTTAATCAATCACGTCCTAAAGTACGCACGTGTACATAATCAGTTTATATTTACGAAGTTGGCACGTAAGTATAACCATAGTGGACAACGCATCAATAATCACCAAGTAGCACATTGCACGTATTCATGATCATACAAGTCAGGCATAGCATCTAATAGCAGTTAGTTAACTCAGTTAAGTTTTAACAGAATCAAATTACCAAACAGTTTACCCAGTCGGCGAAACACCCCTGTTTCGCCGTGAAACCCTTTGACGAAACACTTACGTTTCGTCGTACCTGCCCATGACGAAACACATTTTTTTTGTCGTGAATTACGTTTCGTGGGACATGCCAGTTACGTCATGAATCAGTTACGTGCAGGAACCCTAATCGCCGATTCAACAGTTTACAGCAATCATTCAAACATCGTTCAACATAATGAGTCTTATGTTACTAATCATTAATCTGTGCATCACAACCGAACCATCAATGAAACAAGGATCATATCATCATCACAAACAAATCAAAACAGTCATGAGACAATATCATCAAACATATACAAACAAAGCCAAATCACGGAGCTAATCACACTAACCGATTTGGGATGAACAAGGGAGGATTAGAGAGAGAAAGATGATGGTGGGAGATGGTTATCCCCGTCAACAGGGAAAAAGGAGCTCTAGGGTTTCTTGTTTGCTAAAGTTGTGATAAATAACCCGTAGAACTGATTAAATATCCGGTGTAACGTATTGGGCCGTTACTGGGCCTCGGCGAATCACTGGGCCGGCGAAACACATCCGTTTCGTCGAGATGTGGATGGCGAATCACTGGTGTTTCATCAAGACGGGAGTGACGAAACAGACTTCTGTTTCATCGGGTTGTTTCATGTTATACAACCAAACACAAAATCATGCAAATACAATGCGTTTCATTATAATATAACGTGTACAGTTACAAGTTAAACAAGTCAAACAACTACACAGTCAAAGTCAACGTGCAATTAATGCGAAAGTGAAAGTCGGAAACTCGAGTTGTCACAATCGAATCCTTCAATTGTTGGTAGTATTTCCTTGTTTCCAGTTGAGCCCCTGCGTGGGCCTGTTTTTCTGTTTTGACCCCTGCGAGGGTATGTTCTTTAGTATTCTGCCCCTGCGTGGGCATGTGTTTTTCTGTTGACCCATGCGTGGGTATGTTTGTTGTTTAAGCCCCTGCGTGGGCATGTTGTTTTGTAGAAGTCCCGTTTAGGGCAGACTTGTAATTTTCTTTTAAATTCATGTGGTGAAATGGTTAAATTTAAATTTTTATTTTTAGTTATCTGAATGAATAAAAATGTAAAATAAATAATAACAATATTTTTACAAGATCTATCATTATATTAAAATGATAAAATCTAAAGGGACAAGACCTAGCCTTTGTGTCATTTTAAGACAGGGCCAAGACGGTAGTTCCCCAATTAGATCCAGATCCTTATCCACATCTTAAATTAGGATTGTTCTGCGTTAAATAATAAATAAGAATCGTAAAAAGGTAAAACCTAGCTTGTATGTCATTATAAGACCTGGCCAATATGGTAAAACCTGTTTTAAAAGATTCAAATCTCTGTTAACATCTGCAAACATGTTAACATTATTGGCAAAATGTGATTCGATAAAATCGCATAAGTCATCCTTAAAATGGGCTATTCCAATTTCTCTTATTTAAAATAATCATCCCTTAAGGGTGAAGTGCCCACGGGCTATAATTAACGTCCTCTGAGACTAAAGACAGTGGTAGACTACAACTCCCTGTCAAGAAGAGGTAGTGAACTTTGATTCAAACCTTAATGCCTCGATTCTATAAAATCTAGGCTTATAACCTAAATTTGTCTACGTGACTAAGCCTATTGTTACCAAAGCAATAGATAGGCAGTATAGTGAATCGAGTGGGACTCGAAGTAGGACCCAATCCGCACCACATTCCAAGCTTAAGACTCATTTTGAGGCTCACAGCAAGCCACCCTCTTAGAAAGATGAGCCAAAGAAAGATGATGATCGACATTCATCTAATCAAAACAGTGTTCCATCTAAAAGGATAGTGTTTGATGATAAACCACGCACCAAGTCCTGTACCTATAAGTACTTTGTCTCCTGTAAACCCCGGGATTTCACTGGGGAGAAAGGGGCAATTGATTGTATGACCAGGTTAGATGAAATGGACACGGTGGTTGACATCAGCGGTTGTGCCGAAAGGGATGTAGTGAAGTACGTATCCCAATCGTTCAAGGGAGAAGCACTGGCATGGTGGAAATCTCTCATTCAAGCTGCTGGAAAGATCCCGCTCTACAACTTGTCATGGGATCAATTCGTAGCTCTCATTAAGGAGAACTATTGCCCGCAACATGAGGTCAAAAGAATTGAATCAGATTTCTTATCGTTAGTGATGAAGAATTTAGATTGTCAAGCTTACCTCACCAGTTTCAATACCCTATCTAGGTTGGTTCCGTATCTGGTAACCCCGGAACCCAAAAGGATTGCTCGCTTCATTGGGGGTTTAGCCCCAGAAATCAAAGCCAGTGTTAAGGCATCGAGACCTGCTACCTTCAGATCAGCAGCTGATCTATCTCTGTCTCTTACCTTGGACGCGGTCAGGCTAAGATTTGCTCAGGAATTCGGAAGAAGGCAAGAGAAAGCGTGAGGATGATGACTCACGAAGATCTTAAAAGAAGCATAAGGGTAGCACTGACTTCAGGAAGAAGTCTGGATCCAACAAGGGTAGCCAACAAGCTGGAAAAGCCGAAGTGCAAGACTTGCTAGAAACACAACTTTGGAAAGTGCAGACTTAAGTCCAAGTCTAGGTCAGGATCACCTGCATGTGGGTTGTGCAAGTCTAAGGAGCACAAGACTGTTGATTGCAAGAAGATTAAAGATGCCACATGCTACAACTGCAATGAGAAAGGGCACATTAAAACCAATTGCCCTAAATACGCCAAGAAGCCGGAAGAGGTCAAGAAGACCAATGCAAGGGTCTTCCGAATAGATGCAAAGGAAGCTGTTCAAGACGACAATGTGATCACAGGTACCTTCCTCATAAATGATGTCTATGCAAGAGTATTGTTTGATTCAGGAGCTGATAAATCATTTGTAGATAATAAGTTCTGTACGTTGCTGAATTTACCTGTTAAAACCCTAAGTGTGAACTATGAGGTGGAATTAGCTGATGGTACCTTAGAAACCGCATCGACTGTATTAGATGGATGTGTTATATCCATTAGGAACCACTCTTTTCCTTTGTCCCTACTCCCTTTGAAGTTAGCCGGTTTTGATATAGTTATAGGCATGGATTGGTTATCTTGTAACCAAGCCCAGATAGTGTGCAATAAGAAGCAAGTGGTGATTAAGACTCCGTCTGGTGAGCCAATTACCATTCAGGGAGATACCCAGTATGGGCTGCCTGAGCAAGTGTCTATGCTCAAGGCATCTAGATGCTTGAAGAAGGGTTGTGTCATTTACATGGCACAAGTGACTATTGATGAGCAGAAACCCAAGATTGAAGATATTCCAGTCATCTCTGAATACCCTGAAGTTTTCCCTGAAGAACTACCTGGTTTACCACCAGATAGGCAAGTAGAATTCAAAATTGACATCATTCCCGGAGCAGCGCCTATCGCAAGAGCGCCTTATAGGTTGGCACCAACGGAAATGAAGGAATTGAGGATACAACTAGATGAATTACTAGCCAAAGGTTTCATTAGACCTAGTTCGTCTCCTTGGGGAGCGCCAATCCTATTTGTCAAGAAGAAGGATGGATCGATGCGTCTGTGCATCGATTACCGTGAGCTTAATAAGGTCACTATCAAGAATAGGTATCCATTGCCCAGGATCGATGATCTGTTCGATCAACTTCAAGGGACAAGTTACTTCTCTAAGATTGAATTAAGGTCAGGCTATCATCAACTGAAGGTTAGAGATGAAGATGTTCACAAAACTGCATTTAGGACTCGTTATGGTCATTACGAGTTCCTAGTGATACCTTTTGGGCTCACTAATGCACCTGCCGCATTCATGGATCTCATGAATCGCGTCTGCAAGCCTTACTTGGTTAAATTTGTCATTGTTTTCATCGACGACATCCTCATCTACTCGAAGAACCAAGCTGACCACGAGAAACACCTTCGCTGTATTCTTAAACTTCTACACCATGAGAAACTCTACGCCAAGTTTTCGAAGTGCGAATTTTGGCTTCGAGAAGTCCAATTCCTTGGACATGTTGTTAGTGAACATGGTATCCAAGTGGATCCTGCTAAGGTAGAAGCTATTATGAACTGGCAAGAGCCCAAGACGCCTACGAAGATTCGCAGCTTCCTAGGACTGGCAGGATACTATAGGAGATTTATTGAAAACTTCTCAAGAATTGCAGCACCCCTAACTCTACTCACCCACAAGAATAACAAGTTTGACTGGGGGCCTAAGAAGCAAGAATCTTTCGATATTTTGAAGCAGAAGTTGAGCAACGCTCCTGTATTAACGTTACCCGATGGAATTGACGAGTTTGTAGTATATTGTGATGCATCACACACCGGTATGGGCTGTGTACTTATGCAGAAAGGCAAAGTTATTGCCTATGCTTCACGTCAATTAAAGGTGCACGAGAAGAACTACACCACCCATGACTTGGAGCTGGGGGCCGTTGTATTTGCACTAAAACTGTGGAGACATTACTTGTATGGAACCAAGTGTGTGATCTATTCAGATCACAAGAGCCTTCAACACTTGTTTAATCAAAAGGATTTAAACATGAGGCAACGACATTGGATGGAAACTTTGAATGATTATGACTGTGAGATAAGATACCATCTAGGCAAGGCAAATGTGGTTGCTGATGCCTTAAGCAAGAAGGAAAGAGTAAAGCCTAAAAGAATCAATGCCAAGAGCATTGAGATAAAGAATAGTTTGAACGAAAGGTTATTAGCTGCACAGAAGGAAGCTGTGTTGGAAGCTAACTATTCTGACGAAAAGCTAGGAGTAGCTGAGGAGCAGTTATCCTATGACAAGGACGAAATCCTGAGGTTGAATGGACGAATATGGGTTCCAGTTTATGGAGGACTTCGAGATGTTATCCTCCAGGAAGCCCACAGTTCTAAATATTCCGTTCATCCTGGAGCTGATAAGATGTACCAGGATCTAAAGGCAAACTATTGGTGGATAGGCTTGAAAAAGTCTGTAGCTTCCTATGTAGCTAAATGTTTGACGTGTGCGCAAGTCAAAGCTGAACATCAGAAGCCGTCAGGTTTGCTACAACAGCCTGAACTTCCCACATGGAAGTGGGAAATGGTGACAATGGATTTCATCACCAAATTGCCAAAGACAAGGAAGGGAAATGATACTATATGGGTAATAGTAGATAGACTGACTAAGTCAGCACATTTCCTACCCATTAAGGAGACTTATAGCTCTGACATGTTAGCCCAATTGTACGTAGATAAGATTGTATCTCTGCATGGCGTTCCAGTTTCAATTATCTCTGACAGAGATACAAGATACACATCACATTTTTGGAAAAGTTTCCAACAGTCTTTGGGCACGCGCTTGAATTTTAGTACGGCTTACCACCCCCAGACAGATGGGCAGAGTAAGCGTACCATCCAAACTTTGGAAGACATGCTTCGTGCATGTGTGATTGATTTAGGTGGTAGTTGGGATAACCACCTGCCATTGATCAAGTTCTCCTATAACAATAGCTACCATACCAGCATTCAGGCTGCCCCTTTTGGGGCATTATATGGTAGAAAATGCAGAACGCCTATTTGTTGGGCGGAAGTAGGAGAAGTTCAGTTATCAGGACCTGACATAGTCTTTGAAACAACGGAAAAGATTGTCCAGATTCGTGACCGCCTGAAAGCTGCCAGGGATAGGCAGAAAAGTTATGCTAATAAAAGGCGAAAACCTATAAAGTTTGAGGTTGGTGATAAGGTTTTGCTAAAGGTATCACCCTGGAAGGGAGTGATGCGATTTGGTAAGAAAGGTAAGTTAAGCCCAAGGTATATAGGACCATTCGAGATCATCGAATGTGTCGGGTCAGTGGCTTACAAGTTAAACTTACCTGAAGAGCTCAGTGGTATTCACAACGTATTCCACGTCTGCAATCTGAAGAAATGCCTAGCTGACGAATCGCTAGTCATACCACATACGGATGTGCATATAGATGAGAGCTTGAAATTTGTGGAAAAACCATTGTTGATTGAGGATCGACAGGTAAAGAAGCTTCGAAGGAAGCTTGTGCCTATTGTAAAAGTCAAATGGGATGCCCGCAGAGGTCCCGAATACACGTGGGAGGTAGAGTCCACAATGAAAGAAAAGTACCCTCATTTATTCTAGTAAATCTCAAGGTCGAGATTTCTTTTAAGGGGGTGAGGATGTAACACCTCGAAAATTCATGTCCAATAATGTATTGACACGTGTCATAAGCTTTGAACGTGTGAAAGAATACTCTAGAGGGACTAAAGTTGACAAACAAGAAAAGTATGTGAATATAAGAGTTCAAAATGTCAACAATGGATAAATATACTTTACAATAACCCTACATGATGTTCATACCCTTAAACGAATGAATCATGGATCATACGAAACTAATTGTGAAAGAAAGTGAGGAATTACAAACTACAGGGGTTAAATGTATCAACATGTTTAAGGTATACCTCTGAGTGACCTTTTAACAACCCGAAGCTTTGTAATGATAAATTATACTCACGAGAATATGTGATAAAAATTTTACCAAGTTTCATTATCGTATGAGAAAGTTATGATCAAATTCGTATACGAGGGGTTAAAAGCGTCAACGTTGAAATTTGTGACTTTTCGGGTAAGCACAAAGTTAACCAAGGACTCAAGAATGTTTGGCTACCTCATGAAGTCCTTAAAAGTCAGGTTAAGGGGGTGAAAATGCAAGAACAACACTTAAAACCACGTTAGGAAGGACCAGGGGCTGAATTGCAAATAAATGAAACTTGTTTGGCTGGTTCTGGAAGGCCAGGCGGCCCGCATAAGAATCCCTTAGGGGCTTACGCGGCCCGCGAGAGCATGCCAGCTACAGAAAAAGACCTGCATCTGCCAGTCAGGTCTGTAACCGACTTTAAACCTTGTTTTCTTATACCAGGGACTCCGCCACTGGTATTTCATGCACTAGGGACAGTTGGGACCATCTTGTAAAACTTGTAGACTTGCATGGCAAGATCTAATGGCACCAAGTTTGCTATATAAGAACTCCCAAGTTGTAACACTTTGTTCATCATTTGCAAACACTCACAAGACTCACTTCTGGAGCTCTCTGATCATCAAGCAAGCTTCCTAGTGATCCCTAGTCATGCTTAGGACCTTTGTAAGTGTCCTTAACCCTTCCTAATTCAGTTTAGCTTAGTTAATTAACTTAAAGTCAAACCGTCGTAATTAGAGTTTGACTTCGAGATTTATTAAAATTTGTTCAGTCAAATCTCGAATTAAAAGTACCTATAAGTAGGCATTTATGTGGGTAATAAACCCTTAAAAGGGTACTCTCTGATTCCCAGTCTAACTAGGTCAATTGTCGGGTCAAAGCTAACTTTAAAAAGTCAACAGAATACTTATTTTCAAATTAATACATAATTAGCAATGTAGGATCCATGCAACCTGTTTTATCATTATTATAACTTGGTAATTAATGTAAGAACATGTCTAAACACGTTCACCCCGACAATTTTCAGTTTTGATCTGGTTCGGAACCGAAAGTCGCATAGTTTGACTTCTGCTTTGACTTTCAGTTCTGACCTGTTTAAGCCTAGTTTAGGGTTGCCTTAGAGCTTCTTTTGGACCTAGTTACATGTTAGTATATCCCTCTGTGATTATACAGCTCGGTTCACTAGTTGTCCAATTATTATGCAAGTTTCCGTTAATTGCCTAAATATTGACTATTATGCCCTTTCCACCTTAAAACGTGAATTTTGAAAAGGTAAGAGAGTAGAAACCTTAGTTATTGATTTATAAACTTGTAACTAAAATTTGACATCAGTTTGAGGTCTAGATTAGAAATTATGCTCATTAGCGTAAATAAGAAGCTTTTTGGTAATTAAATGGCATAATTAGCATATAGCCTATCTAAACCCGATTTTTGATATCAAACTTTTTACCCACTGATATAAAATAATATTTTGGGATTTTTGTAGATTTTTATTTATTTTTAGGCTGAGCATAACTTAGAGTTCTAAGCTTGATTCGGTAATTGCCGGTTTTGCCCTTTTAGGCTATAAAATGAGTTTTACAAAACCTTTTGACCCCAAACCTTTTGCTACTGATTTTATATGATAAATAAAATATTTTGAGCCTTCTGGAATAATTAAAATATCAGCTTTCTATATAAAACCCAGAAATGGCTCCAAATCGCCTTTTTAAGCATTTTTAACGCATAGTAGGTATTAAAACTATTTTACACATATAAGGTTGATACCTACTGATATTTTAAGTATATTTCTATACATTAATAGTAAGCTAAAGTTTTAAACTCAGATTTCCAATTTTGACCTTTTTAGCCTAAGTGAAATTACCAAAATACCCCTAAGGTGCATAGTTTGGTTTTAAATGATAAATTTCACACATAGGTTATACCCTACTGATATAACTTAGTAAATTAAGTATTTCTACTGATTACATCAGACCCGAAACTCAGATTATTATTTAAGCTCTTTTATAACCTTTAAAATGACCAAAATACCCCTTCGGGGCGTAATTTGAGTTTAAATCCGTTTTGGGCATAATAGAAGATATCTTACTGATGTCACAACATATTTAAGGCATATTAACTCAGAAAACTTGCATATGACTCTGTTGGTTACTCGTTACGCACTTTTCGCGTTCGGATCGGCTTATGTAACTAGTTTGCACATATTAGCCGAAACGGGTCAAACCATATCGTTTTCATCTCAAAATCCAGAATGTGTTTAAGTTACCCATATTAAACGAGTGTCCAAGCTTGTCGGGTCAAAACCACATTTTAAACCGGTCTTCGCTTTATTATGCGTTTTGGACCGTATCCTCCTTTAAAACTAACCGGTCTAAGTTTAGGCTTAATTAAAGACCCGTTAGGATTCTAATAGGTTATTATAAACCTTTGTTCCAGATTAGGAGCCCAGTAAAAGCCATCTGTACTTGTTGTATTTGACTTATACATTGCTCAGGTAAATACTCTTAACTTATTTTCCCTAAACGGGCTTGGGATACGGTATTATAATAATACCGCTTGGTCAGGTATGTAGTCATTTAAATCGGATTGTGATTGATGTATTTATATAACCCGTTTAATATATATTATTTGGTGTATGGCCTTTGGGGGTTTAATGACCATGTCCCAGATATCCTTGGCATCATTCAAAGAAATGGCCAGGACCTAACCACGGGGTGTAGGCGTACACCTGACAGATGCATTATGTAAAAACTGGTAATCCACTTAGAGGAAATAATCCTTGTGGGCATTATACCTGTGGCGTGTCAATTAATCTAGACCGGCCCTATAAACCGGCCCTAATGGATGACAAATAAGTAAAACTGTATACATGATTATTCTAATAATTGTCCCAAGTTATAAAAGATATTTTTGCCGAAGTGCATTCAAATCAATTTTCAAACTCTTTTCAAAATGAGTCAGTTAAGTTGTATTTACCAGTGTAAACTGACGTATTTTCCAAAAAGGCTAAGTGCAGGTGCTATACGTAATAGGCTGGATACTCCAGGCATCAATAATCAAGTCTCGCAAGCTCTAGATGTCGAAGTCTGTTGAACAGTTCTCTTTTTATTTTGATCCGCCTGTGGATCTGTTTCAACTAATTTGTGATACTTAATATTACAATTTATTTGGTTGAAATGAATCTATCTTTTGCTTCCGCTGTGCATTTAAATATTGTGTGTTTGACTATGATAAAATCAACTACGTCACGATACTCCCCACCGGGCCCACCGGTAATACGTGGAAATATCGGGGTGTGACAATACTCCATCATGGAGAAGTTAGTACTGGCACTAGTGCACGCATCGAGACGGTTACGACGTTACTTTGCAAACCACGTCATCACGGTGTTAACCAACTATAAGATCGACCCTATCCTATCCAAACCCGACATCTCTGGGAGATTAGCAAAATGGGCAATTGAGCTGGGCGCACACACGCTGAATTATAAGCCGTGCCCCGCAATCAAAGGCCAAGTTCTAGCTGATTTCGTTGCTGAGGTACTGGAAAATCGCATTCAGGAATGCGAGGAAGAGCAAAATCCTACACCACCACCATCCTCCTCAGAAACCTGGGCATTATATACCGATGGTGCATCCAACGAGGATGGTGCAGGTGCGGGTCTGAGACTCGTCAGCCCCGATGGCCAAGAGCTTACCTATGCAATCCGCCTCGATTTCAAAAGCACAAATAACGAGGCAGAGTATGAGGCTCTACTGACAGGGCTATGACTGGCTGTCAAACTCAGTGTCCAACATTTGGAGGCACACGTCGATTCACTATTGGTTGCAGGGCAGGTGCGCGGAGACTATGCCGCAAAAGGGGATATCATGATCCTCTACCTAGAGCAAGCCTTGCAACTGAAATCAAAGTTCACTTCCTTCAATATCCGCCATATCAACAGGAGTGAAAACAAACCCGCGGATGCACTGTCAAAACTCGCATCCATTAGCTTCCAACATCTGGCAAAGGAGGTACGCATCGAGGTTCTGCAAAATCCCCCTGTACGCCTGCGCCAAGTCAATGTCATCCAGTACGGTACAACATCCTGGATGACACCGATCATTGCATACCTACAATCAGGTGTTACTCCCGAAAAAGAGGCAGAGGCACGTAAGTTACAATACAAAGCGTGCCATTATCAAATGGGAGACGGTATTTTATACCGTAAATCATACCTGGGACCACTCCTATGATGCGTCGACCACCAAGATGCCACGTACCTTATCAGAGACATACACGAGGGAATATGTGGCATACACGCAGGCCCACGCATGGTAGTGGCCAAAATTATGAACGCCGGGTACTACTGGCCAGGTATGCATCTAGATGCGGTCAAAGTCTTGCGCAAGTGTTCCAATTGTCAGCGGCATGCTCCCAAAACCTTGCGACCCAAGAACAACCTGATTCCCGTCACCACTGCATGGCCATTTCAAAAATGGGCAATCGATGTGGTGGGACCATTTCCAGACGCACCAGGTGCGGTGAAGTTTATCATAGTGGCTGTTGATTACTTTACAAAATGGGTAGAGGCAAAACCGCTCGCCTCAACCACTGCTATGATAACAAGGAAATTCATCTAGGAACATATCATCTATCGTTTCGGTCTACCGATGTGCATAGTTACCGACAACGGCACCAACTTCGCTGCCGACGACTTTCAAAAATGGCTAAAGGAACTACACATTGAACACATATTCTCCTCAGTAGCGCATCCACAAGGGAATGGCCAAGTAGAGAGTATCAATAAAAGTTTAGTCGAAGGCATCAAGGCACGGTTGGGAACAGCCAGACGAGGCTGGGTCGATGAACTCCCTAGTATCCTATGGGCTCACAGGACAAGCCCAAAAACAAGTCACGGTAAGACACCCTTCAGCCTGGTCTATGGCACTGAAGCGGTGATCCCCGCTGAAGTAGGTCTCCCCTCGCCCCGAATGTTGGCTATCGATAAAATAGACAACAGTGAGGAATGCAGGGTTGACTTGGACCTCCTAGAGGAAAGGCGTGAAAATGCAGCAATCAACGAGGCCAAGTATAAAACCAAACTTGAAAAGTACTACAATGCACGCGTCCGCATTTGTACCTTCAACCCGGGAGACTATGTCCTTCGTGACAATGAAGCATCTAATGCAGAACGCCCAGGGAAACTTGCCCCCAAGTGGTAAGGACCCTACCTCATCCAAGAGGTCCTGGGCAAAGGCGCGTATAAACTACAAACGTTAGAAGGCGAACCTATCGCGCGTACATGGAATGCACAACAGCTCCGACGCTGTTACATGTATGCCATGTTTTTACATTTGACATGTAACCTATCGGGCCGCAGGCCATTTGCAAATAAATAAATGAACGACTGAAAGCAATATTGTTTATTTCCTTCTATTACAAATGCGTGTTCCACTTTGCGGTATCTGCAAAAACAAATTGGCTAAATCTTCATTCGCGATACCCACACAAAGTGGTAACCACACATAAATATTGTAATAGGCCAGCAAAGGCAAAACGTTAAATGTCTATCCGGCTGGATACGCACATACGGTTTTCACAAAGCCTACACAATTCCAAAACCCTAACGGGATAAAAACAAGAATTGACTAATGCTCATACGACAAAGGTATAGAGTATACTTAACCGCGCTTTACAGCGGGTAGAGTTCTTCATACTTGCATATCACCTAGATATGCAAAAGGCAAATACAGACTTAGTTTTATTCGCAATAACATTAACTCATACAAGTTCAAACATGCAAGTAGTAAAAACATTTGTACAAATTGAACAAAACGGTTAAAACTTTATACTCAGAAAAATTTCTACACCTATGCAGTGCACAAGAGATTTACATAAAGTTTCTAACATTTACATCGAGGAAACAAAAAAGGGCACGCAGGCCAACCTAGTCCTTCTTTGTACCGCTGGACTCCGCATCACCCTTTCCATCACCAGCGGTCTCTTCCTCCTCTTCCTCATCAGCATATAACAACCACAAGCGGTCCACGTAGTCTTCCGCATCCAAGCATTTATCAAGTTCCTCAAGGGCAGAAATGGACATGTCGTTGTACGCCGCAAGAGTGGCAGCAAGACGCGCTTCAGTATCCACGCCATGGAACCCAGACCTTTCATCGGTATATTGGCCTTGGGACAAAACGTTCATATGACTGATGCAATGGTTGTAGCCAGCTTTAAAACCAGCCTCCCGCGCGCGCAGCCTAATCTCCTCTACACCAGCTACATTCTCAGGTGCGTCAAGGATAGCCCTAACAATCTGCAAAGCACAAGCAATAAGGTTATCACAGGCAAACCTAAACAAAAGGAAAGGCACCTGATACTTACATGCCCAATACCGTGATCACGCATCCAATCGCGATCGTCCTTGAGCTGATCGAATGAAGAAACAAGGCTATCCCTAGCCTCGGCAGCCTCCCTTGCCCGCGCTTCAGATTCAGCAGCACGGGCAGTGACCTCTTCAATAATGGTCACCCGGCTCCGCACTTCAGCCTTTTAACAAGGAAAACACAAGTATACAAAGATAATCAATCATACTTGTGGAATATATATACAACTTCAAGAGCAAAAGAAACTCATACCTGGAGGCCCTAAACAGTCTTATTTAAGTTGGTGTGATCAGCATTTGCCTCTTCAACAGCCTTGGCAGCGCGGGCCTCCGCCTCCTTGGCCTCTTCAAGAGCCTTGGCAGTGCGAGCCTCCGCCTCCTTAGCCTCTTTGGCAACCGCCTCAACTGCGGCTTTCTCCTTAGCCAAAGCAGCATTCGCTGCCTTGACGTTAGTAAGCTCCTGAAGAACACGAAACAATGTTTCATTTTGTTTGGCCCAAGATTCTTTCCAAGTCTTGCGCTCATTAGAAAGAGTTTCTTTCCAACTCTTGCGCTCATCAGAGAGCAGTTTGGCAAGGGTACGAACCTGTTTAAGACCAGAAGTTGCAGCCCACTCCTCAGTCTGTTTATGCTGCTCAAAATCAGCCTTATCCTTTTTAAGCTGCTCCGCACCCTCACGAGCAGCTTTCACCAACGCTTCGGCCTCAGCCCGCAAGCGAGCACTTTCCTCCTCCTTGCGCGCCAACACCTTGTAGTCTTCCATAATGGCATTCGCCATTATGGAACTCCCAACAAGCATGGAGGAGAGTTGGTTGATCCGGAGCTCGCGGGGTAAAGCGCGGGCCCGATTAACTTCAAACGGGGTGCCCAAACCAACCAATATCTCCTTACAAGCAGAAGGATCACATGAAATGTCATCCCCTTGCATAATGCTCCAAGGGGGACGATGATAGTTCACAGCCCGGTCTTCCGTATAAGTACGGTAGTAGAACTCCAATTCAGACTCTTCAGGCTGGATAGGAGGTCCTTTAAAACCCGCAGAAGTGGAACCAGAAGCCTTCTCAGCAGCAGGAGATTTTTTCTTTTCAGCATCCGCAAACTTCAGGTTCAGATCATCGATATCCTGCGGGGAGATCAGATTATCATGAGAATCCACCGTATCAAAGATCTGGGCCGCGGGTCCCTTCCCAGTATCCTCTGCCCACACAGAGGGCTCAGGCACCACTTTAATAGAAGGGCTTCTGGTAAATTCTTTATTAACCCCCGCATCCGCAGCTGTGTCATGCGGGGGGGAAAGAGGAGTATCAAACAAAGAGAAACCTTCATCTTGCGGTTCTGCAAACAAAGCAACAATAACCATCAAATACAAGTTACAATGGCAAACACTTGTAAAGGTTATGAATCACTTACCAGACGTAACCGCAGGCTTCGCCTGAGAAACAGCAGTTGTCCGTTTGGTCTGTATCCTCGGACGCTTCTTCTCACCGGCACCAGCAGCCTTATTATCTATCTTTCTCTTCCACTTCTCATCAGCAGGTTTGGAACCCGCAGAGGATCCACCTGCCGCCGCACCACCACCTGGAACACCCAAACCCTCAAGGGTGTCAGACACTACCACGTAATCGGTATATCTGCAGAAACGAGAACGAGAGATACCTGCCGCCTGCGGCACCAAAGGAGGAACAACAGCAGCCTCAGGGTTTTTCTTGCCGCGACCCCGCACAACTTTCTCCACATGCTTCTTCTCCACATGCTTCTTGGGGGCACCTTTCACCTCAAATTCCCCCAAGGCCCCAAGAGTACCTGCGTTTAAATCATCAAACAAGCAAATCAGCAAGGTGACCTTCTTTAAAAAGCAAGTAAGAAAATTGCAAACTATACCTTTGCCTTGCGGCAGGGGTGCCGTCAGCCCCTCGCGATCAGGAACGCGGAAGTTGTCGACAATGGTCAAGTTAAAACCTTTTTCACCTTCCGCACACCGCACTATCTCAACCTTGCCTGTGAAGTTCGGGTCAAATATCCTCCACAGCGCAGCATCCACTGATAGTACACTTACAAAATCAGTAGCAAACAAGGAAGTAAGGAAACCGCACAAGAGTAAAAATACTTACCACTACTCTTTTCCCGCACAACGGGCATTGCCTTCCTATCAGGCCTGGTCAACATCACACACCGCACTATCTCAACCTTGCCTGTGAAGTTCGGGTCAAATATCCTCCACAGCGCAGCATCCACTGATAGTACACTTACAAAATCAGTAGCAAACAAGGAAGTAAGGAAACCGCACAAGATTAAAAATACTTACCACCACTCTTTTCCCGCACAATGGGCCTTGCCTTCCTATCAGGCCTGGTCAACATCATCCGCAGCACCCACAACTACGAGTTGTCCAGCTTCTTAAACTCAATGGTCCGCAACCTCGGGAACCACTCCACCGTCTTCACGCTAGGAAGCTCAATATCCTCCGCAGGGATCATCTCGTTCACATTACGGAAGGTCATCCTGGCAATGATCGTGGTTGCCTTAACGTAGAAGAACTTTGTCTTCCACTTTGTGATACCCTTAGGTGGGGTCATCAGCTTAGGGCTTCCATACCGTTGGCCAAAAGAAAAAACCCGGTATTTACGGTTAACTGGTAAAACCGCCGGAAGTTTTCAACAGAAATTTCCATACCAAGAGCACGAAAAGTGTACTCAAAATTTCGAATCTGAATCATCCCAAATGGGCTCATCTGGGAAATATGGAGTTTATACAACTCCAATACTTCGGCAACAAAAAACGTCAGCGGTAGTCAGAGGTTGCCATCAAGAAAGAAATCAACCCACATGGTGACGTATCCTGCCGGAGCATCAGCACCGGTGTCACCCTCTTGGGGATAAACAGCCCCATACTCCTTGGGCATCTGAATGCTGGTCATCGGGTTATCAAACTGACCCTTCGACCACTTCAACACTGGTAGGCCCCCGCCGGGGGCACTACCACCTTCTTCATCTTCTTCCGCCGCCGCCGGTGATGAGTGATCAGGGTTTTCACCCTCAGCATGGTGTGGATTGGATGGTTCAGCCACCAGGGAATGTAATGAAGAAGACAGCAGAATAAGTTCACAAGAAACTCAGAAACCTCACCGCAATTTCAGACAAGTTTATCGGCAAAGACGAAGGAAGCACTCTTTCTCTAAACCGGAAATTTTTGAAATTTTGAACAAGTGAGGGGAAACCACAAACGGGTTCCCCTTATATACCCATCGCAATTAATGTGATGCAATAACCGACTCATCACGTTCAAAAAGGGCGAATTATGCGACGCCACGTGTTCAGCGACGGTTCCGCTGACGGTTACCACGCGCGAGTGGCCGCCCACGCGCCTGACAAAAAGAGACTTTTACACTCCCTGCTACAGTGCATTTAATGCATTGGGCAGTGCAATCGTCCTTTCATTTCAGCACATGCCAGGAAATCCTACCAACTTTCACCAACTCACACGTGCGTTCAGCCACGTATGCAGCACAAAAGCGACAACAATATCCAAGCATAAGCGGCATGCGGTTCCTCTGGTTTACCGCACCATAACCCATACCGCATGTCATTTTTTACATACCCCTCAAAAAAGGCAAAATTAAATATCTCTACATTATGTAAATGGATATAACCAATATCCGCATATACCTACGAGCACACGTGGAATATGCGGAGATGACACACACGAGCCCGTACAGTTGTGTCAGATACTCAGAACCAGCCTGGTTCTTTGGACTGCGAAAACGGCTTCTCAAGATGTGGCAAACCGCATTCCATGCAAGCTTCTTCAAGTTTCAAATCCCTCGTGTCCGGTTCACAACCACAGAGGGGACGCAAACAGCTTCTCCTTAGGATAAACTGGAAGAGTGCTTGAGCAAAGTACTTACAACACAGAGTTAAACTGGAAGAACACGAACACCCCACAAAGCAGGGATCATCGTTGAATGTCCAGTTGATAAACATAGAGCTTGAGCAAAGTACTTACAACATTGCATCAGCTGACGCAGAGGTTACAACTAGAGTGGCGATCATGGACATCTTCTGTCATCATCTCAAAGGTTGGTTCGAACCCTGTTAACATCTCAGTCACCGTCTCAAAGGTTGGTTCGAAACACCAACAGGTGGCTGATGACATCAGAGAAAGGTAGACCATATTACCAGATCAAATCCATTGGCTGAGAATTCCGCATCAGACGGAACTTGCTCACCGGTATGAAAGAGACGTCACACGACTCTACCGGACCCCCAGCTTGATTTACATAAAGAAGGAGCCATCCGCATGGCCCATATTCTACCTTCTAGACACCATAGTCCAGTATTCCTCCCACATGCAACTTGCATAAGGAAGAAACACTAGACTGGGGGGACTTGAAGGGGTATGGTCCCAGATCTCGTGTCAGCACGACCGCGAGTGACCATTACCCTTATCAAAAACCCCCACCAGCAAGAACTTATCTGTGTCTGTGCAGGCACGCGCGAACACAGCGGTTGAAACCAATCTGTCCATTGATGAGAAGACTTACCTTAAGTACGAGAACGGATGTTACACATAGCGATGCGGCCTGGCACCGCATCCTATGAACATTTTCGTCACGACAAGGGATCTGGACAACTGTAACAGTCACCAAGCGGCGATGCGGCACGGCACCGCATCCCGCATACATCTTGGCCAGAACAAGAACGCGGGAACAACATCAGTTACCGCAAGCAGCCTCAGCCTGATGCTTCCTGGTTGATTACACAAGATGAAAGGATTGGAGGAGAAGAACTCACTCAGTCAATCAAATGTAATAGTACATGGTACTGCTCTATTTATAGGCAAATCAAACCACTGAAGCATCTAAGCTGACGTCACCATGAAAGTGACATCTAACAACCTAACAACCTTTAACCAATGTTCTTATACAAACACGGCTAATCTTAACCACTGATACTATACAATATAAGTGACGCACTAAACTACTGCTTTCTTCTTCCATCAGTGCTTTCCTCAAGGTTGATCAGTCCTTGAGTAGGCAGTCCTTTAGTATCAGTAGATTGAACCAGCAATGTTTCATCCTTAGCAGTCTCCAGGGCTTCATCAGCAGTTTGAAGGGCAGCAGCTGTTGTATACGGACAGTGGATAGAAGACATCAGATGTTATAAATACTTTCAAGGGGAAAGCCTGGTGTAAACTACTGCTTTATGATGTATCCACTGTTGTGAACCAGTTTTGGCTTTCATTATCTGTACCTCTGATAGGGTTCAATCCCAACAATAGCCGAGCCGCAGCTATGACAAACCGAACACACATATATATATTATTCTGACTAATGTTACGACCTTTTTTTTTCTTTATTCTTTGTCATAGTGTGCGATATTGATCGAACTCTCACCGCATCCTCGCCACAACACAATTTTAGATCAAAGCCTGCATAGTGCATGGTCTATATGAACACTTCAACACGCCTTGTAACAAATTTTGGTTCTCTTTTTTTAGTCAATCTATGATAGTTAAAGTTAAATTTTAACTCTACACATGTTTATTTGACAGTGTTGCTTGCTTATTTTACTATCATTTAGATTGAGGCCTAAATGGTCTAATATTAATCTATCAATATACCAAATAACAAATACATCATCGCCAACATCCTTCTACGAATCCGCCACAAAGCACGAGCTAAATCCTAGTTTAATAACAAAATAAATAATTTCTTAAGATTAGTTGTAAATACCTTATTATTATTATTATTATTATTATTATTATTATTATTATTATTATTATTATTATTATTATTATTATAAAGGTTTAAATGTGAAGTTCTATTAAACTAAAGGAACCAAATGTGTAAATTACATGTATCATAAGGGGCTGAAAGGAAAATTTAAAACTTTTTTTTAAATGAACAAAAACCTGATCACCTGGGTAAACCCAGTAGCAAAAGGTCAACCATGCCTGTGAACGCAAACGGCGTTGGTGACCCGGCCTACTGTCACGGCCCCAGCCCCGGTTTGACCCGGTCAGGAACCGCGGGACAGGAACCCGTGGTATCAATGATGTGACAGCGGAAGATTTTCAACAGGATCTTTTAAAACTCAAATGCCCAATTATTTTATTCCATAAATTGGAGATAAACCCCGTAATTTACAATAGAGGAATTTAACTAGGAAATTCCCTGATTTATTAAAACATGTTTATTCATTTTTAACTGAGCCACCTCTTCAAGCTTGATAGTGCTCCGTAGCACGTTTTCCTTGATTTACAGCAGGTCGTCTGAAACATGTTTTAAAAATATTTTATCAGTGGGGAAATGCTGGCGAGTCACTCATTTTACATAAAATGACACATAGCTATAATTACAGCATAAGAGCGATTACAATGGCTTCTATCTTATTTTTATCTGGCGCCTTGTCACATGTGACGATGGTCATACCACTATTGGGTCCCACCCCAAGTAGTGATGATTATCCCTGTAGGTCAATGAACCTAACAGGGAGAAAATTAGTAATGAGCACAATACCCCAATAGCCAGTGATTCAAGATATCCACGACTTACTCCTTGTAATTATAACTTTTGAAAATAATTTGAGGTATTGTAAAACAGTTGATAAAAAGAGAATGACTCACATTGCAGATTTTATATGGGCAGAGCTTAGCCTACTGATTAGCCTTTTAACCTAAATTTAAATAACATGCACACGAACTCGGTCAGTAACTAATACAACATTTACGATAACTCACGAGATTAAACCCTCACAACGAATGACAGTGCGATACTTAAACATCCATCGAATTTACGACGAATGACAAAGCATAAACCCTAATGTGGGCAGCACTTAAACATCCATTGGATAGTTTTAATCGATCGGACATTGAATCGTAGCAGCGATCGAGTTAATACCCGGTATCGGAGCAACGCCTCGCTATCTAAATTGAAAATTCGACTTCTGGAGAGTATATTTTCGTTTTTATGATGTGATCTCGACACCATAGGATAGCTCCTGTGACAAGCTATTTATAGCTGAAATTAGAGGTTCACGCGGCCCGCGTGAACCTTCCTTCGACCTTTACGCGGCCCGCGAGGGCACCTATATCGTAGATTAGGGCTACGGAGTCATCACTAGACTTGCCACGCGTGTGACACGTGGATCCAGATGCTTATCCGGTCAAACCTAAGGTTGAGGCGGCCCGCGTGAGCATATGCCCATATCTTACGCGGCCCGCCTGAACACCATAAATCTTGTTTTTCTTGATTTTTATGCATGGTATGGTTTCAGGGGTCTGGGTTTTCACTTGTGGGTTGATTTAGGATATTTTTGAGAGTCCTTACATCCTCCCCACCTTATTTAGAATCTCGTCCTCGAGATTTATTGAAATAAGTGAGGATACTTTCGCTTCATTTCTGATTCCAGCTCCCAATTGTATTCGGCTCCTCTCTTTGAATCCCACTTGATCTTGACAAGTACTAACCGTTTGTGTTTGAGAAATTTCACCTTTCTGTCTTCTATTTGAAGAGGTTTCTCAACAAATATTAACTTTTCATTTACCTCTATATCTTGGAGAGATACCACCAAAGATTTGTCTGATAGGCATTTCTTGAGGTTGGATACATGAAATACATCATGTATTCCAGCTGACTCTTATGGTAGTTGTAATCGATAAGCAACTGGTCCTATACGTTGGATCATTGGGAATGGTCCTACGTATCTTGGACTTAGCTTTCCTTTCTTACCAAATCGAACTACTCCTTTCCAAGGTGAAACTTTTAATAGTACTTTGTCTCCAACTTGAAACTCTAGTGGCTTTCGTTTATTGTCTACATAAATCTTTTGACGATCTCGAGCCGTCTTCAATCTTTCTTTGATCTGTGTGATTTTGCCAGTAGTTTCTTGCACTATCTCGGGACCTGATAATTGACTTTCTCCTATTTCTGCCCAACAAACTGGAGTTCTGCACTTTCGTCCGTACAGTGCTTCAAATGGGGCAGCTTCAATGCTTGAATGATAACTATTGTTATAGGAGAATTCGATTAAAGGTAAGTGATCGTCCCAATTTCCACCAAAATCTATCACACAAGCCCTAAGCATGTCTTCCAGAGTTTGGATCGTCCTTTCACTTTATCCGTCTGTTTGAGGATGATATGCAGTGCTTAGTTTTAGTCGAGTTCCCATTGCTTCTTGGAAACTAGTCCAGAAATGGGAAATGAAACGACTATCCCTATCTGATACAATGGAGAGTGGAACTCCATGTAAGGATACTACTTCATCTACATACAACTTTGCCAACCTTTCCATACTAAAGGTTTCTTTCATTGGTAGAAAATGAGCTGATTTGGTTAATCGATCCACAATTACCCAAATCGCGTCATTACCTTTTCTGGTTTTAGGCAACTTAGTAACAAAATCAATTGTTATGAGTTCCCATTTCTATACAGGCATTTCTAGTTGTTGTAGTAGACCTGAAGGTTTCTGGTGTTCTGCCTTAACTTGTGAACAAGTAAGACACTTAGAAACATATCTAGCTATGTCCTTTTTCATTCCTATCCACCAGAAATTATTTCTTAAATCTTGGTACATTTTATTGTTACCAGGATGCATGGTATACCTAGATTTATGGGCTTCTTCTAAAATCTTATTTCTTAATTCTCCCTGCTTAGGTACCCAAATCCTTCTTTTGTGGAATTTCCAAATTCCATCAGCTCCTTGTTCTAATTCTTTTATTCGTCCTTTCATTCGTTCAGCATCATCCTTGATTGCTGTTTCTTGAACATTCTTTAGTTGTTCCATTAAATCTAACTGTAGATTTAATCTAAGAGTACGAACCCGTCCTTGTTTCTCATGGTACTTACGACTTAAGGCATCTGCAACTACATTTGCCTTTCCTTCGTGATACTGAATATCACAGTCGTAATCACTTAAGATTTCCATCCATCTTCTTTGCCTCATGTTTAATTCTTTTTGCCCAAATATATATTTTAAACTTTTATGATCTGTATAGACAGTAAATTTACTTCCGTACAGATAATGTCTCCAAATTTTAAGGGCAAAAATTACGGCTCCTAACTCTAAATCATGAGTCGTATAATTTTCCTCATGCTTTTTCAATTGCCTTGATGCATATGCAATTACCTTTTTGCGTTGCATTAGCACACATCCTAGTCCTAGTTTTGAATCATCACAGTAAACTTCAAAATCTTCAGTTCCTTCTGGCAAGGCTAAGATTGGAGCATTTGTTAACTTTTGTTTCAAAATCCTAAAGGCTTCTTCTTGTCTAGGTCCCCATTCAAACTTAACTGCTTTACAGGTTAGCTTAGTTAATGGCACGGCTATCTTAGACAAAACCTTAATAAACCGTCGATAATATCCGGCTAAACCTATAAAACTTCTAATTTCCATTGCTGATTGCGGAACCTTCCATTTGGTGATCGCTTCTATTTTAGCAGGATCTACATGAATGCCATCGTGATTCACCATGTGTCCTAGGAATTGCACTTCTTGCAGCCAAAATTCACACTTCGAGAATTTGGCGTAAAGCTTTTCTTTTCTTAACAAAGTTAAGAGTGCATGCAGGTGCTCACAATGTTCCTCCTGACTTTTGGAATAAATAAGTATATCGTCGATAAAGACAATTACAAATTTATCCAAATACGGTTTACAGATTCTATTCATCATGTCCATGAATGCGGCAGGTGCATTCATTAATCCGAAGGGCATGACTGTAAACTCGTAATGACCATACCTAGTTCTGAAAGCAGTTTTGGGTATGTCTTCTTCTTGTACCTTCAATTGATGATATCCAGAGCGTAAATCGATCATAGAAAAGTATCTAGCTCCTTGAAGTTGATCAAAAAGATCATCAATCCTAGGTAATGGGTATCGATTTTTAATTGTAACCTTATTCAATTCTCTATAATCAATACACATTCTCATCGAACCATCCTTCTTCTTTACGAACAACACTGGTGCTCCCCTAGGGGATGAACTAGGTTGTATGAAACCTTTACTTAGTGATTCATCTAATTGCTTTTTCAATTCTAACATTTCTGTGGGTGCTAACCGATAAGGTGCCTTGGCAATCGGTGTAGTTCCAGGAATTAGATGAATTCTAAATTCGACTTCCCTATCAGGTGGTAATCCAGGTAGTTCTTCTGGGAATACATCGGGATATTCCGATACTACTGGAATTTCTTTAAGCTCTTTACTTTTCGTAGTAATGATTACTGAAATCATATATACCATTTCTTGTTTTCTTGAATAACTAGCCAATTTCATTACTGAAATGAATTTCAGTGGCTTTCGTGGCTTATCTCCTGTAATCGTCACTAATTCTCCTGTGGGTGTATGAATTTCTATGGAATTCTTATCACAAAGAATTCGAGCATGGTTGGCTATTAGCCAATCCGTTCCTAACACAACATCGAATCCGGCTAAATTCATAGGTAACAGGTTTGCAGAGAATTTATAGCCTAATAGTTCTATCTTTCCTTCTCGCACAACTTTATCTATTTTAACAGAATTTTCGTCTACTGTTTCGACTGTAAAGATTTGTCTAAGTTGGGTTAAGGGTAAATTAAGTGCTTGGCATAATGAAGTATTTATAAAACTTTGGTTTGCACCAGAGTCAAATAATACTTTTGCATATACATTGTGAACTAGAAACGTACCAGCTATAACATCAGGAATCAGTTCGGCTTCCTGAGTCGTCAGTTGAAAAGCTCTAACGTTCTTCTTAATCGTTCCTTCTGCAGGTTTAGCTTTATTGTCAGCTGGTTTGTTTAGTTTTGGGCAGTCTGGCTTAAGATGTCCAGCTTCTCCACAGTTGTAGCAGACTATGAATTTCTTCCTCCTGCAGTCTTTTTCTTGATGCCCTGGAATTTTGCAAATAATTGCAATATCCTTTGCATCTTCCAAAATGCTTCCTTTTACAAGAATTGCAAAATGGACCAGTGGAAGATTGTCCGGTTCCCCTTCGCTTGAAATTGTTACGGTTACCCATACGAAATTCTTGGGTAATCTTTTGGGCTACTTCCTTCTTTCTATTTTCTTCTCGCATCCGTATCAGTTCGTCAGTCAGAGTATTGGCTAAATCCACCGCATCATCTATCGTGCGGGGTTTCGTAGCCTTGACGATATTACAGATTTCACCAATCAATCCCCAAATATAGCGGGAAATAAGTACTGGTTCTGGCGAAGCCAGGGTTGGTACTACTCTCGCATATTCGAAGAATGTCGAAGTGTACCCTCGACAGTTTACATCCACCATCCGATGTGTCAGGAACTTATTCGTCATTTGTTCCTTTTCATACTCGGGACAGAATTTTCTTTCTACAAGACTCTTAAATTCTTCCCAGTTTATAGCATACGCCATCATCCTTCCTTTTGCTTGTAACATCGTGTTCCACCATTCTAGCGCCCCTTCTTTAAATAGATTCGACGCATACATGACCTAGTCTCCTTCAGCACATTTACTTATGGAAATTACTGCCTCGGGTTTCTCTAACCAACGCAGTGCTGCAGTCGCCCCTTCGTTACCTGCAAACTCAGCTGGTTTACAAGCAAGAAATTCTTTGTAAGTGCAACCAGGCGTTGCAGCTTTCATTTTCTTAGGGAGCGGAGCCTGCCGTGGATCATTATTGTGATTAGTATGATTACCGCCTCCGTTTATGCTATTACTGAAGTTATCTTCAGAAGTACGTTTGATAGGAATGATTTGTTGAGGTTCAACAGGTTTCTGGGTAGCAACAAGGATTGCTGGAATAGCATTGGCTATTCCTTGAGCAACAATATTTTCTATATCTTGCTTAGTCATAAAGTGATCCTCCTGGTGTTGCTCAGATTGGTTAACCTCGTTAACTGGTTCATTATTAGCGTTTTCCATCTGATAATTAATATATATAAATTATTAGCATAAAATAATTAATAGCAATACACAAATAATCACATAATTTTATAACACATGGATAGTCAAAATTATCGATTTCTCGATTCCCATTTTTATATATTATAATATGCATCAATACACACCGTTATCTTACAAAGTTTTATTTGTAGTTATTTTACAAGATCATAGTTTACAATTATTATTATTATTACGCAATCACAGTTTCACAACCCCACTATCCCTTGTCAGTTGGTACTTCAGTAACGACGTTCCCTTTCGTCGTACTTCCAGGAGATCTGTTCTCCTACTTCCCGAATCCTATTTCCTGCATCCATCAACTCTTCGCCAAAGTGGTGGAGTTCAGCTAGATTTTCATTACTCATTGGCGGGTTTGGTATCGGTTCCGGGTCGAACTGAGGGAGAAAGGTATAAGGATTGTTAAGGAGGTTTTGAAATTGCCAATCATTAGTCCACCACTCGTCCATTCCTAGAGGTTGGGTGTGGATTATAGGTTCTGGGATTGCTGGTTCCAAGTTTATTGGAAGTTGATTTTCAGCAGGATAAGGGTAGAGATTATTATTGATAGGCCTGACGATATCACAGCTCGCCAATGCGCGATCCAATTCCTCCTGAAATGGCAACTCCTCAATTTGCCTGGAGCTTTCCCCAATTTCCATCTTTTTCTGCCTAGAACCTTCCCCAATCTCCATTTCTGTCTGCCTAGAACCTTCCCCGACTTCAATCCCCTTTCCTTTATCTATGGGGTTTTCTATTTTGGGAATCTTCCTAGTTGCGGGTTTCCTCCTGCGCACATGCCTCCATCCCACAAATCTTCTCCTTTTCTTAGGCTTGGGTTTCTCCGGAGGTGGAGCGTTGAATTCCATAGGTTCTTCTATATCGGGTATATAACCGGTAAAATCTCTAGAAACTTCTATTTTCACCGGATAGAGATTGAGATTCTGAAGGGCTTCAGATAACTCATTCATGCTGTTTAGCATATATGCAAAAATACACACAAAATGCTAAGTTAAAATTTTATAACAAAATTTTATAGATAACCTTTAAATATTATTTCATACCGTGTGACTAATTTAATACAAAGGACAACTGACAATTAAAACACACTAGGTTTACTGTAAACTTATTTATTTACTGGATAAAGTTTCTGACTTGTAGGTGATAAGGGTGTTAAAACTTGAGTCAGGTGTATTTAAATATTAGCATTTACTGCTACCGTAGCTAACATATAGAGAGCCGCCCATTTTTCATCTAACGTGTCTTCCCATGGTGGGTTACTGCCTAGTTTTTGGGTTTTCTGATTAACTCTCATTTCTTTTGGTTGTGATTTCTTTATTTTCTCCTGACTTTTCCTAATAATCAAACTTCTTTTATTAGGAGAAAGTGGTTCCTCATATTGTGCCTTTCGAACAAATATTCCTTCATCAGTATCTGTTGGGTATTTTGAGGATGAAGTTCCTTTTTCTTTTGGTGAAGTATCTAATTTATAGTAGATATCCGAAAGTCTTTGCTTACCCATACTGTAAATAAATATTCAAATAATAAAACATATAATCACAAATTAGCAATCAGTAAAATTAAGTATTTTCTAAATACTTAATTGGCTTAAATCAGTGGCTTGATCAGTGTGGCTCTGATACCACCTTTTCCTGTCACCACCCCAGCCTCGGTTTGACCCGGTCAGGAACCGCGGGACAGGAACCCGTGGTATCAATGATGTGACAGCGGAAGATTTTCAACAGGATCTTTTAAAACTCAAATGCCCAATTATTTTATTCCATAAATTGGAGATAAACCCCGTAATTTACAATAGAGGAATTTAACTAGGAAATTCCCTGATTTATTAAAACATGTTTATTCATTTTTAACTGAGCCACCTCTTCAAGCTTGATAGTGCTCCGTAGCACGTTTTCCTTGATTTACAGCAGGTCGCCTGAAACATGTTTTAAAAATATTTTATCAGCGGGGAAATGCTGGCGAGTCACTCATTTTACATAAAATGACACATAGCTATAATTACAGCATAAGAGCGATTATAATGGCTTCTATCTTATTTTTATATGGCGCCTTGTCACATGTGACGATGGTCATACCACTATTGGGTCCCACCCCAAGTAGTGATGATTATCCCTGTAGGTCAATGAACCTAACAGGGAGAAAATTAGTAATGTGCACAATACCCCACTAGTCAGTGATTCAAGATATCCACGACTTACTCCCTGTAATTATAACTTTTGAAAATAATTTGAGGTATTGTAAAACAGTTGATAAAAAGAGAATGACTCACATTGCAGATTTTATATGGGCAGAGCTTAGCCTACTGATTAGCCTTTTAACCTAAATTTAAACAACATGCACACGAACTCGGTCAGTAACTAATACATCATTTACCATAACTCACGAGATTAAACCCTCACAACGAATGACAAAGTGCGATACTTAAACATCCATCGAATTTACGACGAATGACAAAGAATAAACCCTAATGTGGGCAGCACTTAAACATCCATTGGATAGTTTTAATCGATCGGACATTGAATCGTAGCAGCGATCGAGTTAATACCCGGTATCGGAGCAACGCCTCGCAATCTAAATTGAAAATTCGACTTCTGGAGAGTATATTTTCGTTTTTATGATGTGATTTCGACACCATAGGATAGCTCCTGTGACAAGCTATTTATAGCTGAAATTAGAGGTTCACGCGGCCCGCGTGAACCTTCCTTCGACCTTTACGCGGCCCGCGAGGGCACCTATATCGTAGATTAAGGCTACGGTGTCATCACTAGACTTGCCACGCGTGTGACACGTGGATCCGGATGCTTATCCGGTCAAACCTAAGGTTGACGCGGCCCGCGAGAGCATATGCCCATATCTTACGCGGCCCGCCAGAACACCATAAATCTTGTTTTTCTTGATTTTTATGCATGGTATGGTTTCAGGGGTCTGGGTTTTCACTTATGGGTTGATTTAGGATATTTTTGAGAGTCCTTACACCTACCACCATTCCAAAGAAAACCCACCGCCTAAAGGTTCGTTGTGGTAGAACCACTGTGTTTGCTCCAGACAAGACTCAAACCCATAACCTCTTGAAAGTGATCAAATCTCTATGCACCATCGGCAAAAAAATTCAAAACTCCATCTTCTTCAACAACCTCACATGCAACTTTATGCTTGTATACCCCACCTGAACTTTTTCTTCAAAACTTCATCTTCTTTTTCATTAAACCTCCAACTCTGGCTTCCCCCTTTTCTTTCTTTCAAAATGAAAAAGAAAAAAAAATCAAAAGTGCATGGCTTGGGGAGACGGGAAGGGATCTCGATGGCACTGTAGACTAATATAATACAGAACTTTATTACTGAGGTAGTTTGCACTTCATAAAGAAGGTTAAGGGATATCTAACCCCCCCCCCTCCCCTTAATAGATCCACCCCTAGTGTAACCGACCACCTCGTCCGACATGGCCTCATCCGTTCGCCTTTCCCGTTCCCACATCCACAACCGCGATCGCATCCGTCCGATTAAAGTCATACTTCATAACTCAAACATATTTAGCAACTAATCCTTTTCTGTTTTCATTATTTGATGGTAATAGTTACAATCAAGAAACTTCATCGGAACACTAATTAAATAATATGACTGAATGTTGTTTTTTCCACTAAAATTATTTTCTTCTTAACTTTTTAGTTGAGTTGGCATTTGAAAAAAGAAATAAAGACGCTACTATACACGGCAAGTTACATGTTTGAGACGTTTAAATCTGCAATCCCTCTAACTCACTCTACCATATCCAAAAGGAATTCTAAATAGCATCTATTTAGTTTTTATCTTCTCTTTTATCATTTTTTTCTTTTGTACTATACATATACATTGTTACATTATTATATTCCGTTTTTTACTTACAAGTGAAGAAAAAGACCTAATGGCCTTTTTACAACTTTGCATCTTTCGAATTTTCTTACACGCAATTCTTTTTCCAGAGAGATCGATAATTTAAATATATTGCAGGCAGTGGCGGAACCAGACCTTTATAACCGGGGGGTCACAATGTTTTTTTTATGTACGCATAATGTGTTGAGGTTTTTAAGAAAAATAATGGTTTGTTGAAAGAACTTACGAAGAAAGTGGAAGACCTTGACTTAAAGGCGGAAACAATGGCGTTGTCCGATGCGGAGGTTAAGGAAAGGGACATATGGCTGAAAACCATCAATGAAATTGATGATTGTAGGATGGAGGATCTCAAGCAAAGGGTGAAACTAAAATGGCTGGTAGATGGGGATGAAAAGGGTCATAAAAAACAACCGTATCAATGGATTGATCTTCAATGATGTGTGGGTATCACAACCAGATGCACTAAAAACATAAATCAAAGGCTATTTTGAAGCAATATTTAGGGAGAATACTCATGATAGACCACTTTTCATCAACAATGGCTTCAAGGTAATCTCTTCTACGCAATCGGCTATGCTTGTAAAGAGATTCACAAAGGAGGAAATAAAGGAGGCGGTTTGGAGTTGTGGGAACGAAAAGGCACCGGGCCCTGATGGTTTTAGTTTCAAATTTATAAAAACTTTTTGGGTTACTTTTGAAGCCGACTTCTACTCACTACTTGACTACTTCTATGTGCATGGTAAACTCAACCGGGGTTGTAACTCTAGCTTCATCACACTTGTTCCTAAAATATCAAACCCACAACTCATCAATAAATTTCTGCCCATTAATTTAATCGGTTGCATTTCTAAAGTTGTCTCGAAAATACTAGCCATTCGACTAAATAGGGTGATTGGGTCGGTGGTTAGTCATGTGCAAACCGCATAACCGCATATATTGAAGGGCGTAGTATCTTGGAGGGTCCTTTGATTGTTAATGAGATTGTCTCGTGGGCAAAGAAATCAAAACGAAAAGCAATGCTTTTCAAGGTTGACTTTGAAAAGGCATTTGACTCAATAAATTGGGGTTTCTTGGACTCGGTGCTTTCCCAAATGGGCTTCCCGGCTTTATGGCGAAAATGGGTGATGGGCATTTTATCTTCGGCAAGAACGTCCATACTAGTCAACGGGTCACCAACTTTGGAATTCAATGTTCAAAGGGGGGTGCGGCAAGGTGACCCGTTGTCTCCTCTGCTTTTCATCATAGCCATGGAAGCTCTTCATGTGGCTACGGAGAGTGCTTTAGATTCGGGAATCTATAAGGGCGTAAAGATATCGGATACGGGTCCGACAATCTCTCACCTTCTTTATGCGGACGACGTCCTTTTTGTGGGCGAATGGACCGAGTCAAACTTTCATAATCTAGCAAGGATGTTGAGATGTTTTCACCTGTCGTCGGGTCTCAAGGTAAATTTCTCAAAAAGTCAACTTTATGGCATGGGTGTGGATAATGTGGAGTTAGCACATATGTCTTCCATCCTTGATTGTAAAACGGGTTCTTTCCCTTTTACCTATCTTGGACTACCGGTTGGGGCAAACATGGGGCTTGTTAAAAATTGGAAGCCGATAGCTGAGAGATTCGAAAATAAACTCTCACTATGGAAAGCAAGGACACTCTCTTTTGGGGGTAGGGTGACTTTAATAAAGGCGGTGCTAGGCAACTTATCAACCTACTATTTCTCTTTATTTAATGCACCCATGGAGGTATTGAAAAGATTGGAGAAAATAAGAAGAAAATTCCTATGGGGAGGGTGTCTTGAAAACAATAAGATAAGTTGGGTGTCGTGGTTCAAAGTGGTTGCTCCGTTAGAACATGGGGGGTTTGGGTATCGGTAGTTTAATGGCTACAAACAAGGCACTCATGGTGAAATGGTGTGTTCGTTTCAAAAACGAATTATCCCAACTTTGGGCACAAGTCATTAAGGCTATAAACGAAGGAAAAAGGGGAGTATCTTCTATACCACTCAAGAGCTCAATAGGCGGAGTATGGAAAAACATAGTTCACATGGGGCGGGCATCGGGCAATCAACAAATTGATGTTCAAAACAAGCTGAAACTGAAGATGGGCTGTGGTAATAACACTTATTTTTGGCTGGATAAGTGGATTGGGGATACCACTCTACGGGCACGGTTCCCTAATCTCTTTGCTTTGGAGTCGGATAAACATTGCAGTGTGCAACAAAGATATAACCTCATAAACGGTAACATTGCTTAGGTCGGGGGCAACACAAACAGTTTAGGAGATCCAGGGGTAATTTCGGAATGGAGTGACTGTTTACGGCTACTAGACAGTCAAAGTATTGGGACAAACTCCGATGTGTGGCTGTGGTATACGGGCGACGCAGCTGCATTATATCAGGTGGGAGATGTGCGAGACGAGTTGGACAAAATGCAAGTGATTCCAGAAACTAAGGCGTTAAAATGGTTAAGTTGGATCCCAAAGAAAGTCAACTGCTTTATGTGACGGGTCGTTCTAAACCGAATACCAACAAGGGAGGCGCTTGCAAGACGAAATGTTACATTACCAACAGTGTTATGTGTTCTATGCAATCTGGTACAGGAATCCGCAGACCACCTACTTGTGACGTGTCAATATGCGCAATAGATATGGGTGGCGATATCATGATGGACTAAAATACCCCTACCTAGGTACCTACTTAGCGTGGTGGAACTTCTTGAATTCGCACAAAATCTGCAGCTTTTGGATAATAAAAAGAACGCGCTTTACACGATTATAGCAACCATGTGTTGGTCATTATGGAGGACGCGTAATGATTTGATTTTTAACAGCAGGCCCAAACAAATACTAAAGTTAATAGGAGAGATCAAGGCACTATCATTCATATGGATTAACTCAAGAGCAAAGAAACTGCAACTGGAGTGGAAGACCTGGTGCAATTTTAAGGTGGCATGGTGACAAATATTGCTGCACTTTTTTGTGTTTGGCTGTATTGTTTTGACTTAGCTCTGCTTGTACCTTTCCTTTTTTTCCTTTACTGTATTGTACCACTTGAGCAACTTTCTTGAGTATTGTTTCTAATAAATCGCCCTCTTTCAAAAAAAAACATATCAGTTACGTATTAATTACCTTTTTTTATTAATGTATTAGTTACGTATTAATTACTTGTTTTGATTAATGTATTACGACCCTTATAATGATTCTAACTAGCCAATGATAACCAAAACATTTTCACCAATAAATAGTTACGTTTTTTAGAAGAATTTATTATAAAAGTATATAATAAACATGCAAAATCTCATTCATCTTACAAAAAATACTTTTCTACAATAAGTTAAACAAGTCCTTCAATGAGAAAAGATAACAAGTCACTAAATAAAATAAAGAAACAAAAACCGAGGTAATAGAAAAGTATCTTTTTATTAAGTTTAAAAAATAATATTTTTAATAATGTTTCAAGTAGCCTTCAAATTTTCAAGAAATAATATAACTTTGTATTAGATATCAAATGGGCCACAAACTTGACTTAAAAAAAGCCCATGTAATAAAAGATAGTAAAACAGGGCGTGATCTTTGCTTATCTTCCTCATCTAACCCTAAATACAGCAGCCACCGGAGACTATATGCAGCCGCGACTCCCTGCCGACTACGATCACCATATCTTCTCGTTTATGTTATTATTCAGCTAGGGTGATAATTAAAGGGTCAATGTATAAAAAAAACGACACCGTTAGATGATGGTTCTGAATCAAATTTGAACGGTCGGAGGGTCGCCGGAGGGTCAACGGACCTTCCTGACCAGCTGTAGTTCCGCCACCGATTCTAACTAGCCGTGATTTTTTATACCTTCTTTCTAGCAAAAACATGCAAGAAGCAAGATAGTCGTCCTTGCTAGAATAAGATTCAACTATGGTACCTTTCTTCTTGGAATTAAAACCTAGTAATTGTTTTTTTGAACACCAACTTAGCCACTATGAGGGTGTATTCATTGTTGACATTGTTGTTGTTGGAACAAGCTTTAGCTATGGTACATTTAATACAATATTTGAGCAAATAATTATGATAAAGAAGAATTCCTTAACTCACCCATGCCATGTGTAATTATCAACATCTTACTAAAATAGTTATAAGCAAGTTAGTTTTTTTTATAGTTTTGTATGATATTTGTTCATTTTTATTTAACTTAGAGTCAATGACAGACCCATGATTGGGGTAATCGGATATTTTTGCCTAAATATTACTCAATCTTTTTACAGAGGAGCCGGCTTTCCACGCGTATATGTAAGTCCGCCACCAGGGCCGACTCAACAATTTTGGTGGCCTTAAGCGAAATACAAAAGTGAGGCCTTAAAAAAAATTAGTTGTATAGTTAAGAATGAAAAACATACCTTGATAAAAGTCTATTTGATAAAAACCCTCCTCCTTTATCCGGGCTTGGGACCGGCAAAATAAACTAAATAGTTTATAGTTGGCGGAGTTAAAAAAAATTTGCATTCGTATATATTTGTTGTATGTGTAAAGATATGTTTAGATTAAGTTTACTTTTCTAGCTTTAACAGATGCAAACTTTTTAATAAAATTTTCATAATCAGTTTCTTCTAACAAATCGTTTTCAATTCACAAAGTAGCTAATCCATTCAATCTTTCTTGTGACATTGTAGATCTTAAGTAATTTTTTAACAATTTTTATTTAGAAAAGCTTCTTTCGGCGGAAGCAACAGTCACAGGAATAGTTAACATAATCCTATAAGCAATATAAGCATTTGAAAAAGAGTTAAAAGTGTTAATATAGTTTAGTATATTAATAGGAGTGTCACATTCTAAATGTATGATATGTCTTAAAACTTTTAGTTCTTCAAATAAATCTAAACCATCAATATCTATACTAGTATCGTGTTTTAAAGAACTTTCAAGATTAATACAATGTTGTTTTAAAGTATTATCATCCAATAATTTCAACTTTTTTATACTAAATAGAAAACCAGAAATACTTTCAAACATTTTAAATTGATCAAATCTAGTCTTGATTGAAGAAATAGCTTGATCTACTATATATAAAAAGTAATCGGTTTTAAATAATTCAATAGGAATTTTAGTAGTTTCATTAGCAACATTTTCATCAAATCGTCTATTTCTATGGATGATACGTTTTTCACGAAACATAGGTTCTACATCCATCTCTAAAGCGATTTCTTTTGCTTCAATAATAGCATTTTCGAATCCATTTTCTCTATAATTTTCAAAATAACACAAAAGGGCCATCTAATTTTTTTATAGCACTATCAATACACATATCTTTTTCCTGTAAGCTCTTGCTAACACGATTAATAGCACACAAAATTTCATAGCAAATAACTATTCCTAATAAAAATTCAAACTTATTGAATTCAAAATCTGCCAAGGATTTAGCTTCACTTAGAACTTTTGCATCATCATCACCGTATAATTTCATAAGTGCATTTTTTATTTGTGGTGCTTGATATCTAATTGACTTAACACTTCTACCCTACTTTCCCAACGTGTTTGTGATAAAGGTTTTAGAGTTAATTTTGGTAAACAGTCTTGTAGTATTTTCCACCTTTTGATCGAAGAAGCAAAAATTGTATAAGTACGTTGTATAATTCCAAAAAACTCACGAGCTTTTGTACACGAATTAGCCATATCACAAAGAACTAAATTTAAACTATGACAACCACATGGTGTATAAAAGGCTCTAGGATTAATATCTAACAATCTTTTTTGAACACCTTGATGCTTTCCTTTCATATTTGAACCATTGTCATAGCCTTGTCCTCTAATATTATTTATGTCAAGACCTATATTACTAATTTCTTCAACCATAGCATCAAATAGACCTTTACCAGTTGTATCATCTACTATAATAAATTCAAAAAAATATTCTTTAACTTCAATCGGTGTTGATGAGATATCTAAGCATCATAAAATAATTAACATTTGTTCTTTATGACTAGTATCGGGTGTGCAATCAAGTATAACTGAAAAGTATTTAGCTTCCTTAACTTTGTTAACAATTTTATTTTTAACTTCACATGCTAATAAACTAATTAGTTCGTTTTGCATATTATGACCAAGATAATGATTGTACATTTCTTTGTTCTTTATTCGTCTAACATGTTCTTTCATTACGAGATCAAATTCTGCAATCATTTGAACAATAGCTAAAACATTACCATTGTTTTTTTCATAAAGTTTTTCGTTATCTCCACGAAATGGTATATTGTTCATGCTAAAAGTTTTTACAACGCCAATAATTCTTTTAAGTACATCTTTCCAATGTTCCTTATCTTTATTTATAAGAATTTGAGTTTCTTTATCAATTGTATTATTTTTCGCTAATCTTGATTCTAACTCAAACCATTTGCTCATATTCATAATATGTTCTTTACTTGATTCATGTTTTTTTAGTTTATCATTCATATTTCTCCAATCCTTACTACCTCCTTTTGCTAATTTACTTTTACAAGAATTCACATCAAATAATTTGCAACAAAAACAAAATACCCTATCTAACTTTATTGAGTAAAGCAACCATTTTTTTCGTATTTTTCCCCCATTTGCCATTTTTTGCATATAAAAAGAAGAGCTAAAGTTTCTAGAATATTCATCTTTTGGAAAATCATAATCATAAATCTTTACCGGTCCCTTTTCTACAAGCAAATCTCTTAAATTAGCATTAATAACAGTCCATTCACTTGGATCATCTAAATTTATAGTTTCTTCTACATTCAAAGGTTCATCGCTATCATTTTCATTAGCATTCAAAGGTTCATCGCTATTATTTACATCAACATTCAAAGGTTCATCACTATTATGTTCATCCACATTCAAAGGTTCATCACTACTATGTTCATCCACATTCAAAGGTTCATCACTATTATGTTCATCAACATTTAAAGGATCATCGCTACTAAGGTCATCCACTTTAAACGGTTCATCACTATTGTTATCTTTCACGGTTGTTACATATTTTAATAACGATCCTTTTAATGATTCCATCCGAGCTTCTAATTTTTGCTTCTTTTTTCTCTTAGAATGACCCGATTCATGCTTTCTATATCTATTAGACATTATAGATTCAAAACCTAACAATTATCGACAATCCACACAAAATCTAATCTAAGAATTCAATTATCAAATAAATCAATAGTAATCTCAAAATCAACAGGAATCAAATTAGGGAAAGTATTGTAACAGTACCTTAGAAGAACAAATGTCGGATTAATTGGCAGTAATCTCAAAATCAACAGAAATCAAATCTCTACAACTTTGAAATTGGCAGACTCCAAAGTCCAAACCAACATCCAACAACGGCTCCCTTAGTCGCCCTGTATTTTATATTCCGAATTTGATTGTCAGAAGAACTCGGAACAAAAACAATTTTGCAAAATCAAGTATCACTTGATTCAATTTAGAAGAACAAATCTCGGATTAATGAATATATAGAGAGAGTAAACTGAACACTGAAGAACCAAGAAACGGTGAATATAAAAGATGACTATACCAGACTTACCAGCGAGGCAATAAATCAGCGCTACAATCTAGCATCCATCATTCGAAATCGGCACTACAATCTCAATCTGCTTCGACTCGTTTCCCAAACGACTGATTGATTACATCTTAGCTGTGATTGGGATTGGGAATCGCGACTGTGTCGCTCGTCTTCAAACGTTCTAATTTGTAATTACCTTAAATGATTACAACAGATCCGTATTCACGCGTGTTGTTTCAATTCCAACAGATATTACCCTAGTGGCCCAAATACACTTCTAAGCCTGCTTTGTTTTAAGGCCCAATTCGAACATATGGCTGTATAATAGAAAAAAATATTGGAGGTCCTAAAAATTTTGTGGCCTAAAGCCCTAGCTTGAGTACGCTGGCCCATGCGCCGGCCCTGTCCGCCACCGCTTACAATGGTATATACCATATGGTGCCAAACATGGTCTTAGGGCTACTTATTTAAGTAATTTGTTAGATTTAGTAGATGTCTAAGCTTGTCATTAGAGTAAAAAAAATAATTTGTACAACATAATGAACCATCTCCTTGAATTTTGCAAAACTTATTGAAGTCATTTTCAATAAAACATGTGGACATTATAGTTAAATGTGTATTCAGAACAACTTATTTGAGATCATGTTTCTTTTAAGTTATTTCAATTAACTAAATAACATATTCAAGTTCAATAGGAGAACATACATTTCTACTGTGAGAGATATCACATTCATTATTGTTTGTTACAAAAAGTGTAATTAAAAATACTTAAATAATATTTTAAACGGGTTTATAGTTTGATAGAGGTGGGAAATTTCAATTTTGTACTCGTAAGCTTAAAGTAATTTGGAATCGTCAAATCCATCTCTTTTTTAACATTTGCCATCTAGTTATTTTTCAAAAACTCACAAACTAGGGTACTTTTAGTTATTCGAATCATACTCAGAAAATCAGTTAGAACCAAATTTTAATAAAGATTTCAATTTTGGACTTTAAATATTCGAATCGGTTCCTTAGGTGAATCAAATTTGAATCTATGAATTCCGAATCGAACCAACCCTATTATTTGAATTATATAAAAAAAAAGTTGTATATAAAAACTACATGTATTTTTATTTATTCTTATTTATATTTTACTAGCTTAGAAACCCGTGTTTTACACGGGATACATAAATTTAATTTTATATAATAAGCAATATCTTTAAAACACCTTGTATATTGCATGAGTTAAAAAAAATAATGTAATCAATTAACACATACGGTCGTCAAGATATGTATTTAAATGACAAATTCGATGTACTTTTTACTTATTAAAATTTCAATTTGTTTTTTTATTTATTATTAGGTTAGAAACATGTGTATTACACATGGTAAAACCAATAAAATATTAAATGATTATTAATAGTCGAAAAATATAAAAGAAATAAACCTAATTTAATGCTAAATACAATTAAATAAGTTAATAAATTAAGAAATAAATACAATAACTAAATTGGAGTAATTGCAAGTATGTGAGAATTAGTAATTTGTTTTTTACTACTCAGTAGTCAAAACACTTGTTGATTCACTTGATTGCAAGGATATGCTCTTTAAAAAGATTTGAATATAAGTAAAATAAACTATTATGCGATATGCTCTCTCAAAAAAATTTGAATATAAGTAAAATAAAATTTTGTTTAGAATTATTTATAGAAAAAAAAATTATTCCTATCTAATTTTTTGTTTAAGTTCATTGTTAATTTTGTTTAGAATTATTTATAGAAAAACAAGTATTTATTCTGATCTAATTTTTTGTTTAAAATTATTGTTATTATTTACTATGATGATAATAAAAGCAAACGTTTATATTCTTATCGAATTTTTTGTTTAAAATTATTATTATTATTTAATATGATCATAATAAAAACAAACTTTTATCCGTATCTAAATATTTATTCTTATCTAATATTTTGTTTAAAATTATTATTAGTTAATATGATAGATAAATAGGAAAATAAGGTGAGAAAATAAAAAAGGGACACGTGTCAAAAAAGATTTTCATTTATTAGTATAGTAAAATTTTATTTTATTTTATTTATTTATTTCTCATAATGCGGGTTATTTAAATTCAAATTCAGAATATTTAAATTCGAATAACCCAAATAGCCAAAAAAAAACCGGCTCGACATTGGGCCCACAAAGTAACAAAGATACACAATATGCAACCCAATCCAAATTGCTAAATACACCCACCAAAGCAATTTTATTATTTTATTTATAGTCTTGTAGAAGTGCATAAATTTCTTTAGGATATTGTGCATCTTTTTTATTGAATGAGGACCCCAGATTTGAATGCACTTTTGAACTCAAGAAGCATAGAATAATTTGATATAGAACTTGTAAAGCTATATGCATGTATTCGTTCGATTATAAAGTATACTAGTTGTACACCCGTGTGAATACACGGGTTTGTTTAATAACGATCGAAATCAAATACTAAAAAACATATTATAATATATTATTTAAATTCTTTGTGTTTAGTTACATATCTTTATAAAACAATGTTAAAGACAGTATGTGTTAGTGTACATGTTTGATATAGAAATAAACTAAGTAGTTTATAATGTGCAAAGTTTTCTCCTACATCTATATGTAAAATATGATGTGAGTAAATAATTGCAAGAACATCACATTCGCATTATAATTATGAATTGACAACAACATCAGCTATAAGTCATAAGTGAAGCTACAAAAACATTCAGAAACAAAAGTCCTCTGTCTCTGTAAACACACAGGTAAGTTTAATAACCATCGAAATCAAATACTAAAAAATAGATTATAATACATCATTGAAATTGTTTGTGTTTAGTTACAAACCTTGTAAAATCAAAAGCTTCTTTTCGAGAGATCTTGAATTCTCATTCACTACCATCAATAATCTTAATAATTATTTGGGAATTGTTGTGTAAACCAGCAGAATTTGCGATGTGTTCGGGGAGCCACTACAAAATAAGAATAAAATGTTATTAATATTAAAATGTAAATTTTAAAAAAACGTAATAAAACAACAAAAGAATATTAATTAAAAAAATACTAATTTACCAAAGAATCGGTTATGACCAATATTTTTAAGGTTAAGAGTCCATTTATAACCATCGGATAAATAACGAACTACACGAGTAGTTGGAATAATAAATCCATGATGTTTAAAGATAAAAGATATAGGTAGAACCTATGCAAAATTCAATATAATATGGACCCATTAACACCATATAAGATGGACACCCAATTAACACCATATAATATGGACACCCAATTCAAAATTCAAACTTTCAAAGCATTATAAAAATACTATTACGTGAGATGATTGTAAACTCAAATACGACCTATAGTTAACTTTGTAGACATCTTTATATTTTCACAGGTATTTATGTTGTAATATATACACTGGTTGAATAATATAAATTATATAAATCGTAAGTCAATGAATAAATGAAATATAATTCTAACTACGTATTACATTAGGAATTTGGCTAATCAAATGTATAGGATTACCTCTCACAAATTTATGATCTTTAGATTTGATCCGCAACTAAGATTTAACCATCAGATTTTGCCAGTAGGATACTTCAATGCTTTAGCACAGTTCATTCCACCAGCATGACATGAACCTGCTATATAGATGAACACACTTAAACCATGACACTTTGTATCCCATACATTATAAGGAATAACGTATACCATGCGTAAATCAAAAAAACGAAAAAATCATTCCATTTTGCACCTAAAATACAACTCTCAAATTATAATAGTCAATTGGCATTACACTATTTGTGTTTATCGAATTTCCCTCGGTCTATGTACAACACTCAGTTTAGCATATCAGAAAGTTATATTGATGTCTCAACTATATAGAAAGCTGTGATTGCATACTATTGTTACCAAATCTTATTTTGTGATTGCATACAAAGTTTATCAGCTTGTAAGAAAAGTTAGGCTGAGTACAAACATCAGTGGAGTTTATTTAGGGTCGGGGGATACCCCCGCCCCTGTCGTTTTTCGCTCGTAGTGAATTAAATTTAACCGAAAACTGCCGAAAAAATATTTTGTAGTATAAAATATTGGACTTTTAAGAGCCCAGCCGCCACCGATTTTGATTTTAAGAGTCCGGCCCCCGTCGGGTTTTCATTCACGCTCGGCCATCGAGTAAAAAGACATCAAAAAATATACGTGTGTGTGTTTGGTGGCAGGGGAAGTACAACTGAGAACCACTAAATATTTATGAACGATTTTGTTCCCCAGTTCATACACTCTTTGTTGAAAAAATAAATTTTATATTGTACACTATGTTTTCACCGATGACTAAAATGATTACTAAATATTTAGGACTTTTGGGCTTATTAGTAGAATGAAATTTAAATTATTAAAGTTCTACAACAAATGACTAACTGAATAAACATACCGGTTATTTTTGCAGCTCTGTTGGCGTCGCCGGCAAATGAAAAAGAACTGCATAAGAATATCCAAACACCATCTACTGCAGGATAAACTGGTTTGTGATGACTGATTATCTTATTCTGTCACACAACCACGTCCAAAAAGCTAACAAAAAAAACATACGGGTCAGCACTCGAATTTAATATTAGAATTTTAGAGACCCAATTAACCCGACCCGATCTACCACCAACCAAACCAGAATGACTGAATAAACATACCGGTTGTCTTTGTAGCTTTGTTGATGTCGCTAGCAAATGAAAAAGCGCTACATAAGAACATCCAAAAAGCTCTGTTAACGTCGCTGGCAAATGAAAAAGAACTGCATAAATCGAATATTCAAATCAATAGAGCATACAGGTTGCTCTGTGTCACAAACTGAACAAATCACCTGCAATAAACATAAATCTCTAGTTAATTGTAACATTTAACATCTTCATAACTTCTGATGAATTGAACGGTTGGATGAAGAGCAACATGACGATTCAGTTTCACTATCCTCGTTCTAGCTTAAAGAATGTCCTACTCGACAACAAAAAAACAATGAGCCTGAATGTTACAAAAACAAAACAAAATAATCAACCTTACAACAATGATCTATCATAGGAAAAAAATAGAAAATAAATCTAGGTAAAGAACAGGATACCTAACACTTAAACTGATCCTGTGACAGCATCAACATATTTTTGCTCGGTATCTTCTATCTTCTGCACAATATAGATATGTAAATCTTCTCCGATTACGATGTTATCTACAATTTTCGAATATCTGATCAATATGGTTTATAAATCTAAATTATCATTCAGTATATAATTAATTAATCATGAAGTATATTAAATCAACAAAAAGTAATAATATTGGACTTACATCTAGCTTTGAATCTTTAGCAGCCCAGTCTCGTGAGCTTCCACTTCCATATTCAACTCCAGCCAAACTATAATAAAAGAAACATTAGTTTAAAGTTAAATAATTAATTAAAAACATAATTTAATTAGATCCGTGAGAGTGGTATACTTGAGAGAAAGATTAAACGAAGGTTGGGCAAGAAACCAAATCGGGCAAATCAAAAGGCTGACTTTTGCAAGTCTTGTACAGGTCTAACACCCTTTCGAGTCCAATCCTTCATTGGCATGTTGATCCAACACAACATCACTTCCTAATGCCACCTCATCATGATCATCTTCGTTTATAACAACGTCTAATCCATCAATCTGAACAACCACATCCTTTCCACAAGAAGGTTAACCTCTTCTGATTCTTGATTTACTTCCGAGACGATACCATCTCCACTTCTCAAAAACAATAAAATTCCACATTTATCCTCCAAATAACGCCCAATTTCCACTAATGGAAGGTATAACACAAACAATGAATTGCATATATACGTGATGAGAAATGGTGAGACGCCCTCATCAACAACCGACTGAACCACAAAACTTGCAGCAATCCAAATGGTTGCAACAACATATATATATATATATATATATATATATATATATTAAACCCTTAATCAAGTTCAAAATCCCATATTGTACAACTGCCCCAAAAAAATCAACAAATTAAACTAATTTTCTTACTGCCATAATTGATAACCTAACAATTTAACTGACCAATATATATATATATATATATATATATATGAACAAATAATGATCAGATTGATTGAGATATTTACTTCAAGGTCAGTAATTGATGCACGTTTGAGATGCACGCTCACTGCCATCAAGATCTACAAGACTCTGCAAGACAATGGATACCTCATAACTAACTAATTGTGCAAAAGAAGATTTCTAAGTGTGTAGAGTTACCTAAGGCTATCGGAATTCCCTTCGCTCGTCGGAAAGATGCTAAAGTCTGGCTCAGAGTTTACACAAAAACGAAAGCACCATGGCTGCAAGGGAGGTTGCAGATGAAGATCTACCATCCTTCAATCCTGCCAAGCCAAGGAGCCATATTCAACAATATTTAATCAGAACATCGAACTCATCATTGCCTGTAGCCCCTCAGCCTCTTGTTCATTTGATTGTAGCCCCTTAAAAGTGATTTCAGGTCTAAAATCCTTCAAGATCTGACCAATTTTGCGTTTTAGGGTTTGAAGATGAAAGATTAGTTAAAGAACGAAGGAGAGAGAAGGAGCGGATATCGATCGAGAGAATGGAGAGAGAGAAGGGGGAAGATAGAAACAAAAGGGGTTTGCAATTTGAAATTTGAATGAAAATTTTGAATTCCTCCTAATTCGGCCGCCCAAACATTTCAGATATATAATAAATAATAAATCGTAATTATGACATCAGCTTGGACTATGTGGCATACCTGAGAAGTTGACACGTATGCAATTCTAGGTCATCATCTAAGCTCCCTTAATAGATAGTATAGATTTTGCTACCAAGGAACTAAGGTTGAAAATCATGAATCTTTAATCAACAAAGAACTTGATCTAGATAAAAAAAAAATTGTATTAGATTCATGTAGGTCTATTCAGATAATACAAGGTCAATTTAGGCTATATCAAAATAAACTAAAGGTAAAAATGGATCATCCTTAAAACACCTTGTAAACTCATAATGGGTTAGTCGTTAAAAAAGGGTATAAATGGATCGTTCTTAAAACACCTGTTAATTTATAATGGGTTCGTCATTCAAAAAAATTTATAATGGGTTCAAATGGGCTAGTAACACCCATAACCATTGTTTGCTAACAAATCCTATTGGTCATCGCCTCCACCACCTAATCGTTGTTTGCACCTGCAAGCACTGTTGTCCTCGACCACCATCACCGCCACCGACGACGTCGCTTCCACCACCGTTGTGGTTGTCACTACTGTCACCATTATAGCGACCTCCCCTCTAGGGACTCCCCAACCGCCGCCAATACCATGTCGCTACTTCCCGCCATAAAAATGACAATAATGTTAGGACCCATTTTGATATCTTGTTTTTCTTTGTAAAATGAGTCATTTTAACCTAGGCTAATTTTAGTTTGGGCCCATTGTGACATGAACCAAAGGGATACGTTTTTTAAAATGGCTTGTTTTGCCCCAAGTTTATCTCAAACCTGTTTTCATCTGACCCTCAACCTCACTTGGCTCAATCATTTTGCTACATTATGTAGTTTTGAATACATAATTATAGTGTTTGACATTTTTTGTTCCTTAGGCCGGTGGGTGTGGCAGCGTCATGTGAAAGCGAGATGCTAAGGTGCAGTGGTGCAACTTGAAGGAAAATGACAAAATTATAGTATTCGATAAACAATTCAACTACAGAAATGACAAAATCATATTATTCGAATGAGTTACATACCATAATAACTAATAGGCGGATTAGGCGCCAAAAACTTTTGTATAGCATCGGTTTGAGGCTTCACCAATTCTTCAACTCGTTTCCTCTTTTGACGTTTTTGCCATCCGGATGCTTGTTTAGGAGCCATTAACATATAAATAACCGACAATTAACAACACTTAATTTTCAGAAATTTCCACAAATTTCTAACAAAGTTTTCACACTTAACGACAATTAACAACACTAAATTTTCAGTAAATCATCAATCGTAAATTTTTAGAAATTAACCTTCTTTCCCTTGCTAATTACTGTATTAATACATTAATTTGATTGCAAACTAAAAACAACTTTTCACAATTTAACTCCATGTCTGAAACCAATAAAACAATACGTGGCCTCTATTCGTAGTGCACTGTCATCTACAATTTTTGTGATAGATAATAAAGTTGACTCATAAGTTATAACTGAGTGATATAAAATTATAAATTAATAATCAATACCCAGAATTTCAGAAACTAATAAAATAACAACACTGAACCTCTTCCCTTTGACGTTCTGTTCTTGTTCTTACTCGATGTTCAGGGCCCCTCGAAATCACTGAGCAATTGCCGATGGGTTGTTCTATTTGTGCTTCACTGCTTCTGCTCGATGCCTTGTTGTGTACTTCTGTTACCTGTTCTTTGCTTCTGTTCGATGCCTGCGTCGATGGGTTGTTCTGTGCCTGCGTCATTTCAATATCCAGGAAATTTCCGCCCAAGATTTCTAAACTGTTTTATTATTATCAATTTTTAAAATCAATTGGGTATTGGGCTTACTAAACCTAATGTCAATAGATTAACTTTAAACCATAAAAATTGTTTTGTAAATGAGCCTACTTAGAGTTGGTATGAGTACACTACTTGAATATATATATATATATATATATATATATATATATATATATAAGTGACCGCTAAAATGAGAACCACCTCGAGTTGTAAGAACCGTGAGAACTTTTTGATCCGGGGCGAGGTGGACCAAATTTTTTTTTTCATAAACGTAGATGCGTGTATTATAAACACATTTGTAAAAAAAAAAATTCAAAAAAAATGTCGTGTGTGTAGTTTTGAGCACCACAAGTTTGTGTTTACGGGTACCGTAAATTTTCCGGTAAGATTTACGGTACCCGTAAACACAAACTTGTGGTGCTCAAAACTACACACACGACATTTTTTTTTTGAATTTTTTTTTACAAATGTGTTTATAATACACGCATCTACGTTTATGAAAAAAAATTTTGGTCCACCTCGCCCCGTACGGTGTAGTTCTCACGGTTCTTACAACTCGAGGTGGTTCTCATTTTAGCGGTCCCCTATATATATATATATATATATATATATATATATATATATATATATATTGGATTTAAAAAAAACACGTGCCCCTTGAAATTATTGGATTTAAAAAAAACACGTGCCCCTTGAAATCACGGGCTCTGTGCAGTGGTCCTCCCAGCACACCCTCATCACCGGCCTTGCCGATGGCACTGTAGATTAATATAACATAGAACTTTTTTTTACCGTATTCAGAGGTATTTTGCACTTCGTAAAGAAAGTTAAGGGCTATCTAAGGCCACCCGAGCCCTTAATAGATGTACCCCTGGTGTTACCAACCATCCCGTCCTACATCGTCTCATCCGGTTTGCCTTTCCTGTTCCCATACCCACAACCTTCTGTGGCGGCGATCACATCCGTCAAATTAAAGTCATACTTCATAACTCAAATATATTTAGCAACTAATCTTTTTCTGTTATCATTATTTAATGGTAATAGTTACAAACAAGAAACTTCATTGGAACACTAATCAAATAATATGACTAAATGTTGTTTTTTCCACTAAAATTATTTCTTTATAAAACCTTTTAGTTGAGTTCACATTTGAATAGAGAAATAAAGTTTCTACTATAACACGGCAAGTTACATGTTGAGACATTTGAATCTGCAATCTCTCTAACTTACTCTACCAGATCCAAAAGGAATTCTGAGTAGCATCCATTTGTTTCTTTATCTCCTCTTTTATCTTTTTTCCTTTATACTATACATATACATTGTTACATTATTATATTCCTTTTTTTTTACTTACAAGTGAAGAAAAAGACCTGATGGCCTTTTTACAACTTTGCATATTTCGAATTTTCTTTCACGCAATTCTTTTTACAAAGAGATCGATAATTTAAATATATTGCAGGTAATTTTTGGGCCAAAACACATCCATGCCAGAGGCCCAGAACAAATAACGGACCGAAATTAATTTTATACCAGGAATTTAGGAGCCTTTTAAAAATATAAATATATGTGTGCATACAGTTATTTTTAAAAAGGTTCTAATCCTAATCTACTCCTATTAACCATACACAAAATTTGCAAAAAAAGAACCTTGCACCTAATGGATAGAGGAAAGACAACTTAACACTAGGATGTCCTTTGGGGGCGTGTGATCAGACTTGCTAAAGTGGGTCACATGCATTAGCATATGGCGGCTCGGCTTTAATATATAGTAATTATCGAAATACCTTCATGTTGTCTATTTAGTGTTGTTTTTCTAACGGTGATTTTTTATACCTTCTTTCTAGCAAAATAATGTAAGATAGTCGTCCTTGCTATAATAAGATTCAACTATGGTACCTTTCTTCATGGAATTAAAATCTAATAATTGTTTGTTTGAACACCAACTTAGCGACTATGAGGGTGTATTCATTGTTGACATTGTTGTTGGAACAAGCTTTAGCTATGGTACATTTAATAAAATATTTGATCAAATACATTATGATAAAGAATTGCTTAACTTACCCATGCCATGTGATATTATCAACATCTTACTAACATAGTTATAAGCAAATTAGTTTTTTTTATTGTTTTGTTTGATATTTGTTCATTTTTATTTATCTTACAGTTAATGACAGACCCATGATTAATGACAGACCCATGATTGGGGCAATAGGATTTTTTTGCCTAAATATTACTCAATCTTTTCACGGGGGGGGGGGCTGGCTTTCCACGCGTATATGTAAGTCCGCCACTGCTTACAATGGTATATACCATATGGTGCCAAACATGGTCTTAGGGTTGCTTATTTAAGTAATTTGTTAGATTTAGTAGGTGTCTAAGCTTGTCATTCGTGTAAAAAATAATTTGTACAATGTAATGAACGATCTCCTCGAGTTTTGAAAAAAAATATTGAAGTCATTTTCAAAACAACATGTGGACATTATAGTTAAAAGTGTATTTAGAACAACTTATTTGAGATCATGTTTCTTTTAGGTTATTGCAATTAAGTAAATAACATATTCAAGTTCAATATGAGAACATACATTACTACTGTGAGAGATATCACATTCATTATTGTTTATTACAAAAAGTGAAATTAAAAATACTAAAATAATATTTTAAACGGGTTTGTAGTTTGATAGAGATGGGAAATTTCAATTTTGTACTCGTAAGCTTAAAGTAATTTGGAATCGTCGTATCCATCTCTTTTTAAACATTTGTCATCTAGTTTTTTAGTAGAAGTATGGTCGTGTTTTGTTTTAATTGGTTGACTGGACGTAACTTTTTTGAGATGGTGTTATGAGTAGTATGTACAAGTAACCGAAACACAGACGTACATATTAATGTTATGAGAAAGAGTTATTCGGCTTAATGCCCTGCAACGCAGACAGGGAAAAAACTAGTTCAATATAGTTTTAAATTAATAAAAATATTGAGTATTGAATATAGAATAATAGATTTACTATGTGATAAAAAGAAGTTTAAATGTTTAATATATAAAGTAAATTATATATGTAGGGACAGTGGGACCCAACAGGTACTACAACTTAGGACTCTCGTTAGGTTATGTTATGGTTCCCTTTTTTCTTCATTCTCGACCCTCACCTCAACGCCACATCATTGTTCATTCTAATCTTTATCTTTCCCTTTAATCCCCAAACCTACGTTATGGTACCATTTCCTTCCATTTTTATTTCTTTTCTTTAAACACCTATTCTAATACAAACATCTTGAATTGTTAACAGTTGTTATTCATAATTGGTACTTGAAATATCGGTTTTATATTAATATTTTAGTAATGTTTTATTATACATATATTATTTTTGTGTTAAACCTTCGTGTGAGACCACGCGTAATTAATAATGTGTTTATTTTTATTGGAATTACAATGTGAATTTTTTTCATGTGGTTGATATTGGTGTATGATCAGGATTTGTTCAAATTACAATGTGCTTTTGCGTCATTACGTTTCAATGTTTAGAGCCGTGCCGCAGCTACGACAAACCGAACACATATAGATATTATTCTGACTAATGTTACGACCTTTTTTGTTTTCTTTATTCTTTGTAATATTGTGTGATATTGATCGAACTCTCCTGCATCCTCGGCACAACACAATTTTAGATCAAAGGCTGCATAGTGCATGGTCTATATGAACACTTCAACACGCCTTGTAACAAATTTTAATTCTCTTTTTTTAGTCAATCTATGAGAGTTAAAGTTAAATTTTAACTCTAGACATGTTTATTTGACCGTGTTGCTTGCTTATTTTACTATCAGTTAGATTGATTGAGGCCTAAATGGTCTAATATTAATCTATCAGTATACCAAATAACAAATACATTATCGCCAACATCCTTCTACGAATCTTCCGCAAAGCATGAGCTAAATCCTAGTTTAATAACAAAATAAATAATTTCTTAAGATTAGTTGTTAATACGATATTATTATTATTATTATTATTATTATTATTCTAAAGGTTTAAATGTGAAGTTCTATTAAACCAAAGGAACCAAATGTGTAAATCACATGTATCATAAGGAGCTGAAAGGAAAATTTATTAAAACTTTTTTTAAAGGGTAAATTACATTTTTCACCTTTATGTTTGTATCGAATTAAAATGGATAGCCTTTAACTTTAATAATTACAGTCACAGTCCTTTATTTGACAAACTCATTACATCTTTGGTCCTTTGACTCTAACCTAGTTAAAACTTTTAGTTAAATCCAGTCATGTGACTTGCATATGAGGGTAAATTAGTAATTTTACTGGTATAAAGGGTGGAGAATGTAATTTATACTTAGACTGTGTGTAGTGGGGCGGTGTGCAGCCCCATAGCGCCGTATGGCGCCGCTGCACACCGCCACGAAGGGCGCCATGCCCCAAAAAATTTCTCCAGCGCCATCCTCATAGCGGCGTTATCTTCTTTCCCCCCACTCACACACACATATATACATACATGTGTATGTATAATTGAAGGTTTATGAACAATTGGTCCCTGCAAATCGAAGAAGAAGACAAAGCAGAAGACGGAAATTCAGTCGGAAAGTTGGCCGGCGAAGAAGACAGAGAAGAAGACAGGAGGGCCTATTATATTTTTAAAATTTTACATATTTGGTCCCTGCATTTTCTTAAATATCTAAAATTGGTTTTAAACTTGTTTTTCTCTTATTTTAAAAAAAAAAATCTGGCAGTTTTTTTTATTTAATTTTTATTTTAAAAAGTTAGAAATTAATTAAAAAAATTGAAAATTAATTAATTGAGTAATGATGAGGTAGGGGCTTTATGACTACGGGCTCTAGTGACATAACGCCCCATAAAGCCCCTATGTGACGTGGCACGACACGTGTCGCATAACACCCACAAAGGGGCTTTATAACTACGGATGGCCTTATATTTGTAAACAAAACACGTATCCATAAACCACAATCACTCTCACTCTAATCCATCTTCTCCAAAAAGCCCCTCTTTCTCTCTCTAAAATGCCCTAAAATCTAAACGCTTCATCACCGTCACTCACTCCGGCCACCTGTCACACCACTTTCTAAACACCCGAAAACTCTCTCTCTCTAAACACTGTTGCCGGAGTTACCACTCAGACCACAACATAAACCACCATCACTCTGGTTTAAAATTGTTGCTTCTGGTTGGACCACCACCACCACTCTGTCCTGAGATAGAGGGTTTCGCCCCTACAATGGTTATACCCTTGAGCACTTGCTGAATCATGTGGTATTGTGCCACCTGACCATCACCTTGAGAGGATGACTACTGGTTGTTCTGCTGGGCTTGGAATACGCCACTCGAAAACCGCTGATATCCAACTGGAATACTGTTGCTGTTAATCTACAACGGCTGACCTTGAATCAGAGATCTGTTGGGGTGGTGGCGGCAGGATGAGGTGGTTGTGAAATCTCCGGTACGCCGCCTTGATCTCCACCGTATCGGCTCCGATTTGTATTCCGAGCACATCGTAGAGTAAAGATTGATTATTAATCCGTTGAGATCTGGTTGAAAACGATGTCGTTCGTTCAGCTGTGGCGAAATTGACGGAAATTGGAGAGATTTTGGTTCTAGATGGACGGTGAAATTGGGGGAAGTGAAAAAAAAACAGGATGAAGATGAAAACGCCATCGTTTTAAAGTAAGTGTGCAGATGAATTGGAAGGATATTTGTGGGTTTTTTTTAGTAGTGAGATGGAATGGATAAGGGGTTATGTTATGTTATATAGATGTGAAAATACGATGGGTCCTGAGCTGGAACTTATGAAGGAAGATAGATTATCATGTATAGTTTGTTGTTATCCATTCATTTATGCGGTCATGTGAGTAGGCAGGTGTCGGTGTGGCAGAGTGGCATTGGTGTGTCCGTATGGATGCAAGTAGGTGAACGGTGGCCGGAGTGGTGGTGCTGACGAGATTTGAGGTGGAGGCGGCATCATTAGGTGTTGTGGCAAGATGTGGTGGTTAGGGTTTTAGGGTTAGGAAATTGGGGAAGATGAAGTGTATATGAATTTTTTATTGTTTTATTTAGTAAACATTTAAATAAACATGAATTGACCATAATACCCTTAAATGAATAAACTTAACTGAAAATTTTAATCTGGTTAGTGCTAAACGACGTAGAGTGTAACGGATTTTGCAAATAAAGGATTGTGACTGTAATTATTGAAGTTAAAGGCTATCCGTTGCAATCCGGTATAAACATAAAGGACGAAAAGTATAATTCACCCTTTTTAAATGAACAAAAAACTGATCATCTGGGTAAACCCAATAGCAAAAGGTCAACCATGCCCGTGAATGCAAACGGCGTTGGTGATTCGGCCTGCCACCATTCCAAAGGATACCCACCGTCTAAATGTTCGTTTTCGTAGAACCACTGTGTTTGCTCTAGGCAAGACTCAAATCCATAACCTATCGAAAGTGATGAAATCTCAATGTACCATCGGAAAAAAATTCAAAACTCCATCTTCTTCAACAACCCCACATGCAACTTTATGCTTGTATACCCCATCTGAACTTTTTCTTCAAAACTTCATCTTGTTTTTCATTAAACCTCCAACTCTGGCTTCCCCCTTTTCTTTCTTTCAAAATGAAAAAGATAAAAAAATCAAAAGTGCATGGCTTGGGGAGACGGGATGGGGATCCTGATGGGACTGTAGATTAATATAATACAGAACTTTTTTACCGAGGTATTTTGCACTTCGTAAAGAAAGTTAAGGGCTATCTAAGCCCCCCCCCCCCCACCCGGGCCCTTAATAGATCCACCCTGGTGTTACCGACCACCCCGTCTGACATGGCCTCATCCGGTTCGCCTTTCCCGTTCCCACACCCACAACCGCTATGACATCCGTCCGATTAAAGTCATACTTCATAACTCAAACATATTTAGCAACTAATCTTTTTCTGTTATCATTATTTGATGGTAATAGTTACAATCAAGAAACTTCATTGGAACACAAACTAAATAATATGACTAAATGTTGTTTTTTCCACTAAAATTATTTTCTTTTTAAAACTTTTTGGTTGAGTTGGCATTTGAATAAAGAAGTAAAGATGCTACTATAACACGGCAAGTTACATGATTGAGATGTTTGAATCTGCAATCCCTCTAACTCACTCTACCGGATCCAAAAGGAATTTCTAAATAACATCTATTTATTTCTTTATCTCCTCTTTTATCTTTTTTCTTTTATACTATACATATACATTGTTACATTATTATATTCCGTTTTTTACTTACAAGTGAAGAAAAAGACAGGATGGCCTTTTTACAACTTTGCATCTTTCGAATTTTCTTACACCCAATTCTTTTTCCAGAGATCGATAATTTAAATATATTCTAACTAGCCGTGATTTTTTTATACCTTCTTTCTAGCAAAAACATGCAAGATAGTCATCCTTGCTAGAATAAGATTCAATCATAGTACCTTTCTTCTTGGAATTAAAACAAACCTAATAATTGTTTGTTTGAACACCAACTTAGCCATTATTAGGGTGTATTCATTGTTGACGTTGTTGTTGGAACAAGCTTTAGCTATGATACATTTAATACAATATTTGAGCAAATACATTATGATAAAGAAGAATTCCTTAACTTACCCATGCCATGTGTAATTATCAACATCTTACTAACATAGTTATAAGCAAGTTAGTTTTTTTTATAGTTTTGTATGAAATTTGTTCATTTTTATTTAACTTAGAATCAATGACGGACCCATGATTGGGGCAATCGGATATTTTTGCCTAAATATTACTCCATCTTTTTACGGGGGGAGCCGTATATATAAGTCCGCCACTGCTTACAATGGTATATACCATATGGTGCCAAACATGGTCTTAGGGTTGCTTATTTAATTAATTTGTTAGATTTAGTAGGTGTCTAAGTTTGTCATTCGAGTAAAAAATAATTTGTACAACATAATGAACCATCTCCTCGAGTTTTGCAAAAATTATTGAAGTCATTTTCAATAAAACATGTGGAAATTATAGTTAAAGGTGTATTCAGAACAACTTATTTGATATCATGTTTCTTTTAAGTTATTGCAATTAACTAAATAACATATTCAAGTTCAATACGATGACATACATTTCTACTGTGAGAGATATCACATTAATTATTGTTTGTTACAAAAAGTGTAATTAAAAAAATACTAAAATAATATTTTAAAGGTTTATAGTTTGATAGAGGTGGGAAATTTCAATTTTGTACTCGTAAGCTTAAAGTAATTTGGAATCGTCGTATTCATCTCTTTTTTAAACATTTGCCGTCAAGTTATTTTTCAAAAACTCACAAACTAGGGTACTTTTAATTATTCGAATCATACTCAGAAAATCGGTTAGCACCAAATTTTAGTAAAGATTTCAATTTTGGGCTTTAAATATTCGAATCGGTTCCTTAGGTGAATCAAATTTGAATCTATGAATTCCGAATCGAACCGACCCTATCATTTGAATTATATAAAAAAAATGTATATCAAAACTACATGTATTTTTATGTATTCTTATATATATTTTATTTGATCCAGAGAGTGACAAGTGTGCTATAAGGAATTAAATGGAAAGGGTAATTTTGTCTACAAGAGGAAAGAGAATATGCACATGCAAGTCACATGCTATTTCCCCTCCAATTTTTAAACGTCCGTAACTTTTTTATACATCATTTGTTTTTTTAAAAAATTATACCATAAAATCGAGCGTTTTTTTATCTTTAATATGAGTACCATATTGTTATATTTTTCAAAAAAAAAATAATAATCAAAAACCCGGTTACATATTACACAATGGAGATGATGTAAGACACAATGTAAAATAGATCAAAAACACAATAAATGACAACAGATAAAGACACAATGAAAACATACTAAAACACAATGACCATAACGTATAACACAATGGCTATAACATATAACACAATAAATATCAGACTAAATAAAAACACAATTGATGACAACATATAAAAGACACAATTAACGACAACATATAAAAGACACAATGGAGAGCAGTGAAAATACAATAGAAAACAAACTAAAAACACAATACACAACAAACTAAAACACAATGAACAAGATAATAAAAAAATTGAACAAATTATTAAAACACAATGGAAAACAACACAATGACCATAACGTATAACACAATAGAGATAACATATAACACAATAAATATCAGACTAAGGGGCTGTTTGGTAGCCTCTGAATGGTCATTAAGAGGCTACTTCTTAATGGAACCATTAAGAATTTTACCAATGAGAAGGTAGAAGAATGTGACATGTGATGATTTACCATTCAGAGGTTACCTCTTAACCATTCAGACTTGAGATTACCTCTTATTCATTCAGATGTTTTAAACCATTAAGAGGTAGCATCTGAATGGTCATTAAGAGGCTACCAAACAACCCCTAAATAAAAACACAATTGATGACAACAGATAAAAGACACAATTAATGACAGTAAATAAAAGACACAATGGAGAGCAGTGAAAACACAATAGAAAACAAACTAAAAACACAATACACAACAAACTAAAACACAATGAACAAGATAATAAAAAAAATTGAACAAATTATTAAAACACAATGGAAAACATATTAAACACAATGACCTGAACTAATAACACAATTTATAGAAAACCCAGATATAACACCATCTTCATTGTGTCATATATTGTGTTATAGGTTCTTATAAAAACACAATAGATAGAACCCAAATTAACATTGTGTTATAGGTTTTGATAATAACACAATGTATACAAATTATACTAAAACGTAATGACCAAAACACAGTTAAAAGACACAATGAACTGAACCTTTAACACAATGCGAAAAAAACCCAGTAAAAATGAAATTTTTTATTTTATTTTTATATGATAATATGGTACTCATATTAAAGATAAAAAAAAAACGCTCGTTATTATGGTGAAATTTTTTTTTTAAAATGTCGTATGAAAAAGGTATGGACGTTTTAAATTGATGGGGGAATTGGCATGTGCCTTGCATGTGGAGAGAGAAAATCCATAAATATATGATTCCTTTTATGCCCTTCTATTATCTTCTTTTCCCTACAACTAATCTCAACCCTCCAAATATAAGATCAGTGGACTAGAAACCTTCTTATCCTTCTTATTTATTTTATCCTTTGTATTTGATCCTAACCCTTATTTATCTCTCATAATGCGGGTTATTTAAATTCAAATTCAGAATATTTAAATTCGAATAACCCAAACAGCCAAAAAAAACCGGCTCGACATTGGGCCCACAAAGTAAGAAAGATACACAATATGCAACCCACTCCAAATTGCTAAATACAGCCCACAAAATCAATTTTATTATTTTATTTATATAGTCTTGTAGAAGTGCATAAATTTCTTTAGGATATTGTGCATCTTTTTTATTGAATGAGGACCCCAGATTTGAATGCACTTTTGAACTCAAGAAGCATAGAATAATTTCATATAGAACTTGTAAAGCTATATGCATGTATTCGTTCGATTATAAACTATATTTTGCTACCAAGGAACTAAGGTTGAAAATCATGAATCTTTAATCAACAAAGAACTTGATCTAGATAAAAAAAAAAAAAAAAAAAAAAAAATTGTATTCAGATTCATGTGGGTCTATTCATATAATACAAGGTCAATCTAGGCTGTATCAAAATAAACAAAGGGTAAAAATGGACCGTCCTTAAAACACCTTGTAAATTCATGATAGGTTACTCGTTAAAAAAGGTAAAAATGGATCGTTTTTTAACACCTGTTAATTTATGATGAGTTCGTCGTTCAAAAAAATTTATAATAGGTTCAAATGGGCTGGTAACACCCATAACCATTGTTTGCTAACAAATCCTATAGGTCATCGCCTCCACCACCTAATCGTTGTTTGCAACTACGCAAGCACTGTTGTCCTCGACCACCATCACCGCCACCGCCGATGTGCTTCCACCACCGTTGTGGTTGTCATTATTGTCACCATTATTGCGACCTCCCCTCTAGCGACTCCCCTACCGCAGCCAATACCATGTCGCTACTTCCCACCATAAAAATGACAATAGTGTTAGGACCATTTTGATATCTTGTTTTTCTTTGTAAAATGACTCATTTTAACCTAAGCTAATTTTAGTTTGGGCTGATTTTGACATGAACCAAAGGGATACTAATAGGAGTTAATTGTGCACAAGTTTAAATTTGAATTATTCTGTATTTAATGTGTATTATTAGGTAGTTATTGTGGGAGATATTTTCTCCATTTTCTTAGTTTGTCTGGTTGTATATATGGAGGTGGTCTTCAATAGAATTATTCAACTTTTCCAATTATCTCATGGTATCAGCCAATTAGGCGATCCACAACCTTCTTTTTCGTCCTTTTTCAACCTTCTCCACCTGCCTCTTTCTTTCTTCCTCTGCGTTTCTTCTCCATGGCTCCTTCTGATTCCTCTCTACCTTCCCTAAATACAATCCTTCACCTCCTCACCATCAAGCTATCATCCTCTAACTTCCTCCTATGGAAAAATCAAAATTTTCCACTTCTCTCCTACCTTGGCCTTCTTGGTCACATCGACGGTTCTTCCAAATGTCCCTCGGAAACTGTCAAGATTAATGACAAGTCCGAAACTAACCCAGACTTTACCTGTTTTGGTCAAAAATTACCTAAGCAATTAAGTGATCAAATTAGTTAAGTGAGGTAGTGTGCTAAAATTATGTGTAAAAAATATGCTAACCAAGTTAGATATGAAAACGGTTTCAGGATACAGCTCAGGATATAAAGCTGTATCTATGATCAAACAATGAGCAAAAAAGTAAAGGTTGACACGTGATGTACGAGGAAAGCCCTTGATCAATCTAGATCGCCGGCATAAAACCTCGGGAGCTGACAATCGCAGCTGCCTTGTTCTTCTATTGCTTCAAATATCGGGATACAGTGCAGGATGTGGTGCGGATCGACTATGTGTTACAGTGTAATTTGAGTACAAGTGTTGTGTGTAGTGTTTGCGATGAACTAGAGAGAAAGTGTTTGAAAGTGTGTAAAATTGCGTGCCTTAAACTGATCCGCCCCCATCTATTTATAGTAAAGATAATGTAACAAACTATCCTAAACTTCCGGGATCCAGCGAATATTCCCACTCGAACGTTGAGGACCAAGTCTTTCGGGTTCAACGGCTTCCTCATAACAAATACGCCCGAGTCTTGAGGAGAAGAAGTCCTGATGACCGTTAGTAACTTACAGCCATTAACCTGCACGTGTTTAATTCACTCAACCTTAGGATATCGTCCAGGATGTTAGCAATATCCCCGTCCAGTATCCTGGTCACAAATAAACAATTAAAAGCGGGATATTAGTCAGGATATGTATACTCAGAAAATGACCCATAACAATTGTCCCCAAATATATCGGTTGGTATACCAATCCAACGGATATATTTCAAAAGTCTTATCCCATAACTCAAGGCATTTAAAACGAAGCGACGGTCGAGATCACATCGTAACTTCCAACGCGCTTTTTGCTCAATGGAGATCCATAATGCCCCTATATCTTCTCTCTTCTTGTTTGAAAATCAGATATCTTCAACAGAGCTTTCAGGTAATCCTCCATTTCTCATTTACTTTCTATCAATTTTCCTTGTCTTCTTCGTAATGGATGCCGAGACCTTCACCCAGCAGAATCTCCTCAAAAATCCCGAAAAGGAGGTCTGTGCTTTTGACAACGCAGACATTGCGGCTTTGAGAGCTTCCGGCGCTTTCCCTGACAACACGGTCTTTAGACCGTTCGATCGGTCAATTCGATCGGATGTTTCTTCCGCTGAGTGGGTTTGCTTTCCAGCATATCCTTTTTCGCTAGGTCTTCGATACCCTTTTCCTGAATTCATGATGCAATTCTTCCGAACCACCGGCATCTCTTTTGCTCAAACCATGCCCATGGTTTGGAGAGTATTAAATGTACTTAACCAAATCAAAAACCTTCATTGCCCCGACCTCTGCATCGAGGATTTGCCTATTGCTTATCGCCTTCGATCTCACGGCTCTAGCCGGTTCTTACTTTTTTCAACCTCTAGCAAACCCCTTATTCTTAAAGCCACAAAAAACGAAGACGGATGGCAACGCAATTTTTTCTTTGTCAAATGAGACTCCATTGCTGAGGGTGCCAACCTTCCGGTGGAGTGGTTAACCACCGGTAGGGTTATAAATATTTTCATGGACCGTTTGGTTTTTATCTTCTACTAATATCCTTCTTTTTTGATCCCTATGCAGTGAATTTCAAGGAAGTAGCTCCCCCTACCGCTGAATCAGAAGAAAGAATCAACACTGTTTACCGATTACCTGCAATAGACAGGACTTTCACCACACACGTCCCGAGTTCCAGTCAATACTCGTCATCTGAAATGTCTGGTAAGGATTACTTTCAAAATAATTAGTCAAAACAGTATAATAAAGAGTAATAATGATGTGAAACTTTTCCCTTTATACAGCACCGGCCAAGATCCCTGAAGTCTTTGACCTCGACGAATTGGACAGTTATTCTGATCAGATTCAGGTCAAGAAGGAACCTAGTCCCAAGGCCACAGCCTCATCCAGACCCAGCAGTTCCAAAGCTATCATTATTCCCAAACCTTCACCAGCTACCAAGCCCCGGAGTTCAAGTTCCCGCAAAAGGAAGGAGCCTGATTCCCCTGTCACTTCTGACACATTTCCTTATGAGAAGCACGGGTTCATTGAAGCTAGCGGGTTTATGACTTCCTTTCTTAACCAGGTTAGTATTCTCATATCATATCCTGCGGTTTGCATCATTTACAAAGATTTATCAATATTAATACCTGTCCTCTTACCTTCGTAGGGTCTTGAGCGTCTGGTTCACCTATATCAAGAATCCTGCAAGCTTAACAAGACGCTTGAATCTAAGCTAAAGGAAGCAGAAATCACAATCTCCGACCAAGGCATGATTGCAGCCGCCAAATCTCGTCATTACGAGGAGAAATTCAAAGCTATGATCCAAGAACACCAAACTGCTCTCAACAAAGCTACACTTCAAGCCCAGGCCGATCTTGAAGCTGCCCATGTGCAACATGAACGGGATATGGTCATCTACCGAGAAAGCCTCAAAAGTTCCGTCGTCATTTCTCTCTTCCAAGCCAGGTTGAAGATGGCCCATGAAGCCAAAACATTAGGTTTTGAGTGCCCTTCTTGGGATGTTGGTGCCTGGGAGACCAAGCTAAAGAACCTCGGCGGCACTTCTTCCAAATCAGTTATTGAAGAATCTTCCAAAGCAGTTGAAAAAGCAACCGATGCTGAGAAGGATGCTGAGGCGGATCCCAAGACGGATGCTGCTGAAATCATTAGGGACGAAGAAGGCACTACCCCCTAAAGCTTATTTCCTTTAAATTATTTGAACAATTTTATGTCCTATGAACAATTTTTATTTCTGCATCAAAACAATTTGATAGCCGAAGGTGGATGGGTCCTGGGTTTCAGGATGAAACCTTCGGTTATCAACCAGTACTGATTGTTTCAAATAATTTCATCTTTTATCTTTCTTATTATTATCTTCCGTCTTTCTTAGCATAGATCTTAGCTTTGCAAAATTTAGTACAGCTATCTTTTGAAAATATCCTGATAAATATACTCAGTGATATATTATGAAAACTTTTAATAAATATAATTTCTAAAAATTCAATCAACTTTTAGAGAAAACTTCTAAAGGAATAAAAGATAGTCCACCTTCTAAAAACTGTTTTGACAATACTTGTTTGATCAAGGTTTTAATTTCAAATTAGTTTCAAATATCTTAACCAAATATCCCGAAAAGTATTTAAAAACATATTTTGAGAATATATCAGGATATTTATTCCTTTACCAAACATAGTATTAAAAATTTAAACATTGTTTATAAAGGAAAGATCATACCAGGAATAGGGTATAAACCTATTACCAAATTTCAATCCCTTTGCGACTCCTCCAATGGAAATGTCCCCTGTCTGAGACACTTAGTGCATTAGTTCCGAGCCTTATCCTTTTAGCTTTACACCATTGCCTCGATAGGAATGTCCCCTGTGTACAATGTCTTCTTAGAAATCTTCTGAATATCAGTTTCCATTGTATAGGCAATTTTTCATGTCACAGGGGTAAAACCCAAAAATGTCTTGGAGATAAATTCCTTGTATTCTGGGGAAAATCCCAAATTTTCGTGCGCTACAGGCGGGAGTGTATAAACTCCAAGACTTAGAAAGGTGAAAACCTTTAAACCTTAGAGAGTATGAAAATACCCTTTCGTGAGAGAGGGTAATCAATCCTCATATACCTTTAGGATTCAGGATATAGCCAACAGTAACGAAATTGTCAGCCACTTTTACATGAACTGGTCCTGCCACCTTGAACTATCCCTGAATAACTTGCGCTCCAGGCGGAGTGTTTAAACCCAATTCGGAAGAAAGGTGAATACCTTTAAACCTGTGAAGGGATCAGGATCCCTTATACGTGAGAGAGGGGGCCAATCCTCTAATCTTCCGAAGTATCTTGAATGAGCATCCTGGAGCTATATCCTGGAGCATATACTGCAAAACATCCTTAAACTAAGGTGGGCGTTAGCTTGGCTAACACCCCTCCAATGCTTAAGTTAGTATTGGGTTTCAAAGAATAAATTAAACCAAACATATTTAAAAAAGATAGGATTCATACCATCCTGAGTTAGAAATTAAATTCTAAACTCACTTGAAATAAAGCTTAAGGTGTATAGCATTCCAAGATCTCGGTAGCATATCCCCCTCCATATTCTTGAGTCTATATGCTCCTTTCCCTGCTTCTAATTCAACTTCATATGGTCCTTCCCATTTTGGAGCTAACTTGCCATCGGCAGGATTAGTAGTATTCTGAAAAGCCTTTCTCAACACCCAATCTCCAACCTTAAATCTTCTGGTCCTAATATTCTTATTATATGCTCTAGATATTCTTTGTTGATATGCTGCCATCCTTAGCTTTGCTGCGTCTCTCTTTTCATCTATAGTATCCAAATCCTGACACAAAGCTTCAGGATTCTGTTCAGGATCCTGTAGGGTAGATCTTGCAGTAGGTATTGCCATTTCCGTTGGAATCATTGCTTCTGCTCCAAATACCAAGGAAAATGGGGTTTGGCCTGTTGCATTCTTTACCGTTTTCCTATCAGCCCACAAAACAAAGGGTAATTCTTCTGCCCATCTTCCTTTTTTGGCTCCAAGTCTCTTCTTTAAGTTATTGACAATTATCTTGTTTGAGGATTCTGCTTGTCCATTCGCTTGAGGATGTACCGGAGTAGATGTTATCATTTTGATTCCCCAACTCTTTCAAAAGTCAGTAGTTCTCTTGCTTATAAACTGAGAACCATTGTCACAGATTATCTCGGCTGGTACTCCGAATCTGGTCAGGATATTTCTCTTTATGAAGGATACTACTTCTTGATCTCTAACTTGAACAAATGCTTCTGCTTCAACCCACTTGGAGAAATAATCCGTTATTGCCAACATGAAAACCTTTCCTCCTGGAGCTTTTGGAAGCTTTCCCACTATATCCATACCCCACTTCATAAACGGCCAAGGGGAAACAATAGGATACAGCGGTTCAGCAGGCTGATGTAATATGTTACTATGTCTTTGACATGCGTCACATCTTCGAGCATATTCTGCGGCATCTTTTCTCATTGTCGGCCAGTAATATCCTGTCCTTAATACTTTTGAGAATAATGACCTGCCCCCAGTATGGTTACCACAATCCCCTTCATGTATATCCTGAAGTACTTCTTTGGCTTCATGATCCTCCAAGCACCTCAAATAGGGTCCTGCAAGAGATTTCTTGTATAAAACATTATTTATAATAGTGAATCGTGATACCTTCATCCTAAATGCCTTAGGATTTTCATCTCCGGGGATGTGTCCTTCCTTGAGATATCTCACAATTGGAGCCGTCCAGGATTTAGGATCCTGTTCAGGATATTCTGCTCCAGGATCCCGAATACCCGCTACTTCTTTATCCTGAGGATTCGTTGCAGGATATAAGACATGTAATATTGGTATTTGGGTCCCTTCAGGTATCCTGATCGATGATCCCAAATTTGCTAAGGCATCCGCTTCAGCATTATCCTCCCTTGGTACCTGTTCAAGTGTAAAAACATCGAAATATCCTGCTAATTTTTTGAGAATATCGAGGTATTCGATTAATTTCTCACCCTTAACTGCATAGGATCCATTAAAATGGTTAGTAATTAACAAGGAGTCAACATATACTCGCAAATTCTTGATACTCTGTTAGGTTCACATTTTCCAACTTTAAAAAAAATTACTTACTAATGTAATTTAATAGACATAAAAAATACCAACTTGTTACATAACAAAAATTTTACAAAAATTGGGCATGACCCGTTTGAAACACGAACATGCCCCCTGCTTTAAACTTGATTCACTAAGTGACATTCTACGAACCGTTTGATATAAAAACTACTAAAACAAAGACAACAAGTTTTACACATGTACGACTACTAACTAAGTTAGACAAAATAACAAGTCGTGGACCAAAAGATGCGAATAAGCTAGCGGAAGCGTTTGGTATAACAAGACATGGTCATGTGCTCGCTCCAATCTCCAGATCGCCTAAAGTGAGGATTTACCTACATTCAACAACAAGGTTTTAAAAGTTAGTCATCATACTTGTTAAACAATAACTCCTTCGTTTTAGTTCCATCCGTATATGAGCTTTCAACTTTCTTACGCATTCGACCACCCAAATACTTGGGTTTGGCATAAACACTCTCAATGAGAGTTAAGCATACATATCCAACCCGTTTAATCGGGTTATTTGCTTTCAACATAAATTCTCCTTTTTATCCGTATAACGAATTAAGCTTTTAGCATTTATCATAGCATTCAAAACCACCCGTTCAAAACGGATGGAAGCTTATTCTTGGTCGACTTGTTCACTAGAACCGGACGACTTGCATAGCTTATTATAACTCCCATAACAACCAAATCCGCAAGGGATTTGCTAGTTACTTACTAATCACCATAACATTTTGATAATAATTAATTATGATGTTATAACAAAATTACAAATAAGGTTTTTGTATGCAACGAAACATACCTCGATCTTGCGTGGCTTCCGTCTTCCTAGTGCTTGTACCTTCTTCCTTCACGCCTACATTACAACATTCGTTCATTTAGTTTACCAAATTCGTCCTACCATTTCAACATTATCAATACATTCTTCTCCTAAGCATTTCATCAAACACTTGGTAGGCATCATAATTAAGGCATAAGGTACAAGTCTTTAAAGCACATCTTTACTAGTTCATCATCACCCAATGTTCATATCTATTCTAATTTACATATTTATTTTCTAATACATCAATTTATCTAACATTCAAGCATTACAAACAAGATCATATATCAAGATAACAAACCATCACAATCATTATGATCTTCCTAATCATAACACAATTTCACAAAGTGGGTTTTCACTATAATCTTTCATGCAAGTCTGAAATCAACATGATTCTTGCTCTAGAGAGCAATTCCAACTCGGATTTCTCCTTTTTGATGCAAGAAATCGAGATTGGGTTGGACCCATCTTCTTATATATCACAATTTCATAATTTTAAACTCACCTCTTTACTAACTAGGGTTAGATGCTTGATTTTAAGGGCTCATGCATATGAATTTCCTAGAATTCGTGGCTCAATTTGTTGATTCAATCAGTTAGGGTTCTTGGTTCCCCCTTCTTCCTCCTCTGGCTCGCACGACACACCCACTGTGTTTGTGTTTTTGTTTTGAGTTTTCTCTTAATTAGCCCCCTTTATTCACTAGTTACACATTTAGTCCTCCCACTTGAGGGAGTATTTAACTTAAGCCTTTTACTTAACTAGTTATCATTAAATCAAAACTTTCCATTAACCAAGTTAATTTCTTTATTAAATCAAAACTTTCCATTAACCAAGGTAAATCTGCCATTTTCTCGGAGGAGTAAGCCTCTTTGATAGGTAGAAAATGAGCGCATTTCGTAAGCCGATCTACGATTACCCATATTGTATCGTGTCCCTTTTTCGTTCTAGGAAGCTTGGTTACCAAATCCATTGTTAGTTCCTCCCACTTCCATACTGGGATCTCTAAAGGTTGCAACTCCCCGTATGGTTTTTGATGCTCTGCTTTCACTTGGGAACATGTTAAGCATTTCGCGACATACTTAACGATATCATGTTTCATGCCCGGCCACCAATAATTGGTCTTTAAATCCTGATACATCTTTATAGCCCCGGGGTGAACCGAATATCGTGACTTATGAGCTTCTTCAAGTAACCCAGTCTTGACTTCACAGAAACGAGGTATCCAAATTCGGCCGAATCTCGTTTTGAGTCCGATCGAATTTTCTTTTAGCTTATCGGTTACACCTTTCAATCTTTCTTTCTTTACATCTTCCGCTGCGAGCGATTTTATTTGGGAATCACGTATCATCTCGAGTAATTGTGGCGTAACTATCATCTTCATGGATTTTACTCGTATGGGAGACGGATATTCCTTTCGGCTTAACGCGTCGGCTACCACATTCGCTTTTCCAGTGTGATAAAGGATGTCACAATCGTAATCTTTAATAAGTTCTAACCACCTCCGTTGCCTCATATTCAAGTCTTTCTGCTCAAAGAAATATTTAAGGCTTTTGTGATCCGAATAAATTGTGCATTTCACGCCATATAGATAATGCCTCCAAATTTTTAAGGCAAATACTACCGCTGCCAATTCCAAATCGTGTGTTGGGTAGTTTACCTCATGCAGTTTCAATTGTCGTGAAGCATAAGCGATAACCCTTCCCCTTTGCATCAATACGCAACCTAAACCCTAGCGTGACGTGTCTGAATAGACCACCAGGCCTTCAGTCCCATCTGGTAATGTCAAGACCGGGGGACATGATAATTTCTCTTTTAATACTCGAAAGGCTTCCTCCTGTTCTTTACCCCACACAAACTTCTCTTTCTTCCTCGTCAGCTTCGTTAAGGGTAAAGCTATCTTCGAAAAATCCTGTATGAACCTTCTGTAATATCCCGCGAGGCCTAGAAAACTTCTTATTTCAGTCGGGTTCTTCGGAGGAACCCATTTCATTACAACATCAATCTTTGACGGATCTACTAAGACACCCTCCGAATTGATCACATGACCCAGAAACTGCACCTCTCTGAGACACCCTCCGAATTGATCACATGACCCAGAAACTGCACCTCTCTGAGCCAAAAGGCGCATTTTGAGAATTCCGCGTAGAGTTTCTCCTTACGGAGAGCTTCGAGTACTTCACGCAGATGTCTTGCATGTTCGGCCTTGCTTCGAGAGTAGACTAGAATATCATCAATGAACACAATCACCGATTTATCTAACATGGGTCGACATACCCGGTTCATAAGATCCATAAACGCAGCCGGCGCATTCGTCAATCCGAAAGACATGACTAAAAATTCATAATGCCCATAACGGGTTCTGAACGCGGTTTTCGGAATATCTTCTTCCCGTACTCTAACTTGATGGTACCCCGAGCGCAGATCTATCTTGGAGAACCAACTCACCCCTTGCAATTGATAAAAAATATCGTCAATTCTAGGCAAAGGGTAGCGGTTCTTGATGGTTAGCTTGTTTAATTCTCTGTAGTCAATGCACATGCGCATCGACCCGTCTTTCTTCTTAACAAATAAGACAGGCGCTCCCCAAGGTGACACACTCGGACGTATAAAGCCCTTGTCTAGCAAGTCTTGTAATTGTGTCATTAGCTCCCGCATCTCGGTGGGAGCCAATCTATAAGGAGCCTTCGCAACCGGCTTCGCAACCGGATTCAATTCGATGCGGAACTCTATTTCTCTTTCGGGGGGAAGTCCTAGTAATTCCTCCGAAAATACGTCCGGAAATTCATTCACTATCTCAACGTCTTCAAGCTTCGGGAAACCTCGTTGAGCATCTACCACGTAAGCTAGGTATGCCCTACCCCCGTTAAGTGTATACTTAGCGGCTTGAACGAGGGTACAAAGTTTCGCTTCCATCCTTCTCTCGCCTTGTATAGTTATTCGTTTTCCAGTTGGGGACTGAACATGTACTGTTTTAGCTTCACAATTTATTCCTGCTTGGTGTCGGGTCATCCAATCCATACCCACTATCATTTTGAATTCCCCCAAAACCATAGGTATGAGGTCGATATCAAATTTTTCATCTTCTATGGTAAATTTGCAATTTTTACAAATCTTGTGTAACATATAAATCTTACTATCGGCTATTTCTACTTCTAGAGGCATCGGCATTCGTTCGATCTTAAATGAAGGATGTTGTATGATTTCATTTGAAATAAACGACATAGTGGCCCCGGTATCAAACAAAACATAAACCGGTATGGAGTTTAATAGAAAGATACCTGAAACCACATTCGGATGGGACTTAGCTTCTTCAGAGGTGATTTGGAACATCCTCCCTTTTGCTTTAGAGCTTTCTTCATTCTTTCCCTCCTTCTTTGATCCTTGTTGGAGTTTTGGACACTCCGATTTAACATGCCCCTTTTCGAAACAGTTGAAACAAGTCTTCGGGTTATTTGGACATTGATAAGACGAATATCCCTCCTTACCACATTTGTAGCACCCCTTCTTGCCTAACAGACACTCCCCAGTATGAAGCTTTCCACAAGTCTTACAAGGAGTGATACCACCCTTTGATTTATCTTTCCTTCCTTGCTCTTGATACCTTCCCTTTTTGGATGGACTCGAACTTGCACCTTTTTCGTTTGATCTCTTTTCCCCACGTTCTTCTTGCCTCTTTATTTCGATTTCTCTATCCCTTGCCAGATTGATGAGCTCATCAAGGGTCTCACATTTCGAAGGAGTAATGAACTCCCTAAATTCCGCCTTTAACACCCTGTAGAAACGATTGATCTTCATCCTTTCAGTCTTCACAAAATCCCCACAGAATTTCATCTTATCCATGAAAGTATTTGATATTTCATTTATCGACTCGTTTTTCTGTCGGAGGCGCAAGAAATCCTCCTGGATCTTATCAATAGCCGACTGAGGGCAATGGTATCTTATAAAGGGTTCCTTGAATTCTTGCCAAGTCATCACTTGTAGTCTATCCTCCCCTATTTCTTTACTGTGTGCATCCCACCAATCCTTCGCCTGTAGCGTGAGTTGGCCAGTAGCGAACATCACCTTATCTTCAACATCACAACGACTTCGAACAAATACTGCTTCTATATTTGAAATCCATCTTTGGCATGCGATCGGGTCGATTTTACCATCATACGTTGCGGGATTGCACGCCATAAAGTCTTTATACGTGCACCTTCGTTCTTTGCTTTTGCTTCTAGATCCCTCTATCCATTCTTTCAGTTCTTCAATCTTGCTAATCATCATGGCATCCACAACTCCCAACACCCGGCTTTCTACTTCTTGAGCTAATCGTGGAAGATTAGCTTGCATAACCCCTTTTGCCACTTCCGTGACTTTATTGTACAATGCTTCTTGACGAGCAGTATCATCGTCATCATTAGCGTTTCTTGCATCAGCCATCTACACAATATCATGCTTTCATTTAATACAAATCACAAACTTTCAGTATATCATTGTTCATTAATCAGCATTTACTTAACCCGTCTCATGTCATTTGGTTTACCACTTTTGATTCTTACGTATTTATTCTTGTTGTAATCACTAATTGTAATCACATACACCTATTAACCCTTTTATGGCCTTCATATAATCATGAAGTAAGTTTTCGGACAACCCGGCAACACCAAATGTGAAAACAAAAAAAAATCAGCAAATTGACTTTTATGTAAGCCGTCGGCGACGGGTAGGTTGCCCGTTGGCGACGGGCTCTTGAATTGGGCGTCGGACACAATTACCCGTCGACAGGGGGTTTAGGCGTCGGACCAGGGCATGCCGTCGGCGACGGGGGGTTAACCCGCCGGCGACGGGCTTTCGTTTAGCAGAAACGCTGCAGACCACTTTAAGCATTCTCATTCGATTCTTTCCATTCCGTTTGGGCTCTACAGCTCCTGAACTTCTCATTTAACCTTCCCACATATCTTTTTAATTATTTTCATCAAACTCATAATAAACACTTGCAATTTATTTATAATTTAAATGTTACCTCATGGGCGATCTTGGAGCGAGCACTTCTTCGAACGAGCCATCAGTTTGAGTTCAAGCATCGCGTTTAACGCTCGAATCCCTCAAACCTTGGCTCTGATACCAACTTCTTAGGTTCGCATTTTCCAACTTTAAAAAAAATTACTTACTAATGTAATTTAATAGACATCAAAAATACCAACTTGTTACATAACAAAAATTTTACAAAAATTGGGCATGACCCGTTTGAAACACGAACATGCCCCCTGCTTTAAACTTGATTCACTAAGTGACATTCTACGAACCGTTTGATATAAAAACTACTAAAACAAAGACAACAAGTTTTACACATGTACGACTACTAACTAAGTTAGACAAAATAACAAGTCGTGGACCAAAAGATGCGAATAAGCTAGCGGAAGCGTTTGGTATAACAAGACATGGTCATGTGCTCGCTCCAATCTCCAGATCGCCTAAAGTGAGGATTTACCTACATTCAACAACAAGGTTTTAAAAGTTAGTCATCATACTTGTTAAACAATAACTCCTTCGTTTTAGTTCCATCCGTATATGAGCTTTCAACTTTCTTACGCATTCGACCACCCAAATACTTGGGTTTGGCATAAACACTCTCAATGAGAGTTAAGCATACATATCCAACCCGTTTAATCGGGTTATTTGCTTTCAACATAAATTCTCCTTTTTATCCGTATAACGAATTAAGCTTTTAGCATTTATCATAGCATTCAAAACCACCCGTTCAAAACGGATGGAAGCTTATTCTTGGTCGACTTGTTCACTAGAACCGGACGACTTGCATAGCTTATTATAACTCCCATAACAACCAAATCCGCAAGGGATTTGCTAGTTACTTACTAATCACCATAACATTTTGATAATAATTAATTATGATGTTATAACAAAATTACAAATAAGGTTTTTGTATGCAACGAAACATACCTCGATCTTGCGTGCCTTCCGTCTTCCTAGTGCTTGTACCTTCTTCCTTCACGCCTACATTACAACATTCGTTCATTTAGTTTACCAAATTCGTCCTACCATTTCAACATTATCAATACATTCTTCTCCTAAGCATTTCATCAAACACTTGGTAGGCATCATAATTAAGGCATAAGGTACAAGTCTTTAAAGCACATCTTTACTAGTTCATCATCACCCAATGTTCATATCTATTCTAATTTACATATTTATTTTCTAATACATCAATTTATCTAACATTCAAGCATTACAAACAAGATCATATATCAAGATAACAAACCATCACAATCATTATGATCTTCCTAATCATAACACAATTTCACAAAGTGGGTTTTCACTATAATCTTTCATGCAAGTCTGAAATCAACATGATTCTTGCTCTAGAGAGCAATTCCAACTCGGATTTCTCCTTTTTGATGCAAGAAATCGAGATTGGGTTGGACCCATCTTCTTATATATCACAATTTCATAATTTTAAACTCACCTCTTTACTAACTAGGGTTAGATGCTTGATTTTAAGGGCTCATGCATATGAATTTCCTAGAATTCGTGGCTCAATTTGTTGATTCAATCAGTTAGGGTTCTTGGTTCCCCCTTCTTCCTCCTCTGGCTCGCACGACACACCCACTGTGTTTGTGTTTTTGTTTTGAGTTTTCTCTTAATTAGCCCCCTTTATTCACTAGTTACACATTTAGTCCTCCCACTTGAGGGAGTATTTAACTTAAGCCTTTTACTTAACTAGTTATCATTAAATCAAAACTTTCCATTAACCAAGTTAATTTCTTTATTTATCATTTACCATATTTTGGGGTGTTACATACTCATACTCTTAGCCAATTCTAATCCAGCAATTAAAGCTTCATATTCTGCCTCATTATTAGTAGCAGGAAATTCACACCTAATGGCCTGGGGTAATATGTCCCCCTGTGGCGATTTTAGTAGTATACCTAAACCTACACCTCTTACATTGGATGCACCATCAGTATACAACGTCCAGGATCCTGAAGATTCTACTAACTGCTGAACTTCTAGGTCTGCCTCATCCTGAATGTCACTACTGAAATCAGCCACAAAGTCAGCTAAAGCCTGAGACTTTATGGCATTTCTAGGTTCATACACTAAATCATAAGCACTTAACTTTACTGACCACTTGGCCATCCTGCCTGACATCTCTGGTTTCCTAAGCACATTTTTGACAGGATAATTCGTTTTAACATGGATCCTATGTGTCTCAAAATAATGTCTAAGCTTTGTCGATGCCATGACTAGAGCTAATATCAATTTTTCTAAACGAGAATACCTAGTTTTAGCGTCTAACAAACTTTTACTAACATAATATACAGGATATTGCTGACCTTCATGGTCTTTTATAAGAACGGCACTTACAGCATTCCCTGATACAGCGAGGTATAGGGATAGTGGTTCACCATTTTCAGGCTTCATCAATAGAGGTGCGGTTGAGAGATATCGCTTCAAATCCTGCAAGGCTGCTTCATGCTTTGCTCCCCATTCAAATTTCTTATTCTTTTTGAGGATATCATAGAATTCCTTGCATTTTTCTGAGGATCTTGAAATAAATCTATTCAAAGCTGCTACTCGGCCTATCAACCTTTGTACGTCCTTCATATTTGAGGGTGATTTTATATCCAGGATAGCTTTGATCTGCTCTGGGCTTGCTTCTATCCCCCCTTTTGTCACCATATATCCAAGAAACTTTCCTGCCCCCACTCCGAAATGGCACTTAGCAGGATTCAGCTTCATGTTGTATTGATCCAGGATATCAAATGCTCCCTTGATATCCTGTAGGTGATCCTCAGCTCTTTTAGATTTTACCACCATATCGTCAATATATACCTCCATGGTGTCCCCCAGCTTATCTTTGAACATCATGTTTACCAATCTCTGGTACGTTGCACCTGCATTTTTCAAACCGAAAGACATAGCAGTATAGCAATATATACCTGTTGGTGTCATGAAAGTAGTATCCTCCTGATCCGAAGGCTCCATTTGAATCTGCTGAAATCCTGAGGATGCGTCCATGAATGTTAACATTTCATGTCCGGCAGTAGCATCTACCATTGCATCGATATGAGGGAGAGGAAATGGATCTTTAGGACAAGCCTTGTTCAAGTCCGTGTAATCTACACAGACTCTCCATTTCCCGTTTTTCTTCTGTACCACAACTACGTTTGCTAGCCATCTTGGAAACTTGACTTCTCTGATCATCCTGGACTTCAACAATCTTTCAACTTCCTCTTGGATAATCGCATCCCGCTCAGGAGCGAATTTTCTTCTTTTTTGCTGAACAGGCTTGAATGATTTGTCAATTCCAAGCTTGTGAGTGATAATGTCTTTAGATATACCTGTCATATCCTCATGCTTCCATGCAAACGTTGACATCCTGCATTTCAAAAAGTTAGTTAACTGTTCTTCAATATCCTGAGGGATATTGGTTCCTACGAGCACCGAGATATCAGGATTATCCTGATCCAGGATAATTTTCTTCACATCCTGCTCCGAATCCTCCTCGATATCCTGGGCCCGCATCTTTAATTGCTATGCTGTACTAGGCTTAGTTGAGGATTTCATCGAGGATGAGTAGCATTCTTTCGCTTCCTGTTGATCACTTTCCACCTTGACAACCCCCCAAGGGGTAGGGATCTTGATGCATTGGTGATATGTTGATGGCACAGCCTTCATATCGTGAATCCAAGGTCTTCCCAGTATGATGTTATAGCAGGATAAGGAGTCCATCACACAGAAGCGTTGTATTGAGTTGACCCCTTCAACATATACTGGTAACTTTATCTCCCCTACGGTATTCCTAGCTTCTCCACTGAAACCAACGAGCACAGTGGACTTCGAAGTGATATCCATCGGAGATACATTCATCCTCTTCAATGTTTCCAGCTGGATTATATTGACAGAACTACCGTTGTCTACCAGTATCCTGCGTACAAAATGGTTAGCCACATATAATGTTATTACTAAAGCATCATGGCGAGGATCCTGAACAGTATCCCTGTCATCACTATTGAAAGTGATCACTTTATCAGTTGTGAGGGTAGTCATTCTGACTGGTCTGTCTCCCCTCTCGCTCTTAGCCTCCTTTGCATGTCTCTTGGCCGCCGAATACGAAGTCCCACAAATGTCGGATCCTCCTGAAATAAAGTTAATTATCTTGGCATCTGCTGGGGGTGATGCTGCTCGTTCAGGATCCTTCTCGGGATCCTGCCCTTTATTCTTCTTTTTCCCCAGCAAGTCCTTCAGATACCCCTTGCTTAACAGGTAACTTATCTCTTTCCTTAAAGCAATGCAATCCTCGGTCATATGCCCGAAGTCTTCGTGGAAGGCACACCATTTGGATTTATCCTTCCAATCAGCTTTCTGCTGGTTCTTTCGAGGCCACCTAGCTTTGTCCCCTAAGCCCTGCATAGCATACATTAATTCAGGTATATTAACAGAAAAGCAGTATTCAGATAAATCAGGATATTCTTCAGGATCCTCGTCTTCAACAGCGTTCACTTTCTTGTTATCATTTCTGCCATATGGCCTGGAGCGATATGGCTTATATGAGGTTTCTGATTTCCTGTTAGTTGATTCATAGGTTGAGGTAGAATTCATCCTCTCCTGCATCTTCTTGTCATCTTCCAGACAGATATATCTTAAAGCCCTGTTACGAGCTTCGTCGAGATTCCTGCAGGGATTCATTACAAGATTCTGATAAAACTGAGAATCCTTTTGTAATCCCATCTTAAAAGCTTGCACAGCTGTTGCAACATCAAGATGTGGGATATCCAAGGATTCTCGACTGAATTTGTTCACATAATCCCTCAAGGATTCCTGAGGCCCTTGAGTTATCATGTAAAGGTCACTGGTTAGTTTCTCAAAACTCCGACTACAAGAAAATTGACTGTTAAATAAATTAACCAAATGAGCAAACGAAGTAATTGAGTGAGGAGGAACGTTTAACAGCCATTTTAAGGCTGATCCTGTCAGAGTAGAACCAAATCCTTGCATAAGCATGCTTCCTTAAGCTCCGGAGGGATAGGGTTAATCTCCATTCTTTCCCTATACTGGGCAATATGCTCTTCAGGATCCGTAGTCCCATCATACAGCTTCATGTTGGGAGTCTGAAATCTTTTTGGGATTTCAGCATCACAGATGGGATATGCAAAGCGGGATATCCTGTGGCTGTCCTGGGATACTTCCGGAATTGGCTGGACCACTCCAGGTACACTGGATATCATGTCCTTCAATTTCTGGAGCTCCCTGGTAAATGTTGATGTCATACCTGCATCCTGCAAAGAGCCATTATTGTTAGTAGCAAGAATATTATTATTTGACACATTACCGTTCTGAGGATTTTGGCCATATCCTGAAGCATATCCTGAACTTCTCACAGTCGATATCCTGACCGAAGAGGGTATCTCAGGGGTATGATTCTGAGAATGGCTTGGGAAGATATTCCCCCTATTATCCTCAGTGTAAACTGCGGAACTGAAGTTCAAAGCCCTGGGTTGTATAGGAGTGACAGTTTCTTCAGCAGGTCTACTCGAGCTAGCTTTTAAGAGTTGTATTTCTCTTAACAACATTTGGTTAGTCTCCTGTTGCTGCCTCATTTATTCCTGCACACTTCCAAATAAAGTCAAAATTTCATCGTTAGAGGCTAAAACGGGAGCAGATCACTGGACACTCCGAGTAGGGATAACATCTTGAGATTGTGAAGAAAACGGCATCCTTGGAGGAGGTGGTGGAAGCACCGAACCAGTAGTAGCAGAGGTTGTAGCAGACATAGTGGAAGAGCTCATGTTTGATCTTGAGGCCATTGTAAACAATGTGGCAAAAAGTTTTGAAAATAGAAAACCGATTAATGATTTTACAAAGATTTTTAGTAAAAGTAGCACCACTTGCCCCACGGTGGGCGCCAAATTGTTTTGGTCAAAAATTACCTAAGCAATTAAGTGATCAAATTAGTTAAGTGAGGTAGTGTGCTAAAATTATGTGTAAAAAATATGCTAACCAAGTTAGATATGAAAACAGTTTCAGGATACAGCTCAGGATATAAAGCTGTATCTATGATCAAACAATGAGCAAAAAAGTAAAGGTTGACACGTGATGTACGAGGAAAGCCCTTGATCAATCTAGATCGCCGGCATAAAACCTCGGGAGCTGACAATCGCAGCTGCCTTGTTCTTCTATTGCTTCAAATATCGGGATACAGTGCAGGATGTGGTGCGGATCGACTATGTGTTACAATGTAATTTGAGTACAAGTGTTGTGTGTAGTGTTTGCGATGAACTAGAGAGAAAGTGTTTGAAAGTGTGTAAAATTGCGTGCCTTAAACTGATCCGCCCCCATCTATTTATAGTAAAGATAATGTAACAAACTATCCTAAACTTCCGGGATCCAGCGAATATTCCCACTCGAACGTTGAGGACCAAGTCTTTCGGGTTCAACGGCTTCCTCATAACAAATACGCCCGAGTCTTGAGGAGAAGAAGTCCTGATGACCGTTAGTAACTTACAGCCATTAACCTGCACGTGTTTAATTCACTCAACCTTAGGACATCGCCCAGGATGTTAGCAATATCCCCGTCCAGTATCCTACCTTGGCCTTCTTGGTCACATCGACGGTTCTTCCAAATGTCCCTTGGAAACTGTCAAGATTAATGACAAGTCCGAAACTAACCCAGACTTTACCCTCTGGACAGAGACTGAAAAACAGGCCATTTTGATCCTCCATTCCTCTCTCACGGAGGAGGCCATGGCCGAGGCTCTCGGTCTCTCCACTGCTCGCCAGATCTGGTGTGCTCTCGAGGCTGCCTACAGCCATCAATCGATCGAACGTATGCACACCCTTCGTGATTCCCTTCGTCAACTGACGAAAGGGCAGTCCTCAGTTGCTGAGTTTGGCCGGAAGTTCAAACTTATATGCGAACAGTTGGCCGCCATCGGTCACCCGGTGGAAGAACATGACAAACATCACTGGTTCTTATGTGGTCTTGGTGCCGCTTTCGAAAATTTCTCTACCTCTCAACGAGCAATCGTTCCTCGCTCCTCATTCCGTGATTTGCTTGCCCAAGCAGAGAGTCACGAAATGTTTCTCCAATCGATTCATGCCTCAAACCCTCCCCAAGCCGCCTTCGTTGCCCGTGAGTTTCGCAACAACCATGGTTCCAATTCCCGTTCTGGCCGTGACTCGAACAATCGTGGCCAATCTCGTCAGTCCGCTAATCGTGGTAGGTCGAACGGTAACCGTCGACCACCTAATTGTCAATTGTGCAGGAAAGAGGGTCATTATGCCAGTTCTTGCCCCGACCTCGGATCGTTTGCCAAGAAAACTGTCCCTCTTGATGCTAATCTAGCACAGGCATTCCATGCCCAGTGCAACATTGCTCCAGACGTTCCAGATTGGAACGCCGACACGGGAGCTACCGGTCACATGGGTCCGAATGCAAATGGTCTTGCCGATGTTCTCCCAAATCCCGGTAAAAACTTTGTTACTTTTGGCAATGGCCTTTCCTCGCCAATTACTCATATCGGCACGGGTCGTTTAAATGACAACATTTCTTTACAGAACGTCCTTATTGTGCCAAATTTAACGAGAAACTTGCTTTCTGTTAGTAAATTAACCAATGACTCTCCTGTTGATGTCTTGTTTTCTAATACGTTCTTTAATATTCAGGACCGAAAAACCAAGGCGGTTCTTGCACGGGGAACATGTGAAAACGGACTATATGTCCTATCTCAAAGTCATAAAGCCTTGGTTGCTGCCTTGCAAGTTCCTCATCTTCGTGCGTCCGTGGATAAATGGCATAGTCGTTTAGGCCACGTAGCTTTTGATGTTATTTTCAAATTGAATAAATTTGGACATTTGTTTGTTACTTCTTTATTACCGAAACCGGGGCTTTGTTCATCTTGTCAGTTATCTAAATCTCATCGTTTACCTTTTATTGAAAATGATAAACGTGCATCTAATGTTCTTGATTTGATACACTGTGATCTTTGGGGTCCAGCACCCGTTCCATCCACCGATGGATATTTATATTATGCTATATTTGTTGATGACTTTTAACGGTTCACATGGTTCTATCCTCTAAAAGCTAAATCAGATTTCTTTACTATTTTTAGTGTATTTTTACCATTTGTCCAGAACCAATTTTCGTGTACCGTCAAAGCATTTCAAAGTGACGGTGGAACCGAGTTCACCAACAATAGAGTTCAACAACTCTTACAACAAAATGGCATTCATCATCGTGTGTCATGCCCACATACCCCTCAACAAAACGGTAGGGCCGAGCGCAAGCATAGACATATCACCGAAACGGGTCTTGCCATGTTATTTAACTCACATGCACCCGCAAACCTTTGGGTTGATGCCTTTGCTTCGGCCACATTTCTTATTAATCGTCTCCCATCATCGGTTTTATCTGATAAATCACCATTTGAGATGTTGTTTCACAAACCACCCTCCTATGCGAATCTTCGCGTTTTCGGGTGTCGCGTTTTCCCGTATTTACGTGATTACGCAAAACATAAACTTCAACCTCGTAGCGCGCCATGTATTTTCATTGGGTATAGTCCCAAACACAAGGGCTATCGATGTTTCGATCCCTCCTCATCCCGTGTTTACATTACGCGTCATGCAAAGTTTGATGAAGACGTCTTTCCATTTAGTGGTTTTGTCCCTCCTATAGACGAAGCCAAACTAGTCTTCTCAAATTTTGATGACTCCCTTCCTTCCCCAACTGCCATTCCATCCACATCCACATCCTCTTTTTCTACTTCTTTTTCCACACCACCAAACTCAGATTCCCAGCCAGTTTACTGTCCTTGTAGTTCCTTTGTTTTTCCATCGGACCAAACTACCCACATTGAACCTGAGGCCCAACTCCAACAAACTGAACCCCAGGCCCAAACACCACCACCATCGCCCATTGCTCAACCAAACCCACCATCTCCACCGATAATTCAACACCCGCCTCCCGCTCACCCTTCCGCACCTCATCCACCCTCCCCTCAACCATACTCTGCTGAACCAGACCCGCCGCCCTCTGTGTCCATTCATCCAATGAACACACGTTTCAAGTCTGGGATCTTCAAGCCAAAGCATGTAGCCGATCTATCCATTGCTTCGGCATCAGCCTTGCACCATGCCTTATTGGCCTCTCATGATCCTAAGGGTTTCAAATCGGCCATGAAACAACCCAAATGGGTTGATGCTATGAAGGTGGAAATGTATGCTCTCATAAACAACAACACATGGGAGTTGGTTCCACGTCCCACCTCACACAACATTGTTGGCTCAAAATGGATTTTTCGAACCAAATACAAGTCCGATGGATCAATTGACAAATACAAAGCTCGTTTGGTAGCTCAAGGATTCACGCAAATTCCCGGTATTGACTACTCTCACACGTTTAGTCCGGTCGTTAAAGCCACTACCGTGCGTGTTGTCCTTGCTCTCGCCATGATTCATAAATGGTCCTTACGCCAACTCGATGTTAACAATGCATTTCTAAACGGTCACTTAAACGAAACCGTTTACATGGAACAACCGCCGGGTTTTGTTGACAAACAACGACCCACCCATGTGTGTCGTTTAAAGAAAGCTCTTTACGACCTAAAACAGGCTCCTCGAGCCTGGTTTCATCGCCTCAGCTCGTTCCTTGTTTCTCTCGGTTTTCAATGTAGTCGCGCTGACCCATCTCTTTTCGTGTACAAGAAAGAGTCAACCATTCTCTACCTTCTTGTGTACGTGGACGACATAATATTAACCGGAAACAATGAATCTCTCATCTCTCGCTTCACCACTCGTCTCCACAGGGAGTTTGCTATCAAAGACTTGGGTTGTCTAAGTTACTTTCTTGGTCTTGAGGTCGTAAAGTCCAACACCGGTCTCTTTCTCACCCAATCTAAGTATGCTCGAGATATCCTAACTCGGGCCGGCCTCCTGGATGCAAAACCTATGGCCACACCGCTGTCAACATCAGATGTTTTTTCATCCGATGGCACTCCATTTCACGACCCCACCCTCTATCGTTCATTAGTCGGTGCACTCCAATATCTAACCATCACACGGCCCGACCTATCTTATGCCGTAAACCAAGCCAGCCAATACCTTCAACAACCCACCTCTACCCATTTTCAATTGGTAAAACGTATTCTTCGGTACGTAAAGGGAACTCTCTCTTATGGGCTTACTTTTGACAGGCCACCGTCAACAGCTTTAGTCGGATATTCGGACGCCGATTGGGCTAGATGTATTGAAACGCGGCGTTCAACATATGGTTACTCCATCTATCTAGGTGGTAATCTAGTTTCCTGGAGCGCGAAAAAGCAACCTACCGTTGCTCGGTCAAGTTGTGAATCCGAATACCGTGCAATGGCAAATACAGCGGCAGAGATCATTTGGTTAACTCACCTCCTCCGAGAATTGCATGCACTTCCGTCTACACGTCCCACTATCTTATGCGAAAACAGGAGTGCAATCTTCCTAAGTCAAAATCCGGTGTCACACAAGCGGGCAAAACACATTGACATTGATTACCATTTTGTTCGGGAGCTGGTTTCGTCTGGTCGTTTACACACTAAATTTGTGCCAACCAATCTTCAAGTGGCGGATATCTTCACCAAAAGCTTGCCAAAACCGTTGTTCGAGAAGTTTCGTTTATTACTTCGTGTCGGACCGCCACCTTTTCGATTGACGGGGGATAATAGGAGTTAATTGTGCACAAGTTTAAATTTGAATTATTCTGTATTTAATGTGTATTATTAGGTAGTTATTGTGGGAGATATTTTCTCCATTTTCTTAGTTTGTCTGGTTGTATATATGGAGGTGGTCTTCAATAGAATTATTCAACTTTTCCAATTATCTCAGATACGTTTTTTTTAAATGGCTTGTTTTGCCCGAAGTTTATCTCAAACCTGTTTTCATCTGACCCTCAACCTCACTTGGCTCAATTGTTTTGCTACATTATGTAGTTATGAATACATAATTATAGGGTTTGACATTTTTTGTTCCTTAGGCCGGTGGGTGTGGCAGCGTTATGTGGAAGCGAGATGCTAAGGTGTAGTAGTGCAGCTTGAACGAAAATTTAGTGGGGGCCAGACTCTCAAAATCTAATTAGTGGGTAATGGGCTCTTTAAAATCCGATATTTTATACTACAAAAAAATTAGAATTTTTCGGTAAAATTAACATTACGAGAGAAAAATCCAAGGGGGATAGGGCACCCGGGCCACAAGTATTCTCCGCCACTGCTAACGTGGCTACCTCGTACCACTATGAAATCTCCCCCTACCCCCAACCCCATGTGATTTGTCATGACCCCGGACCCGGTTTTACCCGTTTCGGGAGCCGCGGGACAGAAATCCCGTGGTATTTATTTATTTGAGTTTAACAGCGGAAGTTTATCATCAGGATCGTTGTAAAGCTAAAATTTTCCCGATTATTTTATTTCACAATTCGGGATAAAACCCCGGTAATTTACAATATTATGATTTTACAAAACATATTTCTTTATTTAATAATGAGCCACTTTCTTAAGCTTGCAGTGCTCCGTAGCACCTTTCCTGAATCACAACAGATCACCTGAAACATGTTTGAAAAAGGTTTTGTCAGCGGGAAATACTGAGTGAATCATTCTATTTACAAAAATAACCTATTTGTTATAATTTACAGTATTAAGAGCGATTACAATGTTTCTATCTTTTGAATTAACTGATCCAGTTGTCACTTGACCGGACTAATGACTGTGGACATATCACTTGCTGGGTCCGTTCACCCACAAGTGATAAATAATTAGTAGCTATGTGCACATCCCCCCACATACTGGCAGTAATTTCAGATTACATAGACTTAATCCCTGTAATTATAACCTTTGAAAATAAACCTGATTTTGAAAGTAATAAAATAAAAAGAGAATGACTCACATTGCAGATTTAACACGGATAGAGTTTACTCTACGGTTTAGCCTTGTTAACCTAATTTAAATAACAATGCACACAAAACTGGGTTAGTAATCAATACAGCATTTACGATAACTCACGAGATCAACCTTCACAACGAATGACAAAGTGCTATGCTTAAACATCCATCGAATTAACGATTAATGACAAAGCATCACCCTAATGCGGGCAGCACTTAAACATCCATTGAGTACATTGATCGATCGGAAAATGAATCGTAATAGCGATCGAGTTATTACCCTGTTTTGCGGCAGCACTTCGTGAGTTGTGTGTGTTGTGAAACTATTTATACTATAACTCAATGTATATTTGGAATTTTTACGTCGAACTGACACTCAATTACATGAAACAGACTGTTCTATTTATACTTGAAAATGGTCTCCCCCGCGTGTCGCGAAGGGTGACCTTGTTTCTGTCGCGTGTCGCGGGAGGTAACAATCTACCCTAGGGTAGCCTTGTGTCCCAGTAGGCTTGCTGAGTTGGTTTCGTATTATTTCGAATTTTTGACAATGAACTGGATAGATATTACCAATTAGGGTTTACCCCCCCCCCCCTGAGTTTTAGGGGCTCTAATCCTGATTCCGATTGTTCTGAAAATTTTAGGGTTTATGCAGAATCACTTGGGTTTCTCAATTAGGGTTTCCTATTGGTCAATTTAAAGTAATAATTAAGACTTTTTAATGAGAGTTGTTACATTCTCCCCACCTTAATAAAAATCTCGTCCTCGAGATTTACTGGAATAAGTGTGGATACTTTCGCTTCATTTCTGATTCCAGCTCCCAAGTGTATTCAGCTCCTCGCTTTGAATCCCACTTTACTTTAACTAGCACTAGTCGCTTGTGCTTGAGAAACTTTACTTTTCTGTCTTCTATCTGAAGAGATTTCTCAACAAATTTTAACTTTTCGTTTACCTCTATGTCTTGAAGAGGTACTACCAGAGATTCGTCTGCTAGACATTTCTTGAGATTGGATACATGAAATACATCATGTACTCCAGCTAATTCTTCTGGTAGTTGTAAACGATAAGCAACTGGTCCTATACGTTGGATTACTGGAAATGGTCCTACGTATCTTAGACTTAGCTTTCCTTTCTTACCGAATCTAACAACTCCTTTCCAAGGAGAAACTTTTAACAGTACTCTGTCTCCAACTTGGAATTCTAATGGTTTGCATCTATTGTCTGCATAACTCTTCTGGCGATCTCGAGCCGTTTTCAGCCTTTCCTTGATTTGTGTAATCTTATGAGTCGTTTCTTGTACAATCTCCGGACCTGATAATTGACTTTCTCCTATTTCTGCCCAACAAACTGGAGTTCTGCATTTTCTTCCATACAGTGCTTCAAATGGGGCAGTTTCAATACTTGAATGATAACTATTATTATAGGAGAATTCAATTAATGGTAAGTGATTATCCCAATTCCCACCAAAATCTATTACACATGCTCTGAGCATGTCTTCTAGAGTTTGGATTGTTCTTTCACTTTGCCCGTCCGTTTGAGGATGATATGCAGTACTTAGGTTTAGTCGAGTTCCCATTGCTTTTTGGAAACTTGTCCAAAAATGAGAAGTAAAACGACTATCCCTATCTGAAACAATGGAGAGTGGAACTCCATGTAAGGATACAACTTCATCTACATACAACTTTGCCAATCTTTCCATGCTAAAGGTTTCTTTCATAGGTAAAAAGTGAGCAGATTTGGTTAATCGATCCACAATTACCCAAATCGCGTCATTACCTTTTCTGGTTTTGGGTAACTTAGTAACAAAATCCATTGTAATAAGTTCCCATTTCCATACAGGCATTTCTAACTGTTGTAGTAGACCTGAAGGTTTCTGATGTTCTGCCTTAACTTGTGAACAAGTAAGACACTTTGATACATACTTAGCTATATCCTTTTTCATACCTATCCACCAGAAATTCTTTCTTAAATCTTGGTACATCTTATTGTTTTCTGGATGTATAGTATACCTAGATTTATGAGCTTCTTCCAAAATCTTATTTCTTAATTCTCCCTGTTTTGGTACCCAAATCCTTTTCTTATGGAATCTCCAAATTCCATCAGCTCCTCGTTCTAAATCTTTTATTCGTCCCTTCATTCCTTCAGCAATATCTTCTATTGCTGTTTCTTGAAAATACTTTAGTTGTTCCATTAAATCTAACTGTAGATTTAATCTGAGAGCACGAACCCGTCGTTGTTTCTCATGGTACTTACGACTTAAGGCATCTGCAACTACATTTGCCTTTCCTTCGTGATATTGAATATCACAATCGTAATCACTTAAGATTTCCATCCATCTCCTTTGTCTCATGTTTAACTCTTTTTGCCCAAAAATATATTTTAAACTTTTGTGGTCTGTATAGACAGTAAATTTACTTCCGTAAAGATAATGTCTCCAAATCTTAAGGGCAAAAATTACAGCTCCTAACTCTAAGTCATGAGTCGTATAATTTTCTTCGAGCTTTTTCAATTGCCTTGAAGCATACGCAATTACTTTCTTGTGTTGCATTAGCACACATCCTAATCCTAGTTTTGAAGCATCACAATAAACTTCAAAATCTTCAGTCCCTTCTGGTAAAGCTAGGATTGGAGCATTTGTTAATTTCTGCTTCAATATTCTAAAGGCTTCTTCTTGTTTAGGTCCCCATTCAAACTTAATGGCTTTACAGGTTAGGTTAGCTTAGTTAATGGTACAGCTATCTTGGAAAAATCCTTAATAAACCGTCTATAATATCCAGCTAGACCTATAAAACTTCTAATTTCCATTGCGGTTTGCGGAATCTTCCAATTGGTAATTGCCTCTATCTTTGCAGGATCTACATGAATCCCTTCGTGATTTACCATGTTTCCTAAGAATTGCACTTCCTTTAGCCAAAATTCACACTTCGAGAATTTGGCGTACAACTTTTCTTTTCTTAACAAAGTTAAGAGTGCATACAAGTGCTGACAATGTTCGTCCTGACTTTTTGAATAAATAAGTATATCATCTATGAAGACAATTACAAATTTATCCAAATACGGTTTACAGATCCTATTCATCATGTCCATGAATGCTGCAGGTGCATTCGTTAACCCAAAGGGCATGACTGTAAACTCGTAATGACCATACCTAGTTCTGAAAGCTGTTTTAGGTATGTCTTCCTCTTGTACTTTTAATTGATGATATCCAGAGCGTAAATCTATCTTAGAGAAATATCTAGCCCCCTGAAGTTGATAAAAAAGATTCAATCCTAGGTAATGGGTATCGATTCTTAATTGTAATTTTATTCAATTCTCTATAATCAATACACATTCTCATTGAACCATCCTTCTTCTTTACAAACAACACTGGAGCTCCCCAAGGGGATGAGCTAGGTTGTATGAATCCTTTACTTAGTAATTCATCTAATTGCTTCTTTAGTTCTAACATTTCGGTAGGAGCTAACCGATAAGGTGCCTTGGCTATCGGTGTAGTTCCTGGAATTAGATGAATCCTAAATTCTACTTCCCTATCTGGTGGTAATCCAGGTAACTCTTCTGGGAATATATCTGGGTATTCTGAGACTACAGGAATTTCCTTAAGTTCTTTACCCTTAGTACTAATGATTACTGAAATCATATATACTATTCCTTGTTTTCGTTCATAACTAGCAACTTTCATTACTGATATGAACTTCATGGGCTTACGCGGTTTATCTCCTGTAATCATGATTACTTCTCCAGTAGGTGCTTGAATTTCTATAGAGTTTTTATCACAAATGATTTGAGCATGGTTGGCTATTAACCAATCCATTCCTAACACAACATCAAATTCAGCTAATTTCATAGGTAACAGATTTGCAGAAAATTTATGACCTGAAAGTTCTATTTCTACTTTTTGCAAAACCTGGTCTATTTTAACTGAATTCCCATCTGCGGTTTCGACTGTAAAAATCTGCCTAATGTTGGTTAAAGGTAACTTAAGAGCTTGACAGAATAAAGTATTGATAAAACTTTGGTTTGCACCAGAGTCAAATAATACTTTTGCGTATACTTTGTAAACTAGGAACGTACCAGCTATAACATCTGGAATGAGTTCTGCTTCTTGAGTGGTTAGCTGGAATGCTCTGACATTTTTCTTAGTAGCTCCGTCAGTTGCCTTGGCTTTGTTGTCTGCTGGTTTGAATAATTTAGGACATTCTGTTTTGAAATGTCCGGCTTCTCCACAATTGTAACAAATTATGGATTTCTTTCTGCAGTTTTCTTCACGATGTCCTACAGTTTTGCAAAAATTGCAATATATCTTACATTTTCCAAAATGTTTCTTTTTGCAATTTTGACAGAACGGCAAAGTTGAAGATTGCCCTGTTCCTCTTTTCTTGAAGCTGTTATTATTACCCGTACGAAATCCTTGGGTAATTTTCTGAGCCAGTTCCTTTTTCCTGTCTTCATCTCTTGTGCGTACCAGTTCATCAGTTAGGGTGTTGGCTAGTTCTACTGCATCGTCAATAGTGCGAGGTCTCGCAGCTTTAACGATATTGCGGATTTCGCTAATTAATCCCCAAATGTAGCGAGAAATGAGTACCGGCTCTGGCAAAGCCAGCGTTGGTACCACCCTAGCATATTCGAAAAATGTTGAAGTATATCCTCGACAGTCCACATTAACCATCCGATGGTTTAGGAACTTATTTGCCATTTGATCTTTTTCATATTCGGGACAGAATTTTCTTTCTACCAGACTCTTAAATTCTTCCCAGTTTATGGCATAGGCCACAATCCTTCTTTTAGCTTGTATCACTGTGTTCCACCATTCTAACGCCCCTTATTTAAAAAGATTAGACGCATACATAACTTGGTCTTCTTCAGCACATTTGCTTATAGCAATTACTGCCTCAGTTTTCTCTAACCAACGTAATGATGCAATAGCCCCTTCATTACCTGAAAACTCAGTTGGTTTACAGGCAAGGAATTCTTTGTAAGTGCAACCAGGTGTTGCAGCTTTCATTTTCTTGAAAATTGGGGTTTGCAGATCATTATTGTTATTAACATGATTTCCGCCTCCATTTATACTATTACTAAAATTGTCGCCTTGAGTACGTTTACTAGGAATGATTGATTGCGGTTTAACAGGTTTTTGAACAGCAGCAACAATTGCTGGAATAGCATTGGCTATTCCTTGTGCAACGATATCCTCTATATCTTGTCTATTTAACAATTGTTCTTCCTGAATTTGCTCGGATTGATTTACTTCATTTACTGGTTCATTATCAATGTTTGCCATCTGATAATTTATAGATAAATAATTAGTATAAAAGGAATAATCCGATGTCACAATTAATTGCACATAATCACGTAAACGAATATACAAACAAAATCTAAAATTTCATTTAGTTTATAAATTATATCATGCCTCTATATACAACCGTTTTATTATTTATTTTACAAATACTGATTTTACTATTACTATTACACAACCACAGTTTTACCAACCCACTATCTTTCGTCATTTGTCTTCCTAAAAATGAAGCTCCCTTTCATCATACTTCCAAGCAATTTGTCCCCCTATCTCCCGAATTCTACTTCCCGCATCCATTAATTCTTCACCAAAATGGCGAAGTTCAGCCAGATTTTCGTTACTCATGGGTGGATTTGGTAATGGTTCTGGATCGAATTGCGGAAGAAAGGAATAAGGACTGTTGACAATGTTTTGGAATTGCCAATCATTCGTCCACCATTCGTCCATTCCTAAAGGTTGGGAGTGGATTATTGGTTCTGGGATTGCTGGTTCAAGATTTATAGGGATTTGATTTTCAATAGGACGAGTAAAAATATTTGTATTGACAGGCTGAATAGTTTCACAGCTTGCCAATATAAAATCTATTTCCTCCTGAAAAGTCATTCCCTGGTTTTGTTTGGAGCTTTCTCCAATTTCCATCTGAGTTGGTCTAGAACCTTTTCCAACCTCCATTTCTATTTCCTTAGAATATTCCTCAAATTGTATTCCCATTTCTTTAGCATCTTCCCCCACTTCTATCTCCAAATCCTGCGGTTTCGAACTTTCCCTGATTTCAATTTCTTTTCCTTTTTCTAAAGGATTGTTTATTTTAGGAAGTTTCGTAACTGGCTTTTTCCTACGTATACGACTCCCCCATACGTATTTCCTTCTTTTCTTTGGTTTTGGCTTTTTCAAAGGTGGAGCGTTGAATTCTACAGGTTGTTCCACATCAGGAAAATACCCAGTAAACTCTTTAGAAACTTCTATATTTACAGGGTATAGGTTGAGATTCTCTAGGGCTTCCGATAACTCATTCATGCTGTTTAATATACAAGTAAAATACAAAAATGCTAAGTTAAAATTTATAACAATATTTAGAAATAACCTTTAAATTTTATTACATACCCTATTACTATTTTACACAAAAGAAAATGAACAATTTTTTTTAACATACTAGGTTTTATTTATTTACTAGATGATATCTCGGCTTGTAAGTGATATGATTTGCTAAAATTGAAATCAATTATTTAAAGATCTGGATTTACTGCTACTGTAGCTAGCATATAAAGATCTGCCCATTTTTCGTCTAACTTATCTTCCCAGGGTGATTTACTGATTAATTCCTGGGTTTCCTTTTTAACTTTCTTTTTTCGGGATTTCCTTAATTTCTCCTGGCTTTTTCTAATAATTAAACTTCTTTTATCAGGAGAAAGTGGTTCCTCGTATTGGGCTTTTCGAACAAATATTCCTTCTTCAGGAATTGCAGGAAGTTTTGAGGATTTAGTTTGGGATGAACTTCCCTTCTCATTGGATGACCTATCTAATTTAAGATAGATGCTGGAAAGCTTTTTCTTACCCATACTGTAACTAACAAATAGTCAGTTAATGAAACACATAATCACATAATAGTAATCAGGAAAAATTAAGTATTTCTAAATACTTAATTAGCTTAACTCAGTGGCTCTGATACCACCTTTTTCTGTCACGACCCCGGACCCAGTTTTACCCGTTTCAGGAGCCGCGGGACAGAAATCCCGTGGTATTTATTTATTTGAGTTTAACAGCGGAAGTTTATCATCAGGATCGTTGTAAAGCTAAAATTTTCCCGATTATTTTATTTCACAATTCGGGATAAAACCCCGGTAATTTACAATATTATGATTTTACAAAACATATTTCTTTATTTAATAATGAGCCACTTTCTTAAGCTTGCAGTGCTCTGTAGCACCTTTCCTGAATCACAACAGATCACCTGAAACATGTTTGAAAAAGGTTTTGTCAGCGGGAAATACTGAGTGAATCATTCTATTTACAAAAATAACCTGTTTGTTATAATTTACAGTATTAAGAGCGATTACAATGTTTCTATCTTTTGAATTAACTGATCCAGTTGTCACTTGACCGGACTAATGACTGTGGACATATCACTTGCTGGGTCCGTTCACCCACAACTGATAAATAATTAGTAGCTATGTGCACATCCCCCCACATACTGGCAGTAATTTCAGATTACATAGACTTAATCCCTGTAATTATAACCTTTGAAAATAAACCTGATTTTGAAAGTAATAAAATAAAAAGAGAATGACTCACATTGCAGATTTAACACGGATAGAGTTTACTCTACGGTTTAGCCTTGTTAACCTAATTTAAATAACAATGCACACAAAACTGGGTTAGTAATCAATACAGCATTTACGATAACTCACGAGATCATCCTTCACAACGAATGACAAAGTGCTATGCTTAAACATCCATCGAATTAACGATTAATGACAAAGCATCACCCTAATGCGGGCAGCACTTAAACATCCATTGAGTACATTGATCGATCGGAAAATGAATCGTAATAGCGATCGAGTTAGTACCCTGTTTTGCGGCAGCACTTCGTGAATTGTGTGTGTTGTGAAACTGTTTATAATATAACTCAACGCATATTTGGAATTTTTACGTCGAACTGACACTCAATTGCATGAAACTGACTGTTCTATTTATACTTGAAAATGGTCTCCCCCGCGTGTCGCGAAGGGTGACCTTGTTTCTGTCGCGTGTCGCGGGAGGTAACAATCTACCCTAGGGTAGCCTTGTGTCCCAGTAGGCTTGCTGAGTTGGTTTCGTATTATTTCAAATTTTTGACAACGAACTGGATAGATATTACCAATTAGGGTTTACCCCCCCCTGAGTTTTAGGGGCCCTAATCCTGATTCCGATTGTTCTGAAAATTTTAGGGTTTATGCAGAATCACTTGGGTTTCTCAATTAGGGTTTCCTATTGGTCAATTTAAAGTAATAATTAAGACTTTTTAATGAGAGTTGAACCGACGCTTGGTAAAGTGAGAAAAAGTAAGTAGGTGACGAGTTTAAAACGGATTTTAGCAACGTTACCCGACCGCCATATTGAAGAAACACTAGATAAACGACTGGAATCAATTCATCCAGGGGGTTAGGTTCTGCATAAAAATGGTGGTTCTCTCTCGTTTGATTCAAAGGGACAGACCTTCTTCTCCAATCGAATACTGCAAAACAGAACACCGTTAGTCTCGTCACGGGGAGAAGGGAGGTTCTCTCCGTGACCACACTCCGGTGTGAGAATAAGTATGTGTTTATGAAGAAGAAGAAGTAGTATTGATGAAGTGAATGTAACTTGAAGTTCATACCTGAATTACTCTTCTATTTATAGCCGGGAGTTTGGGCGGGAAAACTTGTTATTGAAATGTTGACAGAAGATGCTAACTCCGTAAGCGGTTATTTCTCCTTCCGTTAATCTTCTTGATCTGTCGTGGGAGCACACGGATCACTGTTTAGATCAATGACTGGGGAGCTGCCACGTGGAAAGTGGGCAAGTGGAGGTTTCTCTCCAATTCCATGCCATCATCATGATTTCAGGGTGGCCTGGGATGATGACACGTGTCCCAGACGGTTATAACCGTCTGGTGGTGCACGATTGAGTCTTCTGGAAGATTATTGCCATAATCCGGTGTGACTCCTTATCGTGTGGTATCGGCTTAATAAATAATATCCAAGTCTGGGTATTTATTTAAGCGGGTGTGCTTGCTGGGATTTTTATCCCTTTGTTATGGAGAATCGGCGCAAGGACTTATAAATTTCCTTTTGGCACGCAAGTGTTTGCTTACTATTCTTCTTAATTTCCTTTTGTAAAACCAGTGCGCCGCCGCGCAAGGTTTTAAGGATGGTTAGAAGACGAGGTTGTGGTATGATCTCAAGTACTTAAAGTGAGGTTTTTGGGACCTTACCCCTTCAAGTCCCCCCAGTCTAGTGTTGCTCTTATGCAAAATAAGTGGAGCATTAGACTATGAGAGAGAAGTACTTTGCTGAAGATTTTTTGGTGCGAAAGTGGAGAATCTTTTATGAAAAGATACACTTTGCCCATTATTTTTGGGTTTACTGAGAAAATTTGACCTTTGGTCTGTCAAAAGGTGCAGTAATGACTGTTGACGTGTGACAGCTGTTACTGTCAGCCTGTATATTACTGTCTGTGTTTTGCACGCGCGCGTGAACTCGCGTTTGTGCTCTTCCCCACCCACCTTCTGACGCTTGGATAACTGTACCCTCCCGAAAAAGGTGTTGTTGCAGTTAACTAGGCTATTTGTGGCAGTGGGTATATAAGTATTTTGGGTTTCCTATTTCCAGTAATCATTACTTCGTTGAAACCCTTTTTCCTCTTTGTCTTCTTTATCCATTCTTTAGAAAGAATTGCAATTTCTTCCTCCTATGTTAACCGGAGATCATCACGAAGACTCAACGGAAGAAATGTCTGTCAAACTTCCACCATTAAAGTGGTCTAGGGCAACTTTTGATGGCTTGATTCGGAATCTCAGGTTCCCAAAAAACTGTGGTGCCCTTTACCCTGAAGAAGGTCAGACGGCGGCGGATGCTCCAGCCGGGTATGTGACCTTGTTTTGGGATTTCTTTTGTGCAGGCAACTTTCGTTTTCCTGTAACAAAATTCTTTTTTGAAATTCTTGAGTATTACAAGTTCCACATCTCCCAGATGCACCCAATCGGTATGGTTAGGGTTTGGCATTTTGAATTTGTGTGCCGTACGATGCATATTGAACCGACGGTTTCTCGATTTCGAGTTTTTCATCAAATGCACTGTACTCAAGGGTTCTATTATTTTGTTCAAAGAGCTTCGGCGAAGAAGATTTTGCTTCATCCTCCAAAATCATTCCATGACTGGAAACAAAAATTATTTTTCATCAAGGCAGGGGTTTTTCCGATGAAGATGATTTTTAGGGGAAAAGACGACGTTCCCACCGAAACCATTCAGACTCCTGTTGATGAAAATTGGTACCAGGATCTGAAAGACGTTCCGTCTATTGCCTTACCGGAGAAAGCCCTTGTTGGTGCCAGTATGAGTCTGAACTGGAGGATGGAACGAGAAGAGAAGCCGGTGTGCATGGAAGATGGCAAGAGTAAGATTTTTGCCCTGTTTCGTTACTTCTGACTCTTTTTTTTTTTTGAAGTTTATCTTCACTTCTCCTTCTTTCCAGTTGTCTCGCTATACGTTGTTGCGTTTGAGAGAGAAGGTGGAAAGATGTCTACTATTGCAAAAAAGCCAGATGAGGAACTGTGGTATCACCATATTGTGAAGAATTTTGTTCTTCCACGGGATAATGATCTTTCCGCGCAACCTGCTGCTGGTTCTGGTAAGCTTTTATAGTAGTATTTTTTGTTTGTTACTTTTGCGCGTGTGAATGAGTTAACGCTGTGTTTTTGCAGTAGGTGAACTGTCTAATTTGGGCATAGGCCCTGAAAAGAAAAGACGCACGCCAACCGCTACTGCTGCGCCAAAGAAGAATGACTCTGAAAAAGCTCAGTGTTCTAAGGCCAAAAATGTTGGGGGAGAGAAGAAAGGTATGCGCCGCTCTTCTGACTCCTGGTGTGATTATGTGGTTGTTTCTGATTCTTTGGAGGGTCTTGCGTCTGCAGTTATAAGAAGACCGAAACCGGAGCTGAAAGATACTACTGATATCCCTCCATCAAATCCTGATGATCCCATTGATTTGGAATCAAGCCCTGGGCACTTAGTGAGGAATAAAGCAGGGAAAAGAAAACAGTCTGGCGCTGAAGCTGAAGGTCAGCCTGCAAAGAAGATTCCGAGGAAGAAGATTACCAGGAGAGGCAATCTGGATGCCTTTATTTCAGAGTCTGTTCCTGGTGAGTGTCATATTTTGCTCTCTTCTTATGCCTATTGAATATTTTGTGATTTATAAGCTTTGTTTTTCAGAAAAACCAATGTCTCCTATTCCCACAGAACCGTTGCCTGTGGTTAATGAAGAACTCCCACCCTCTCCTCCGCGCGCATCTATTGCTGATCAGTTAAAGAACACTGAGGTTCGTGAGGGTGAGACGGAGAAGGCTACTGGGGTTGAGGATCTTGGGGCCGATAAGCCTGTTGATGTTGTTGCGGATGCAGAAAAGGTTATTAGCCCAGAGATTGCGAATGGTGATGGTAACCCACAAGCCCCTAAACTTGCTGCGCATGATTCGGAAAAAGGGAAGGCTGCCGAGGAAATCCCTATTACGAATCCTCCTTCCAAAGCTTCTGGTTTTATGCCTGAGAACATTGAGAAGGTTTCTGCTGAAGACCAAGGCTCATTCTCTGATGCTGGCAAGAATTCTCCAATCCGCCCAGATGAGACTCTGGGGGATTACTATTATAGAACTTATTCGGAAAAGGATGCTTCCGACATTCATGTCCCTGTTTGGAATCTGAAGAAGGGTGACACCTTTTAAGATTGGCGCGTGTGCCGGGACTGGCTACAGGGGATCTTTCCACCTGGAGAAATTAAGTTTCAAGAAGGGCGTCTCCATGACCAAACTTACCATGCCTACCTTGAGGAGGTTGCTTCTTATACATCCACTACGCATCGCATAGTGCGTGAGTGGCACAGTATGCATAAGGAGTGGTCTGCCTTTAAGGTATCCAAGAAGAAAGTTGTTGATGATGAGAGCCGTGTTGCCCAGTTAAGGGCTAAACTAGAAGCTGATCAGGCCAAGTTTGAGGCTGATCGAAAGACTGAAGAATGGTCTGTTGCGGGTTGGAAGAGAAAAGCGGAAGCCGAAGCTGCCCTTCTTTCCGAGGAGTGCAAGAACTGGAAGAAGATATGCGAGAAAGATAATGCCGAAAAGATGGGTCTCCGCAATGTTATCAATAATCTCAAGGCTGAAGTTAAGAAATTGAAGAAACAGGATGCGGAGATCGAAAAGTTGAAGAAAGAAAAGGCTGATGCTGAAGCTGCGCGGGAAGAGGCGTGTTCACACAGGGAGCGAAGTGAACAACGAGAGGTACAAGCGTGCGCCACTCTTGTTCTTAGAGATAAAGAGATAGAAGAACTTACTGCTTTGCTTTCTGACCAGGAACAACTCAAGAAAGATTTGGAGCTTGCACGTTCTGAAAAGGCTGAAGCTTCCCGCTGTCTAGCTGAGACTGAGGAGAAACTAGAATATTCTGAAATGGCACAAGCGACAGTGGAAAGTGAACTTGAGCCTTTAAAAGGTGACATGCTATGGCTGAAAGAACGCGGGATTGCAAGTGTAAGTTGTTTTCTACTTGTTCTTCTTGTGGACATGTTCTGCGCTTTCCCTTTATTCACCTTTCTTGTCTTTATAGGTTGCTGAGTCGGTGTTGAATTCTGAAGAGCTGGATAAAACAGTTGCGCGCTTAGTTGTTGTCGCGCGAAATGATGGGTATGCTCAGGGATATGCGGAATGTTCACACCATGTAACTAATGCCTTGAAAGTTGATTGGGACACTAGTAAATCTGCTACTCATGGCGTTAATACTGGTGCCGTCCTTGCAGCTATGAAGACAGAGTTCAATAACTTGCAGCTTCCTGTTATGGATTTGATAAATGTTGCTCTTCAATCTGAAGACTATGTAGCGCAACTAAAGGAAATTTTCCCCAATGGTGAAGATGAGGACCTAGCGTAGGTTTCTTTTCATAATTGTCTGAACAATTATCTTGGGATGTGTATCCCCTTTTTTTGCTAATGCGCTGCCGCGCAAGTACATGTATTGAAACACTGCCGTGTTTGATAGTTTCTTGAGGCGTATTGGTACGCCAGGAATAGTATGATGTGTGTTTTTTAGTTTACAATATTTTGCATGGGTACAATTTCTTTGATTAGGTAAGGCGAATAAAGGTGGTATGAAGCTCATGTGTGAACGTATGGTCATGTGTGATGTAATCACTGACCGTTCATGAGGCTTGTATTATATTTACCATAATGTTTTTGCGCTTACCAAAAGAAATTGTATGCACTTTCTAAAAAAAACACAAGAATAATAGAAACTTTGTTGTTTATTCCAGGATAAGGCGCAGAGGCCGTTACAAAGTCTATTAAAATAATTACACGGGACTTAACTTACACTCTATTTCCTGCTTAAACTTGATAAACTGTAGTCTGTTCCATTCTGCGAGGAGATCATAGAGTTGTTGCTTAATTTTTCGCTTTCTTACTCGGGCCTTCATCGCCACGTGTGATTTGCTTAATCTCTTTGCACACATTTTGTAAGAGGTGAGTGAGCTCACCGCTTTTCAGCGCTTTCTCTATTTCGGTGCGCAAAGAGATGCGGTTATTAGTGGTATGCCCGTTGTCCTTGTGATAATCACAATACTGACTCGGGTCTTGTCCGCGCTTGTTCTTCATGGGTGGCGGAGGCTTAAACTGATAATCCTCCGTACTTAGAACTTCCGCGGGAGTTTGGTTAAGGGAGTCCATTGTCTCTCCCTGTTCTCTTGTTTAGCTTCTCTCTGTGCAGCGAGCTTATTAATTGTGGCTCGTGCATCCTCTGATGAATAGTTCCCTGAGCTTGAATCGCGCCAGCCTTTCTTAAATTTCCTTCCGCTGTTTGGGCCTAAATCTGAGGGACGGTTATGTGGAGGTGGTGGCCTATTGGTACTGAGATTCTTCTCCGTTTGGGCGTAGACCTTAGCCGCTGCCATTAATTTTTCCCAACTTTTTGGGAGTCCTTCGGTTCCAGACAGGACTTTTATCATATCGTCGCATCTGACTGCATATTTAAATTGAGCGCGAATCAGCTGCTCGTGAACGTGCCCGATTTCGAGTACTTCCTTTTTATAACGAGTAATGAAGTCTTCCAGACTTTCATCATCATGGCGCCAAATATTCATTATGTCCGCCGTGTCGTGGATGGATCGCCTTTGCTGGTTGAAATGAACCAGAAACTTCTCTCGCAAGTCTATCCATGACGTGATTTTTCCCACATGCAAGTTGTCAAACCAGAGCCTTGCGGCGCCTGTAAGGGTTTGAACGAAAAGGTGGCACCACATCGGTAGGGTCCAGTCTCCTACCAGCCCTGCGCTTGTGAAGACTCGCAGATGATCGTCAGGGTCTGTCATTCCGTTGAACTTGCCTACGTTATACGGGAGCTTTGCTTTCTCTAGAGGAGCCAGAGCAATTTCACCAATAAATTTTGAATTCTCCGCCGCTTCAGCAGGGCGATATATCAGATCATAATTGTGCTCAGCCTCAGGATTGTAAACCGCGCGGGGTCTACACTTGTTGTAATTTGGTTGTAACCGACTAAACACACTAGCACTTTCTCCTTCTCGGTAAGTTCGATCATATTCACTGGTGTGGGTGTTCCGCTGAGAACCCAACCTGGTGTGGACTGATGGTCTTCTATGAGAGTGTGACTCATCTCGATACTCTCTTCGACGATTTTCTAATTGAGTATACTCGTACCTCTATGGAGATCTAGAGTGAACCTCTGTCTCTTCGATCTGGACTCGGGATGGTCCATTATGTTGAGAAACATGAGGTACCGACGGTGCCCTAGCACGAGATACTGGCCTTCGTGATTGAATTTGGGGAGCAGTTTGTGCACATAGCTGTGTGTACACAATATTTAATGCCCCCTGAGATCTAACATACCAGGAGTTTGGGGTCTCTCCTGGGGGTAGAATTGAGCTTACAGGGATCTCCGGCTGTACCCCTGGGGTGATAGGTTCATTCGGATGATTGAACTGTGCTTCATTGTCATCCGAGGCTTCTTCTATAATACCCTCAACCTGGGTATTGTTGACGAAATTTGGCAGAGAGCCATTTTGCCGATGAGTTGAGGTTTCTTCCATTTGAAAATGGAATTAACAGAGTGAATCAAAAATCGAGAGAAAACGGATGGAACGGAGAAAACGGTGGCCGCCAATGAAGAAACACTAGATAAATGACCTGAATCAATTCATCCAGGGGGTTAGGTTCTGCATAAAAAAGGGTAGTTCTCTCTCGTTTGATTCAAAGGGACGGACCTTCTTCTCCAATCGAATACTGCAAAACTGAACACCGTGAGTCTCGTCACGGGGAGAAGGGAGATTCTCTCCGTGACCACACTCCGGCGTGAGAATAAGTATGTCTTTATGAAGAAGACGTAGTATTGATGAAGTGAATGTAACTTGAAGTTCATACCTGAATTACTCTTCTATTTATAGCCGGGAGTTTGGGCGGGAAAACTTGTTATTGAAATGTTGACGGAAGATGCTAACTCCGTAAGCGGTTATTTCTCCTTCCGTTAATCTTCTTGATCTGTCGTGGGAGCACACGGATCACTGTTTAGATCAACGGATGGGGAGCTGCCACGTGGAAAGTGGGCAAGTGGAGGTTTCTCTCCAATTCCATGCCATCATCGTGATTTCAGGGTGGCCTGGGATGATGACACGTGTCCCAGATGGTTATAACCGTCTGGTGGTGCACGATTGAGTCTTCTAGAAGATTATTGCCATAATCCGGTGTGACTCCTTATCGTGTGGTATCGGCTTAATAAATAAGATCCAAGTCTGGGTATTTATTTAAGCGGGTGTGCTTGCTAGGATTTTTATCCCTTTGTTATGGAGAATCGGCGCAAGGACTTATAAATTTCCTTTTGGCGCGCAAGTGTTTGCTTACTATTCTTCTTAATTTCCTTTTGTAAAACCAGTGCGCCGCCGCGCAAGGTTTTAAGGATGGTTAGAAGACGAGGTTGTGGTATGATCTAAAGTACTTAAAGCGAGGTTTTTGGGACCTTACCCCTTCACATATGATAGATTCCGAGCCTTCCAAATGGACAACCTAAGATCTAAAGAGATCCATGAATGGTTTCCAATTCTTCACTAGATTCATGTTCGCCCCTACCTACAGACCAAGGTATTTAAAAGGAAACTCACCTATTTTTCAATGAAGGGAGTTCGCCATGAGTTGCATCTCATTATCATTCACAATCTACTTTTCCCAATGTTTATCTTAAGCCCCACTATTAAATAAAACAACGAAGCATCCAACGTAAATGTTTGGCATTTGTTCTTGACCATACACCCAAGAAAACTACACCATCGACATAAAGTAGATGTGACAACGACGGTCCATCATCAGTGTATTTTATACCTTGAAATAAACCAAGCGAGAAAGCCCTTTTTTATTATACCCGATAACACCTCCATAGCAATCAAGAAAAGGAATGGTGAAAGCAGGTCCCCCTGTCTAAGACTCCGTCTACATTTGAATTCATGAGTGTGTGATCCGTTTACAAGTACTGGCGCCTGAACAGAGATAACTATAGCCAAGACCCAACCCGCCATTTATGAGGAAATCCCATTTGTGTCATTACCGAATTCAAGAAGTTCCAGTTTAGAGAATTATATGCTTTGTAGATATCTATTTAAAAAAACATCCCTTTTCTTTTTTATTTTTCATCCAAGCAACTACTTCATTAAGCATAAGTGGGCCATCAGTGATGCTTCTCCCCGAAATGAACGGTGTCTGTTCCACTGAAATCAAATCCCCAATTACTCCTTTTAGGCGGTTAACCAATACTTTGGATACCACTTTGTTGAAACACCTGAATAAGCTAATAGGCCGGAAATCCGGGGGGGGGGGGGTGGGGTCATCAGGTCTCTGAAATTTTTGGAATCAATGCAATAAACGCTGAATTGCAAGACAAATTAATGGAGCCTTTGTCGTAGAATCACACAAAAAGTTTAACAAAATCATCTTCAAAACCCTCCCTGCCTCTTTTAATGAACTTAAAGTTGAACCCGTCCGGACCAGTGCGCGGTCTCCATCACAATTCCAAACCGCGTTTTGTATTTCCACCAATTTACTTTCACTCTCTAACATATAAATTTGGTTCTCCTATTGTAGGATGTTTCTTGAGGTTCTGTTCTCGAGTCACCCTGTAATAAGTTTGTTAATTATAAGGTGCAACTCTTGATCCAAGCTCGGATAGCCGCTAAAAGCCTAAAAGTACTAGTCAAATGCGACAACTGACACGATCGTTGTTTAATCGAATAGTATTGTTTATTGAAATTTTCATGGAATACTATTGTTTAATACTTTAACTACTTTTACATTAATAATATATGTAATGTAAAGAATGAAAAACAGAATAAATCCATATAATGAATAAGATCTCATTCCAGTCAAAATCTTAAGGCCAAAATAGGCGATTATAAGAGAGTTGACTTCAAATCAAGAGTTGACACTTCACACTTTTAGCACCTATCATCAGAAAACCAAAATCGCATACTTCTCCAAATGCTCGCTTTGCAAATCGTGTTTAACACCTGAGGAATAATGGAATAACTTTAAGTGTGTCGTCAATATTTTTCAACTTTAGATGCCAAAAAGTCAAAACTATTTTTTTTTTGAACGGTGACTTTCACAACAGACGGCAAGGCCACTCACTACCTTCGGTAGCTACCATCGCCCCACTCCCGCAACCAAGACTATGTTGTCTTAACCGGGCCCACGCTTGGTGCAATAGAGTTTGGCTTGGCGTTCCCCGAGAAAATTTCCAGCCCCCTGCCACTTGACAGGAGTTGCACCCTCCGCAAGAGCTGACACTCTCCGGAGTAAATGCACTGTAATAGAAAACTCGGGCACTCCTCGGGATCGAACCGGCGCCAATGGCCCCAAATCCTTTCCTTCATTGTTGCTGGCCACTGGGCTGGGAGCCAGTGGTTAAAAAAAAAAGTCAAAACTATTAGGTCCATAACAAATAGAAAAGTGAAGTTCCATCACATAATGAACATCCAAGCTGAATAAATGTATGTAGGTGGATATAGAACTGATATCGACTACTAGAATATATTCTGTTATGTGTAACTGATTAATTCATACAATGTTCGCGAATGGAAAAAAAGAGGAGCATTTTTTCTCAAGTGGACATCTTCACACCTTCTTTACTTGAGTAGGGGTCGAGACGATACTTGTTGCGACTTCACATATTCTCATATTCTTGAGTCCTCTATAAATAGATGTGACTCAATAGCCATAAGCATGCAATGTGCCAAAAAAGAAATAGCGGTAAAAGGTGGATGTTATATCTGATGCTTCATAGTCTAACAAAGGTTCTTTTTATAACACTTCGTTGCTTAGAAAGTTGTTCTTTTGATAGATTTGAGATGCGTGCAATGAGGAAGATGAAATGGCAATGAAGAGAGGTCTTATATGAAGGTTAAAGAGTGATTTGGATAGCCAAGGATGACTTGCCTAAACCCCTTTACTCTAAGGTTGTAAATTGTACTCGTATAATTAGACAACTTTTGAAGTGGTTTTTTAGGAAGTCGTCTTTGGCTCGTCTGAGATACTCTTATCTTTCATGTTAGATCTCTTCTTCGAGTATCGTTATCTTATAGTTATTGTGGTCCATCTTATGTAGCGCACAAATAAAAGGCATATTCTCTTGTTTATAGAAGAAAAAAGTTATCTTCTATTAACTTCTTAGGATATCTTATTCTTAAGCATGCTCATTTGAGTTATATCATTTAATTAATATGCCATGTAACACGTTTATGTTTAGCACATGAATACACCCAAGTACCAAGATCGCATTTGATCCCCTAGGCTTAGTTATTCTTCTTAGGCTATGGGGTGTGGGGATGATGGTTTGGGTCATGGATTACCACATGGGACATGATTCGCATGGTACACCACCCTCTTCCAATCCATGCATGATGAGCATGTATTTATCCACGCCGACCACAAGCCTACGTGAATATATTGGGGGAATTTGATTGGTGGTGGAGGATGTTGGATGATGGTGGGGGTCATGGACCATACCATATAGAGTAGTGGATGAAGATGGGGTGATGTGGCGCTCAGTGGCGGATCTTGCCCGTTGAACCTGCCAGGGCCGAAAGACACGGACACTAAAATTAGCACTACGGCCGAAAAACTTGCCAGGGCCGAACATAGTATATATACAAAATTTCGATCGAAATGCGGAAAATTAGCACTACGGCCGAAAAACTTGCCAGGGCCGTGGCCCTGCCACCTCTCCACTAAGAACCGCCCCTGGTGGCGCTGACCTGGAAGATGGTGATGGTGTCACCACGCCATTTAGCCTTAGCATGATATGACTTATAAATGAGTTACGCACACATATGGCATAGAAATCAAATGGGTAATCGATTTTCGATGAGAACTTGAAAAACATCTAATAGAAATTGATCATGTTTAATCACTGGTACAAAATTTTATTATGTATTATGTAAGAGCCTCCACAATAAGATGTTTCATCTTGTTTTCAACCTCCAAAAACGTCATATCATTAAGTTTTACTATTGTGGAGGTCGTTTTTGGCATCCATTTTTGGGTTGTTGTTCTTGGCCAAAATTAAGAAAAAACGGATTTGGGTGGGGGCCATTGTACTATTTGATATTAAATATATATAGAGAGAGAAATAAGTGGTAAAAAATAAAAAAAAGAGGGTGATAATGTGTCAATGTTTTTTACTGTTTAGTTTTTTTATTAGGTGTGTTTCGAGTGTTGTTAAAGGAGACTGTTTTTTATGTGATAGCTAACTAGACACATTTTTTTAGTATTTTATAGATCTCGTTGTTGTTGATGGTCTAATATATAAGTCTATTCATATGGATTTTCTCTCGTTAAATGAAATTCGGGAACACAGCGTAACTGCAAGCTTGATGAAAAAATAATCATCATCATCTTCATCTGTTTATAATTTTGCTGAATCTCTAACATATTAATCTCAAAACCATACAACAATGGCGACATGTTACTAGATAGTTTCTCTCCCGGTACAAACCTCCACCACCTATGCCTAGTATTGCCTACATGAATCAATCTCCAAAAACTCATTCGACACTCCACTAACAACACTCACAATCACCGTTTCATTTCACATAGTTTGTTCTAATTCAGTTATTTTGCCATTCAATATCCCTAATCTTCGTGTCGGTACACTCGATTCGATCCTAGTCCTAAGCGATCACATAATTAAGGTTTCAATTGTTATATAATATAACAAATATTATTGTTATTCATGTTTTATTTTTCGGTAGGTTTCGTTTCTTTTGAACATTTGATTATGATTTGATTTGAATTGAATGATCTGACTGTTTTTGATGTGTTTGTGTTTGTTGTTGTAGGTTTGTTTGGGATGAGGCTAATTAAGTGTCCGACAACGTCTCCGATGAAGGAGATTGTGGAGGGGATTCATGTGTAAGTTGCCAAGATAGACGACGATCTTCAGGTATTTAATTGTTTTGAATTGTATCATTTCTTTCGTTGTAGACAACTAGTAGGAATACCCGAGCTATGCTGCGGGGTTTCGGTCGATATATATTTTGGTTCAGTATACCAACCGAAAGAAATATGCTCAAAAGAATATCGACGCATGTTTTACATCGACCGAAAACCATAAAATTAAATTTAAATTGGACAGCGGGATGAATTGATTTTAAATTAATTGTAAATGAAAACGTAAATGTTATCTTAAATATAGCTTTAATGAAAAGAAACCTAAAACTAAAACACTAAACATAAGGAAAACTAAAAAATAAAAATAATAAAGTCTAGAAAAAAAATCAAGAAAGAAACAAAAAAGTTAATAGGATAAAAGCACTATCTGCATAACTTGCTAATTGTAATTTGCGTTAAAGCGTAGACCAACTACAAACATACATAAAAATAAGCATGAAAACGAATTATATTTGACACATATTTCCGAAGAAAATTTATGTCAAATCATAAACCAACTTAAATTTATACAGACGCGTGCATTAAAATAAGCACGTAAGAAAATAGCTACGGCGTGTTGTGGCGTGTCAAAACGTAAAGTAACTCGAATTTATAGCGTTTAATGAAAACGTATTATATTTTACTCGACGTGTTTTCGAACAAAATTTACGTCAAAATGTAGACCATTTGAACACGTACATAAAAATAAGCATGGAAACAGATTATATTTTAACCGGCTCATTTATAGAAAAAAATTACATTAAAACGTAAACCAACAGAAAATGTACATAATAATAAGCATAGGGAATATATGATATTTGACCCAACTTATTAACGGGAAAAATTAACGTCTAAACGTAAATCAATTTAAATTTATAGAAACACGTACATAAAAATAAACACGTAAAGCTTGATTACAAAATTTTTAGAAAGTTAAGAGGTTGAAATTGTTAACACTGAAAGTTAAATGGTTAAAAATTTAAAGAAAAATAATAAAGAAAGAAAAAAGAAAAAGTGAAAAAGAAAAAAAAAAAGAGGCTACTGTACAAGCCCTTTGAAATTGTTAGGATATAGAATGTGGTTGTAAAGCATTGGTTTAGATTGTTTCATGCACGCTACATACCGGCTTACCAGTAGTGTTATATATGTAATTTTCGTATAGAAATTTTTGGATATATACGTTTTCGACCCCCAGTTCTATAGAAATTTTTAGGTATATACGTTTTCGACCCCCCGTCTTCATTGTCAAGCTTCGCCACTGTGCAGTAGTATCAATGCTAAAAATTGTGCATGGTATTCAGATTTATGTTTCCTTAAATATGGTATTGAACTTATGTGTGTATCTATTTCCCACAATTAGCTATTAGATTCATCCTTTCATTTGTTTTATCTTTGCTGCTGGCATAATATGGTTTCATCCTTTTTTGGTTGATTCCGTGCATCTGGTGATTTAATCTGTATGCTAATTAGTGGCGTACTCAGGAATTTTTTCATAGAGGTGTGGAACATTTTTAAAATTTTTAGACCTAGGTAAATAAGTAAAAAAATCGGTTCGGGTTGGGTCATGTAAAACAAAAGAACATCAAAGTAAATTTATATAATCATCAAAAACACGTCAAACATTGTTACAAACATAATTAAAACGTCGCCCTATGGGTTTTCATTTTTTTGAAATCTATCTAAAACATAATGTTTTAATTTAATCATCATCTTTTGATCCATCCATAAGTTCATCGCTCCATAACATAATGTTTCAATTTTAATTTTCAACTATTCAAGCCCTAGAAATCGTGTGTAGTCACCCTAAAAATCATCTAAACAACATAAGCACCCTAAAATCATCTAAACAACCATAAACAACGTCAAAACACACGAAATTTCAAACCTATTTAAGAATTTTATTACCCTTTTTCTCCTATAAATTCAACTAAAATCATCAAAAAAAACATAAAAACTACCTCAAAACACATAAAAGTTTTGAATTTCAACTTTTCAAACCCTATACTAGAATCATATAATCAATAAGAGATTAAGAGACAACAAACTCATCCTATAAAAACTAGAACAACCCCAAATTACCTCAAAACACATAAAAGTTTTAACTTTTTAACCCATCCTATTACCTCATGAGTCTTGAACAAAATCACATAAACATCAAAATAACAAAACACAAAACATGCACCTGTTCGTGGCCAGAATTACGCTGTTCGTGGACGGAATTTTGCAGTCGCCGTCGGGGGTGGGGGTGCCGCAGGTCGCTGGCAGTGAGGTGAGGCAGAGGGAGGGCGGGAGTAGCACAAAGCTGGCAGTCGATTGGGTTTTTTTTTGTAAAATGGGATTTTGCTTAATTAAAGATGTATTTGGGTTGGGCTTGAATTTTATTAACTTATTGGGCTTGAGGGAATGAATTCAAGTTTTATTAAAGGAGTTAGTAGGCTAACTTGTTTACATAATTTGGTAGGGTTTCAATCTGTGTTGATAGTTTTTTTATATAAACTAGGGTGTTACACCCGCGCTTCGCGGTGGGGCGACCCGATTTTTGATCCGATACAAAAGTATGTCGACACATATCTTACATCAAGTGGGAAACTCGATTAGAAAAGTATTTACAAAGTAAAAAGCTTGTCAGTGTGAATGCTAATCAACTTAAGTTTATAGCCACATGCAAAAAAAATAATGACGTAAAAGTTGAATAAAAAGTATTTAGAAAGTTAGGAGGTTGTAAGAGTCAATGCTGAAAATTAAAGGTTATAATTAAAAAAACAAAACCACAAAAAAGAAAGAAAAAAATTGTGCAAGGGGTAAAAGCGTAAACTTTAAACGTTGATGAAAACTGTAAATTACAAAAGAACTTGGTATTTAAGAAACAACAAACAAAGCATAAGAGCCGAAAACGTACATTACAAGAGATGGGAAAAAATACGTAAAAAAACAGAAAAAAAATCAATACAAGGGGTAAAAACGTAAAGTTAAAAAGTTGATGAAAACTGTAACTTGCAAAAGAAGTTGGTATTTAAGAAACAACACACAAAGCATAAGGGCGGAAAACGTAAATTAAAGAAAAAAGGAAAAAAAGAAAAGAAATGGCAAGTGTTCCTAGGAAAAGACAAAAAAAAATTAAAAAAAAGACCCCACCACCGACATAGCATATTTATAGTATACTAATTCCTAACATTTTTTCCAAGGGGTGCAGACGAAAATTTCCAAGGCGTGCGGTCGGGATTTTTCGCGAAAAATACCAATAATTTTTTTTTACAAGGGGTGCGGCCGCCCACCCACCCTATAGGGTAGATCCGCCCCTAAGCTGAAGTTTGTGTTTCTTCGTATTATTTGTAGGCCTGGTCTATTCGCACACGTCCTTAATCTATTTAAACACTCAAAGCGCCCCACTATGGCCAAAGTGGGGCGCTTTGGTGTAAAGTCAACAGACAAGGTCTGACAGGTTCAGTCCTTGTCTGTTGACTTTACATCAAAGCGCCCCGCTTTGGCCTAAGCTCGGCGCTTTGGTTTTTTTTTTTTTTTACATTTTGGGCGTATTTTTGACTGGTGACTGGTCTATGTTTAAGTTCAAATTTTACATTTTTGGTCCAAATTTTACAATATTTAATTTGTTTGTGCACATATATCTAAAGGTGAAGTCCCATCTCAATATTTAATTTGTTGAGGCATCTCACTGTCGCGTACAACCCTTTCCAACTCTTTGACTAGTCTCATCCGTGCTATAGTATACATTTAGCAGTTCTTGTGGGCTCCACAATGCCACTTGCCATGAAATATAGTATACATTAGGGTGTAGGGAGTGGTTAGACACTTGAAAGTGATAAACTTCAAAATTAACCAATGAGAGTGTGCCACGTCATTCAGTCATAAGTGTTTAAACTATTGTCTAATTAAAATAATCAACAATAGATTCAAGTTGTTTATTTATTTTGTAAGTTTCCATTGTTAGAAATTAACATAGTACATTATAAAATACAAATATGGGTACACAAATAATTTACCTAACAACTGTTTGAATAAAGTTTGACCATGGAACAAAACTCACTGTTCTTTTTCATGATTTTATCCTGTGTCGTGTTCTACCATGCACTAACAATTAACATGTTTTGTTCTAATTAATCTTCTTTATCACACCCATTTGAAATCTTTTCTTGAATCTTGATTTTATATGAATTTACAAGGCTTGTTGTATGAGATTCTTGAAAAAAATAGTTCAAATATAAAAAATAAAAAATAAATAAAAAATAAATTTTTTTTACAAAAGTATTAATTTCAAACTCAATACATCAACCCATGTGATAAAATGACAGTATTGATTTTATTACTTTTAATGTAACCCCATATGTTCAAGATGTATGTTAAATGTGTTTAATAATAATCACGTTAATTCTTTTACAATCCAAGAGTACGTTTGTGTTTGTTCAATATATGCGTTACATCACGTTAAAAACCGAATGTCACCGACACGACCCAATCAGATTCAATACGCACTTGTACGACCCAAAATGACAATATACATCATAATACTACAATTAATGAAAAAATACGTCATGTACATGTACGGTAGGCGGCTGATACACATAAAACTACTCATAGGAGTACTTGTGCTTTCAAACCAAAATGATACGATATAATGGAATACGACATCACACGTAACCGATTTGATCCGGAACTTGCAGTATAGTCCATATATATTAAAAAATGATGTATAATGGAAAAAGCGTAAAATTTAGACTATTATCGACACGTTTGTGAATTAAAAACAATTTTAAAAAAATTAAAAAAGGCCCTAAGCGCTGCGCTTTGACCTAAGAGGGGCGCTTTGCCCCAAAATGTAAAAAAAAAAAAAAACCAAAGCCCCGAGCTTTGGCCATAGCGGGGCGCTTTGATGTAAAGCAACAGACAAGGTCTGACCGGTTCAGTCCTTGTCTGTTGACTTTACACCAAAGCGCCCCACTTTGGCCATAGCGGGGCGCTTTGGGGCGTGAAAATAATTTTCTCCGTGTGTGAATAGCATGACCCTATTTGTATTGTATTTAAAACTATTTTTCTGTTCAACTCTTTGCACATTTTGTTGTTTTGAGGCTATGTGCATTCTATACCTTTAGCAGAATAATCAGCTAACAGACGCTTCATTGAGATCTATATATTCACACACGTTGGAAAGTCAAGGAATGCTTGATTGTTGATTCCTAGTTTTCTAAATGGCAGATTCGTATTGCTGAGTATAACAGAAAGCAGAAAGCAGACTGGGAGGTAAACTATATACACACTAATGCCTTTGATAATAATCTCTCTGAAGTGGGAATTTCAACTCGTTAACTTATGAGCAGGTCGATTCGGGCTGTGTTATATCTCTAATGGGTAAACTCAAAAAGTACAGCTACAACGAAACGGGTCAAATGTGACACAGAACGGAAGCACAAAAGATAATAATATAGAACACACTTTTAGAAATTGATAATCTTTTATTGAATACCTTCAACTTACAAGAATATCCCATGATAAGGGGCAGATCTAATTGTTGCAATAAGCGAAAGGTTTTCAAAACTTACGAACAATTACTGAAATTAAGCATCTATGATATCATCTAACCAAATGAATTCCCTGATTTTACAATATTCTAAGGCTTTGGTTATCCACACATCCCCCTCAATTTATCCACACATCCCCTAACCCTATACACCCCTCATTGCCCTATACGCCTGAAAATGGACCCACCTGATAAGCCCCTCATTGCCCTATACGTTTACTTTTTGGTTACTTTTTCACACATCCTATTAATTGTCAATGATTGGGTGTCAGCCAATGATTGCCCAATCATTGGCTCTTTTGTGTGGAATAAATTTGAAGGGTATGGAGGGTTTTCATTGGGGTGAAATATTATTTAAAAAAAACTTTATATATTTTTTTTAAATTGTTGTTAAAAAAAATATAAACATTTATATTTATTATTATTTATTGTTATAAAAGGAAGGTATATAAATGTCATTTTTTTATTTAATATATTTAGAAAAATGGCAACATTTTTATTAATTAATTATTATTATAAAACGTCAACATTTTTTTTAATTAGTATTATAAAACTTCTACATTTTTTATCAAGTGTTAGTATAAAACGTCAACATTTTTTTTAATTATTATTATAAAATGTCAACATTTTTTTAAATTAGTATTATAAAACTTTACTTTTTTATCAAGTGTTAGTATAAAACGTCAACATTTTTTTTAATTAGTATTATAAAACATCTACATTTTTTTATCAAGTGTTATTATAAAACGTCAAATTCTCTATAATCCATAACACAAATGTAAGTGAACATTGTTTGATAAAATAACACAAAACACAACACTTTCATACAAAATGTAATACAATACATAGCCGAAACCCTAAACCCTACACACTAAATCGCTAACTATTACATATTATTACTTAGATTCACACGAACCCGTTGTGTATCTGAATCAGGTTCTCAAACAAACCGTGAAATCGAACCGTTTCTTCATACAACTGTGGCTAATGGAAATGCATGAAAAATATGATGAAGAAGTTGATTCTTGATTTGATGAACCTGTTCTTATGACAAACCCTTCATCAATTGAGATTTTAAATACAAGGCAATGTCGTGAGTTGGGAATAGAATCGGTTAGTTCATCACGCGTCTGAACCGGCTTTTAAACCGGACAGAATCTACGAAGAAATTGTTCGATTTCACGGTTTGTTTGAGAACCTGATTCAGATACACAACCGTCTCTTTGCTTCGTCCACTAGAACTATTTGTGTATGCATTCTTTTGGTCGGTTTAAAAGCCGGTTCAGACGCGTGATGGTATATGGTGGTCACGGAACTACCGGGCGTCGGAAGATGCCGGTGACGGAACTACCGCGCGTCGGTATATGCTATCAAGACTACACCAGGAATCGACAATATGAGAGTTCCGTGCTATTTGCACGGTAACATCTGACAATGTCAGAGTTCTGGGTGACTTGGCAATTGATGTTGGATGATGCATCCCCCACCGCCAAGCACCTCACCCTAGACCGACGTCCCGGCGCATGAATCTGAAATATGAACGCAGTGCACTTCTCCATAAAAATTACGTTTCCACCACCGTCAAAACACCAACTTTCGATATCCTGTTAAAAAACATAGAATTATAGTGTTAGACTCGATATTAGAAATTATATTGTAAAATATAATAAACAAACAACACCACCACCACCACCACCACCACCACCACAGCCGACCACCCACCACCACTATAGCCGACCACCCACAACCACCACCACAACCGACCACCACCACCAGTCGGACGCCCACCACCGCCCACCACCTTCCACCCACAACCTAACCACCACCAAAACCACCATCCCAACTACCACAACACACCACCACCACCACAACCTACCACCCTCAACCACCTCAACAACCACCTCAACCACCACAACCCACCACCTCACCACCGTCAACCTTAACAAACCAACAACACAGCCCACCACCCACAAACACCACAGCCTACCACCGACTACACAACACCACCGCCACCGTCAACCACCACCTAACCACCCACAAACACCACAGCCCACCACCCACAAAACAACACAACCACAACCACAACCACAACCACAACCGTCAACCACAAAAACCCACCATCCCAACACCAATATACCGGCCAAAATAAACCACAAAAATCAGAGAAAAAATGAAAATTAAACATAAAAATACAGAATACGAACTAACCTTAAATACTCCGAGCGTATGAAGCGATACGAGAGCGATAACAATACGAGAGACAAAAAATCCGTGCGTGTGTGTGTACTTCCGGATCTTCATCGTGTGGTCCAACGTTGGTCTCGTGTGGTCCAAGACCTTTTTGGGGATCTAGTTGGGTGAATATCCGTCAAAGAGCTCGCTCCTCGGTAAATAAGTCAAACAAAACGCAAGTATTTACTTTTTCTGAAAAGGTGTCAGCGTATACGACCGTATAGGTCAATGTGAGGCATATACAGCACCTAACTTTTTGTTATACGGACCTCATAGCACTATGTGAGGCATATGTATTTACTTTTTCTGAAAAAGTTGTTGGATTTTGTACTTTATACGCATCTCATTGTGCTACGAGTGGCGTATTGAGTCTTTTTTTTTTCTAATATTACGTACGAGAAAGTGTAAACCCAAGTGTAATCCATATCCATTTTTACATTCACAATGGTTATTTGTAGATGTGGAAGGCAAGCTGGGATAAAAACATCTTGGACGGATATTAATCCCGGGCGTCAATTTTACACCTGCTCTCAATTGGTATGTACTTTAAGCACTACTACCCCCGTCCCATTAAAATTGTCATATTTTGAATTTTCAAAGTCTTTATTTATAAACTTTGACCTTAAATAATTTTGTTTGTGTTGGATAATACTTGATGAAAGTTATATGATTTGAGTGTGTTTTACAAGTGTTTTTATCGGGTTAATTTTCATCAAGTTTTATATAACACAAAAAATCGATAATTAAAGTCAAAGTTTATAAATAAATACTTTGAAAATTCAAAATATGACACTTTTAATGGGACGTATTTTTTACACTTAGAAACACTAATTCGCCTTCGGTTTCAGCGTTCTCGGTGCAAATTCTTTGCGTGGATCGACCCTCCCATGTGTCCTCGGGCAGTTCAAGTCATCCGAGGTTTGATGGATACGAAAGGAGTACTTGAAGACGAAGTCAAGCATTTGAGAGAGGAGGTTTGAATGTATAAAGAGCAAGTAGCAGAAATGGAAAATAAAAATTCAAGGGTCGTTCGTAAGAGGGACACCTGTTTGATAATCTGTTGGATTTTGTTTTTTTTGTCCGTATTTGTATTTGTCTTTAGCCGTATTTAAGTTTATGCAACTTATGTAAACGAATGTAATGACTCTCGTATTTTGGTGATTTAGCGGAATGTTATGTCTTGAGAGTTTATGCAACTTATAATAATAAAACATATGCACATTAAAAAAAACGATGTTATATCAGTCCCGACAAACGGGTCGGGCCGGGGGTCGGGTAGGGTTTTTGACCCATGACGATATTTTATGAAATGAATTTTGTGTATTATAAAATGTCAAATTTTTTATTTATCAATTATTATTATGTCTTTACTTATTTTTCACTTGTCATTTATTAACCATAACGCAATAAATACAAGAAACATCGTTTTATATTAATACACAAAACATGTCATTTTAATACAAAATGTAACGACTAAACCCTGAACCCTAATCCCTAAATCGCTAACTGTTACATATTATTAAATTCTTGCAAACTGTATCGGTTATTCAGATCTCTATTCGGTTACCATATTGTTGCTATCAAGTTTAAGGATGCATTCCACGGTAAACCTCCGACCTGATCTGGCGCTCCCTCGTTGTCGCAGAAGAATTCTCAGTAACCGGTTCCACAGCATGAAGAACCAATCCATACAGAAGGAGTTCTCCCTCGAGGTTGCTGACGCAGAAGCATTGTCGTTGGTGGAGGTGGAAGAACATTCCAGTTCACCCTCACAGTCACCGGTAAATATCTACTTCCACTGTCACAGACTGTGGGTGCAGAAGCATTGTCGTTGGTGGACGTTCCGATGCATGAATCTGGAATACGAACGCAGTTAAGCGTTTGAATCTGAAATATGAACGCAGTGTACTTCTCCATAAGAATTACGCTACCACCACCGTCAAAACACCGACTTTCGATATCCTGTTAATAAAACATACAATTATAGCATTAGACCCGACATCCGAAAATATATTGTTAAAAATAATAAATATAATAATAAAAATAACATATGCACATTAAAAAAAACGATGATATATGTCTAGACCCGACAAACGTGTCGGGCTGGGAGTCAGGTAGGGTTACACTACCACCACCACCACAACCACCACCACCACCACAGCCGTCAATCACCACCACCACCACCATAGCCGTCAATCACCACAACCACCACCACCACCGCCACAACCACCACCACCACAACCATAACCACTACCACCACCACAACCACCACCACCACAACCATCACCACCACCACAGCCGTCAATCACCACCACCACAACCACCACCATTCCCCACCACAGTCAATCCCCCACCTTCGTCAATCCCCACCGCCACCAATCCCCCACCACCGTCAAACCCAACACCACATCAAACGGCGGAAATAAAACCAAAAAATAAAAAAAGTTTGAAGATTAAGCAATAAAATTTGAAATACAAACTAACCTTCATCGTGTGGTCTAGAGTTTGTCTTGTGAAAATCGTGTGGTCCAGAGCGTTTGTGTGTGTGTTCTTGGTGTTTTAGTGTGAGTTTTCAAATTTTAGATCTAGTTTACCCCTTTATTGAAGTTGGGAAAGTGTTTGTGTTCAATGAGAGCCGTATGGTTCAATGAGCACCTTAAAGTGTATGAAGTGTATAAATGAAATACTATAACCAATTTATCAGCTCTTGTACAGGAGGATAAACTGGTTAAGGCATGTGTGTTTTATGCGAAGTGTGCGAGTTCGAAACCCTGGGGAGGCCGGTCCGATACAGAAGGACCCCTCCCTTTTTTATTTGTGTAATTCTAATTTTTCAAATCAAGTATAAAGGATATACTATAACCAGTTTATCAGCTCCTGTACAGGACGATAAACTGGTTAAGGCTTGTGTGTTCTATGCGAGGTGTGCGAGTTCGAAACCCATGGGAGGCTGGTCCGATACAGAAGGTCCCCTCCCTTTTTTATTTATGTAATTCTAATTTTTCAAATCCAAGTGTATAAAGGATATACTATAACCAGTTTATCAGCTCCTGTACAGGAGGATAAACTGGTTAAGGCTTGTGTGTTCTATGCGAGGTGTACGAGTTCGAATCCCATGGGAGGCCGGTCAGATACAGAAGGACCCCTCCCTTTTTTATTTGTGTAATTCTAATTTTTCAAATCCAGTCCCTGAGGTTTGTTTTGCACAAGAACAGTCCCTGCACAGTTATTAAAAACTAACTGTAATTCTAATTTTTCAAATCCATTCCCTGAAATTCTTATAACCGTTTATACCCCTTCTGCACATGCTTAGCATTTTTAAAAAAGACCAATATACCCCTTCGTTATAAGAATCCCAATACCTTTAAAAAAGACCAATATACCCCTTCGTTATAAGAATCCCAATACCTATTTGTTCGTACAACCACATTAAACCCTTTTTTATTTGTGTAATTCTAATTTTTCAAATCCAGTCCCTGAGGTTTGTTTTGCACAAGAACAGTCCCTGCACAGTTATTAAAAACTAACTGTAATTCTAATTTTTCAAATCCAGTCCCTGAAATTCTTATAATCGTTTATACCCCTTCTGCACATCCCAATACCTTTAAAAAAGACCAATATACCCCTTCGTTATAAGAATCCCAATACCTATTTGTTCATACAACCACATTAAACCCAAAATACAACATAGATGCTGATAAAATATTAAACATGTTACCATCCATACATGCTGATAAAAGATTAAACGTTTATACAAAAACAACCGGGCATACAACTAAACATAAATAACAAAAGACGAATAAATATTTGTTCGTACAACCACATTAAACCCAAAATACAACCAAACGAAACAGATAAATACTACTCCTAAGCCATTTCCTCGTCACCGTTATCAGAACCACTATCATCATAACATGTCAACTGCATCTGCGTGTCAGACGTGCCTGCCTGTGTGCCGGACGGGCTTGCCTGCGTGCTGGAAGGGCCTGCCTGCGTGCCGGACGGGCCGGCTTCCGAGCCGGACCCCGGATACACTCGTGGTTGTGGCGGGTCTCGAACCGGCAACCCCGCCTCGCTACGCCTATTAGCCTTGCTAGCCATCATCCACTCCATCATATCCTCCATCCGGTCCATCCGCCGATCCTGCAGTGCCAACCTCCCCATTACAGCCGTCTGACCCGCCACAAGCCTCTCGAGGAGACGCTGAGTGGACTGAGGCAACCTCACCACATGATAGACGCGCCGAGGATGCTGTGGCGGCTCCTGCGGATGCCCCTGCTCAACCTCAGGCTCGACGTCACCCTCTCCAATAGGCTCATCAACAACATGAGGCATATCCACCTCCGCAGTGTCCAACAGATGTTGATGTACTAACGGCTGGGCTACGAAAATCTGATCGTTCTCACCGACAAACCGATAACCAATGCCCGGAAAGTTCACCGCCAAGTTCATCCCTCTCATCGTCCTAATACCCTAATACTCGAAAGGGGCAGGCGGTGGCAACTCACCGATGAATGGAAAATACCGACCGCAATGCTGGGCAATACGCGTGATGAACGCCCCTCCGTGCAATCTCCCACGCTTCTGACGTCGGGAAAATGAGGCGAAATACTCCGCCAGGCAGCGATGGAGGGCGCACGGCGTCCCCGTGAATAAACAGTAAAGATAAAACAGGTCGTTTTACGTGACCCACTCGTTGCTTTTGCCACGCCCAGATATCGACGTGGCAATGCAACGGTGTATGTAGCGAACAAGTGGGTCAGTAATCAACGAGACACGGGCCTTATGACCGAAGGGTACATCATAGAGGGTGGGCCACCAAGCAAGCAACTGATCATCAGGCATGGATGTGATCGCGGTGGTATAAATATCCTGAACCAACTCCTCACCAGTGTAGAATCCGGAGGCCAAAGCAAACTGACGCAGCGACATATTCTGTCGCTCCCCGAATAAGCAGAAAGTTACCTCAGCAGGGGGTGGTTCCACCATCGGATCGTCCATATCTGAGTTAGGCTGCTCAGCAGGCCGTGGTCGATAGATAAACGTGGAGAGGAACTCCACCACCATAGGCCTATAAGAAGGCCCAGCCGCATAAAAAAACATACGATCCCACGGATTATTTTCCCCGATTATACCTCGGGCCCTCTGCTCCTCGCCACACTCCCGTAACGCGTCCCAACACAACGCCCTCTGCTGCCTCACTCTCATACCCCAGAACTTGGCAAAACGTCTGTATTCCGTACTGCTCTGGGGGAAGTCTAAAAATCGTACTGCTCACAATTACCCCCGGCCATCGGATTGAATACCGGACCACCATTTGGTGCCTGTTGTTCCTCATCTGACGACATATCCGCAACAATTAAAAGTTAATATTTTGTCAAAATATTAATAAAATTACGCCAACCCACAAACACCACAGCCAACCCACAACCACCACATCCAACCCACAACCACCGTCAAACCCTAACCCATAGATACAACCACCACCGTCCTAACCTCAACCACTCTAACAACCACCACCGTCTTAACCTAAACCACTCTAACAACCACCACCGTCAAACACCTCTACCGCCAAACACCACAACCAAAATATTTCAGAAAAAAAAAACCGTAAAAAAACAATAACAAAAACGAAAGATGAAGATGTTACTAACCTCTTGTGAAAATTCGCACCGTATGGTTCGATACGGGATAGAAATGGTATACGGGAGAGAGTTGTGTGTGTTTTTGGTGTTTTGGTGTGTGTGTGTTTGAATTGATTTTGATATAGTTTTCCCTCTTTAGTGAGCTGAAATGTTGTTTGTGTTGGTATACACTCCTCATTGGCCAATACGTGGCTTATAGATTGCTTACCAGCAGCCGCTTATTGTGCTATGAGCGGCATATAGAGGCTGGTATACACCTCTCATTGCCCAATATGCTGCATATGATGCCTTTCTTTTAATAAAAATAGTGATGTAAATAAGTGTTTTTACATTATAAAACAATGTAATTAACATTTTTTATAAAATAAATGTTGCTTACACTATATTCAAAAGATAATAGAATGTAAACAAAAATAATAATAATAATAATAATAATAATAATAATAATACGATTAAACAGTTTTACGTGTTACAACGAGAACCTACAACAAGTTAATAAAGTCTCTTCGAACACTTCTATTACTACGAAGTAACTTCTTACCCTCTGAAAGACGAGACATGTACATTGTCTCCCACTCCATAGCTTCAGTACTTCGATACATATTCCATAGTCCATTCGGTGGAGGCATCGGACCATCATCCGTTAACTTAACCATGATGAAATGGCCATCTTCCACATAGGCAATCGAAAGAACAGAATAGCCCTCCGCCGGACCATCAAACATGGGAAAGTATGTTTGACAAACACCATTGCTTAAATGTTGAACAACCACACCAAATTTTTGAGCCACCAACAATCCAGCGTATGGCAAGAACATCCAGCATGCCATTGGTGCAGGTTCCACGTGCAACCAGTTTATTGATCGATATACTGTAGTGTAAAATCCCAGATCAAAAGAGTCAAGAATAGGCCACCACCGGGCTTTGTTAATGAACATCTCATCCAGTAGCTCTTGGCGGACCCACATCCAAGCATTCTGGTCCAACCCCAAACCCATAGCCACCGATCGAAACCCACAGTTACTGTCAGGCTGGGCATCTTCCATATGTGTTATGTATCTTCGATACATAGATGGAAGCCAGTCCTTAAAACGATCGATCATGTTTTTGTACCTGTAATTGGAAAATATATTGTGGAAAATATTTATCAGGGAAAATGTATGTATGGAAATACGTAGGATATTATATAGGTCAATGATTGTTGACGTACCTATCCCCCACCAACAGGGGAAAATCTTCATCTATAATTTCAACTGTCTTTTTAGCCTTATTTTTCTTTGAACGACTGCGTTGCACTGCTGGCTTTTGAGCGTCCTCGTCCTTCTTTTGGCTTTTGCCTTTTGCCTTTTGCTTCGGACCGGGTATCTTTACGTCTCGCAACCTCCTCCTTCTTTTTTTGTTGTGCTTTAGAGGTTGGGCGCCCCCGAGTATCTTGTTGTACCTCAGGCGGTTGATGGTCAGTCATACTTGGATTCACCACCTCCTTTATCTTCGACAACATACTTTTTAACACTATCGGTGGTTGCGCCTTCAGTTGTTGCATGACTCTGTCCATTTCCTCCCGAAGATTATTATCGTCTTCCTTAAGTTCTTCAGCATTGAAATCTAGTTTTGTCCAGAATTTGTCTACGGCGGCAAGAGGAAATTTGCAATCTGTATTTTAAAAACAATAGTTAGAAATGAGGGGGGGTGGGTATTCATATGAAGTAGAATAAGCGGTTGAAGCTTGTTTTTATTACTTGTATTTTCCCACCACTCCATCCGACAAGCACATGGCAACCCACAACTCGTAAAAAGCACATGACCACAAGTCCCCCCTGCTGCGAGCAACGTACGTATCTTTTTCTTCTCCACAAGCAACAAATCTAATGCTTTCAGGGAAACATTACCACGTAGGTTATCAAAGAATGATATCATGTGGTCCCCCATTTTCAAGGACCGGCTATCCTGAAAAGTGAGGTTTATTTGTATGCGTTGTGACTCTACAACTTTGTCAACAAGCCAGACAAGTCTATGGAGCGAGCTGTTTGGCCCCTTAAGGTATCTCTTAAACTTAGCATGTTGGCTTTCAACTCTGTTGGTTGTATGTTGACCAAAGTTAGGTCTTGTGTTAGTCCAGGCTGAAACAAACTTTTCTTTATAGGGTAGTAGCCAGACAGTATACAAATAGTCAAAAACTCTTGAAAAAAAAACAGAATATAACGATTTGTAATGTTTGTATTGTAACACCCCGACCAAAGGCTGAAACAAAATTTTTCTGATAAATTAACTATTTTTAAATAATTAATTAAACAAATAAAACTATGTAATTATTGGATTAAATTGGTTAAAAATCGAATTTTGGGAAAAATATCAATTTTATATTTTCGAACATCATTCTGATGTTAAAATAATTATATAAAAATTTTTAGGTTTTATAAAATTAGTTTACTATTTTTATTGAATTTAATAAGATTAAAACTAACTTAATTCATAATAATTAGATAAAACCGGAAATAATTATAGTTTATATTTTTAGTAAATCAGGTTTGATGTATATGAGTTTATAAAAATGTTAGTTTTTATAAAAGTGATAAAAAAACGTAAAAATAAAATAAAAGGTGTGTGCCCGGTTGGATTTTAAGAAGTGTATAAAACAACTAATGTTAGGGTAACTATTAGCTCCTGTACAGGAGGATAAACTGGTAAAGAAGGGGTGCTTTTACACGAGTGGTCCGGGTTCGATCCTTGCTAAGGGGCGGGTTATACAAGAAACCCCCCTTTTTTGTTATTCTAATTAACGTAGTTAACTAAGTTAACTTTTTTTTAAAGTATAAAACAACTAATGTTAGGGTATCTATCAGCTCCTGTACAGGAGGATAAACTGGTAAAGAAGGGGTGCTTTTACACGAGTGGTCCGGGTTCGATCCTTGCTAAGGGGCGGGTTATACAAGAAACCCCCTTTTTTGTTATTCTAATTAACGTAGTTAACTAAGTTAACTTTTTTTTAAAGTATAAAACAACTAATGTTAGGATATCTATCAGCTCCTGTACAGGAGGATAAACTGGTAAAGAAGGGGTGCTTTTACACGAGTGGTCCGGGTTCGATCCTTGCTAAGGGGCGGGTTATACAAGAAACCCCCCTTTTTTGTTATTCTAATTAACATAGTTAACTAAGTTAATTTTTTTTAAAGGATTTCTTATTCAACATTTAACTTGGTTAAGATTTTAGAGTTAAAATAAGTTTCAAACAAGGCTATTTCAACCCTTATACTTTAGATTTCAATAATTACATTTTATGCCCAATACTTTGTACTTTTAAATAATGTCAAAATAACCCCTAGACTATAACTTTCAATAAATGACAGTTTAGTCCCTGGACTTGCTTTTAACCATTTCTTAAGCAAGTTTCAAACAATGACAAACAAGTCCCTCAACTTATAGTTTCATAAAATGTCAAAATAGGCCTCTATAGTTTGTAATATAATACGTACCTGATCTATGGTCGTCAGTCAGTCGCGTAAATAGCCGCTCAAAGTTATAATTGTATAGCGTCTCAGTGGGAGAATTACACAATTGAGACCAAGAAAGCTTGAATATTTTCCATTCTTCAGCCGTTGCAAATTTTGTCTTGGTGTGTTTTAGAATATTTTGTGAGATGTGCCACCTACATAGCATTCATCAAAGCTTTATCGCAATCTGTTACTATCACGCGCGGTTCCATACCCTCTTCCAACAATCCTTTGAGCTTCTGTAGGACCCACAAGAAGTTATCCTGTTTTTCTTTAGAGATAAAAGCATGAGCGACACAAAACGACTTGTGTGTCGATGTCACACCCACAATTTGAACAAACGGAAGTCTATACTCGTTCGTTTTGTAAGTGGTATCAATCATCAACACATGTGGGAAAGCACGCCACATATCGTATGAGTACTGATGAACAAAAAAACCTCCTCGACCGCATTTGTTTCGGGATTCACCCGGGTGTGGTAAACATACCTTCCTTCATGCAACATTTGCTCCAATATCTGCATTGGAGTTCGATCACCGTACATTTTGACTTTAATCTTTTTTATCACGTTTTGTATGTCTCGTAGAATGCACACGCTCTATGGGTTTTGTTTTCTTATGGTTAAATGTATGTTCGTAGGCTCCATGTTTTGAATATAAAGTCTCTCTACCAATGATTCTTCGTCTGGGGTCAACCTTCTTGCAAACGCGTGACCCTCGAGAAATACCACAGGCTCATGGTTATGATCCTTTTGCTTCACTACTAAGCTCCAATTGCCACTACTTGCGTCTAGTTTCCCTATCATTTTAAAAGGACACCCAATCTTCTTGCTACCAGAACGCCGAACTGTTGCTTTACTTTTGCATGTGCCTCCACGGTCGCATTGCAACCATATCTTCACTGTCCTTGCTGACGAATCTTCACCTTTTGTTACCGTTCGTTGGGTCACAATGACGTAACCTTTCGCAATTTCTGTTTTGTAAGCCCAATTCTTTAACTCGTGAAGTGTCGCAAATACCTGAAACAACGGTAATTTAAAACTATGTTTAAAACTATATTTGTTTAACATCTAATAAACCTTATACATAACGAATAACACGTAAACAAAATCAACTTTGTCTAAATTCTAATAGGCACCCTTCTAATAAACCTATACATAACGAATAACACGTATTGTCTAAAATTTAATAAACATTATACATAACGAATAACACGTAAGTGACGGTTATGTTATACCTTTCCTTGTTTTTTCGGGTCATTAGCACCATAGTCACCGCCACCACCATCGTCCCCGCCACCACCATCGTCCCCGCCACCACCATCGTCCCAGCCACCACCATCGTCCCAGCCACCACCATCTTCCTCGTCTTGATCACTTTCCTCGAAGTGTGTAACACCTTTCTCGATTTCGTTCTCGTCTTCCTCGAAGTCAAAAGCACCTTCCTCGGACTTTTTCTTGCGTTGTTTTTCCTGATGGGAATGATAAGTCCCGTATGCGTGTTTTTCCTGTTGCGGATAGCTTTGAGCCACGTAAGATGGTCCCGCCTCCTCTACGACCTGAAACAACTTAATGGTTATACTAAAATAACCAAAACGACAATATGAATTTTTTACCTGGTTCAAATCAGGCATCACGAACCGCACACTCCCTTCCTGATGCGAATGGTAAGTTCCGGCGTGTTGCGGATAGCTTTGAGCCACGTAAGATGGTCCCGCCTCCTCTACGACCTGAAACAACTTAATGGTTAGACTTTAATAACCATAACGCCAATATGAATTTTTTACCTGGTTCAAATCAGGCATCACGGGCCGCACACTCCCTTCATCACAACGACGCACGGAAACCACCTCCTCCTCACCTCGATCAACGCCGGGTAACCAAACGCTTTCGGAGACGTATGACTCATTCGAAATTTCACCAAAAAAATATCCAAAGTCCCAATTTGACATCGTGATTCGAATCTAATTTAACCAGACCGTTTATTTGAAAATTTTTATCATTTTCATCACTTTTTTGGGATTTTTGAACATTTGTATAGGGCCATGAGCGTATCACCTTTTTTGGGATTTTTGAACTTGGGGTAAAGGGAAAAAATTCGAAACAATACACAGCGTATAGGGCCATGAGCGCGTATAGGCGGATCACCTTTTCAGCCTTTTCAGTCTGAACTCCGCTGTCTTGTCAGCAATATACCTTAAATTCAGATATTATAGTACCAATGAGCAGTGTATAAAGCAATGAGAGGCGTATAGGGTTTAATACTCCAACTACCACCTTTCTAATACACCGCTCATAGGGCAATGAGGGTCGTATAACTTTACTTTTTCTGACATAATTAATGCACTCAACCTCTATACAACCCTCATTGCCTTATACGGGGCTGCTGGGGGGGGGGGGTCTCATTACTTTTGGGGGATGTACCAATACCCTCACCTTATTCTAAACAAAAGGGTAACAAAACGAAACCGAAACTCCTCACGGTTGGAGAGTTATGCCCTTTTGAAGTTGGGCTTCTTTCCTGCTCATTTCCATTCTTCTATTGCTCCATGAAAGAGTTTTACTGTCTACTGGATCTTTTCCTTATCAAAATGGCAAATAATGGGTGGAACGAGTTGAAAATCGTCATATTGTTTATGTTTACACAGTCACATACAGCCTACTAAAACCCATTATTCAAAGAATTAGATTACAAACTAATAAGATATATATATATATTTTTTGTAACCAACTAAACGTAATTAACACCAATTCGTATCGCAGCTTAACGGTTTGTGATCTGTCTATTTTACTAACGCCGAATGATATTGTGACTTCAGAACATTTGGTTACACTCATTGCTGTTGTTCCCAAGTATTCCCAGAAGGATTGGTTGTCATGTTAGGAGACATTGACAACTTATGTGGTGAGATCATCTTATTATGATTATAAAATTCAATACTGCCTACTAGTTTAGTTATTCATTTGGTACAATGTTTCTTTTATCTTTAATATATATCCTTTTTGCAAGTTCTACCTTTAAAACGTCCCTAGATCCTCCAAGAATCTACATGAGGACAATGAATATGCTCTCTATACTGTAAGCTTATTTAATCGCGACACTGATAAGAGTGTGCCTATTGGCACACTAAAGTGCCTATTGGCACACCAAACCCTAGCAAAATTAGGGTTTATCTACGCTGCGTATTGGTCAATACGCAGCGTATAGGGTTACCCTTATACGCTGCGTATTGACCAATACGGAGCGTAGATAAACCCTAGATCTCAGTGCCTGATTACCAATCATTGCACAGAAAACAATGTTCACATACGCTGCGTATTGATCAATACGCAGCATATATAAAACTGATGCATATTTGGGATCATTTTGGTAGGTTTGAAGTCTCAATTTTTTGCCAGGTTTGTGTACGCTACGTATTGAGCAATACGTAGCGTATAACTAGGGACCATTTTTGTAAATTTATGAAACTTCAGGGACCATATTTGTCAGTTTTTGAAAACTTAGGGACCTTTTTGTAACTTTTCGAAAAACCAGGGACCATTTGTGTAAATTTACGAAATCTCAGGGACCATTTTTGTAAATATATCAAAAAAGGGGAAAAAGGGGGTCTTCATTTAAGAACCGGCCCTTGCAAGACTCGAACTCTTGACCTCTCGTTTAGAACCGCAACGCCTTAACCAGTTTATCCTCTGTCCAGAGCTGTTAGAATACGAAACTTAATTTTTATATGTGGTAGCTATCCTATACGCTGCGTAGTGATCTATACGCAGCGTATATGAACACTTATATACGCTGCGTATAGGTCAATACGCAGCGTAGATGAACACTTATATACGCTGCGTATAAGTCAATACGCAGCGTATATAACCTTCTGAATTTTAATTGCACACAGAACCTGTTAAATAACCTGTTGTATTCCAGAACCTGTTAAATAACCTGACATATTCCAGAACCATATCGATACAACAAAACATGTTATATAACCTGCCATAATTTTATATGTACACCACAATATAAAAGTTTGTGCATACATAACAAAATGATATATACAAGAGTTTGATATATACAATAAAAGTTTGTGAATACATAACAAAATGATAAAATACTACTACTGCTGCTCCTGCTGCTGCTGCTGCTCCTGCTGCTGCTGATGCTGATCCCATTCCGCATCCGTAATGAAGGGTAGTGGAGGTAACCCGTCATGCTGTCGCTGCTGCTGCAGCGCCGCAGCCACCCACTCCAACAGATAATTGTTTCTTTCAGATAACCGAAGCTGCCGCTGATATGATGGGTCAGCACCGGGCCAAACATGGCGTGGGAACTGAGGCGCCCCTGGTGGTCCACGCGGCGGTGGTGGCTGCGGAATGACGACGGCCGGCTCATACGGCTCCGGCGGCTCCGGATCGTTCGGGGGATAATACGGAGGGAACTCCGCCGGCAGCTGTTGAAGCTGATATTGCGTGCCGTCCTTGTTCTTAAACCGCTTCCCGTCTGGGAAGTCTTTGGTAACGTGCATTCCGGATATAACATTCTTCCCCATCCGCTTCGGCTGTGCCGGCGGACCTACATTGTCGCGGTCAGTCTCCGGATGATAGCCCAACGAAAGGGCTATCCTAGTCACGTAGGCTCCGCCAAATAACAATCCGCGCTCCTGTCGATGATGCGCGGAGGCGAAGTATTGCGCCAACCCGTGGGCGAGAGCGCACGGCCTCTTGTATAAGAGGCAATATAAGAAAAATAAATCGCCACTGGTGCACCACTCCCGGCTTTTGTTTCGAGCAGTGATCGAAGTGGAAATCATTTTGTGTAAATACCTGCACAAAAGGAAACCAGTCAGTAAATAATAATCAGACGACATCGACTAAGATCGTCGTTAAATAATATTTTTTTATTATTTAGTCGACGTCGTCCGTAAGGCGCGTACGGGCCTAACGAGCGTCGAAACTAAGTCCGTCGTTAAAATATATATTTTTTTTATTGTTTAGTCGAAGTCGAACCGTAAGGCGCGTAGGTCCCTAACGAGCGTCGAAACGGAGATCGTCGTTAAAGTATAAAACTTCGATCTTAGTTTCGACGCTCGTTAGGGACCTACGCGCCTTACGGTTCGACTTCGACTAAACAATAAAAAAAATATATATTTTAACGACGGACTTAGTTTCGACGCTCGTTAGGCCCGTACGCGTACGCGCCTTACGGACGACGTCGACTAAATAATAAAAAAATATTATTTAGTCGACGTCGTCCGTAAGGCGCGTACGGGCCTAACGAGCGTCGAAACTAAGTCCGTCGTTAAAATATATATTTTTTTTATTGTTTAGTCGAAATCGAACCGTAAGGCGCGTAGGTCTCTAACGAGCGTCGAAACGGAGATCGTCGTTAAAGTATAAAACTTCGATCTTAGTTTCGACGCTCGTTAGGGACCTACGCGCCTTACGGTTCGACTTCGACTAAACAATAAAAAAAATATATATTTTAACGACGGACTTAGTTTCGACGCTCGTTAGGCCCGTACGCGTACGCGCCTTACGGACGACGTCGACTAAATAATAAAAAAATATTATTTAGTCGACGTCGTCCGTAAGGCGCGTACGGGCCTAACGAGCGTCGAGGCCCGTACGCGCCTTACGGACGACGTCGACTAAATAATAAAAAAATATTATTTAGTCGACGTCGTCCGTAAGGCGCGTACGCGCCTTTCGATGCTCATTTTACTGTTTTGCCCTTGTGTTGAGGCAATACGAAGCCAAAAACAGGGGCTTTTTTGTCCTTTGTACTACATACGTTGCGTAGGGATCCCTACGCGGCGTATATAAAGTTCCATTTTTTATTTTTTTTGTGTTTTCCTTTGATAAATAATACAAAAATATGAATAAATTATAAAAATTGAAAATGATACAAACTTTATAAATTAAAAAAATTCTACAATTATAAATGTCATTTGGTAATGATGCAAACTTTATAAATTAAAAAAATTCTACAATTTACAAAAATACAAGTTTCCGGTTAATCTTCGATTTCATTTATACTCGGTTCTCTGTCTTTGTCTGCGTTAGGATTGATTAACTTGTAGTAGTGCTGTAACCGCGGTCTATACATTTCTTCCCACCGTTCCGCAGCTATTGATCGATGTGTCGACCACAACGGGTTCACTAAAGGCATGGGGTAGTCTCCTTCCAACTTAGCATGTATGAAGTGTCCCCCGTCAACATGTACGAGCGTTATCGCTTGAGGTCGTGGATCTAGTGGGGCATCCCTTAATGGGAAGATGGTAGTGCTCCATTCGATGCTTAGCAGGTGGACGACAATATTATACCTTTGCGCTACGAGAAGCCCTGCTTGGGGCATTTCCATCCAGTGACTTGGACCGCACGCTTTCAATGAATGCCATCCGATGCTCTTACGTATTCGTTCAAAGTCTCCTTTGTTATATGTTTCGAATACATGCTTCCAACGCGCCTCGTTATGGCCAATTTCCAGTAGTAAATCTCTTCGAATATTGGGCCATGCGTGTTCCAGAAAACCTAATCCGACAGCCACAGACCTGTACCCACAATGACCGTCTGGGATCACATCTTGTATACGCGATATGTAAGAGTGAAACTCTGAGGGAATTTGATCCTTAAACCTCTCAATGCTTAACAAGTGCTCGTCCCCCTTCATTAATGGAAAACCGTTATCATCCCGCGTCTCCTTCTTTTTATAACTCGTTGAACTGTTTCGTTGCGTTTTAGGTTTTTCAGACTTTCTAACCGAACCAGTTCCACGAGAGCCCTCTGACGGTACGTATGAGCTGTGTCGGGGTAAATCGTACCTATGTTTGGGGGAAGCGGTATATACGTTGCTGTCCTCGCCATAGGAGCTGTGTCTCGCAGCTTCGTCTAACCTCGCAGCTTCATCTAGCCATTCTTGTACTTTCTTTAATGTAGGCCGACCGCGAGTATTTTGCTGGACGATCGGTGGTTTCTTGGTTGACGATTTCGGGTTGAAGACCGCTTTTATCTTTGAAAGCAAACTCTTTTGCTGAACGGGGGACTGCGCCTCTAAATGTTGCCGCACATTATTTAGCTCTGCTACAACATCGACCTCCTCGTCTACCAGTTTACACGGGAGCAAGTCAAGCTTACGCCAGAATACATTTATGTCGTCGAGTTGTATAATACGCCCTGCACAGTTAAGTTAATACGGTGTGAGAAACAGCTAAATCGTACAAAATAACAAAAGGTTGGTAGTTTTAATATTTTTTACCTGTCTGTTTGTAGTTTTCCAGCCTACAAGCACACGGCAATCCATTGCTAAGCCACATATGGCAACCACATGATGCGTTAAGTTTCCGCAACACCTCCATCTTCCTCAGTAGCTCTTTTTCCAGCAAATCAAGTGCTTCATGGGAAACCTTTCCACGTAGGTTGTCCAACATTCGTTTTCTGTGGTGGTTCATCGTTTTTTCGATGCTCTCAGTGAAACTTTTTTGTATTTCATCGTACTGATTTTCAACTATATCAATGACGCATCTTGCTATTCGCTCCAATGAACTCCCGCGCGTAATGTATCTTTTTAAATTTGCGTGCTGGCTCTCAACTCTGTTGGTGGTGCGCTGACCAAAGTTGCGACACTTATCGGTCCACGCATAAACGAACATTTCTTTATAGTCTTTGAGCCAGTTTTCGTAGAGGTAATCATAGACACCTGCAAAAATAAAATAATGAAATGTAAAAGCGTGTGTAAAATATAATAGATTGGGTGAGTCGTTTGTTGAATGAACACTTACTTTCTCGGTTGGCAACCACGAGTCGGTTATACATTTTCTCCAAGTTGTACTTGTACATGGGCTCTGATGAAGATTCGCACAATCTATTCCAGTACGGCATAAATTTCCCCCAATCTTCTTTATCGAACCCTTTCTTGCAATTTCTAGCTATATTTTGTTGGATGTGAAAGTGGCATAGAAGCCTGGTTGCGTTCGGGAATACTTTAGAACACGCTTTAATTAGGGCAAGCTCCCTATCCGTGACTATCACACGTGGCATCATACATTCATGCAATATTGACTTGATCCGCTCAAGCACCCACACGTAGTTACCCCTTCGTTCTTTACAAATAACGGCATGTGCTATACAAAAAGACTTCGCGGTCGACGTCATACCCACAACCTGGACAAATGGTATGTTGTAGAGGTTTGTTTTGTAGGTCGCGTCGATCAACATCACGTGCGGGAATGCACGCCACATAGTGATTGAATAAGGATGAACAAAGAAAATCTCTGTTACGACATCTGTTTTGGGTTCCTGTCGGGTGTCGTAAATGAATCGGTGGTCATGCAGCAGGCTTTCCAGTGCCTGAATAGGATTCTTTCCGTCCGCTATTGTCGCTCTAATTTTTTGTACCGCATTTTGCACGTCTTTCTGAACGTGCAGGCTGTCGGGGAACTGCTTTCTTAGGGTTTGAAATATGATACGTGGCTCCATGTTTTGAGCAGTTAGCTGCTCCACTAGCTTGTATTCGGCTTTAGTAAATCTACGCACAAAAGCGTGGCCCAACAGACTCGTCGTAGGTTCATGGTTATGGTTCGCACAGTCCACTTTTAACTCCCACGTGTCATTCGTCACGTCCCGGATGGCGAGTAATGAAAATGGGCAACCGATTTTTTTGCTACCAGCTTTCCTAACTGTTGCTATACTACGGTGCTCACCACTACGGTCGCACACAAGCCATACCATCCCAGTAGTACCGCCAATATTTTTTGATCGGCGGGTAACAATTACGTAACCACACTCCTTTCCCGTTTCTTGTACCCAATTCTTCAAATCAGTTAGAGACATGAAACGCTAAAAAAAAGTTACGTTAATAATAATAATAATAATAATAATAATAATAATAATAATAATAATAATAATAATAATAATAATAATAATAACAATAATAACAATAATAACAATAATAACAATAACAATAATAACAACAATAATAATAATAATAACAATAATAATAATAACAATAATAACAATAATAATAATAATAATGTGATACCTCCTTTATTTGAAACGGATTGCCCGGGGTAGATAGTTCATAAAGTGATGTATCGTATCCACTGTATCCACCTTCACCCACGTATCCACTGTAACCACCTTCACCCCCATATCTATCGTATCCACTGTGTCCACCTTCACCCACGTATCCACTGTAACCACCTTCACCCCCATATCTATCGTATCCACTGTGTCCACCTTCACCCACGTATCCACTGTAACCACCTTCACCCCCATATCCACTGTAACCACCATCACCCCCGTATCCACCTTCACCACCGTATCCACTGTAACTTCCGTATCCACCTTCATCCCCGTATACCCCGTAACCCGGATACGATTGCTGCATCGGGTAATATGGTTCATCAACAGGTGCATTCTCAGCACCGTATCCACTTTGTTGCAGGTACGGAGATTCATACCCGTATCCGTAATCTGGATACACTTGATGCGCCGGGTAATTTGGTTCATCAACAGGTGGAGTGGGAGTCTTGTTCAAGTCTGGCAACTGTGTTTTTTGATCAACAGGGACTCCAGACACAACCTCCTCCTCCTCGTTTTGCTCCCCATATGTCGTTAGAATAGCGATTACCGAAATAATTATCGTTCCAAAATGATGACATTTTAACAAGATTGAACAAAAAACAGAATAAATGATGTGTAAATTGGTTACTGAAGAAGAAGATGAAAAAGAAAGCAGTAGGCAGTGAATTCGAATTGTGAACAGATGGATAAATAGACTTTCATGTGACAGTTCAATAGGCAGCGTATTGCCCTCTACTCCCCGTATTACTTTATTCACGTGCCTGGACAACATCGTATCGATGTCAAATCAGTCTTACACATACGCTGCGTATTGACCACTACGCAGCGTATAGGGTTACATCTATACGATGCGTATTGATCACTACGGACCCTATGTCAGACTGATTTGACCATGGTACTAGGTTTGACTGTCTGGTTGTGTACCTACCATTAACATACGCTGCGTATTGGTCAATACGCAGCGTATAGCCTAACTAGTGTATATAAGTAATTAAGTTTCATATTCTAACAGCTCTGGACAGATGATAAACTGGTTAAGGCGTTGCGGTTCTAAACGAGAGGTCATGAGTTCGAGTCTTGCAAGGGCCGGTTCTTAAATGAAGACCCCCTTTTACCTCTTTTTTGATATTTTTACAAAAATGGTCTCTGAGATTTCGTAAATTTATACAAATGGTCCCTGGTTTTTCGAAAATTTACAAAAAGGTCCCTAAAGTTTCGAAAACTGACAAATATGGTCCCTGAAGTTTCATAAATTTACAAAAATGGTCCCTGTTTATAAGCTACGTATTGCTCAATACGCAGCATATATAAACCTGGAAAAAAAATTACACTTCAAACCTACCTAAATGACCCCAAATTTGCATCAGTTTAATATACGCTGCGTATTGACCAATACGCAGCGTATAGAAACTTTGTTTTCTGTGCAATGATTGGTAATCAGGCACTGAGATCTATGGTCTATATACGTTGCGTATTGACCAATACGCATCGTATAGGGTTAACCATAATACGCTGCGTATTGACCAATACGCAGCGTATATAAACCCTAAGTGTGCAGATAGGCAAAGCGAGTGTCTAGATAGTGAGGATTCCAAGTGAGTTTGTTAATATATTCATGCATACTTCTTGTAATATGACTATTGTACATAAAAACATCTAGTATTTTGTCAAGGTCGTTTATCTTTTTTCGATTTTTCTAATTCTGATTGTTATTCAGATTCGCGATTTTGAATATAACTCGGAAACTCAAGAGAGTCGGAAACAGGAGCTTTAAAAACTGATGCAAGACCAGGAATCCCTGAAAAGTTCTCTTTTGCAATGGTGTTATACCAGTTATGGAGAGGGTTTTTTTGATCTCTCTTAATTTATCTTTTGAATTTGTTATGCTTAGTTTAAGAAGTGAATTTGTTATGTTTAAACCGTTTTTACAAATATATCAGATTAAGAATCCCTGAAAGCTCAAGAACTAATCCAACATATAGGTAGAACATGCAAATTCTAAATGGTTTCAGATAATTAATATGATACTTGAAAAACTCATTGAGGTGTGTAGTGATTAGTCCTGGTTCTATCTTTTTTTAATATTCTGCATATATTTGGATTGTTACAATTCCTTGTTGTAAACTTGTAATCTTTAAGCTTGTGCAAGCAAGCAACTGAGCCTCATTAGCAAGAGTGACATAGTACATTTCCTGTAACAATGTTTAATTATTATTATTATTGTTGTTGTTATTCAAATGTAGCATAATTTTCAAAGATAAATTTGGTCTAAACATTCAGTGATCCAACTGTACTCAACAATGTAACAAACGATGCTAATCTGCATGGTATCAACAAGAAGAAGTGTCAGAATCTGTATGACTGAAACTAGGACATATGCATTATGCTTACTTATAGCATGGAGAACTTGTCCCTAGTTATGCATGTTAATAACCTTTTTCTTTTCTTAAATGACAAATAGGACACCCACTGCAAACGAACCAAACGTTTAGCGAACACTTCGTGAACCGTTCGGTGGGAAGTCCGTTTGTGTTCGTTCGTTTAATAAAATGAACGAACACCAATAAGAAATTTTGTTCGTTTAGTTAAACGAACGAACATGAATAGGGGCCATGTTCATTCATTTATGTTCATGAACGTTCAGTAACATGTTCGTTTATGTTCGATAGTTTATTAGGGTTTTGAACTTTTATTTTTATTAAGTACTTCAAAATTCCGTTCGTTACTCCTTATTGGCTAGAAACCCTAGTTAAAACGGTCGTTCCCGCTCTCATTTTAAGCATACGCGACGAGACTACGCCCCCGCTCTCATTCCAGTCTTCGATATAGGGTTTTGCGCTCGTATTTTTCGTCATTCTCAGTACAAGATAGGGATGTTTTGTGTTCGTTTATGTTCATGTACGCTTGTTTGTGTGTGTTTGCCTTCATTTGTGTTCGTCTGTGTTCATGCAGGTTCCTTCGTGTTCGTCTGTGTTCGCTTTTGTCCGATACCTATAATTAACGAACAAACACAAACGAACACGAACACGAACACGTTCATTTCCTTAATGAACGAACACGAACAAAAAATCTCGTTCGGTTAGTGTTTATGAACACTTCATGAACACATTAGTTACTTAACATAGTAACACGAGAAGGCTTTGTTTGTGTTCGTTCGATTCTTTTGCACCCGTATATCCATGTGTCCACTAACCCACTACCACCTCGAAGGCTTATGTGGCAGTATTCTAAGAGGTACTTTCTTATACATTTTCAAAGGTTAACGAAACTAGAAAAATGAGTGGTTAATAATTCACTAAAATTAAATCACTCTCGGATTTTGTTATCAAAGGTCTAAAGTACCATTTGTTACCAACAACATAGAACTACTATTTGGACCCAATTCACTACCATCAATGATAATGGGTAAACTGGACCTTTTACAAGTAAATTCTTTCAGAAAATGGTGTTGTAAAATTTAATTCTCCTAGTCTAGTACATCATCAATCCATAGACTAAGAAGGAACAAATACTAGATTCTGGAGGGTGGTACGTACTCCATATATTAAAATGGTCCAAAAATCATAACAAGCGGTTTATAGGTTAAGGGTACGGGCCGTATCTGACCATTTTCCATTAAAATGGTCCAAAAATCATAACAAGAGGTTAATGGGTTAAGGGTACGGGCTGTATCTGACCATTTAAGGGCCTCTGAAAAATTGCGATGATGAGGTTCTTCAGTGGTCTCATGTCTTGGACCACATGATCATTTTGTTATAGTAATGTTGAAAGGTGATAACTAATCTTACGGTTCGGTCTAGGACCACAGGGTCAGAATGTTACAAGTTGTGTTAAGTGTGAGAATTAATGGCTTTTTGGTTGCTATTAATGCAACACGTTTTGCAAAACCGACGACAAAGGAAGGCATGGGTTGCTTGGCCCCGGTGCAGCTGATTCTCACCCATACGTCTTGAACACTAATTTAAAACATGGTTATTTGTTTATTATTCATTTGAAAAAACTGTTGCTTTTAAAATGCTGGAAACGATGTCTTGTACAATTTGAACCAATCTAACTGCACAAACTGAAACAAGTGGTCTGGTTTGAGATCCAAACGGTTTGCTAATTTATCTGGTTTGGAACCAGATATGTAAACCAAACATGTTGTAGAAAACTTTTCTATTTCTTTATTCGTTCATTCTTGGAATATGTAGTCATGTATATATATCATAAACATGAACGATATTTTGTTAACATAAAATTTTGAGTTAATTATACAGTTAGTTCCTGTGGTTTAATGAAAGTAACAAGGTTAGGTACTAATAATTTAAAATCACATCATGAGGTTTTAAATTTTAATTTTGTAACAACGTGAGGTATTAACACTAACTTTTGTTAACTTTTTTTGTTAAGTTAAAGTGTAATTACTAAAATACCCTTTTGTAACTACAAGTACCATTTATGTAATTAACCTTATTTTAAAAGGGTATTGTAGTAATTAAATTGTGGATTTAAAATAAAGTTAATTGTAGTTACAAAAGGGTATTTTTGTAATTACACTATAACTTAACAAAAGTTAGTGTTAATACCCAAAGTTGTTACAAAATAAAAAGTTAGAACCTCATATTGCGATTTTAAACTATTAGTATCTGACCTTGTTACTTTCAATAAACCACAGGGAACAATAGTGTAATCAACTCTAAAATTTTTAATAGGACTTCTAATTTTGAAAAGGAAACTAAAAAAATCATTCATGAAAGCATCAAACCAAACCGTTATATCTGATAAACCGACTGGAACTTGCTGACCTACCAAATCCAAACGGTTTGGTTTCCTATTCCTTGAAATCATAGTTAACGGTTTAACCTAGAATTTTTATCAAAACATACTTACCAACCGTGTACATCCCAGTAATATAATTTTTACATAGTTTGACGTCTACCAGCATTAAATATACAAGTTTAAAAATGATACAAAACTGACCATACAAAATCAACCTCAAATTCTTTATACATAAAAAGGCATACACACACTTAACTTTTTAGACCACAACTTATGTCCCCCCAATGTTGCATTTCATTTTTTAAATCCCATGGCGTGTTCTCAAAAACTTGCCCATCCCTTGCACTTGTGCTTTAATCCGTTTGCACCTTGTGCATTAACACAAGTACATAATACTAATATCGACATATACCACATATTGGTCTATATGATCTTAGTCGGCCCCAACCCACCTCGCAACTAGCCACTTTTGAGCACCATTAGCGAGTGGTCATATTCGATCATAATGCTACTTTTGGATTTTGACTGCTCGTTATGTAACACCGTTAAGCAAAGCCATATAGTCAAGAGTTGCGAATTTGCGATATGACGATGAACATCAATAAACAAAATCCAAAGAGAAGACAAGCAGATCAAGTGATGGCCCCATAAATGTCGTTTGATGGCTCTACAACTTGATTCAATATAATGAAATAATCGTTGTTGCGTATTATAACAGACCTAAATTATTGCCTTGTTCTTTTTCAATTTTGTATAAATATCTATAGCTTTTGCATAAAAAGTTAAGTTAGAATTGTATGTGTTTATTTGATAGTAACAAGATCGGGTTATCAGTTATTTAATTGTTGGTGTGTGATTTGTTGTCTGTCGATTTGTATGTAAAATGTGGTGGGGGTCTTGGTCCCTTGGACCTTCACCAGTCATATCTAGGACAAGAAGTCACCATTAATGCAAGTTCAAACAACTTTTCAAGTGTCCACATTATGCTTTATTTTATTTTTTATTTTTTTTCTTTTTGTTTTTAATGTTATATATTGGAGAAAGATGCTTTAGTTTATGTGTTTATAAAAAGGTAAAATATTTATCAAACTGTGATTTTTCACAAGAATTTTGAGCTGAACAACTAACTACGGTTTTGTTTTGGTGATTACAAACCACATGGGCTGGGTTCAGGGACGGTTTGAACCAGATTTTTTTCTTTCTTTCAAAACATGGTTTTGGTGAGTACAAACCGCATTGGCCAGGTTTGGGGACCGACCGGTTTGAACCAATATTTTTTTGTTTTTTTTTTTTTTCAAAAACATTAGTTTGTATTAAAAGTTTTGGAATGATAAACCATATGGAAATACCATATCGATAACTAAACAAATCAATATCACTTGTGAAAATATTCAAACTTTTAGGCCACCTAAATGAGGTTACAAAAAACCTATTTTTCTTTGCATTTTTTATAATTAACTAGTTATTTTCCGCCCGCGCGTTGCGGCGGGGACCCAATGACTGCAAAACGCGTGTCAGCAACAACAAGCAGATACCGAATATCATAACATAAATAAAATGACGTGGTAAGTATAGGACCCACACGTCCTACACGTTGGAAATTCAATTGTTTTCAATTCAGTTATTACGGTGCTATCACGTTAAAATATGGATGAGCTCAGTTATTACGGTGCTATCACGTTAAAATATGGATGAGCTCGGTACCGGTAACGGCACCGAAAGTACCGATCCGGAAAATCATCGAAATTAGGTACCGGCACCGAAAATGCTCGGTACAATACGGTATGGTATTTGAAGGTAAAAATCAATAAATACAGGTATGGTGCTAGACCGGTGTCGAACCGAAAGTAACGATTATGAAAACGCCAAAAGGTGGGTACCAAATTGGTATCGAGAATGATTTGATATAGTAAATTTGGTACCGATACGATACCAGTTTGATTATAGGATTTGATACGATTTGCTCATCAATAATCTAAGTATCCAAGTTAATTTTACATGCTACAATTCATTCATTACAGAAAAAGACAAAAAAGAAACAAAATAAGTTGTTGTGTATATAAAACCTCATTCAAACAAAATACAGTTTACTTACTGTGTGTATGAAAAGTAATCTAACGGTGCAATTACTTGCATTGCTACGTTGCTACAGAATTTGATGAGCTCGGTACCAACCGTACCGAAAATATCGTTACCGAAATCCCCAAAAGTGGATACCGGTACCGAATATACCTAGTATGGTACGGTTCGGTACCGGTCGGTACTGGTACGGCACCGGTATTTGAAGGTAAAAACCGGTGAATACCTGTGTTGAACCGGTATCGAAAATACACCGGTTTGGTAAATTTGAGACCGGTACCTACCCGATACCATTTGCTCATCTATTAATGATGTTATCATTCTAATTTTAAATAATTCTAATTCTAATATAATTTAAAATTCTAATTTTACTGTTTATTCAGTTTTCATTTTATTATATATAGATTTAAAACAATAAATATTTAAGAGTTGTACTACATTGAATAATTTTGTTGGAATGAAAGGTCCTTGTCAACTGTTGGCACTTACTAACTCTCGTTATCAATCCATATGAATATGATCATCACAGTAAATTTTCACAAACTTTAGATGTTTTCCATCAACCAAACATGTTGTTTAGTTAAGTTTTAATCTATAACTAATACGTTTTTACACATTTTTATAGACCGTAAAGAAAAAAGAGTACATTTTCACTTGCGAGCGTTCATGTGAATTAGTTGTGTTCTACATACCGAATAACTATGCTTTTAATCATTAATTAGATGTTAATCATCAGAAAAGAGGGATGCTAAAAGTATCACATGATTACAATTTCATGTAATTGTTTCATATAATATGTTACAACAAATCTGTTCATAATGATAATCGCTTAAGAGTGTTTCTCTTGCTTTATGTTTTTTTTTTTTTTTTTTGAAAGATAACTTTTATTAGAAAACAACCGCCGACCCAAGCCGGGCCGACAAAACATAAACCACAACTAAATTACATATTTACAAAAGAAAGCCACTCTCCCCATCCTATATCTTTGTACTTAGACCGACTCGAGAACCACAAGAAATCCAACGCCTTAACTTCACATTGTAATGTGTAGTTTATATGCCAATGAAGCCACAGCAAAGTGGTGGAGGTGTGAGGGTTTTAACCATGGGGTCCCGGGTTCGAATCCGGGCGTAGGGGGTTTTCCCGCACTGGGGGCTGGGGTGTATCCCGATGGAGGGAATTTCTGCCAGTACCTTCGTTTGGAGGATTTCAGCCGGTCAAAAAAAAAAAAAAAAAAAAAAAAAAAAAAAACAACCGCCGACCCAAGCCGACTTTTATTAGAAAACAACCGCCGACCCAAGCCGGGCCGACAAAACATAAACCACAACTAAATTACATATTTACAAAAGAAAGCCACTCTCCCCATCCTATATCTTTGTACTTAGACCGACTCGAGAACCACAAGAAATCCAACGCCTTAACTTCACATTGTAATGTGTAGTTTATATGCCAATGAAGCCACAGCAAAGTGGTGGAGGTGTGAGGGTTTTAACCATGGGGTCCCGGGTTCGAATCCGGGCGTAGGGGGTTTTCCCGCACTGGGGGCTGGGGTGTATCCCGATGGAGGGAATTTCTGCCAGTACCTTCGTTTGGAGGATTTCAGCCGGTCAAAAAAAAAAAAAAAAATGTGTAGTTTATATATTGCACGTCAGACAAATAAAACACTGAATACAAGAGATGAGATCTCCACTTAGTGATTAAAAAAGCTTCAATTTTAACAGAGTAAACTCCCATTTTAGTCCCTGTGGTTTGGACACTTTTATCATTTTAGTCCAAATCTCAAACTTTTTAAATCTGGATCCCTGTGGTTTCACTTTTATTGTCATTTTAGTCCAAAATTCAAAAACCCCATTTTTTGACTGTTGCAACCTGCCTATTTTGTCTTTTTTGTTCAGGGGCAATTTTGTCTATCTGATTTTAATATAACATATTAATAATTAAAAAACTAAATTAAATATATATAATTCCTTTATACCCTTATATAACCATCATCTTCCCCCATTTAACCATCATCTTCATCTTCCCCCATTTAACCATCATCTTCCCAAAAAAAAAACCCTAACCCACAAAATCGAAGCAGATCTGTGCTTCCAAATCTACAGATCTAGTTTATTAATCATTGCCAAACCTTGAATCCTTCCCTTTTCAACCTCTCTAAAATATCAAAATTTTGGTTTCACATCATTGATTGATTCTAAACATTCACTCCTTATGTCGAAGAATTCAACTGCTGGTTACAGCACAATCCCCCACCACCACCACCACCACCACATACCTGCCCTCCCAGTCGTCATCTAAGACAGTGATCGCTCGGGCTAGGTACCACACAGAGAAATTCATCGCCAGGTGTCGTCCATGGCGTGAGTTTTTTTTATTATACAGCCATTACTCGGCAACTAAGCTACGAAGACATTAATCGTCGAATCAAACAGAATCTTAGCTACTTTCAAGTGAATTACGCTATGGGGATTCTTCTCATACTCTTCCTCAGTCTGATTTACAAACCTATATCTATGATCATGTTTCTGATCTGTGGGTGCTTCCAGATCTGTGGGTTAGGTTTTTTTTTTAGGGAAGATGATGGTTAAATGGGGGAAGATGATGGTTAAATAAGGGTATAAAAGAATTATATATATTTAATTTAGTTTAATAATTATTAATATGTTATATTAAAATCAGATGGACAAAATTGCCCCTGAATAAAAAGACAAAATAGGCAGGTTGCAACAATAAAAAAGAGGGGTTTTTGGATTTTGGACTAAAATGGCAATAAAAGTGAAACCACAGGGATCCAGATTTAAAAAGTTTGAAATTTGGACTAAAATGACAAAAGTATCCAAACCACAGGGACCAAAATGGCAGTTTACTCTTAACTATAATATTATAATGTTATGTTTATCAAAGTCGAATATGTTAAGCTGTACTATTTGAACGTGTATGGGCGTGTCAATACCAACTTAGTCGACAAGGACGGCAGAACTGGCTTTTTACGGCCACATGTTTCATCTTTATGTTGTATTCTTATTGGTATACTAGTTTTTTTAGGTCGCACGTTGCGTCGAAACCGACCAAATAAAAATGTAAAACAAACGTGATTTGAAAAATAAAACATATTGTTTAGAAAGCCAAACCATTCGAACGGTTTAGTTTATCATCGTATCGTTTTACCAAATAAACACTTTATTTAGAGTACAACTTCGTTTTTAACAAAACTTATAACAGAATGTCGGGGAAAAAATCAAACACAACTACGTACTTAAGTATCTAGAAAAAACTTATAAACATAAATTATTAAAGAAGTATCAAATTTATCGATAAATTAATATATGTTCTAAAAAAAGAAAAAAGAATTATTAAAAAATGGTATAGGAAATATATGGTTCTAAAAAATGAGAAAAAAATTTAAAATATGTTATTAAAAGTAAATATAATAATAAACTATTATAATATATTAAATAAAATCAAAACAAAAAACTATATATTATTGTTATAAAAATAAAGTTACTATTCATTATCTTTCGTCAACAGATACCAAATAAATACTTTATTTAGAGTGCAACTTTGTTTTTAACAAAACGTATAACAGAATATCGGGGAAGAATCAAGCACAACTACGTACTTAAGTTTTTAGAAAAAAAGTTATAAACGTAAACTATTAAATAAGTATCAAATTAATCGATAAATTAATATATGTTCTAAAAAAGAATTAATAAAAAATGGTATAAATATATGGTTTTAAAAAATGGGAAAAAATAAGGAATATGTTATTAAAAGTAAGAGTAAATTGCAATTTTACCCCCTGTGGTTAGGGGGCATTGGCAGGTCTACCCCCCCTAAGGAAGTAATTGCAGTTTTACCCCCCACTGTTTGGGGTTATGTCGCATGTTTACCCCCCTGACCATTTCAACGTTAGATGTTACCGTTAATTAGGTTGAAATGTCCAAACTACCCTTCATCTTCTCCATTAATAAGCCCTAATTGATCTTGTTCTACAATTGCTCTTCAATCGACCTCAAGCCCTCAATCCCTCAATTCTCTGCCCTCTAATCACTGCCTTGAAAATGCCTTCATCTTCGTCGTCTGTGCTTCGATTCAAGGGCAAGAGTCAACATTCAGACATCATATGTCCATGTGGTGCGAAAACAGTGGTGAAACAATCAGCATCAACAACTAATCCTGGTCGTTGGTATATTCGATGTGTAAGTTTCTTCTGTTTTATGCTTATTGAATCTTAACTTTGTTGGATAGTGTTGCTTATGATGTCCGATAATAGGTTGGAGGATGTGGATTCCTAAGATGGGCTGACAAAGGTGAAGAACAGGGATGTCCGGTTTGTGGAGAGGTAATGCCTGGTTTAATCATTGACTTGGCTAACTGCAAAGAACAGTTGGGTCGGTACAAGAATGGAGATGTGTTGAAACTGAAGATGTACTTTGAGATACTCAGACGTTACATGGAGCAAGAAACAGATTATGAAAAGTTATTCGGAGATCCGACAAAGGATTATGACCCTGAAGTGCTTGAACATGCATGGGATTACACATATTGGGATGAAGATGATGATTCGTACTTTGACCCATATGAAGGGGAGCATGGTTCTGATTCGGATTGGTCTTGTTTGGATGATTGTCACTGGAAATAGGCTAGATTTTGTTTGGTTTTAAGTTTGTATGTTGGACATCTTATTTGTACTAAATGTTGCAATGTAATGTAATCGAATCACTTTCCGCCTCTTAATTGTACCAAAATGGGGCACATGGTACTTGTACCAATTATCCAAACATGTTGCAAACCAATTATCCAAAACTGCTGCAAATTGATATAGGCTGCAAATGGATCATATGGTCAAAAGCTGCTGCAAATGTACCATGCCAGTTATAATGAACTCAAAACATGCTGCAATGGATCATATGGTCATTTTGACCATATAAACTAGTCAAACCTGCTGCAAATGGATCATTTGGTCATTTTGACCTTATAAACAAGTCAAACCTGCTGCTAATGTATAATATGGTTATTTTGACCTTATAAACAAGTCAAACCTGCTGCTAATGTATAATATGGTTATTTTGACCTTATAAACAAGTCAAACCTGCTGCTAATGTATAATATGGTTATTTTGACCTTATAAACAAGTCAAACCTGCTGCAATTGACCAAAATGGTCATTTTAATATAAACATAACATTGTATTGACCAAAGTTGACAAACCTAACAAACATTGTCTAAACTTACAAACCATCCATCACTCATCAAGATTGTAAACTGGTGCACCTTGAGTGGCAGTGTGTGATTCCTGTGAAGCAATGGATTGTTCAACCCCTTGTCCTTTGCAGCTCCTGACATTGTGACCCATATTCCCACATTTACCACACCTGATGCTACTACCTTTCTGGTCATTTTACCTCCTTTGTCGAACTCTTTCTCAAGTTCTTTTTCACCATATGCCTTCTTTCTTTTCTTCTTTGGCCTTCCAACTTGTGTATGATGCTTAGGTGGGATGAGTGTTGTTGGACACCCTGAAGGAGTCCACATCTCCGGCCCGTTGATTGGCTCTATGACATTGCAATAAACTTTCTTCCATGTTGACAGCCAATACACTTCATCCACCCACTCTTCTGGTATGCCAGCATCAATGCTATTCCTTGACATATCCCATATGGCTGCAACTGCATGTTTGCAAGGCATCCCGGTCAAATCGCACTTTCTGCATGCACATGTTTTATGTTTAACATTCACAACACACTGTGATCTCGGACCTGTGACTTGATACTTGTCCGAATCAACCATTAAAACAGACATTTCAGCAGCCTGTTTCTTGATCTGATCGAAGACCTCAGTGGCATGAGGAGTCAGTGGCCCCATACACTTTGCTTGTAATTTCTTGACATTCACTATCCTCTTGGTCATGTACTCCCGAATGAATTCTAGGCATGTGATAATCGGCTTGTCCCTTGCTCCTACGATTTGTCTGTTAAAAACCTCACATATGTTGTTCAGCAACATATCTCATTTAGCTCTTCCAGAAAAATATGCTCTTGACCAAGCGGTGAATGGGATCTCATTCAGCCAGTTATACATGGCTCGTTCGGTTGTCTTAATTTCTTCCATAGCTTGGTTAAAGTATGGAATAGATGTCTTCCTTCCGGCTGACCAAAGCAAATTCTTGTAAACATCTCCATGCCACTTGGATTTCATATTCTCATGAATGTGCCTCAAACAAAATCTGTGCTCAGCATTAGAGAAAACGGCTAGCATAGCAGGAATCAGACCCTGTGATACAAAATGAAATTAATGACACTATTTTGCAAGGTTTTAATTAACAATTAAGAACATATTACCTTTTGTCTGTCACTGATGAAGGTGAAACAAGAGTCTGCCGTACACTCTAGGTCATCTCTCAAGAGTTGCAAAAACCATTTCCAGGTTTGTGTTGTTTCTGCCTCAACAAGGGCATAACAAACTGGATATATGCTATTGTTCCCATCAATACCAACAGCACTCAAGATCTGTCCTGGAAATGGACCTTTCATGAAACAACCATCCACACCCAGCAATGGTCTCCCAATCATCTTAAATCCTCTCATCATAGAGGCAAAACCAAAATAAACCCTTCGAAACTGCCTTGTAGGAGTAGCTGGGTTCCCACATGGCTCCACATCAATTTTAATTGTACTACCTGGGTTGGCTTTTAGAAGTTCACCACAGTATGACCTTAGCAGACCATACTGTTCTTGGTAATCACCATAGATCTTTGTAGTTGCTATCCTCTTAGCTCTGAATACCTTATGTAGTGATACTTCAAGTTGATGCTTCCGAAGCAGTTGACTTTGGATTGCTTGAATTGGCATGTCTGGATTGCTTTCAATCATAGGTTGGATCTCTTTGGCAATCGAACTCATTGTGTACAAAGAAACGGCCCTTGTTTTCAAACAATTGTGTTGATTATGAATGGTCTTCACACACCACCGGTCCTTGTCTGTGTTCCTTGAGATGTGAACTGCCCAAGGACATGTGGGCTTGGTATGCCTTTTGAGGTGCTTATATTTTTGCCCTACTTTGGTGCATTTACTACTTTGCCCCTCTTCTCCTTTATTTTTTACATGACCAAGTAGTGGTGGATTGCTTCCAAAACATACTACCCTATACCTTAACAATTCATTTTTTTGAATAAAAACATCCCTCCTTGCCTTAAGAGCATAATCTTTCACCATCTGATTCATCTTTTTCTTGTCATCAATAAGCTGACCAATGTAGAATGGCAGATCATTTGGACCTTTTGAAGCACTCTTGTTTCTCCTCCTTATCTTCCTAGCAACCTTATCTCTAAGGGTTGAATTGTCATCCGATCCACTTTCAAAATCCTCCAAGTCAACAGGCTCATGACCTTCATCAGTTCTGTCATCATTATGATCCTCATCACCTGAACCATCCAACTCTTCCCTAGTAAAATCAACATTAGCCCTGAACCTCTGCATATCAACCTCTATTTCATAAACCAAATTATCTTCTTCAACATACTCATAATCAGGATCATAATCAGGATCACTACCTTTACTCTCTTCTTCATCACTTCCTTTACTCTCTTCTTCATCTTCATTCATACTATAATCCTGATTATTTATTGTAAATGATGCTGGAACAATTGCTTTACATGCCCCTACAGGACCTTCACTTGTATTTTCCAATATTGTTGACATCCGGTGTTCAACATACATGTCTATGGTGTGGACTCCTTGACGCACATGATCGAAGATAGGCTCTAAGTCAACATCACATTTTAATGTCCTAAGACCAAAATCCAACGAACAATACGGTTCCTTGTAATGAATGCAGAAAAACAAACCATCATTGTATCCTAATTTCTTAACAATCTCCTCTAAAACATCAGTATTCAACACTCTAAAATCTACATGATCAATGTAGCTCATCTTCCCACCAAAGTATTTCCTATTTGGGTTTTCTACAAAATTACCTCCATGGTGAAATTTAATGGTAAATTGAGATTGGGTTTCTCCTGTAAACACACATCAACAACAAATTAATACCGAAAAAAGTTAACATCTTACCAAATTCAGACCCTTTGAACTTGCATGTCACTTACGGTACATTTCACCCGGTTCGAAATACTGATCTTCAGCTCGTATCTTCCACATTCGAACATCCATGCTCGTAACAGACTTCAAATCTGCTGTATCTGTTGAAGAATGGCTGGTTTCGCCTGTGCGGAGGTCTTCAATTTCGACTTAGGTTAACTTCAGGGTTTCAATGTGGTGAATGGTTGATTAATTGAGGTTGCAGGTCAACAGGAAAGCCAAATTACCTAATTGCCCCTTGACCATTAACAGTTAACGGTAACATCTAACGTTGAAATGGTCAGGGGGGTAAACGTGCGACATAACCCCAAACAGTGGGGGGTAAAACTGCAATTACTTCCTTAGGGGGGTAGACCTGCCAATGCCCCCTAACCACAGGGGGTAAAATTGCAATTTACTCTAAAAGTAAATATTATAATAAACTATTATAATATATTAAATAAAAAACAAAAACTATATATTATTATATAAATAAATATACTATTCATTGTTCTTCATCAATATTTATATAATTTATATAATAGTGTACTTCATTTCCTTAGTTATAAGTGTAATATTTTTTAACCGTTGTTATTTATGCTACTGAAACTTACTATGGTGTTGCGTGCATTGTCTTATTATGATATCGATCTCGTCATTTCATCATCATATCTCGTCACTTCAGTTATGATGAATCACATAATACAATGATTGAACTTTTTGACCAAAGAGTTGTAAATTTAGGGGTGCAAACGAGCCGAGCCCGGGCTCGACCAGGCTCGAGCTCGAGCTCGTTTAACATATGAAAACTCAAGCTCGAGCTCGGGTCGATTCGATCTTTATTTCTAAAGCTAGAGTTCGGCTCGAAGGTAATTTTTCAAGCTCGAGCTCGGCTCGGGCTCGACTCATTTAGTATTTATTAATTAATTTATATTAATTATAATTATTATTATATATATAATTAAGTTATTTTTTTTATATTTATATAAATGGTAATTATTATTATATAAGTATATGTTTAATATATTAATAAAAAAATATATAAACAGAAAGCTCGTTTAGGCTCGCGAGCCGGCCCAAGCTCGATAAGCGAAGCTCGGGCTCGGGCTCGTTTACTAAACGAGCTTGTTTTTTAGGCTCGAGCTCGTTTAAGCTCGGCTCGTTCGAGCTTTTTTTCGAGTCGAGCTCGAGTAGCTCGCGAGTAGTTCAGCTCGTTTGCACCCTTAGTTGTAATAGAATTCTTTCTATACTCACATGAACTAATCTAACAAAAATAAATTAAGTGGTTAAACCAGAAAATAAGTACTTTTGAAAGTTTTAGAGAAAACATAAAGAAATATGCAGTTATGGTATGACATGTACGAGATTAGACTAACGACTTTCGTTTCATACGTACGGAACCATCACAATATTTTAGTTGGCATTTAATGGTTGATGATTATAACTATCAACAGTTCTTTAGTTACATCAGCAGAAAAACCCTTAGCAAAATCTGTATCACTATGTAGTATACTAACTCAGGTATTCCCAATCGCTCAACTTGCCATTGATGCACTAGTTGCTTTTATTGACCAGTTACCATTGCTCGCAGTTAATGATGATCATGAGTAACTTACTAGTGATGCCATTTGCCGATGATGGACTAAGTTACCACTTACAAATACAACTTACGGCTAATCATTGCCCAAATAATCAGGTACGAATGATGATCAATACTCATGCAACTTTCCAATAGTCATGCAAATTTAAAGCAACTTCCACTAGCATTTTAATAACTGATGTGTTGCAAAACACATCTGTTTTTCCCTGTAATTGAATACGTTTTGAGTCATTTTAGTTAGTGTTTTTGTTGGTGTTAGCTTGTACTTAGTGGATTAATGTTTTTAGGTGTTCATGTGCAAAAGGAGTAGAAAAAGAGTCTAAATCATAAAGAAACGAGCACATGAGGAAGAACAGAGCAAAACAGTGCGACAGAAAAGAATCAGGACTTCAAACAAACGTATCTTGAGCTAGAAAATGAGTTACAGGGCATATAATATATGAATCTTAATTGTTTCGATGATATAAATACAAATATGGGGTTTTTGGGCCTTAATTATAAAGGTATGGACCATACTCCCTTTATGGGTACGAGTAGTACGCATCAAAAATCTTTGGGCGCGCTCGTAGTGTTATTATTGGGTCTGGGTCTTACTTATGTTAGTATGGATTGTACTCCCTTTAAGGGTATTGGTTGTACCCAGCCGCGTAAAAACCCTAGATTCCGGTATTTAAGTACCATGACGACAAACAACGGGGATAGGACTAGAGGCTACTCTTTTCGAAGGAATTAAAGATTTTGAAGAGACTTTGAGCAAGGAGAAGTTGTTCAGGATCAAGAATTGGAGCTTGGAGTTGCAAATCAGATTGGTTAACATTATTCATTTATGTTTTGCAAACTCTTTTGTTTTTCCATATTGTTAAACATCATGTTAATGAATTTGAGACTTGTTTTCTATATTTCACAATGACTGTTGGCTAGATCTTGATACTACTTAGGTTATGGATGAATAATTATTGACTATTGGTAATTTTCTCGGTTTTATGGATGGATTAACGCTTTTGTAAATAACTTATTTGTGATTCATCTGATGTGTATGTATACTTTGATCTAATTCACGATTAATCTTTGTTCCATATATGTCTTGTTGAATGTCTTTTACTTAGTGTATTTGTGATTAGTTTATGGTTACGAGAGCTTAGTTTCCATAGGAACATTTATTGAGAGTTAAGAGGATCTTTGTATTTCACATATTTAGATAGTTGACAGGAGATAGAGAGTCATTTAGTCTTTGGTGTTAGGTGGTTAGGTGTAAAGACTCTGACATGAGGGTTCCCTAGTTAGATTCCCTAGCATCTTTGTTATTTCGTGTCATTTCGAGAGTTCATAGTTTACCCGTTGCATCTTAGGATGTATTAAGATAGTGAGACTGACAGGTAATTCATTTTTTTGGTACATTAGTGTTGTTGGAGAGACTGACAGGTAATCCGACCAACCAGTGAGTTTCACAAGCCCTTGGGGTTTCCATTTAAGTCACACCCAGAGAATGATCAGAGATCCACTAAGTTGTCTATGGGTGTCGTATTCTAAGATCCTGATTCCATCATAGTTTCCATAACTAAGAGAAGACCAAGAGTAACAATTAGGATTCTTAACCTAGGTAGTGCTTTTCCCACTCTTGAATTCGTCTAAGTAATCAATTCGATATTTGGTAGTTTTAGTTTTCTTTAGTTTAGTTTTCCATAATTTAAAGCAATCAAAACCCTCTTTTCAACAAATCAAATCAAACCTTTTAAACCTTTATTAGTCGGAGTCTAGTTTGGTTATTGTAGCTGTCTCTAGGCTTCGATATCCAGACTTCCATTAAGCTTTACTACATTCGATATGTACACTTGCCAGTTTTTGTGGTCTAGTTTAGGGTTTTCCAGAGTATTACTAGAGTGTCTAGGTTAGTTCGCTAATTTTAGTAGACCGTATTTAGAACATCAATAAGTAATAAAAAAGTCATTATGGGTGCCCTTTGGACCCGACCTGGGGTGCTGCCTCTGAACCCTGTAAAGGGAGCGCTCCCCCCAAATCTCGGGTTCATTGGGAACTGAACTTATAATACTCCTAATCAAGCATGTACTCCTAGTTTGTGTCGATGTATATTGTAATTTTACTTTGGTTTTAGATAATTAAATCCAATTATGCTAAAATGGTTTAGCCGACTAAAATAATGTGCATGTTCTCATTATTTTTTATAGTTAAAATTTATACCACAAACCACAGACTAACCTCTTTAGTTCTTGCCTCCTTTGCCCTTCCTATCTTTTAGGATGGGAATTTCATATACCCCTTCTAACTTGTAAATTACATATTTCTCTATAACACAAGTTTTTAATCTTTCTATACTAATAAACAAAAATCCTTTTTGGACACATGTCATTCTCTGGTAATTTCTCACCTTTATTTTTTTATTTATCTCTTTTATTAAATAATAATAATAATATTAAACATCAATTTAACTAAATCTATTTATCTCTTTTGTTTTCATAATCTGAATTTGATTTATTTTTTAACTCTAAAGTTTCAATCTTTGGTATTTTAACCCCTTTGATTAATTTGATTTTTCACTTCTAATTCAAATTTGGTAAGAAATTACATAATTGAAAGGACCACATAATACTTTTAATTGAAAGGACCACATAATACTTTTAATTGAGATAAGTGAATCCCACACTATAACTGGACGAATTAAATTATGTATTTGAGATTTTGTATAAGTTTTGGATAATAGATATGCTCAGTTCATTATATGTGATTTCAATTTGAACTTCGACCAAGATAACTTTATCTCAGAAGACCAAATTTGACTTATCATACGCCACCGGGCCTTAGGTGAAGCCTCACGGGATTATCTTTCGATACCCGTGTGGCGTCCCCATCTTCCCGAGATAAACCAATCCGTCTTAAAATATAATATAATAAAAGAAACTAATTGATGGACACGTGTCGATACAATAGACATCTATTTTTTAGTTTTCTTGCCATATATTTATATTTATTTTTATCTTCAAAATTACAAGTTTTAAAATAATTTATCAAGTTATCCCATATTTTAAGTCGATGTTTATCTATAACTATATCTCTATATTTATATTTATCTTCTAATATAATCTTTATACTTATCTTTAGTTTATTATTTTGTGAGTAAAATTGCACAAAACGTCCTTTATGTTTTTTGTTGCTGGTTTAATCCTTTATGACTAATCAAGTTAATTATCTCAGTTTATTTCCCTCACATGCCTAACACGTGAGGATCCCACTATCGTTTGATGACCGACATCAACTGACTCGCAAAATGGAAGGGGATGTGGTGCAAACGCAAAACTGCCTGAAACCCAAGTAAAATTGCCTCTGTTTTCACCGGAGATGTAGTCCAAACACAATTGGATCTCTTAAATTTATGGGGTCATTCACATGGAGCAAGCCCCTTTTCATTTCGAGCTATCAACATCCACTCAGAGGAGAGATCCAGCCCGCATTTCGCTAACTAAATGCCAAACAAGCCATATTTGCAGGTTGATAGCCTCATGTTAGTTTTGTATGTGAATTCAAATTGAAAAGTGCATATCATTTTTTGTAATTGTTTTCCTCTTTAGTTTTGATTACTTGATTGAGATTACATGTATTAAGTAGGGAAGAATAAAAACTAATATTTAGGTACAAAGCAATGGGTCATGAATGGAGAAAGAAGAAATAAGTGGATTTAATGGACTTTTGTAATACACAAGTTTATAACCTAATAATAGAAAAATAAAAAAAACAAAGTAAAATGTTCTAATATGTAAATAATACATCAAAGTTCTTTTTACAAAAAACGTATTTTGACGACTGTGTGTTAACTGATTACATTATATTTATTTAAGCCGTGTAGTACATGTGCCTATTCAACTCATGTTATACACGGGTAATTAAAGATGTAACTTTTTTATTATATAAAAATATATTTAATCAACCCGTGTAATACACGAGGTTCTAACCTAGTGCATAATATACAATACTCATCAAGCATGATTTTACAAAATATGTAATTTTCCAAGTTTGGAGGGTGATATATAAAATTCTTTCCCTTTTAAAGCTCCATCGCCCTGGCAAATAACACATGCTTACTTCATAATATATACTTTATTTTTCTGTTACCGACCAGAACGGTCTCTACTTAGGGTTACACATGATCTAAGTTCCACATATAACTAAGCCATGAGTTCCGAAAGCTATTCTAATTTTGATCATGCTTGGTGTGAAGGCTATAACCGGTCCAAAATACATTAACGTACTAAATAAGCATTGGGATTTCGGATTATTTATTTTATACTTCTTTCATGTAGAAACGATGTTTTAACTAAACCATTGCATTTTGGCCTTTGATGGCGTGGGGCGATATGATAGAGATGTATCATGGGTGGTGGAAAGACGTGATGTTTCAATTTAAACACTTTTATTAATTTCCTCGTATGAACTAAAATGAATTATATAATTCTTAGCCCTACAAGTTTATAAAATGGACTTATTGTTCACTTTTTTTCTTGGAATCCTTCAATTTATAGGTCTACATTTTTGAAAAGTGTGTATGTATATATGTCATGAGACCCACAAAACCATTGCATTAGTTATAATCGAGACTTTCTAAAGAAAACAAAATTTTCAAAATGCGTATGCAAGGGTTGACCTAAAGGGCAACTTTAGTGCAAATTGGGAAGTAATCTAACTTGTGAACTTTCATAAAAGTTTTCAGTTCCATTATAAAATGTATTACTTTAATGTGTTCTTATGTAAAAGCTTAAAAAAAAGTGTAAAATATTTTTTTTTAAGTAAAAAAGAAGGTTTTATGAGTTTTTTACATGTAAAATTTGTAGTTTCCCGTTTCTCCATTTTATTTTGGTTCCCCATTGAACCTCTCTCTTTTAACATATTAGCAATATTCTACAAATTATCCATATATCGCATAATAAATATTCAGATTTAGGTGTTTATAATTTTTTACAAATTCATATATACCCTACAAAGTTGATTTTAGCTACTTCTATTGGAAATTTTGTGAAAATAGCATTTTTCACAAATATAGGAAAATGATTTTTTCCTATTTTGGACTAGAAATAAATATAATAAAATGAGCGGGTTTTATATATTTATTTGTGGGTTTGTGTTCTATGTCGGAAGAGCTTCGCAACGAACTAAACCACGTCCAAAATGGAGCTAAGATGAATGAGATATCGATGCTCAAAGTTTGGTGTTTTGAAATTTGAATGCTGAAATAAGTGGGAAAGTGGCACATTGTCCCACATCGGATGAGAGATGAAACAGAGGCCCAAAAGCAGTTCTCTCTTATAAGTCCAGTGCTCCACTTATTTGCATAAGTACAACACTAGACTGGGGGGACTTGAAGGGGTAAGGTCCCAAAAACCTCATAATAAACACTTGGGACCATACCACAACCTTGCTTGCCAACCTTTCTACCTTGCGCGGCCGCGCACAGGTCTTACAAAGGAAAGGCTTAAGAAACAAGCAACAGTCAACACTTGCGCGCCAAAGGGAAATCATAAGTCCTTGCGCTTTCTCCCACAAAGCAAAGGGTGAAAATCCTACATTGAACACTTCCGCCCAATATCCAGACGTGGATATTATTTACCCAGGCTTGGGATTTATTTATTTAGCTGATTCCACACGATAAGGAGTCACACCAGATTACAGCAGTAATCTTCTAGAAGGGCTTCAATCGTGTACCACTAAGACGGTTATAACCGCCTGGACACGTGTCGCCATCTCAGGCATCCCTGAAACCACAACGATAGCATGTAATTGGAGAGTAATCTCCAATTAATCACTTTACACATGGCAAAACCCCAGCCATCGATCTAAGCCACGATCCGTGTGCACTTACGATGGATCAAGAAGCTTGACGGAAGGAAGTGTAACCGCTTACGGGGTTAGCATCTTCCGTCAACTTTTCACTAACGGGTTTTCCCGCCCAAAGGCTCCCGGTTATAAATACGAGAAACAACTCAGGTATGAATTCAAGTTTCACACACTTCTCAAATACATCTTCTTCTTCATAACCCATACTTATTCTCACACCGGAGTCGGGTCAAGGAGAGAACCCTTTTCTCCCCTTGGCGAGGCTAACGGTGCTTCTTTTTTTGCAGAGTTATCGGAGAAGGAGATCGATTGTACCGAATCAAACGAGAGGAAAACCACATTTTTATGCGGATTCAAACCCCCTAGATATTACGGTCCCGGTCGTTTATCTAGTGTTTCTTCATTGGAGCCCACCGTGGGGCCTCTGTTTTATCAATTTTCATCTCGTTTCGATTCTGTCTTTTCATTCTCTGTTTTAACATGGCAGAAAATTCATCATCTCACCCATTAGGTCCTCGATCTGAATTCAAGGGTTCTACAATCCGGAATACCCAGATTGACGGAATCATGGGAATCAACAAACATAACAGTCACTCAGACGGAAAGAATTCCTCAGATCAGATTACAGAGAAAGCTCCAGAGTACTGGTTCGACAGATGCCAGACTGCTTTAAACCAAATTTTCACGCAAATTTACAGATCTGAATCCTCAAACATCAGATCTGGCGACCCAAAAGGAAACAAGAATGAATTCAATACTGCAGCATTGGACCTACAGACACCTTGTCAGTGGGACATCCAATCTGACAGCCATGTTGAGATACTTCAACAATCAAAAAATACCAACTACCAGGAAACCAGACAAATAAACATGGTTCAAGGAGGTCCGTCACGAAGGCCAAACAAATGAAACCATGATCAACATTGGAGGGAACAACAAGTTGTGTTTCCTATTGTTCCTGGAGGCCCTCAGGAAGAACGACCAGTAATTATTACTGGCATCTTCGGCCATTACCGGACGGACTATATGTTTATAGATCCGGGAAGCTCGATGGACATCATATACGCGCAATGCTTCAAACAGCTTGACCTAGAAGACAAAACACGTCTAGAACCGGTCGATTTCCTCTCACCAGATTTTGCAATGAAGCTGTATTCCCATTAGGGCAAATAGATTTTCCTGTGACTCTATCTGATGGCGAGCATTCACGAACAGTCACAGTAAATTTCATGGTCATGCCGGCAACATCACGCCATGATGTCCTGCTCGGAAGAAGATCACAAAGAGAATTCAGCATGATCACCTCTATCCCACATGCTGCATGTGGATTTCCAATAGAAACCGGAGTCGCAATTCTATACTCAAGCAAAGAGGTCATGTACGTAGATGACGAGCCACCAACAAAGGTAGCAAAACCTTCAGCATCAAACGAACCGGAGAAATGGGTCCGGAGAAATGGGTTGTGAACAACGAATATCCAGAGCAGACCATCCTGCTAGGACATGCCATTTCACCGGCAACACGAATACAATTAAAAGAATTGTTGTCCAACAACAAAGATATATTCGCTTGGTGCCCAGCAGACATGACTGGGGTTCCACGCGACGTAGCGCAACATTGCCTGAATATCAAACCATCAGCCGAACCTGTTGCTCAGGGGAGGCGCAGCTTTAGTGAAGAAAAAGCGAAAGCCATGGACGAACAAGTAACAGAGTTACTCAATGCGGGAATCTTGCGCTAAGTTAAATACCATACATGGGTTGCCAATCCAGTAATGGTACAGAAACACAGTGGCGAATGGAGAATGTGCGTCAACTTCAAAGACCTGAATAAAGCGTGCCCCAAAGATTGTTATGCGCTTCCCGAGATAGACAAAAAGTCGACTCTCTAGCATCATTTCGATGGAAGTGTTTTCTTGACTGCTACAAAGGCTATCATCAGGTCCATATGAAATAAGAAGACGAGGACAAAACTGCATTCCGTACAGATAAGGGCATCTTCTGCTACACCAAAATGCCCTTCGGTTTGCGCAACGCAGGCGCAACATACCAACAACTAATGGATACAGTCTTCAGAAGTGACATCGGTAAAATAGTCGAGGTATACATGGACGACCTTGTCATTATGAGTCATGAGGAAGAAACAATGTTGGCAAACATTCAGCGCACATTCAACTCATTGCGCAACGTAAATTTAAAACTTAACCCAACAAAATGTTCCTGTTCCTTCGGGATGGAAGAAGGGAAGTTTATGGGTTTCATAGTAACACGAGATGGGTTTAAAGTAAATCCAGAAAAGGTGCAGGCCATCCAGCTAATGCCATCACCTGCAACAATAAAAGAAATGCAAAGACTCCCTGGGCGCTTAGCAGCTTTGAACAGATTTTTGGCCAATCATGCGGCAAAGTCTTATCCATTCATCAGTACATTGCGGAACTGCGCCAAGAAAACCCACTTCTAGTGGACACCCGAAGCAGAAGCAGCCTTCAAACAAATGAAGGAATGCTTAATTCAATTGCCAACGCTGACAGCACCACGAGAAAAGGAACCGCTGATCTTATATTTGTCTGCTGCGGAAGTAGCAGTCGGTGCAGTATTAATGGTAGAACGAGAAAACGTTCAGACTCCAATTTACTATATAAGCAAGATGCTCACCGGCCCGGAAACTCGTTACTCGATGATAGAAAAACTGGTCTTAGCACTGGTACATGCATCACGACGCCTACGTCGGTACTTTTCGGGTCACGTCATCACAGTTCTCACTAATTATCACTTAGGCCAAATCTTATCCAAACCCGACGTGGCGGGAAGATTGGCTAAGTGGGCTATTGAGCTGGGAGGATACAACATCCTGTACAGACCAAGACCAGCGATCAAGGGGCAAGTCCTAGCAGACTTCGCCACAGAGGTTCCCATCGATAAAATCCAAGAATGCGAGGCAATCCAGAACCCTGTCCCTATTTTCGACGATAGGGTCTGGACTTTGCACACAGACGGAGCTTCCAATGACGACGGAGCCGGCGCAGGTCTCCGATTGGTCAGCCCAGACAACCATGAGCTTACATATGCCATTCGCTTGGATTTTCGAAGCACGAACAACGAAGCTGAATATGAAGCATTCTTGGCGGGTCTCCGCTTAGCGCTCAAAATGGGGGCAAGAAACCTTGAAGCCAACGTCGATTCAAAGCTGGTGGCCGAGCAAGTTAATGGCCACTATGATGCAAAGGGAGAAGCTATGGCATTATACCTTGAACAAGCGCGGATGTTAATCAGCCAATTCCAGACATTCAAGGTTAACCATATAAACAGAAGCGAGAACAAGCACGCAGACGCGCTAAGCAAATTGGCTGCTTCCAGCTTCAAGCACTTAGCAAAAGAAGTGCGCATCGAGGTATTGTCCAATCCTTCTATTCACCTCAAACAAGTAAATGTTATAGAAATCGGGAATCCATCCTGGATGTCTCCGATCATCTTATACTTACAACACGGAAAGCTCCCGAAAGAAAAGACAGAAGCTCGAAAAATCCAACACAAGGCAATAAAGTACGAAATGGCGGATGGCGTCCTGTACCGGAAGTCATTTATGGGACCATTGCTACGCTGTGTTGACAAAACAGATGCGCAATATCTGGTTAGAGAAATCCACGAAGGTTTATGCGGAATACACGCAGGACCGCGCATGGTCGTGGCAAAAATAATGAACGAGGGATACTATTGGCCAGGAATGCATATGGACGCAGTAGAATTATTACGGAGATGCGCAGCCTGTCAACGCCACGCGCCAAAAACACTCCGACCAAAGAACCCGCTTGTACCGTCACATCCGCCTGGCCATTTCAGCAGTGGGGCATCGACCTCGTTGGTCCTTTCCCTGACGCACCAGGAGCGGTAAAATTCATCATTGTAGCAGTCGACTATTTCACAAAATGGGTCGAAGCCAAGGCACTAGCCTCAACAACAGCAATGGTAATTCGCAAATTTATATGGGAGCATATTATCTGCAGATTCGGATTACCATTGCGCATCATCTCCGACAACGGCACAAACTTTGCCTCAGAAGATATTCAGAAATGGTTCAAAGAAATGAAGATTGAACACAACTTTGCCTCTGTGGCGCACCCGCAAGCAAACGGCCAAGTCGAAAGCATCAACAAACAAATAGTCGACGGCATTAAGGCACGGCTGGGCTCAGCGCGCAGAGGATGGGTTGATGAACTCCCCAGCATCCTATGGGCACATCGCACAATGCCAAAGACTAGCATGGGAGAAACTCCATTCAGCTTGGTCTACGGATCTGAAGCCGTAATCCCAGCCGAAATCGGCCTACCGTCCCCGCGCATGATAGCCATGGAAAAACAAAACAATGAGCAAGAACGAAGAATGGATTTAGACCTTCTTGAAGAAAGGCGCGAAAACGCCGCCATCACAGAAGCAAGGTACAAATCCAAACTCGAAAAATATTACAACGCGCGCGTACGCGTGTGTACCTTTCTCCCCGGTGATTTCGTCTTACGCGACAATGAAGCGTCAAATGCAGAAAAACAAGGCAAATTAGCGCCAAAATGATAAGGACCATACATCATCAATGAGGTCCTTGGTAAAGGGGCATACACCCTAAAAAGAATCGATGGGACTCGAGTTCCCCTCACCTGGAATGCGCAGCAGCTGCGCAGGTGTTATATATAGGACAAATCATTCACAGGCAATGTATTTCCTATTACACTTGTATTGCAAGCCTCGCGCTTTATTAATACAAACATCATCTTCATTCTTGTTACTGTTTGTTACAAATTGCATGCAATTCTTTTGGTTTGCGCGAAAATAATATGGTAAAAATTGTACACCTCATGAACAATCTGGAAAAAGCGCAACATAAGTGCATATTCTGGACAAACGTTCACACATGAGCACAATACCATCTCTCATTCGCTCTACCTGATCAAAACAATTAAAACGCATGCAACATATTGTAATCCAAATGTAACACCCTTAAATTTTTACTTGAATTTTTCACTAAATTTTATACATTTTATACCAAAAGATATTTAATTAACATAAGTTTCATAAGTAGCATAAACTTTAGTCAACTAATGACTAAGTTGGAACATTCAAAATTCATTTAAGAAATTAATTACAACCCATGAACAAAATCTAAGTATGATTAAAACATTGCGGAAGCTTCAAAAATCGTGTTCGGTTCTTCATCATTCGCTTGACCGCCATCCGTAAGATCCACCTTGTTACCTATGGTCAAAATCTTTAAAACATTAGATCTGACTCAGTTATATAGAACATAAATATAAAATCCAACATCAAATCCAAATAACAAAATAATGTTTTGTTTTTCTGATTCCACCGTAACTTACGGTGTGACCGTAGGTTACGGTAGATTTTGGAATTCCTTGGTCACCGTAACTCAGGGGAAAACCACCGTAAGTCTTTCATCTCTACCGTAAGTTACGGTACTACCGTAACTTACGGTACTACCTGGAAATCTCTATTTTGTTTGATTTGTTTATTACACTTAAACCCAATCTCGGATTTCGCTTTTCTAGCACACCAAAACATTAAATCTTCGTATTTCTGATATGTTATATAATAACCAACATCAACAATCAATCTATCATGTTCCGGAGCATTAACTATGCCTTATATGATTATTCGACCCGTTTGGCTAGTCTAAGGAATCCTCCTTTGTGACTACTACCAACGAGTTCCAACCAAATTGACTTATCATTCAATGTAGCGACATCACCGCTTAAATTCAAACAACTCTTATTCAAAGATTCAATTACACATTTTATAATCATCAAATCTACTTAATGTAACGGGTCAAGTTACATACCTTAGTGTACGCCCTTCAACCGCAAGTCACCACCGGCTTGTCCACTCGACGTTCCGGTATCCTTTCCTATAGAGTTCAATTCAAGACATGTTTAGAACTCTTGGTTTCACTTACATAACGCACACTTTGTCATACATCATAGTTATGCGTTTTTAACTTAACAATTCAGTTTCAAGCCTTCTTTGAGGCATTTCAACAAACACTATACAGGCAGAATTTCTACATCTTTCGTATTCAATTCCATAGCTTGCTAATTAGCTAACTTGACAACAATAAAGCCCTTATATAGTATTTAAACATCATATCTTTCTGGAATCACTTTCTATAATCAAATTACACTAGGATAATCATTCTAAACCCTAATGTTCATCATTATCTTGTAAAACCCATGACCCACCTTCAAGGTGTTCATGGAATTCCCTGAATTTGAACATGATTTCACAAGTAGTTGTCTAAGTTTCACTCCTAGACACTATATCATCCTTAATCTAACCACATAACACACATGCAACATCTGATTTCGGATTTACCAAAATCATGAGAATTTCAAGTTTAGAGATTTCATCAGATTTTGCATACCTTATAATCCTCTTGCAATGAGGATCACGATTCTATGCTTTAAATTCGATTCCGACTTGGATTGAGCCTTCAATTTACTGATTTTGTGTGTGTGATAGAGTTTTTAGAATGGGGGTGTCGCCCCCTTCTGCTTGTTCTTGATCGACCAGCCCCCTAGTGGGGTGTTTGGTTTTTATTTTTATCAAATTCTACAACACAAGTTTCACTTTTATCATCTTTGGTCCCTCCACTTGTTAAATAACATAAAGTTTTGGTTATTTAACCCTATTTCATGTTATTTCTAGACTTTTTGTTAACTAGGTTAAATTCCTAGTTGGTAAATTCTCATTTATTTATACTATAAAATTTTAGTATAAAGTTTGATATTTTCGGGGTGTTACAAGTCCACCCCCCTTAAAAAGGGTTTCGTCCCCGAAACCGAAGTACGTACCAAATAATGTAGGGTGAAGACGTCGCATCTCCTTTTCGGACTCCCACGTAGTGTCCGAACCTTTCCTATGCTCCCATTTGACTTTGACTTGGTCAATTTGTTTATTTCGTAAATGTTTGACCTTTCGATCTAAAATCTCTGCCGGCCTCACCACATAATTCAGACTATTATCCACTTCGATATCATCGTAATGGATATAGGTCGTTTCGTCTGCGAGGCACTTCCTTAATTGTGACACGTGAAACGTGCCATGAATCCCACTTAGTTCCTCCGGTAGCTCAAGGCGGTAAGCTACCTTGCCAACTTTTCCGATAATTTTAAATGGCCCAATAAACCTCGGGCTTAACTTCCCCCTTTTTCTGAATCTAATAACGCCCTTCCAAGGGGAAACTTTTAGCATGACCATGTCGCCAACCTGGAATTCGATTGGCCTTTTTCTTTTATCAGCATACGCCTTTTGTCTGTCTTGAGCCGCTTTCAAATGTGCCCGAACTATTTCTATCTTTTCATTCGTAGCACGTACTATATCTTGATGAGCGAGTTCATGTGGACCCACTTCACCCCAACATACCGGGGTTCGACACTTCCTACCATAAAGCATTTCGTACGAGTCTCACGGATCGGAATGAAGTGAGCACTTTTCGTCAATCTATCTACCACTACCCATATGGCATCGAAACCACGATTCGTTTTAGGCAACTTGGTTAGTAGGTCGATTGTGATATGTTCCCATTTCCAAACTGGAATTTCTAACGGTTGGAGTTTGCCGTATGGTTTCTGATGCTCCGCCTTGACTTGTAAACATGTCAAGCATTTTTCCACATACTTCGCCACATCCCTCTTCATTCCGGGCCACCAATAATTTTGTTTCAAATCATTGTACATCTTGGTCGCACCCGGATGAATTGAATAACGGGATTTATGAGCTTCATTAAGTAGAAGCGCCTTCACTCCACAAGTATGTGGGACCCATATTCTTCCGGATCGAGTCTTCAACCCGTGATTCCCATCCGACAAATCTTTCAATTGGCCGATTATTCTTTCTTTCTTCCAATTCTCTTCTTTTACTGCTTCTAACTGCGCCTCTCGAATACGTTCAAGTATACCCGAGGTCACCACGAGTTGCATCGATCTCACTCGTATTGGGACGTAGTCCGCTTTTCTGCTCAAAGCGTCCGCTACCACATTTGCTTTTCCGGGGTGATAATGTATCTCACAATCGTAGTCTTTCACCGTTCCAGCCATCGCCTTTGTCGCATATTTAACTCCTTCTGATCGAAGAAATATTTCAAGCTCTTGTGGTCGGTGAATATGGTGCACTTTACCCCATACAAGTAATGCCTCCATATTTTTAATGCAAATACCACCGCTGCCAATTCGAGATCGTGCGTGGGATATTTCTTCTCGTGTATCTTCAATTGTCTCGAGGCATAGGCTATTACCTTGCCCCGTTGCATCAACACGCAACCGAGCCCCGATAATGAAGCATCCGAATAAACCACCATGTCTTCGACTCCGTCCGGCAATGTCAATACCGGAGCTTGAGTTAACTTTTCTTTTAGCTTTTGAAACGCTTTCTCTTGATCAGCACCCCAATTGAACTTTTCTTTCTTCCATGTTAGCTTTGTTAGTAGTGACGCAATCTTGGAGAAATCTTGAATGAATCTCCTATAGTATCCCGCAAGCCCCAAAAAGCTTCTAATTTCTGAAGGGTTCTTTGGGGAATTCCATTTTGACACAGCCTCTATCTTTGACGGGTCCACCAAAACTCCGTCGGCACTTATGACATGGCCAAGAAATCGTACCTCTCGTAACCAAAAGGCACATTTAGAGAATTTTGCATACAACTTCTCTCGTCTAAGTGTCTCTAACACTTCTTGTAAGTGGTGTGCGTGTTCAGCTTCACTTTTCGAATACACCAAGATATCATCGATAAACACGATGACCGACTTATCCAACATTGGCTTGCAAACCCGGTTCATGAGGTCCATGAAAGCCGCGGGTGCGTTTGTTAGTCCAAATGACATCACGAGGAATTCGTAATGTCCGTATCTCATGCGGAAAGCCGTCTTCGGCACATCTTCTTCTTTGACCTTTAGTTGGTGATACCCCGATCTAAGGTCAATTTTTGAAAACCAGTTCGCACCTTGTAGTTGGTCGAATAAATCATCTATCCTCGGGAGCGGATATCGGTTCTTTATCGTGAGTTTGTTTAACTCCCGGTAAACGATACACATGCGCATGCTCCCGTCTTTCTTTCTCACGAACAATACCGGTGCGCCCCAAGGAGACACACTCGGCCTTATGAATCCCTTGTCAAGCAGGTCTTGAATTTGGGACATCAGCTCTTGTAATTCCGACGGTGCGAGTCGGTACGGGGCCTTTGCTACAGGTTTCGCGCCCGGAATCAATTCGATCCCGAACTTTATTTCCCGTTCAGGCGGTATCCCCGGTAAATCCTCCAGAAATACATCTTCATAATCTCGTACTACCGGTACATCTCCAATATTTCGTGATTCTTTTTCGGGCTCATTAGCGTATATCATGAATGCCTTGCATCCTCGCTTCATAAGCTTGTGAGCTTTCAACATTGAGCATACTATGGGGTTGCCTCCTTTTTCGCCATAAATGGTGACGTGTTTTCCGCTCGGAGATGTTAATTTTATCTCTTTACGAAAACACACGACCTTTGCATTGTTTTGAGATAGCCAATCCATTCCAACTACTACTTGAAATTCTCCCATTGACATCGGGATTAGATTTATCAAATATTCTTCGTCATCAATGCTCAGTTTACAGTTTTTACATACATCACAAACAATGAAGCTCTTGTTATTACCTATCTCTACTTCTAAGGGCATAGGTAATTTTGTTAGAACAAATGAAGGATGTCGAATAAATCCATATGAAACAAAGGATTTATTCGCACCCGTATCAAATAACACGCGTGCAGGAATCAAATTTACAGCAAATATACCTGAGACCACGTCAGGTTCAACCTTTGCTTCTGCGGCGGTTAGTTGAAAAGATCTTGCCTTTGCTTTCGGGGCTTCACCTTTCGGTTCCTGCCCATCCTTCTTTCCAACCAGTTCCGGGCATTCCGACTTCTTGTGACCCGTTCGATAACAATTGTAACAAACCGTCACTTTCTCCGGGCACGATATAGCCATATGTCCCGTTTTTTTGCATATGGGACAAGGCTTATCCTTGTAACGACATTCGCCTTTATGACCCTTTCCGCAGATTCTGCAACTTGGCGACCCTCCTTTCGTATCAAATTTCTTTGCGGTTTCGTTTGTTCGTGCCTTCTTAGTAGGGCTTGGGTTTACATCTTGTGCTTTCCGTTCACCCCTTTCAATACTCTTTTTCAGTTCGATCTCCCTTTCCCGAGCAGCATTTATGATCTCGGTAACGGTCTCGTATTTGGAAGGGGTGATAAATTCCCTATACTCGGCACTCAACATGTTATGGTAGTAGTATATCTTTTGTTCTTCATTCGTCACTAGATCATCACAAAACTTCATCTTATCCATAAACATTGCCGTAATCTTGTCTATGGTCTCACTCTTGTGCCTAAGTTGCATGAACTCCTCCTTGATTTTATTCATAACCGCTTTGGGGCTATGATGCTTAAGAAATGGCGTCTTGAATTCTTCCCAAGTCATGACCTTAGCGGCTTCAATACCGATCTCTCTCTTTTTGTTATCCCACCAATCTTTCGCTTGACTCCTTAGTTGACCCGTACCATAGGCTACGTAGTCATCTTCGTCACAATGGGTCCTTTCGAATACCCCTTCGATATCACTTAGCCATCGTTGGCACACTATTGGGTCAACCTCCCCATTATATATTGGTGGTTTACAAGCCATGAATTCCTTGTATGAACAAGGCTTACGTCCTCCATGCTTTTCCTTTGCTGAATTTGAATCATCTTCCAATTTCTTGATTCTATCTTCTACTATTGATAAAACTGTGTTTTGAATTTTATCAATAAAGCCCGACAAACTGTTTTCGATCGCCTTTCCAACCTCTTCGGCAATCACTTCCCTCATTTGTTCGGTGACTCTTGGCACCGCATTATCATTACCTCCATCAGCCATCTCTATTTCTGAAATGTTTACATAGATTGTTAAACATTCCATTTATAACACATGCTTTACTTGTTTTGATTTAATCAAGTTCATAACTTGATTTAATCATTCTTGTTTTGATTCAATCAAGTTCACAACTTGATTTAATCATTCTTGTTTCAATTCAATCAAGTTCATAACTTGATTTAATCATTCTTGTTTCAATTCAATCAAGTTCATAACTTGATTTAATCATTCTTGTTTCAATTCAATCAAGCTCATAACTTGATTTAATCATTCTTGTTTCAATTCAATCAAGCTCATAACTTGATTTAATCATTCTTGTTTCAATTCAATCAAGTTCATAACTTGATTTAATCATTCTTGTTTCAATTCAATCAAGCTCATAACTTGATTTAATCATTCTTGTTTCAATTCAATCAAGTTCATAACTTGATTTAATCATTCTTGTTTCATGCATTTCTTGTTTTTGAGTGAGCTTACACACTCTTTTCATGCATATTTGTTCATTTCTCATTCTTTACGTAGTACATAATTTATTAACAAAATAAGTTAGTTCTTACCGGACGATCGATCAAGCTTGAACCGAACACTTATTGACAACCTTGAGCTCTGATTACCAACTTGTAACACCCTTAAATTTTTACTTGAATTTTTCACTAAATTTTATACATTTTATACCAAAAGATATTTAATTAACATAAGTTTCATAAGTAGCATAAACTTTAGTCAACTAATGACTAAGTTGGAACATTCAAAATTCATTTAAGAAATTAATTACAACCCATGAACAAAATCTAAGTATGATTAAAACATTGCGGAAGCTTCAAAAATCGTGTTCGGTTCTTCATCATTCGCTTGACCGCCATCCGTAAGATCCACCTTGTTACCTATGGTCAAAATCTTTAAAACATTAGATCTGACTCAGTTATATAGCACATAAATATAAAATCCAACATCAAATCCAAATAACAAAATAATGTTTTGTTTTTCTGATTCCACCGTAACTTACGGTGTGACCGTAGGTTACGGTAGATTTTGGAATTCCTTGGTCACCGTAACTCAGGGGAAAACCACCGTAAGTCTTTCATCTCTACCGTAAGTTACAGTACTACCGTAACTTACGGTACTACCTGGAAATCTCTATTTTGTTTGATTTGTTTATTACACTTAAACCCAATCTCGGATTTCGCTTTTCTAGCACACCAAAACATTAAATCTTCGTATTTCTGATATGTTATATAATAACCAACATCAACAATCAATCTATCATGTTCCGGAGCATTAACTATGCCTTATATGATTATTCGACCCGTTTGGCTAGTCTAAGGAATCCTCCTTTGTGACTACTACCAACGAGTTCCAACCAAATTGACTTATCATTCAATGTAGCGACATCACCGCTTAAATTCAAACAACTCTTATTCAAAGATTCAATTACACATTTTATAATCATCAAATCTACTTAATGTAACGGGTCAAGTTACATACCTTAGTGTACGCCCTTCAACCGCAAGTCACCACCGGCTTGTCCACTCGACGTTCCGGTATCCTTTCCTATAGAGTTCAATTCAAGACATGTTTAGAACTCTTGGTTTCACTTACATAACGCACACTTTGTCATACATCATAGTTATGCGTTTTTAACTTAACAATTCAGTTTCAAGCCTTCTTTGAGGCATTTCAACAAACACTATACGGGCAGAATTTCTACATCTTTCGTATTCAATTCCATAGCTTGCTAATTAGCTAACTTGACAACAATAAAGCCCTTATATAGTATTTAAACATCATATCTTTCTGGAATCACTTTCTATAATCAAATTACACTAGGATAATCATTCTAAACCCTAATGTTCATCATTATCTTGTAAAACCCATAACCCACCTTCAAGGTGTTCATGGAATTCCCTGAATTTGAACATGATTTCACAAGTAGTTGTCTAAGTTTCACTCCTAGACACTATATCATCCTTAATCTAACCACATAACACACATGCAACATCTGATTTCGGATTTACCAAAATCATGAGAATTTCAAGTTTAGAGATTTCATCAGATTTTGCATACCTTATAATCCTCTTGCAATGAGGATCACGATTCTATGCTTTAAATTCGATTCCGACTTGGATTGAGCCTTCAATTTACTGATTTTGTGTGTGTGATAGAGTTTTTAGAATGGGGGTGTCGCCCCCTTCTGCTTGTTCTTGATCGACCAGCCCCCTAGTGGGGTGTTTGGTTTTTATTTTTATCAAATTCTACAACACAAGTTTCACTTTTATCATCTTTGGTCCCTCCACTTGTTAAATAACATAAAGTTTTGGTTATTTAACCCTATTTCATGTTATTTCTAGACTTTTTGTTAACTAGGTTAAATTCCTAGTTGGTAAATTCTCATTTATTTATACTATAAAATTTTAGTATAAAGTTTGATATTTTCGGGGTGTTACACCAAACATACAAAACAAACATCACCTACAGGTACAGCAGTACACCAAAAACATATACATTATCAAATGTAGCATAAACACTTCAAAGATCATGACAATGATCTTCAAAATTTCAGTACCAAGAACAACATATTTCCAAAACATCAAAACATCAAAAGAAGGGAATACACAGTTCCCAAACCTAACCTAACCAACATTAGGGTCATCATCAACAGTTGGCACCTGATTAAACCGGCGACTTTTCCGACGTTGATATACCAGCTTACATCCACCGTACTGCATCATCGGAAAATGGGACATCAAGCATTCAACGGATAGTACACTAATTTCCTCATCAACAACACCCTTTTTCCGGCGAACATCACAACCAGTGCCGATAACCACCGAGGAAACAGTGTTGAACGGCTTTTCTTCTTCATCAATCACTAATGATGGAGAATTAGCAAGAAACAGGAGACCTGCAGCAGCTTCATAAACCCTCAGAGCTTCCAAAGGTCACAGAGAGCGGAGAGAACGTTTCGCCTTCATTTTCTCCAAAACCAAATGTCACGGCCCCCGACCCGGTTTAACCCGTTTCAGGAGCCGCGGGACAGAAATCCCGTGGTATTTAATTAATTGAGTTTAACAGCGGAATTTTAACATCAGGATCTTTTTAGGACTGAAATATTTCCCGATTATTTTATTTCACAACGCGGGATAAAACCCGGTAATTTAAAATCTTGGGATTTCACGAAGAAATCTTTTATATTACAAAACATGTTTTCTTTATTTTATACTGAGCCACTTCTTTGAGCTTGTAGTGCTATATGGCACTTTTCCTGGATCATAATAGATTACCTGAAACTTGTTTGAAAAAGGTTTTGTCAGCGGGAAATACTGAGTGAATCATTCTATTTTGCATAATGATGCATAGTTATTAATTACAGCATAAGAGCGATTACAATGGCTTCTATCTTATTTTTATCTGGCATCCTGTCACAATGGTGACATGTCACAATGGTGACGATGGTCATACCACTATTAGATCAATGAACCTAAATAGTGATGATTATCCCTGTAGGTCAATGAACCTAACAGTGATTATCCCGAGTAGGTCAATGAACCTAACTGGGAGAAAATTAGTAATGTGCACAATACCCCACTAACCAGTAATTTAAGATATCCACGACTTAGTCCCTGTAATTATAACCTTGAAAATAATTTGAGGTATTGTAAAATAATTGATAAAAAGAGAATGACTCACATTGCAGATTTATACGGGCAGAGTTTAGCCTACTGATTAGCCTTTTTAACCTAAATTTATAACAGGCACACAATTCAGTCAGTAACTTAATACAGCATTTACGATAACTCACGAGATCAAACCCTCACAACGAATGACAAAGTGCAATACTTAAACATCCATCGAATTAACGACGAATGACAAAGCATAAACCCTAATGTGGGCAGCACTTAAACATCCATTGGATAATTTAATCAATCGGACATTGAATCGTAGCAGCGATCGAGTTATTACCCTGATTGCGGCGTCGATTAGTGATCCGTGTGTGTTAATTGTGATAAACAGAAGATATCTCGGAGCATAGAACGAATTTCTTCGTCGAACATATGCAGAATTTCAAGTGCCAATGTCTGCTATTTATACCCAAATTTTGACAACCCTTGCGCACCGTAACACTCTGACCCTTACGGTGCGTAACCACTAGGGGTGTTCATCGAATCGAATATCGAATTTTCGAATTATTCGAATCGAATTAATCGAATAATTTTTTTTTCTCTTGAATTCGAATTCGATTCGAATTCGAATAAGACACATACTATTCGATTCGAATTCGAATCGAATTCGAATAAATTCGCTTCAATTCGTATTCGCTTCAATTCGTATTCGCTTCGTATTCGAATAATAGATATGGTATTTGGTTGATGGTTCATCATGTCATGGGCCATATGCCCATATCATATGTAATGGGCTTAGTAATAACTTAAATGGGTAATTTTATATAGCCCAATTAATTTATATATGTATTAAATTTTAAATTATATATATTATATATATAAAAATAAAAATACATGTATAATTCTTATTCGAATTTCGAATCGAATCGAATTTAAAATTGTAAATTCGTATTCGATTCGTATTCGATTAACTTGACTCGAATCGAATCGAATTCGAATTCTTGCGACTCGAAACGAATTCTTGATAATCGAATCGAATTCGAATCGAATTTCGAATTTTTCGAATCGAAACGAATTCTGAACACCCCTAGTAACCACCCTTGCGCACCGTAACACTAATTTCCTTACGGTGCGTAAGGAACACCTAAGCACTATAGGTTTGCCACGTTTGGGACTAGGCCTGCTGAGTCGACACATTTCATTAATTCGATTTTTACAGCGAGATTTAAAGATAATCGTTAACTAGGAAATACCCCCCCTGAGTTTTAGGGGCCCTGATCCTGATTCTGATTGTTCTGAAAATTTTAGGGTTTGCGCAGAATCACTTGGGTGTCTCAATTAGGGTTTCCTATTGGTCAAATTAATTTAATAACTATGACTTTAAATGAGAGTTGTTACATTCTCCCCACCTTAATAAAAATCTCGTCCTCGAGATTTACTAGAATAATTGAGGATACTTTTGCTTCTTTTCTGATTCCAGTTCCTAAGTGTATTAGGGTCCTATCTTTGAATCCCACTTTACTTGAACTAACACTAATCGTTTGTGTTTTGAGAAATTTGACCTTTCTATCTTCTATCTGAAGAGGTTTCTCTACAAATTTTTCGTTTACCTTTATATCTTGGAGATGTACTACCAAAGATTCGTCTGATAGACATTTCTTGAGATTGGATACAAGAAATACATCATGTACTCCTGCTAATTCTCCTGGTAGTTGTAAATGATAAGCAACTGGTCCTATACGTTGAATCACTGGAAATGGTCCTACATATCTTGGATTTAACTTTCCTTTCCTACCAAATCTAACTACTCCTTTCCAAGGAGATACTTTCAATAGCATTTTGTCTTCAAATCTTGAAATTCCAACGGCTTTCGTCTATTATTTGTATAACTCTTCTGGCGATCTCTAGCCGTCTTCAGCTTTTCCTTCGTGATACTGAATATCACAGTCGTAGTTTCTTAGGATTTTCATCCATCTCCTTTGCCTCATTTTTAATTCTTTTTGCCCAAATATATATCTTAAATTCTTATGATCCGTATAGACAGTAAACTTACTTCCATACAGATAATGTCTCCAAATCTTAAGGGCAAAATTTATGGCTCCTAATTCTAAATCATGTGTTGTATAGTTCTCTTCGTTCTTTTTCAACTGTCTTAAAGCATACGCAATTACCTTCTTGCGTTGCATAAGCACACATCCTAATCCTAGTTTTGAAGCATCATAATATACTTCAAAATCTTCAGTTCCTTCTGGTAAGGCTAGGATTTTGTTAATTTATGTTTTAATATCCTAAAGGCTTCTTCTTGTTTAGATCCTTTAACTGTTTTATAGGTTAGCTTAGTTAATGATATAGCTCCGTCTATAGTATCTGGCTAAACCTACAAAACTACTAATTTCCATTGCGAATTGAGGAATTTTCCATTTGGTAATTGCTGCTATCTTAGCAGGATCTACGTGAATACCTTCATGATTCACCATATGACCTAAAACTTGTACTTTTGGCAACCAAAATTCACAATTCGAGAATTTGGCGTAAAGCTTCTCTTTTCTTAAAAATGCTAAGAGTGCATGCAAGTACTGACAATGTCCTTCCTGACTTTTGAAATAAATAAGTATATCGTCTATGAAGACAATTACAAATTTATCCAAATATAGTTTACAGATCCTATTCATCATGTCCATGAATGCTGCAGGTGCATTCGTTAATCCGAAGGGCATGACTGTAAACTTGTAATGACCATACCTAGTTCTGAAAGCAGTTTTAGGTATGTCTTCCTCTTGTACTTTCATTTGATGATATCCGGAACATAAGTCGATCTTAGAAAAATATCTATCTCCCTGGAATTGATCGAATAGATCATCAATTCTAGGTAATGAGTATCGATTCTTAATTGTAACCTTATTCAATTCCCTATAATCAATACACATTCTTATCGAACCATCTTTTTCTTAATAAACAACACTAAAGCCCCCCATACGGGGATAAATTAGGTTGTATGAAACCTTTACTTAATAATTCATCTAATTGCTTTTTCAGTTTTTTTTTCTGTAGGTGCTAACCGATAAGGTTCCTTGGCTTATCGGTAAAATTCCTGGAATTAGATGAATCCTAAATTCTATCTCCCTATCTGGTGGTAATCCAGGTAAATCTTCTGGAAATACATCTGGGTATTCTGAAACTACAGAAATTTCCTTAAATTCTTTATCTTTAGTATTGATGATTACTGAAATCATGTATACTATTCCTTGCTTTTGTTCATAATTAGCAACTTTCATTACTGATATGAACTTTATGGATTTACATGGCTTATCTCCTGTAATCATTATTACTTCTCAAGTGGTGCACAAATTTCTATGAAATTCTTATCATAGATAATTCGAGCACAATTGTTTTACTAATCAATCCATTCTTAGCACAACCTTGATTTCAACTAATTTCATAGATAATAGGGTTGCAGAAAATTTATGACTTAAAAGTTCTATTTCTACGTTTTGCAAAACCTTATTTATTTTAACTGAATTCCCATCTGCCGTTTCTATTGTAGAAATTTGCCCAATGCTAGTTAAAGGTAAGTTAAAAGTTTGGCAGAATGAAGTATTTATAAAACTTTGGTTTGTACCAGAGTTGAATAATACTTTTGTGTAAACGTTGTGAACTAAAACGTACCGGCTATTACATCTGGAATGAGTTCTGCTTCCTTAGCAGTTAGTTGGAAGGCTCTTACATTCCTTTTTGCTCCTTCTGCAGGTTTAGCTTTATTGTCAGATGGTTTGTTTAATTTTGGACAATCTGGCCTAAGATGTCCAGCTTCTCCACAGTTGTAGCAGACTGAAAATTTCTTCCTCCTACAGTCTTCTTCTTGATGCCCCGGAATTTTGCAAAAATTGCAATATCCTTTGCATCTTCCAAAATGCTTCCTTTTGCAAAAATTGCAAAATGGACTAGTGGTAGATTGCCCATTTCCTTTTTTCTTGAAATTGTTATGGTTACCCGGATGGAATTCTTGGGTAATCTTTTGGGCTACTTCCTTCCTTCTATTTTCTTCTCTTGTCCGTACTAGCTCATCAGTCAGAGTATTGGCTAAATCCACCGCATCATCAATTGTGCGAGGTTTTGCAGCCTTGACGATATTACGAATTTCGCCAATCATTCCCCAAATATAACGAGAAATAAGTACCGGCTCTGGCGAAGCCAGGGTTGGTACCATTCGAGCATATTCGAAGAATGTCGTAGTATACCCTCGACAATCTACATCCACCATCCGATGGGTTAGAAACTTATTTGTCATTTGTTCCTTTTCATACTCGGGACAAAATTTTCTTTCTACAAAGCTCTTAAATTCTTCCCAGTTCATAGCATATGCCATCCTTCTTCCTTTTGCTTGTAACACCGTATTCCACCATTCTAGCGCCACTTCTTTGAAAAGATTTGACGCGTACATGACCTGATCATCCTGAGCACATTTACTTATGGCAATTACTGCCTCGGTTTTCTCTAACCAACGCAGTGCCGCAGTCGCTCCTTCATTGCCTGCAAACTCAGTGGGTTTACAAGCAAGAAATTCTTTGTAAGTGCAACCAGGCGTTGCAGTTTTCCTTTTCTTAGGGAGCGGAGCTTGCCGTGGTTCATTATCATGATTAACATGATTACTGCCTCCGTTTATACTATTACTGAAGTTATCTTCAGAAATACGTTTACTAGGAACGATTTGTTGCGGTTCGATTGGATTTTTAATAGCAGCAACGATTGATGGAATAGCATTGGCTATCCCTTGAGCAACTATTTCTGGAATAGCGTTGGCTATCCCTTGAGCAACGATATTTTCTATATCCTGCCTAGTCATAAATTGATCCCCCGGTTGTTGCTCAGATTGATTAATCTCGTTAACTGGTTCATTATTAGCGTTTTCCATCTGATAATTAATTTATAGATAAATAATTAGCATAAAAGAAATAATCCAAGGTCACAATTAATTGCACATAATCACGTAAACGAATATACAACAAAATTGTAAATTTTCTAATATTTCATTTGTTTTATAGATTATATCATGCTTCTATATACAACCGTTTTATTATTTATTTACACATACTGATTTTACTATTACTATTACACAACCACAGTTTCATAATCCCCTATCCTTTGTCAGGTGATATTCTAGTAACGGCGTTCCTTCTCATCGTATTTCCAGGAGATCTGTCCCAAAATCTCTTGGATCCTATTCCCAGCATCCATTAGTTCTTTGTTAAAATAACGGAGTTCAGCCATATTCTCGTTACTCATTGGTGAATTTGGTAAAGGTTCTGGATTGAACTTAGGAAAAAGCTTATAGGGATGGTTTTGTAACATTATTTCATTATTCATCCATTCGTCTCTTTGCGAGTGGATTGAAGGGTTTGGAATAGCTGGTTCTAAATTCATTGGTAGTTGTGTTTCAAGAGAATGAATAAAATCATTTTCATTAATAGGCTCAATAGTATCATTGTTTGCCATTATAAAATCTAGTTCTTCTTGAGATAGTAACCCCTCAATTTGCCTAGAGCTTTCCCCAATTTCCATTTTATTAGACTTGGGTTTCTCGAGAGGTGAAGCGTTGAATTCTATAGGTTCTTCTATGTCTGGTATGTATCTATTGAAATCTCTGGAAACTTCTATTCTTACTGGATAGAGATTTAAATTCTGAAGGGCTTCCGACAAATCACTCATGCTGTTTATGCAAGATACACACAATTACTAAGTTAAAATTATGACAAAATTTTATAGAAAAACTTTTAAATATTATTTCATATTGGGTAATTATGAAAATTAAAACACACTAGGTTTTATTTGTAAGGTTTCTAGACTATAGATAATAAAGGTACTAAACTTGGGTCAAATTATTTAAGAATTTGTATTAATTGCTACATTGGTTAGCATATAAAGATCTGCCCATACTGTATACAAAATTAGTCAGATAATAAAACACATAATCATAAAATAGCAATTAATAAAAATTAAGTATTTTCTAAATACTTAATTGGCTTAAATCAGTGGCTCAATCAGTGGCTCGATCAGTGGCTCTGATACCACCTTATTTCTGTCACGGCCCCCGACCCGGTTTAACCCGTTTCAGGAGCCGCGGGACAGAAATCCCGTGGTATTTAATTAATTGAGTTTAACAGCGGAATTTTAACATCAGGATCTTTTTAAGACTGAAATATTTCCCGATTATTTTATTTCACAACGCGGGATAAAACCCGGTAATTTAAAATCTTGGGATTTCACGAAGAAATCTTTTATATTACAAAACATGTTTTCTTTATTTTATACTGAGCCACTTCTTTGAGCTTGTAGTGCTATATGGCACTTTTCCTGGATCATAATAGATTACCTGAAACGTGTTTGAAAAAGGTTTTGTCAGCGGGAAATACTGAGTGGATCATTCTATTTTGCATAATGATGCATAGTTATTAATTACAGCATAAGAGCGATTACAATGGCTTCTATCTTATTTTTATCTGGCATCCTGTCACAATGGTGACATGTCACAATGGTGACGATGGTCATACCACTATTATATCAATGAACCTAAATAGTGATGATTATCCCTGTAGGTCAATGAACCTAACAGTGATTATCCCGAGTAGGTCAATGAACCTAACTGGGAGAAAATTAGTAATGTGCACAATACCCCACTAACCAGTAATTCAAGATATCCACGACTTAGTCCCTGTAATTATAACCTTGAAAATAATTTGAGGTATTGTAAAATAATTGATAAAAAGAGAATGACTCACATTGCAGATTTATACGGGCAGAGTTTAGCCTACCGATTAGCCTTTTTAACCTAAATTTATAACAGGCACACAATTCAGTCAGTAACTTAATACAGCATTTACGATAACTCACGAGATCAAACCCTCACAACGAATGACAAAGTGCGATACTTAAACATCCATCGAATTAACGACGAATGACAAAGCATAAACCCTAATGTGGGCAGCACTTAAACATCCATTGGATAATTTAATCAATCGGACATTGAATCGTAGCAGCGATCGAGTTATTACCCTGATTGCGGCGTCGATTAGTGATCCGTGTGTGTTAATTGTGATAAACAGAAGATATCTCGGAGCATAGAACGAATTTCTTCGTCGAACATACGCAGAATTTCAAGTGCCAATGTCTGCTATTTATACCCAAATTTTGACAACCCTTGCGCACCGTAACACTCTGACCCTTACGGTGCGTAACCACCCTTGCGCACCGTAACACTAATTTCCTTACGGTGCGTAAGGAACACCTAAGCACTATAGGTTTGCCACGTTTGGGACTAGGCCTGCTGAGTCGACACATTTCATTAATTCGATTTTTACAGCGAGATTTAAAGATAATCGTTAACTAGGAAATACCCCCCCTGAGTTTTAGGGGCCCTGATCCTGATTCTGATTGTTCTGAAAATTTTAGGGTTTGCGCAGAATCACTTGGGTGTCTCAATTAGGGTTTCCTATTGGTCAAATTAATTTAATAACTATGACTTTAAATGAGAGTTGTTACACCAAACAATAAGAAAAAGGCACCCAAATATATATATAGGCAAGTAACTCCGAGGAAATGGAAAGGCATGATTACCTGTCAGATGTCCTTTTCAAACGGCGCTACAGGAACAAGTGTCATTTCCTCATAAATGAAGCCTGACAAGCGCCATTACGTACCCCAAGATAAGGAGGAAAAATATCGCAAATACCAATTTTTTTTACTACAAACTGACGTCACCACAGGTCAGGTCATGATTACAAAAAGGCAAAAAATCATAATTTCCCTAAAAAAGTTTTTAAAGCAAAATTAAAATCTTCTCATAGAAGATTCCTCATTTTTCGCGCCCAAAAGCACTTCTCTCTTATAAGTCCAGTGCTCCACTTATTTGCATAAGTACAACACTAGACTGGGGGGACTTGAAGGGGTAAGGTCCCAAAAATCTCATAATAAACACTTGGGACCATACCACAACCTTGCTTGCCAACCTTTCTACCTTGCGCGGCCGCGCACAGGTCTTACAAAGGAAAGGCTTAAGAAACAAGCAACAGTCAACACTTGCGCGCCAAAGGGAAATCATAAGTCCTTGCGCTTTCTCCCACAAAGCAAAGGGTGAAAATCCTACATTGAACACTTCCGCCCAATATCCAGACTTGGATATTATTTACCCAAGCTTGGGATTTATTTATTTAGCTGATTCCACACGATAAGGAGTCACACCAGATTACAGCAGTAATCTTCTAGAAGGGCTTCAATCGTGTACCACTAAGACGGTTATAACCGCCTGGACACGTGTCGCCATCTCAGGCATCCCTGAAACCACAACGATATCATGTAATTGGAGAGTAATCTCCAATTAATCACTTTACACGTGGCAAAACCCCAGCCATCGATCTAAGCCACGATCCGTGTGCACTTACGATGGATCAAGAAGCTTGACGGAAGGAAATGTAACCGCTTACGGGGTTAGCAACTTCCGTCAACTTTTCACTAACGGGTTTTCCCGCCCAAAGGCTCCCGGTTATAAATACGAGAAACAACTCAGGTATGAATTCAAGTTTCACACACTTCTCAAATACATCTTCTTCTTCATAACCCATACTTATTCTCACACCGGAGTCGGGTCAAGGAGAGAACCCTTTTCTCCCCTTGGCGAGGCTAACGGTGCTTCTTTTTTTGCAGAGTTATCGGAGAAGGAGATCGATTGTACCGAATCAAACGAGAGGAAAACCACTTTTTTATTCGGATTCAAACCCCCTAGATATTACGGTCCCGGTCGTTTATCTAGTGTTTCTTCACAGTTGTAATTGTATTGTACTTTATTTCTTTTCTGATTTGTTCCTGTAATTCGAGTTAATAAAAAATATTTTTATTTATTTTACACGAACGGATTCCTACAACTTCAACTCATTCAAACATAGCCACTTCCTCTTATCTTTCATAATGTATGAGGAGCAAAACTATATATGAACCACGTCAACCACTACATCAAAATAAGACTCGTTGTTGGTCCGGGTAACATGTGTGCACGGGTAAGTTTACCTTCTAGCCGAACCATAAGCTAATGTGTCGATTACAGGGAGCGTCTAACGATTTATTCGGTTAACATTTGTTTCAGTTATTGATTAATTTCATGTATTTGGTTTGCTTATGGTTTGTTAACCACCTATTAGCTCTATAGTTTTAGGTTTGGGCCTAGCATAATTGACAAAAAATAATATAGATTTTATCTTAAACTTTTTTTTTAATTTTAAAGAAATTTTTTTCCTTAACCTTATCATCTATTACTATGCCCATGATTTTACTAATCTAAGTTCTTTCATCTATTTTGAAGATAATTATAGACACCAAATCCTAAAACAAACCAAGACTCATAATTGTTTTGACACTATTTGAAAGATTACAATGTGCTTGGCTCTCCTCACAAATCTTTGTACTAGAGATTTGTAATTCTAGAGTGATTTCATTCATTTCTTGCAAGTTCAAATAGTTGTCGAGGATATGTTGCAATATATCATACGAGTCTTTACGATGACATGGAACCAAGGGCGGTTCTTAGAAGAGCCGTGGCAGGGTCACTGCCCGGGCAAGTTTTTCGGCCTTAGTGCTAATTTTCCGCAGTGGCAGGGCCACTGCCCGGGCAAGTTTTTCGGCCTTAGTGCTAATTTTCCGCATTTCGATCGAAATTTTTTATATATACTATGTTTGGCCCGGGCTTGTCTGGTTTTTTTTAGTGCCCGTGTCTTTCGGCCCTGGCATGTTCAACGGGCAAGATCCGCCACTGCATGGAACTACCGCATGATTTGATACTAACAAAAAAATTTAGTTAAGAAACTGTTTTCCAAATCTTTTGGTGTTTGTGAATCACATGTTAGATCTTTTTACAAGCACAAACCTCCTTATATGGACTTATAATCTCCACACCGCCTTGCTTATCATTGTGTAGACTCTATTCTTTAATCTTCGATATTGTTATAAAGTGATTGAAGTTATGGTAATTGGCATGAGAGATTAGCTTTGGTCTAACAGACGTACGATTAATAGAACATTCATGTGTTTTCCCGACAAGAATAGATAAGTCTTCGGTCATCAGGCCAACAAGACATGATGATCTGGTTATAAGGTTAATATATACAACTTATTGCTAAACCATTAGAGAACTTTCTTTGGGCTTTTAAAAAGGTTAAGCAAATGGTCATACTGACTCTTAATTCAACATTATTGAATATATGAATGGCTCAAAGTTGAACTCAATTAAATCTTCCAGCATATGAAACGCCCAAGGATAAGACACGGTACATAACGAACATGTAGATATCTAGGGATGGACATTCATATGTATTCTCGATATATGATACATCGATAATCGGTGTTAAAGACCTACCTGAATCTATAAATTCTAAGAGTTAACTTATTAGCTTTACCCAACTAGATAACGATCGAAGGTCACGTTCTACAAAGATGGAAGTCAAGTATATATAAACATAGACGAACATTCAACCATGACTAGGTCAAGGTAAGGGAAATATGATATAAACTCTTTCTCATCAAACGTAGTCACTCTATTAATGCCAAATGCCAAAAATTTGGCATGAAAGAATTGGTCACATGAAGTTATTTGGAAGCTCAAAGCTCCTTGTGAAAAAAGAAATAAAAGGGATCCAAAAATGATAATAAATGGGATCCAAGTATAACTTGTTATAAGAAGGACAAGATGTAATTAGTTCCTTCTCATGGAAGCAACAAGTTTTGTGTAATGACTATGCCCTTTCAAACCATGCCTATTTTGCTTTCACCGACTTTGCTTCTGTCTTCCATTAGGGGATAAGAAGACATATAAAGTAACAAAATATGTCAATCTTACACATCCAACGTTGTACTTACCCCTAAGGAACTCTTTGAGCACCTCATTGTTGTAGTGGTGAATAGAGTTTGGACCAAATGGTAAGAGGCCCTATGGACGGACCCAGACCCACATGATGTACCAATGGTCCTTAAAACATTGTTTGGTGATATTCGTAGCAAAATATATTAATGTCTTCAAGATGATCCAAAATTGTTTGGTGATATTCGTAGCAATATATATTAATATCTTCAAGATGATCCAAATTTGTTTGGTGATATTCGTAGCAAAATATATTAATTTTACAATATACATTTATGAGATAATTAGTGATACTAGAAACTAGGTAAAAGCGATTAAACTTATTTGATAAATATTAGCTTTTGACGTTTTGTCACATTCAAGGGGAGCTATTTAGTGATTTAAGTTTAAACACTTTTTCGATCATATATGGACCATGGTATTAACAATCAATGGACGAGTATTAGTAATCCCAGTAAAATACATACCTGGTTGTAAAATCAGTTCTCATAACCGGCATAAGACCTGTTGGGTGTCTGACATACTCGTGCGTATCGGATATACCCATTAATTTATTAAAGAATTAGCCGCTGAGATTTTTAAGTAACATTTTTCCTTTCATCTTAATGTATTTTTAACTCCAATAAATTAAAATATTATATGATACATTATACACATATCATAATCATCATAAAATACATGAAATATCCAATTTATTAATGATATAAATCTCAAAATATAATTTTGTACTTGATAACATTAAAAAAATATAAAAAATATCACCCAAATACAAATCCTAAAAGAAATAATTCGTAATCTATGTAATTAATCTACTAAAATAAAACACTAATAGACAAGGATTAATGGAAAATTAAAATTAAAAGTTATGGCATGATAGCCTAGTGACGTCTTAGGGTGGGATAAGGGTTAGATACCATTAGGTCTTGTGTTCAATTCGCACAAGTGAGTTTTCCCCAGATTTATTGGGTTTCCTCCTGAATTTGTCTATAGACATTATTGTTTAGTGGAGATGGATACGATCGTGTGGTTCCGCTAATGCCACGATTATACTCCACTAGTTCGTAAGTGATCCAAATTTTCCGTTAAAAAAAAGTTATTGGATATGGTTTCTGATAATTGGGTCGGATATCTCCTAATCACATACTTGTCCCATACCCGTAAAATAATTGTTTTTCAATCATGTACCTAAGTATTGTCCCATATGTTTCACGTATTCCAGTTAGATTTGGGATATTTAACATCCCTATATCTTTTTTTTGAAAGGAAAACTTCATTCAAACAAAAAAACCGCTCGAAACCGAGCGGCCAACCCCAGTTACATATTTACAAAATTACCCCAATCTACCCAAGAGATACTATTATTCTTCGACCTATTTTTATACCAAACAAAACCCAAAGATCTAATTTCACTAAAAACCTCATTGACGTTAAAACTCTTTCCGGAAAAAATCAAATCATTCCTAGCCTTCCAGATACTCCAGCATGAAAGGATAGCGATGCCACGAAATACTTCCTTCCTTTGACCATCCAACCCAACCCAATTGTGCACCTCTAAAACATCACGGAACGAAAACAAGATAAGTATAGGAGCTTTACACCAACTTTGAACCTTCTGCCAAATGACCTACGAAACACCGCACGACGTAAAGAGGTGATCTACCGACTCAACCCCCATATGACAGAGCAGACAGCTACTGTCTTCCACCGAAACGTTCCTCCTTTGAAGCGCATCTCTGGTAGGAATACGATCCTGTTCAGCTCTCCAAGCAAAAATATTGCACTTCTTGGGAAGCCATCTACTCCAATTCCAGACATACCGAGCGCTAAAATCCTTATTAATATCGAAAGTCCTTTTAACCGCTCCCACCGAGAACCCATTTGACCCGTACCCTCCTAAATCCAACCATCCTTACCGTCCGAGAGAGAGAAAGGACGAAGTAAATTGCACAACCGGCTCCACTCTGCCAATTCCACATTCGAATCCGGAGCCGACCTCCATTCCCACTTTCCGCACGGATTAGTCAACGGCCTCAGTATACAATCCCTAACCAAACACGATTTGTGAATTTCCAGCCGAAACAAATTAGGGAACTCCTCCTTAAAAGGCTTAGCCAATAACCACGGGTCCAACCAGAACAAAATATCCTGCCCATTACCAACCTCAGCTCGCATAAAACTTTTTAAAGACATGCCATCCCCCAACTAGTTCGAGCAAACCTTATGGATATTACACCACACTCCACTAAGAGAAGGCCGAATCGGAAGGAAATCCCAACTACGACGGTGCCGATGAATGGCGTTGATCACCTTGACCCAAAAACTATTCCTCTCGTTCTTGAATCTCCATCCCATTTCGCAAGAAGGGCTTTATTGATGATTTCGAGATTACACAGGCCCAAACCACCGACCCGAACAGGCGAAGCCACACGATCCCACGCAACCCAATGAAGTTTAGAACCCACGCTAGTCCAACCCCAAAGAAACCTTTTAATAATTTTTTCAAGATCTTTAATAACCCCAACCGGGGCCTTGTAGAGGGAGAAGAAATAAATTGGAAGACTCTCCAAAACTGCTTTAATAAGGGTCACTCTTCCCGCCAACGACAGTACCGACGCCTTCCATAACGATAACCTCGATTCAAACACTTCAAACACCGGTCTCCAATTACAAATCCTATTCATATTAGCCCCCACAGTAATCCCGAGATATTTGAAAGGAAAAGCGTCCACTTTGCACCCAATCGTCTCCGCCACTCTATTCAAATCATTATCATCAACCCTCACTCCATAAATGTTAGATTTTTCACATTCATCTTCAAGCCCGAACACGTGTAAAAGCACCTCAATAACCGCACCACGGCTTGAACATTCTCAGAGGACCACTCACCCATGATGATGGCATCATCAGCATAAAACAGATGGGAAACACACGGCCCGCCATTTGGCAGATAAATCCCTTTAAAATACCCATCCTCACCACTTTATTGATTAAACGAGAGAGCGCTTCCATGACAACAAGAAATAAAAAAAGGGGACAACGGATCTCCTTGCCTGGAAATCAAAAGTGGGAGCACCAATTTGTTGATCTTAATATAACAAGTATGACTCACCAATTTGTTGATCTTAGTTTTAAACGCTTTTCTTTAAATGTGTTTTTAGTATTAAATGATGAATGTCCCTTGAAATATCAATAATTATACTTTACATTAATTAATTTGTTAATGATAATAAACAATTTATTTAGAGTTAAATGCCATTTTAGTCCCTGTGGTTTGGGTCATTTTGCCAGTTTAGTCCAAAGGTTTCATTTTTAACCTGTGGGTCCAAAAAGGTTTCACTGTTGCCATTTTAGTCTATTGAGTTAACTTTATCCATTTTTTCTGTTAACCAGAAGGGCAATTCGGTCATTTTATATGTAATTCTGTTAACTAGAAAGGCAATTCGGCCATACAAAATGACCGAACCGCCCTTCTCGTTAACAGAAATAATTGATGAAGTTAACCCAGTGGACAAAAATGGCAACAGTGAAACCTTTTTGGACCCACAGGTTAAAAATGAAACCTTTGGACTAAACTGGCAAAATGACCCAAACCACATGGACTAAAATGACATTTAACTCATTTATTTAATACCTAAAAACCCCGACTAAAGTTGATAAAAGTGAGAGGTGGGGAAGGTTAATCTAATTGGACAAGTCAAGGCTTAGGTGCCACACCAAGATCAACATCCATGGACCAAGGAGACAAATTAGATTCAACGGCCAAGAAGCACACCCATATGGGGTTGCACCGCTGGTGGACCACCCTTCCGGCCCCCCATTAATTAACAATTCATCTTAAACTTTTTTTAATGATCTTGCAGAATTAAGATGATTATAAAGGTTATCAATCTACTAAAACAAAATTAGGATGATTATAAAGGTTATCAAACTACTAAAACAAAATTTCAAAAGATAAAACCTTAGTACAGTCATTTACACCGAAACTGATGTACACACGTGGGGCATGGTGGGGTGAGAGTTTGAGGCATGGGTTGACACGTTGCTTGGGGGGGGGGGGGGGGGTTCGCTGGGCTGACCCACATTGAAGACGGTATGGTGGGGCGGGGGTTTGGGGCGTGGCCGGCCCAAACTGCTATTTTAATATTTTCTAAAACAAAAAATTTAAATTTTTTAATGTTTTTTAAATAAAGAAAATTACATAAAAAAATTCCGAGTGCTTATATTTTTTTCTTTATCTCTTCTCTCGTCTCCAACATTAATTCCAACTCTTCACCTGATAGGTGATCAATGAGCTGGGCTAGAAATTTCATATCATCTCGTCTTTGTTTCAGGGCATCCCTAGCTTCTTTGCTCTTCCGAATTTCGGCCATTTGTTGTTGGAATACGTTGAATGTATCTAACTTGCTTGCAATGTCATCCAACTGATCGCTGTATACTCCCCTACCCCTACGCGAGCCCGAACTCCCAACTGAAGGCGATGCCGTACCCGATCTTGATTTTTGAGCGCGCCTTTTTGCGGCATCTCTTCCGTATTCGGGCCGGTTTGGCGAATCATCCAAAAAGTCATCCAACTCTTGATCTCGTGCATCCGATTGGGCTTGGGACGAGGGTGCCCTTGACCTTTTGGAAGACGTGTTAGTTTCGCTACCACTGGGGATATTCGCCCACTTGGGATGGAACTTACAAATTTCCCAACAATGCATGAAACGGAAGTCGCTCCCCACATTTGTTTTGAATGTAACAAATGCATTTGTCACAAAGTCGGCTTCGGTTTCACCACTTTTTGGGTTTTGCTTTGTTTTATTTAAAAAAACACTAAATTTGGTGAGTTGCCCGCTTATCTTGGTCCACTTCGAGGATAGACCCGCTAGCCCAACGGCTAGTTTGGTTTGGCCATTGAGAGCCCGCCATGTCATATTGATAGACCCGCCCCACGCCCGGCCTTAAACTCCCGCCCCTTGGGCCACGCCCCAACACCTGCCCCATACCCCATAGTCTTAGCTTTAGTCATTTTCAACTTTTTTTCTTTTTTGTTAAATGAGGGGTATATTTATCTTTTTATAACACGTTTTATTTTATTTATTTTTATCCCCATTAATTCACCGGTTTTATTATCATTCAAAATCTTATCATGATAATTTATGACGAATCATCCTTTGTAAAGTCGCACTCACTTGACAGTAAGTTAAATATCCTTAGGCTACACGGTATGGTGACATCCCATCCTTGGAGGATGATCCGCCACGTAGGCGCCACGTCATAATCCTCCCAAGTATGGTCCATCCCCCAAAAGTAGAGGGTATGGGAGGATGATCCTAGTCATAGTCCTCCCCACCATTTTTATATATATATATTTTTTTATCTTCTACTTTTTTTTAACATTTAAAAAATAAACTAACAAAATATTTTCATTAATATTAAAACCACATTACATAAATTTAAAACAAAACATAAACTTAAAAAAAAACATAGACTTAAATAATATTATGCTTCTTCATGATGTCGGTTTGAAGTTTTTTCAACATCGAACGTTTCGGCTCGGGATACTGATCGACATCCATTGTTATCATTTCCCATTCCTTGAGCCGAATTTTTTCATCCGAAATTCTGATTTTCTCATTCGACAATCGGACCTTCTCGCGTAACTTTTCTTCCGCTACACGAGCTTTTTCTTCGACGGCCCGCTCCTTCGCCTTCGTCTTTTGGGCCGAGACTTCGTTGTACATTTTTAAGATTTCCATAAACTCTTCCATCTTCGGGTCCACCTTTTCCTTTTCTTTCCTCTTGGCCCGCTCCTTCTTTGATTTGTCTCGGCCCGGTGGACGCTCGGCTTCATGTACGGCGTACTCCTCTTCGTCAAAGTCGGCGTCATCATTTAAGTTTATTTGACACCTCGCGTCCGATCCACCGGCGCTAAAACTACCCGTTTCCGATGTTTTTTGGCGTTTCGCCATCTCCACCTCGTTGGGAATCGGCGCCCATTTTGGATCGTCTTTTAGAATTGCCCACGCGCGAACGTGTGTAAAGTTGGTACCACCGTTGTTCGCCTTATACTTGTCCAACGCTTTTTGGAACACATCGTCGTCGCTCATGCCGCTACGACGCCCACTTGTATATAACTTATTATATTCCTCGCAAAACCTATTGACGGACGCGTTCAATTTCCGCCACTTTGATGAAACCGAGTCGACATCTCGATACGCGCCTTGGTCCATAAGGCCGAGGAACTTCGCCAAAACCTTGGACCAAAACCCGTCACCCGTTTGGTTATTACCTATAAAAAACAAACAAAATATATAAAGTGTTAACAAAAATAAAAAACCTTTAAAAAAAATACAAACTGTTAACAAAATAATAAACAAAAAAAATTAAACTTTAGGAAAAGCCAACTGTTAAGAAAAAAAAAAAAACAAAAAAAAAGCTTAAACTTAAAAAAAAACAAACTGTTAAGAAAAAATAAACAAAAAAATGTATAAACCTTAAAAAAAATACGAACCTTTTGTCAGGTGGTTAGACGTGCCAAGGTAAGCCTTGGCTAAGGCTTCTTCTTCGATTGGCGTCCACTTAGTCGCCTTCGGTTTGGACGGTTGATCACCCACCACTTGCTTGCCTTTGTTTCATTTTCCTTTTCCTTTAGGCGGTTGGGTTTCGGGAACAACCTCCACATCGTCGTCGGGTTCGGATTGTTGAAAGGGTTGCGTCGGGATCGGTTGGGGTTGAACGGGTGGTGTCGGGTTCGGTGGGAAATTATAAGCACCCCGCATCATCATTTGTTGAAGGGATTGATTTTGAGAGAATTGAGCGAATTGGTTTGGCGAGTGTTGGAATGATGCAAACGCATTTGATGAATATTGCGAGAATTGGTTCGGTTCTAGCGTCGGATAATATCTCGGAACCGAGAAAACATTCGGTTGGGTCGGGTTCTTGGGATTGTTCGGATTGTTTGGATCGTTCGGGTTGTTGAAGGGATCCATGATAGAGTATAAGGTTTATAAAAGTGGGAGAAGATTTATAAAAAATTATGTGAGAGAGATGAAATATTGGGGTTAAAATTGTGAATGGAAGTGAAAAGAGAATGAAAATATATATATTTTTAAAATTTTGACCGTTTGATTGTTTTTAAAAATGGAAATTAAATTTTATTTTATTTTTTAATAACGGTAACTTTTTGAAAATGGGCCCCACTTTTGGTTCGTTGCCAACGTCCAAAAGTTGACGGTGAGGACGGGGACGCGGCGGGGGGGGGGGGGGGGGGTTGGTGTAGCATTCGGCGCCGGGGCAGGACGGATGGACGGCCCCATACCGTGTAGCCTTAAATGAAATCTTAATTGAAATCTAATCCTTAAAATTCACCAGAGATTCACCGGTAATTTCCAACATATACTTTGAATATCATAACTTTGGATTTTTTTAAGTTTTTTTAAAACCGCAGAAGATTCTATGATATATAAAGGTCAATAAAACTGTCAAAACCCAACATAGTACAAAGAAATAATGATATATAAGGGTCAGTAAAACTGTACAACCCAACATAGTACAAAGAAAAGAAAAGAAATAACAAACAAATCACGACAATCCATCAAGGTAGTGACAAAATTGGATCTAAATTGGATCTTAAAACCCGTCAAAATTGGATCGTTAAACCCGACCTGTTTGTAACCGGATTCAAATCCTGATAAATAAAAGATGTGAATATTTCATTATATATTATTATTATTATTATTATTATTATTATTATTATTATTATTATTATTATTATTATTATTATTATTCATTATTGTATTTTGTTGAGTTAATAAATTATACAACCTTCAAACTAGAGAACACCTTCCAAACAACAACCTATCCAAACTACACCTCGATAACCCTCCAGAACCCAACCCCATCCCAAACGATACCATGCATTTTCCTAATCCGCCATTTTCCAAACGACAAGGGTAAGTCTAAACGATATCCTCTATCGTTTGGAACCCAAATCCAAACCACATTCCATGTCGTTTGGCTTAACGACATCCCTATCCCCATGCAAATGACACTTACCTGCTACTTTCCTTCTTTTTCTGAACACGAATCACCAAATCTTACCGCAAATAGTTATATTCCAATTTAACTTAAATGAGTCAAGACACCAATATACACCCATAACACGTCCAAGTTCATTTCTATTTTTGAATAATTTGTAATCAGAATCAACCACCCATAAAGGTATAAAATGTATCAAAATTTTATTAACCGAATTCGACATCCTCAACCATTATTCTAAACGACATTTCCCTTCAGTACTCACTACTCATGAATCCTCACCTTTAATTCATGCCAAAATCCTCTTGCATTCACAAATTCAGAGCAAAGGAATCCTAGGGCTTGGAACTTCAGGACGCATTTTCTCCCTCAATTCCTAACTAAATCAGGTATTTCTTGAGCGAATTTAGTTTATTTTTCGAGCTCTACAAAACCCCTTTATTAATTTGTGTGATAGAGGGTATTCTGATACATATTCAAATTCATGATATTCTAGGGTTCTTAGTTTATATTTTTGGGACTTTTTATCTTAGGAATGGTGTTTTGATGAAATTGAACTCATGTTACTATTCATAATAATGTAAGATTATTATGTGTAAACTGAGTTTTGAATTTATTTCATATTTTAATCATATTACATCCTTAGGAAATTATATATAAATATAAAATTTATCAACCTAAAATTTTATAAATGTTATTTTCGATTATTTCAGAATATATTCATGTCATGGAATTTTTGTAAAAACTATTAAACTTTTTGGTGATTTAACTTTTAATAAAAGGGTTTAAGGAATTATTAAACAAAAAAAAGTTTCTTTGTAAAATTTATTAGGTTAAATAAAATATAAGGAAATTATAAAATCTCAATTATAAATCCATTGGATATATTTTACTAATTTATTTAAGAGTAAATATCCGTTTTCGAGTCCCTGAGTGTTTGTCCATTTTAACTAGTCTAATCCAAAAATATAATTTATAACAAATTCAGCCCTGAGTTTTACATTTCTTAACGCTTTTTATAGGGCTCTTCATAAAGCTCGCGACTCGTAGCTCGCTCGAAAGAAGCTCGAGAAAAACTAGCTAAAAAACTCAATTTGAGATGACGTGAACCAAGCTGGCTCATTTTGTAACCAAGCCTAGCTCGAGCTAAGCTCGGCTCGGCCCATGGCTCGGTTCGTTGGCTCGTTCTTAGGCTCATTTAACTCCTACGTAAAGCTCAACCCAAGTTTAACCGCCTAAATTAATTTCGAGCTTGAGCTCGACCCCACAATGGCTCGACTCGTTTACAGCCTAGCTTTTCATCCAAATAGCTAACTTGATTTGTTTTTCTGTTAAGTTTTTACTAATTGACCAGAATACCCCTGACTGAAATGAAAGTTTATTCTTATATAGAAATATATTATATATATTTAAAATTGTTTAATGTATAATGTGTGTGTATATATATACATATATTTAAAATTGTTAATGTTTAATGTTAAAATTCTTTTGTATAAAAAATTATATACATTTTAAATTATATATATATATATATATATATATATATATATCTAATTTATTTTTTAAGAAAAACACACATACACAGAAATTATACATGTATAGTAATAATAACATACCATATATGGCCTAAAACAATCATAAATAACGGTATAAAAGGTTTGATGAATTTATGATCGAACCTGGTTTTCAAAGGAGTAATGATGATAGTTGTGTCTTCAATTTGTGTATTTATTTATTAATTAATTTAGTATGATACGACAAAGAACACAATACACTAACATAGACATTGTAAAACGTGTAATCTTATATAATTTAATGTAAAAAAACCATGGCAATACCATACTTAAATTATATTTTTATAAGTTGCGTAATACGTAATTATTTTTTAGCAGTGCATAGTTATTGTGTGTAATTATATATATATATATATATATATATATGTATATATATATATATGTATATATATATATATATGTATATATATATATATGTATATATATATATATATGTATTTTAAATATAATAATAAACTTTCATTTCAGTCCCTGGGGTATTCTGGTCAATTAGTCAATACTTAACAGAAAAACAAACCAAGTTAATTATTTGGATGAAAAACGTTAAGAAATTGAAACCTTAGGGATGGAATTGTTATAAGTTAGATATTTGGACTAGACTAATTAAAATGAACAAAGCTCAGGACAAAAATGGATATTTTCTCTTTATTTAATGTTTAATCATTTATAAATTATAGTAACATATCAGATTTTAATTTATAAACATATCAGATTTTTAATCATTCATCATATAATTTTACTAGTGTTAATCTATGTCAGAAATTTGGGTTTATACTCATATTATAATAAAAGTCCCCAAAACATAGGATTTGTTGTATGGTTTTGTTTATGTGTTTGGTTATGTTTAGAGTTTTTCTTTCGTTATGTTATATTTAGGGTAATTTCTATTTCTAGGAATTTTCCTCATTTTCTCTATTGGTATTTACTCAAGGATCAATATATCTAAATCGTGAGTGGATCTCTAACTCTCATTTTTATTAAACTTTTGTTGTAACACCCTGTGCTTTCGTAAGTCAAAGTCAAGATTTAAGTCAAAGGAAGACAAGATTGCTAATTGTGATATGTCACTCCTTGCTCCTTTCCTGTTTTGACTTCTTTGACTTGAATTTAGTCTATTTTATTATTATTATTATTATTATTATTATTATTATTATTATCGCGTTGATTGTATTATGTGGAGTATCTATTAATAATCGCATAGTGATTGCTATTTATCGCATGTTTAATCAATTTATCGCTTTATCGCTACCGCAATCGCACTCGCAACTCGAATTACGCATTTTGGTTATTGTTATACATGTGTGTGTGCCTTATGTGTTACTTGTGCATGTTTATTTATGTTTATGTTGTGGTGATCAATCGAAACGCAATCGAAACTCAAACGCATTCGAATCGCAAACGCTAAAAGAATACGAAATAAGAATGCTTGTATGTTGATATAGTAGTTGGGATTAAAAGTAATTTGACTAGGAAATGCTATCGCATCGCAACGCTCGTAATCGCAAACGAAACGGCAAAACTCGTCGCACCGAACACTCGAATCAAGTGGCCAATCAACCAGGTGACCAGCCGAACGACCAGTCGTTCGATCGAGCTGCCGCTCGATCGACCAACTGTTCGATCGGGCTGCCAACCGATCGACCAGCCCTCTCCTCCCCTTTCCTTTCCTTTTTGGGAAACCCTATAAATACCCCTTGTCCACATCAAACTTTCCACTTTTGGCAACTCTCATCCGACCAGCTCATCTTCCCCACTTTTCCTTCGATTTCTCGCGATTCCGGTAAGATCTCGTCCTAAATCTTGTACTTCCTTAATCTACATGCACTCCTACACCTTTCTATCTTTTGAATCTTAACTTTTAACCGTAAAATCACTAGATTTGAGGTGTTCTGGGGTGATGTCATCATGGTGTTCTTGAAAACTTCATGTTTTGACTTCAATCCACCAAGAACAACTTAGATCTGAACGATTTCCACACAAATAAACAAAGATCTTGCATAGATCTAAACATATTCAGAGTGAAAAAGGATTGAAGGATGGTTTCTAACTTTCTTTCAACTCTTTTACACTCAATGCCTCAAAACCGATAGAATCGGAGCTTGTTCTAACCTTCTACTCCTTCTTGTTGATGCGTTGGTTCAAGATCTGGATTCTATCCATGAGATTACCGATTTCGGGTTAAACATGGGACACTGTCTCGAACAGTTAACCGGCCGGATTTGGGTGATTCCTGTCCGATCAGTTTACTAAGTCATGGCAAGGTTCCTGTTGTCTAAAACGTTATCAAATCATCTCGATAAAACAACAAACTACCAAAATAACCAAGGACGAAGACGATCAGGTCGACCAGGACGGAGTGTCGACCGATCGGACTGCTGTCCGATCGGACTGTCACCCGATCGGGTTGCCACCAGATCGGCTTGCACCTTGGCCCCACACTTGACATTTATTTCAAACATTAGAAGTTGTGGACGTGGAACGAACTCCTGTCCGAACGGACGACCGTCCGAATGGATTGCCGCTCGATCGTGTAACGTTCTGACTTCAAATACTTAAACAATTTTCAACATGTTCAATGCACAAGTGTTGCCACCCGATCGAACAACCGTCCGACTGAGTGACAACCTGCTGAGAACTTGTTCTCGCTGAAGTGTCTAACCAATCGGATTGTCGTCCGATCGAACGGTCGTTCGATCGATCGACCTGAAAGGTAGAGATACTTCTAAGTTTTCAAAATGCTACAACGAAAACTTCAAAAGTCAAACCATCATACACAAACACATCCTTCCCAAAGGAAGTAACAATCCACTCGAAAGGCCACCCGAATCGGATGAACATCCGAGCGGACTGTCACTCGGACGACCGGCTGTCCGATCGGACTACCATCCGATAGAATTGCTGTTCGAACCACTTGCACTTGTTCCGTTTTACGCATCGCTTATCGTTATTCTATCAATCTGCTCAGGCTAACCCTACTCTCTAGCGCTCCCTTCAATCCATCAATCGATGTGAGCATACTCGATCCCTTTTTGCTTTACGCACTTTTGGGTGTTACACACGTTACTTATACCAAATCACATCGAACATACTACGCAATACTTTAACGTTAACCGTTACCGCATGTTCTACGTGACTTAATGAATGCTTGTCTGTTATGTTTACACATGGAATGCTCTCTACCTGCCTTAGCAACGGTAGTACTATTTGTTTGGACTCAGCACCTGTTCACTCAGGGGTTGTTAAGGACAATTAATTACATGGGTCACATGGGAGATCATGTAATACGAACTACTTTGGGCAGTCAACTCGCAATCATTGGTATTGATAGGTTCATGTCGATAACTAACATGCCTCATTTTACACCGTGTACGTGCTGGTTATGCGTAACGATTTCGAACCCTATATGCTACTATTAAACTTGTATGCTCACATTTACACTATGTGTATTGACTTTTACTTTAACGTATGTGACAGGTGCTTAGGATGCTTGTTTGCTTAGCTTGCTGTGTGATGAAATCGAGGCTAGACAGGTCTAGAAACCAATAAACAAATGTCTGTATTTGAATCTGAGTTGTCGGAACAGAACAATTTGATTAGATTTGTCTGTAATGATTATGTTATCTTTTAAGACATGGTATGGGACATGTTGTTTAATTAATTGGTAATTTTAGTTGTTATGGAAACTTCTGGATAATCTGTTTCAGTCAGTGCCAAGCCCCGATGTTTCCGCCATCGGTTGGGGTGTGACAGATTAGTATCAGAGCCATAACTATAGGGAATTAGGCAAAACTCGACCTAGTATGGGCCGACGTCTTAGAAATGACCTAGTCTATAGTTAGGAACCAACAGACCAACTTGTGCATTTCCAGTAGGGATTGTGTACGAGCTTGTTGCTATTTTTCGCTATTCTCACCCACGTTGCACTATCACTGCACTCTTGCTTTCGAAAATGAACGAACAATTGGGTCGGGATTAGGTGTGAAAACCGCAAACTCTCGACCAAATTGCTTGTTCGCCTCGTAATTTCCTCTATAGACACGAGAATTTACGTTGAATCGGGAGTGAAATCCATACTTTGACGCAAAATTCTCTTTTATTTTATCAAAAAAGGAACGAAGTTGTTAAGTCAGGGGTGAAACCCGAACCTTGGTGACTTGTTCCGACCTTTATTTGATTTTACAAAACTCTCACCAAAGTCTCGACGGACTCCAACAACTTGAAGTTACGCTGAAACCGAAGAGATGTGTGCCATTCGCCCAGAATCGAGGCGAGAGCACAGTCCTGAAGGTCAAAGTATACTCAGATAGTCTTTGTGAATAGTTGAACCACTTTGGTTAGTCAATGTCTATCAACCTGAGACAATCTATTCTCGATTTTTACGTGTTTCAATTCTAAGCCCGCAACTGCTGACTCTGATATTTGTCGATTTTTATGTGTTTATGTGTGCATTTTTCTGTTTATATGTTTTGATTTCTGGTGATTTATTCAATTTTCGACTTTCGCTTTGATCGACACCCACGACTCACACTGCACTTCTACCTCAAAACGCTAACAAATCACTAAATCATGGACGACTTTATGCTATGTTATACGCTATGCTATACGCGATCGATATACTCGAACACTCGCGCACTTTGAATGATAGGTTTCTGTATTCTGACTGCTTCATGTGCTTACGTGCTTATGTGCTTATGTGAATATGTGATTATGTGCATAAGTGATTACGTAGCTATACGTGTTCCTGAGCTTTAGTAGTATTAGACGTGTGAGGTGAGATTCGATTAATACTATGTCTGAGACCCAAGATAATGTCTGTTGCAGACAATGTCGACTGGACCATCATCTGGACTCCGTCACCCACGACTTTCTCGTCAGGAACAGAGAGACAAACGCCTTGTTGCCATCCTCGCTAAACAAGTGGCAAAGGTTGTGCCTCAGATCGTGAGTGAAATTTACGAGAATGTTAGCAAATCATCTGAGGAGTCCATAACCGAAGCTCCTAAAGTTTCTCCCAAGACTGCTTTCAACTTCAAGCAGTTCAAAGCTTGTGGTCCAAAGGAATTCACTGGAGAAGACGGCCCAACGGCTATGTTTCAATGGTTTGATTCTGTCGAAGTCACTCTGTGCCAGAGTGGTTGTCCTGAGAATCTCCGCACTCTAAACGCCACCGGCGTCTTCCAGTCCCGCGCATTAGACTGGTGAACGGCCGAGAGGAACAAACGCGAAAATGACGCTGCTTATGAGCTGACGTGGGAAGAGTTGAAGGCCATCATGATGGATGAATTCTGCCCTCCCCATGAACGCCAAAAGCTGGAGGACGAATTCTGGCATATCCAGCAGAAGAATGGAGATAACGCAGCTCTGACTGCTCGCTTTAAGCAACTCAGCATCATCTGTCCCAACCAAGTGAATACAACCGACATGACCATCAAGAAGTACATCCGAGCTCTACCAGACTGTGTTGCCGATTTTGTGCATGCTGCAAAACCAGCAACAATAAAAGAAACTTACTTGCTTGCCACTGAAATCAACGACAAGCGGGTAAAAGCTGGTTTTTGGGATAAAACTTCGAAGAACCTGCATCAAGTCACCGCCACACCAACTACCGAAACCGCCGCCGCTCAATCGTCAAAGTCCTCATGCCGCAAGAATAAGAACAACAACAGCAACTCCAGCAACAAGAACTGTGCTGCCACCACCGCTGCTCCACTCCAAGCCGTACCGGCTCAGCAGCAGCCCCAGCACCGATCAGCTCCAGCAATCTATGCACCGCCTGCAAAGCGCGCATACACAGGCCCCCACCCTGCTTGCCAGACATGTACTTATCATCATCCGATGGGTATCGCCTGCAGATTCTGCGTGCATTGCAATATGTACGGTCACTTCACCGCTAACTGCCGTACTGGCCCTCAAGGCCAACAAGCGGCTCAGGCCACTGCTCATCAAGCTCTGCTTCTAGCTCCTCAAGGCCAACAAGCGGCTCAGGCACCCGCGATCAACGCCAGAGTCTGCTTCGCGTGTGGTGATCCCAACCACTTCGCGAACATGTGCCCGAACAGGGTTGTGAAACAAGAGCCTCAGCAGCAGCTGTAACACCCCGTGTTTTCGGGAAGTCAAAGTCAAAGTCAAAGTCAAGGTCAAAGCCAACGACCGATTTCGCGCAACTTGACTTGTAGTAGATTTATTTTATGTGTTTAATTTAGTTGTATTATGTGGAGTAAGTGTCAATAATTACAACAATCGACGTATTTCAATCGCCATCTAATCGACTTACGACTGGGAATTATAGGAAGTAACAATGCGATAAAGTTAACTAAACGATAATCAAACTATGTTAATCAAATCGACATCGAATCGAATCATAACTCGAGCTACGTATTTTAATTATTGTTATACGTGTGTGTGTGTGCCTTATGTGTTACTTGTGCATGTTTATTTATGTTATGTGTGGAAATCAATCGAAACGCAATCGAACTCAATCGAAACCGAATTATGATAATTAGTGGAGAAGAGACAGCGCAAGATATGAGTGGTTGGGATTAAAAGTAATTTGACTAGGAAACCCTATCGTATCGAACCGCTCGCAACCGAAATCGAAATATCAATAATCGTCCGCCGAACACTCGAAACGTGCAGATTGATCGATCAGGCTACCAGCCGATCGGCCAGCACTTTCCTTTTTTGGCATCCTATAAATACCCCTGTCATTGTCATCCTTTCCACTTTTGGAAACCTCTGTTCGGCCAGCACACTTAGTTCAACCTTTTCTCAGATTTCTCTCGATTCCGGTAAGATTTCGTCCTAAATCTTGTACTTTCTTGATCTACACGCACTCCTACACCTTTGTATCTTTCAAATCTTAGCTTTTAACCATGAAATCATCAAGATTCAAGTGTTCTAGGATGATGTCATCATGGGTTCTTGAAGAACTTCATGTTTTGGCCTCAATCCACCAAGAATAACTTGGATCTAGCCGATTTCCACATAAACAAACAAAGATCTTTCATAAATCTAAACATATACATGGTGAAAAGGATTGAAAGACGGATTTTCCAACTTTCTTTCAACTCTTTTTCACTCAATGCTTTCAAACCGATAGAAATGGAGCCTGTGCCGGTTTACAAATCACCCCGGTGGTTTCATGGCTCAAGATCCGGATTCTATCCACGAGGTTAACCGATTTCGGGTTAAACGCTAAACCCCGTTCCGAACAGTTCGCCAGCCAGATTTGGGTGATTCCTGTCCGACCAAGGGAACCAAGTAAGGACGAGGAATCTATGGTTCGACTCGTTGTCAAAATACCTCAATAAAATGACAAACAAACAGAACAACCAAGTGTTAGACGAATAGGCTGATCTGGTCAGGATGCTGACCGATCGGACTGCTGTCCGAACGGACAGCATGCCGATCGACTGGCCAGCCGATCGGTTAACACATGGTCCCACCTTTAATCAATTTATTTTGAAGACTAGTATTGAACGAACTGTTGTTCGATCGAACTACTGTCCAATCGGATTACTCTTCGGATCATGAGATACTATACTTCAACACTTAATCGATTTTTCAACATGTTCGATGCACTAGGAGTGCCACCCGATCGAACAGTCGTCCGATCAGGTTACACCCCGCTGAGAACTCGTCATGGTGGTTCATGCATGTTGTCCGATCGAACAGCATTAGTGTTCGATCGATCAACTACCCGATCCACTGCACCATATTTTGCATTCGTTAAAGATTGTTGACCATTGTTGACTTGCCAACTGATTGGTCAGCAAGTCGTATTATTGCGTTACTTGTTGACCTGACCGATCGAACACCTGTCCGATCCAAAGCAAATCACTACAATTCATTAGAATACCTAACCGATCGGGTTGCCGGCCAAATCGAACAGCCGTCCGATCGACCGACCGACCTGAAGGGTAAATGTACTTCAATGTTTTCTAATACTAAAACGAAAACTTCAAAAGTCAAGCCATCATACACAAACACATCCTTCTCAAAGGAAGAAACAATCCACTCGAATGACTATCCGATCGGACAACCGTCCGAACGGACAGTCGTCCGAACGGCCAGTCACTCGCACGACCAGCTGTCCGATCGGACTGCCGACCAATCGACCAGCTGTTCGACCCATTTACGCTTTGCACCATTTGACGTGTAAAACGTCACTTATCGTTATGCTATCAATCCTTTCAGGCTAACTTTACTCGCTAAGCGCTCCCTTCAATCCATCAACCGCTGTGAGTATACTCGATCCCTTTTTGCTTTAAGCACTTTTGGGTGTTACATACGTTACAACTATTCAAATCACATCAAACACACTACCCAATACTATTTGAAGGCTAACCGTTAATGCATGATATACGTGGCTTATGAATGCTTGTTTGTTATGTTTACACATGGAATGCTGTCTACCTGCCTTAGCAATGATAGTACTATAGTTTGGACTCAGCACCCGTTCACACGGGGGTTGTTAAGGACAATTACTTGCATGGATTACGGTGGTAATCATGTATTGCGAACTGCATTTGGCAGTCAACCCGCAGTCATTGGTATCGATGGATCTATGTCGATAACTAACATGCTTCATTTCACTATGTGTACGTGCTGGTTATGCGTAAACGAATTCGAACTCTATATGCTATTATCAAACTTGTATGCTCACCTTTACATTATATGTATTGACTTTTATTTTAACGTATGTGACAGGTGCTTAGGAAGTTTACATGCTTAGCTTGCTGTGAACTTGAGGCTAGGAAAGGTCTAGGATGCTCTCTGTGCTGTGATGAAATTGAAGCTAGGAAAAGAGGTCCTAGAAACCAATAAATAAACTATTCATGTATAAATCTGAGTTGTCGGAACAGAACTACTTGACCAGATTTTGTTTGTAATAATTATTTTACTGTTTGAGATACGATATGGGACGTATTAATTAAATTGAATAGTATTGATAATTGTTATGGAAACTTCTGGACAATCTGTTTTGCTCAGTGCCATGCCCTGATGATTCCGCCATCGGTTGGGGTGTGACAGCAGCAGCAGCCTCAATAGCAATAGCAATAGCAACAAGCCGCCAAGCCCAGGCTGACAACAACGTGGTCAATGATACGTTCCTTGTGAACGGTATTTATGCTTCATGTTTGTTTGATACTGGAGCCGATAACTGCTTTGTGTCGTTTGAATTCGAGAAGCTCCTTAGTCATAAGCGCTCCCATCTCCCCTCGACCTTCGATGTTGAAGTCGCCACTGGAAGAACCGTCACAGTCAATTATGTTCTTCGTGATTGTACTCTTGAGCTCAATAATCACATCTTCCCAATCGATCTTATTCTGATACAACTCGGAAGTTTTGACGTCATAGTAGGCATGGACTTTCTTCATGAAAATCATGATGAAGTTGTGTGCTTCGAAAAGATGATTTGATTCTCGCTCGCGAATGGTGATGTACTATGTATTTATGGCGAAACTGCTTCGAAAGGTCTCAAGCTCATGTCATGTGTCCAAGCTAGCAAGTATCTCCGCAAGGAATACAGAGATTTCTTGGCTAATATTGTAGTAGCGGAGAAGGAAAAGAAAGGAAGTCCGGGAGTAAACGAAGTCCCCGTTGTGTGTGAATTTCCCAATGTGTTTCCTGATGATTTACCAGGTCTTATGCCAAGTCGTGATATCGACTTTCGTATCGACCTCAATCTTGGAGCCAACCCTGTTGCCAAAGCTCCTTACCGACTCGCACCGTCCGAAATGCGTGAACTCTCGAGTCAGCTTCAGGAATTACTTGAGAAAGGCTTCATTCACCCGAGCACCTCTCCTTGGGGCGCGCCAGTCCTTTTCGTCAAAAAGAAGGATGGGTCGTTCTGGATGTGCACCGACTATCGGGAACTGAATAAGTTGACTATCAAGAATCGTTATCCCCTGCCTCGCATTGACGATTTGTTTGATCAGCTACAAGGTGCTACATGTTTCTCGAAGACCGATCTACGTTCAGGCTATCACCAACTACGCATTCAAGAAGATGATATACCCAAAACCGCTTTTCGCACTCGATAGGGCCACTATGAGTTCGTTGTTACGCCTTTTGGCTTAACCAACGCACCCGCAGTTTTCATGGATCTGATGAATTGCGTGTGTAAACCATATCTCGACCGTTTCGTCATCGTGTTCATCGACGATGTCTTGATCTATTCCAAGTCGAAAGCCGAACACGCGCAACATCTACGTTTGGTTCTCGAACTACTCCAGGGGAATCGACTCTATTCCAAATTCTCCAAGTGTGAATTCTGGCTGGAGGAGGTTCAATTTCTGGGTCACATTATCAATAGTAAGGGTATTCACGTCGATCCCACGAAGATTGAAGCTGTTAAGAGTTGGATTACACCTAAGAACCCGTCTGAAGTTCGTTCTTTTCTCGGACTAGCGGGCTATTATCGACGATTTATCGAAGGATTCTCAAAAATCGCTGTGCCGCTTACCGCTCTCACGCATAAAGACAAGCCTTTTATTTGGGGAACCGAGCAAGAGTCTGCTTTCCAAACCCTCAAGCACATGCTTTGCAATGCTCCTGTTCTCACTTTACCCGATGGAAACGACGACTTCATTGTCTATTGTGATGCCTCGAACCTTGGTCTTGGTTGTGTCCTCATGCAACGGGACAAGGTCATTGCTTAACCGTCTCGTCAGCTCAAAATCCACGAGAAGAACTATACAACCCATGATCTCGAGCTAGGCGCAGTTGTTTTTGCGTTAAAGATTTGGCGACACTACCTGTATAGTACCAGGTGTACGATCTTCACCAATCATAGGAGCCTACAACATATCTTTGATCAGAAGGAAGTTAATATGCGCCAACGCCGATGGGTAGAACTTCTCAACGACTAAGACTGTGAGATTCGTTATCATCCTTGCAAAGCAAATGTCGTTGCCGACGCCCTCAGCAGACGGAGCTATCTGCTCAGCATTCGTGATGTCCAAGCCCAATACGATCTCGAAACCCTCATCCGTGAAGCTCAGCATGCATGTTTTAACGAACGCACTCTGAAGAAGGAAAGATTCTACCACGATGGAGCCCAGCTTGTGAATAAGTCGAATGGGATATTCCACTTTCTGGACCGAATTTGGATCCCCAAGAGAACCAATTTGCGACAGATACTGATGGACGAAGCCCACAAATCCCGATATTCTATTCATCCTGGTGCCGACAAAATGTACCAGGACCTTCGCTACAAGTACTGGTGGCCGGGCATGAAAAAAGATATCGCTCTCTACGTTGGAAAGTGCCTGACTTGCTCGAATGTCAAGGCCGAACACCAAAGACCATCTGGCTTACTCGAACAACCCCCGATCCCTATGTGGAAGTGGGAAAGTATAGCTATGGATTTTATAACAAAACTTCCGCGCACGCCATCAAGTCACGACAGCATCTGGGTTGTCATTGATCGTTTGACCAAATCCGCCCACTTTTTGCTAATACGGGAAGACTACAAGGTAGAAAGATTAATCCGAATCTACACCAATGAGATCATTTGTCGACATGGGACGCCTCGCGACATCATCTCTGACAATTACCTCACGTCTGTGGGAAACGTTTCAAGCGGCTCTCGGTACTACGCTTAATCTAAGTATCGCATTCCACCCTTAAACCGACGATCAGACGGAAAGAACGATCCGTACTCTTGAAGACATGCTCCGTTCGTGTGTCATAGATTTCGGTGGTAATTAGGATGCTTACCTGCCGGCTGCCATTAGTCGAATTCTCGTATAACAACAGTAATCATTCCAGCATTCAAATGGCACCATTCGAGGCCTTATACGGGAGAAAATGTCGATCGCCTATTGTGTGGCACGAGATCGGGCACTCACAATTAACCGGTCCTGAGCTATTGCAAGAAACGAGTGACAAAGTCCTCCAAATTTGAGACAATCTGCTGAAAGCTCGGAGCCGACAGAAAAGTTACGCCGATAGACGATGCAAGCCCTTTGAATTTGACGTTGGCGACTACGTACTCCTAAAGGTATCACCTTGGAAGGGTGTGGTCAGATTCGGCAAGAAAGGGAAACTAGCGCCTCGATATGTTGAACCTTTTAAGATTCTGGAAAGGATCGGAAAAGTCGCCTACAGACTCGAACTATCGGAGGAACTTAGTAATGTCCACCCGACTTTCCATGTGTCAAACCTCTGAAAGTGTCTGGCTGAGCATGATTTAATTGTACCTCTTAATGACCTCCAAGTAAACGAAACACTACACTTCGTGGAGAAGCCTGTCGAAATCATGGATCGCCAAACCAAGCAGCTCAGATGCTCGCGCATTCCTATCGTGAAAGTCCGATGGGAAGGCAAACGAGGCGCAGAGTTCACTTGGGAACTCGAAAGCGACATGAAGGCGAAGTACTCGCAGTTGTTTGTTACGGCTTCGACCTAATTTCGGGACGAAATTCCCTCAACTAGGGGAGGCTGTAACACCCCGTGTTTTCGGAAAGTCAAAGTCAAAGTCAAGATTGAAGTCAAAGGAAGACAAGATTGCTAATTGCGATCTGTCACTCCTTGCTCCCTTCCTGTTTTGACTTCTTTGACTTGAATTTAGTCTATTTTATTATTATTATTATCGCGTTGATTGTATTATGTGGAGTATCTATTAATAACAGCATAGTGATCGCTATTTATCGCATGTTTAATCAATTTATCGCTTTATCGCTACCGCAATCGCACTCGCAACTCGAATTACGCATTTTGGTTATTGTTATACGTGTGTGTGCCTTATGTGTTACTTGTGCATGTTTATTTATGTTTATGTTGTGGTGATCAATCGAAACGCAATCGAAACTCAAACGCAATCGAATCGGAAAAGCTAAACGAATACGAAATAACGATGCTTGTATGTTGATATAGTAGTTGGGATTAAAAGTAATTTGACTAGGAAATGCTATCACATTGCAACGCTCATAATCGCAAACGAAACGGCAAAACTCGTCGCACCGAACACTCGAATCAAGTGGCCAATCGACCAGGTGACCAGCCGAACGACCAGTCGTTCGATCGAGCTGCCGCTCGATCGACCAACTGTTCGATCGGGCTGCCAACCGATCGACCAGCCCTCTCCTCCCCTTTCCTTTTTGGGAAACCCTATAAATACCCCTTGTCCACATCAACCTTTCCACTTTTGGCAACTCTCATCCGACCAGCTCATCTTCCCCACTTTTCCTTCGATTTCTCAAGATTCCGGTAAGATCTCGTCCTAAATCTTGTACTTCCTTAATCTACACGCACTCCTACACCTTTCTATCTTTTGAATCTTAACTTTTAACCATGAAATCACTAGATTTGAGGTGTTTTAGGGTGATGTCATCATGGTGTTCTTGAAAACTTCATGTTTTGACTTCAATCCACCAAGAACAACTTAGATCTGAACGATTTCCACACAAATAAACAAAGATCTTGCATAGATCTAAACATATTCAAGGTGAAAAAAGATTGAAGGATGGTTTCTAACTTTCTTTCAACTCTCTTACACTCAATGCCTCAAAACTGATAGAATCAGAACTTGTTCTAACCTTCAACTCCTTCTTGTTGATGCGTTGGTTCAAGATCTGGATTCTATCCACGAGATTACCGATTTCGGGTTAAACACGGGACACCGTCTCGAACAGTTAATCGGCCGGATTTGGGTGATTCCTGTCCGATCTGGTTACTAAGTCATGGCAAGGTTCCTGTTGTATAAAACGTTATCAAATCATCTCGATAAAACAACAAACTACCAAAATAACCAAGGAAGAAGACGATCAGGTCGACCAGGACGGAGTGTCTGTTGGTGCACGATGTCTATCGCCTATGTCAACAGTCTAGGTCATGTCGGTAGCTTGTAATAGGGTTAAATATGTCAAAATGTAATGTTATGTGTGTTTGAAAGTCATTTCGCACGAAATGGTTTTTGGCCATTTTGTACGAAATGTGGTTTTGCTATTTCGTACTAAATGGCATGTTGCCATTTCGTGCGAAATCAGTTCCCTATAAATTGGGCAGTTTGGTTTTTCATTTAGCACAAAATAGAGAAGTGTGTAACGAAGTGCTGCCAGTTTCTCTCCGTGTATTGACGTCATATATCAATGAAAAACCTGTTTTAAGTATAAATCTCTGTTTCTACTACATTCTATCACCGATTCTCAGTTGTTAGACTGTTTCCGCCTCTCTAACAGCTTAGCCTTGACTTTGAATGACTCATTCAGGTCGTATATCGATCCTACAGTGTCGACCGATCGGACTGCTATCCGATCGGACTGTCACCTGATCGGGTTGCCACCCGATCGGCTTGCACCTTGGCCCCACACTTGACATTTATTTCAAACATTGGAAGTTGTGGACGTGGAATGAACTCCTATCCGAACGGACGACCATCCGAACGGATTGCCGCTCGATCATGTAACGTTCTGACTTCAAATACTTAAACAATTTTCAACATGTTCAATGCACAAGTGTTGCCACCCGATCGAACAACCGTCCGACCGAGTGACAACCTGCTGAGAACTTGTTCTCGCTGAAGTGTCTAACCAATCAGATTATCGTCCGATCGAATGGTCGTTCGATCGATCGACCTGAAAGGTAGAGATACTTCTATGTTTTCAAAATTCTACAACGAAAACTTTAAAAGTCAAACCATCATACACAAACACATCCTTCCCAAAGGAACTAACAATCCACTCGAAAGGCCACCCGAATCGGATGACCATCCGAGCAGACTGTCACTCGAACGACCGGCTGTCTGATCGGACTACCATCCGATCGAACTGCTGTTCGAACCACTGGCACTTGTTCCGTTTTACGCATCGCTTATCGTTATGCTATCAATCTGTTCAGGCTAACCCTACTCTCTAGCGCTCCGTTCAATCCATCAATCGCTGTGAGTATACTCGATCCCTTTTTGCTTTACGCACTTTTGGGTGTTACATACGTTACTTATACCAAATCACATCGAACACACTACGCAATACTTTAACGCTAACCGTTACCGCATGTTCTACGTGACTTAATGAATGCTTGTTTGTTACGTTTACACATGGAATGTTGTCTACCTGCCTTAGCAACGGTAATACTATTTGTTTGGACTCAGCACCTGTTCACTCAGGGGTTGTTAAGGACAATTAATTAGATGGCTCACAGGGGTGATCATGCAATACGAACTGCTTTGGGCAGTCAACTCGCAGCATTGGTATTGATAAGTTCATGTCGATAACTAACATGCCTCATTTTACACCGTGTACGTGCTAGTTATGCGTAACGATTTCGAACCCTATATGCTACTATTAAACTTGTATGCTCACCTTTACACTATGTGTTTTGACTTTTACTTTAACGTATGTGACAGGTGCTTAGGATGCTTATTTGCTTAGCTTGCTGTGTAATGAAATCAAGGCTAGGCAGGTCTAGAAACCAATAAACAAATGTCTGTATTTGAATCTGAGTTGTCGAAACAGAACAATTTGATTAGATTTGTTTGTATTGATTATGTTATCTTTTAAGACATGGTATGGGACATGTTGTTTAATTAATTGGTAATTTTAGTTGTTATGGAAACTTCTGGACAATCTGTTTCGCTCAGTGCCACGCCCCCGATGTTTCCGCCATCGGTTGGGGTGTGACATTTGCGGTGTGTCATGTTTCATGTTATTTCTCATATTTTTCATTGAATTCAATTACAAACACGCAAATAAAATGTGTGGTTTATGTGTTATATATTTTGGTTACGTATCTGTTACATGTTACTTGTTACTTGCTTTGTATCGCAGTTTCACATTGTGGATCCACTAGCTGACCGGTTCCACACAGCCATAGGTTAAACTTGGTATCGCCACCATTGTTTCTCATTGTTTCGCATTATATCGCAAGTTTTGCTATTGGTTTATTTATATATATTTATTGTTGATGATATTATTAGTGAATTGTCTCATTTACATTTAAATTGCATGTTAACAAATTTTAAGTAATAAATTATTTTATTTAAACCAAGATTTACTTACGAACTATTGTTGACCCAAAACTATTTTATACATGATATAGGTGATCAGATTTGAAGTGACGAGGATGGGGACATATAAGAAATTACCTTAGACAATAAACTAGATTTTTTTTATGTTCGATGTCTTAAATTATGTATGGATTATTTGGTTTTATTTGTTTATGTGACATTGTTTAATTTGACATGATTTAATATTAAATTTTTAATAGTTGTTATGAGCTGTGGACGAATATCTTACTCCGACCAATAATCCACCACTGGTTGGGGTGTGAAATTGATTTCGAGTTCCTTTAGGAGCCACCACATCCATAGAACTTCACTCATGGTTGTAGACATTCCTTTGTATTCTAGCTCTGTCGAGGACCTGGATACAACGGTTTATTTCTTCGTGTTCCATGAGATCGAGGCACCGCCAAGTAGGAGAAGATAACCAGTTCTTGAAACGTCTTGTGAATGGACACTCAAGCTCATCTGAGTCACAAAAGGCAACAAGTTCAGTTCCACCTTTGCTTGGTAAGAAAACTCCTTGTCCAGGTGTGCTCTTAAGATACCGGAGGACCCTATGGATGGCATCCAGGTGACTTTGTCGTGGGTCAGAGACGTACTGGCTTAGCACATTTATTGTGTGTGCTATATAGGGTCTTGTGACTTTCAAGTATAAGAATTTCCCTACCAAGCGTCGATACTGGCTAACATCCACCTTTGATTCTTTCTCTCAATTGTCAAATTTAGGTTTTGCTCGATAGTAAAAGCACTTGGCTTACAACCCAACATTCTTGTGTCTTCTAGGATATCAAGGGTATATTTTCTTTAACTTAGAGCTAAACCTTAGTTATTCTTACTGCCTCGATACCAAGAGAGTATTTCAAAGTCCCAAGATCTTTTATGCTAAATTTTTTTTCGAGATACGTCGTCACTTGTTGAATCTAAGCCATGTTATTTCCAACAAAAATAACATTGTCTACATAAATTAGAGCAGCAATAAAGTCATATCTTTATTTGTAAATGAAAAGTGAGTGATCGGCTTTGGGCGGTTTAAAGTTGAAACTCAGAAGGACAGTTGTCAACTTTTGATACCAGTTACGAGCGGCTTGTTTGAGTCCATTAAGTTACTTTCGTAACCTACACACCCTAGTATTGTTCTCCTTGAGAAAACCTTGAGGAACTTTCATATCTACTTCCTCGTCAAGATCCCTGTGTAGGAAAGCATTATCGACATCAAATTGATGGATGAACCAATCATTCTTAACAGCAACGACTAATAATGTTTTGACGGTCACTAGTTTTGCCACCGGTGCAAAGGTGTCGTGGAAGTCAACTCCTTCAGTTTGTGTGTAGCCTTTAGTAAAGGGATGGGCTTTATATCTCTCTATTTCTCCTTTTGGCTTGTAATTTATCTTGTACACCCATTTCCAATCAACAACGCGTTTTCCTTGGGTAATGGTTGAAGCGTCCACGTCCTATTTTCTTCTGGTGCTCGAATTTCCCTCTTCATTGCTTTTATCCACTTTTCATCCTGCATGGCTTGTTTAAAATGTTTTGGCTCATCGTTGGTAGTAAGGGCTTTACACCCACTTAATATCAAAACTAACCCCCATCCACGCTAGGGACTATAGCTGTAATTTTAGAAATGTATTGACTATAGCTGAAAATGGAGCAAATCATATGGAGTATCCAACATTTTTCTCAATTATACCAAATCAAATTTTTTTCTAAGTCAATTATTTTGTTGTTAGCCAAAGACCTAACCGCTCTTGGATATGATTATTTTTGCATTAGGATGTGATGTGAACATGGATATGATGTTGTTTGATTATATATATATATATATATATATATATATATATATATATATATATATATATATATATATATATATGGTAGGCTTCTAGAGTGAACACTAGGTTGAGAGTGAACTGTGTGAACTAATCTGGGCCATTGGATTACATCATCTAAAGATTTTTAAACAATGGCAAGATTGTAATTATAATGTTGTAACCTCCCTTTAAATTAATTGACAGAAGGGTATTTGTGTCTTTTGTAAATTGCTTTTATTAAACAATATAATCAAAATCCCTAAAATCTCGCTAGTTTCCGTATATACAAGATACACAACTGTTAGTGTATACACATGTGTACAGTCTCGCTAGTATTAGTTTATACAAAAATACACAGATTTTAGTTTATACACATGTGTATAGTCTCGCTAAGTGTCAGTTTATATAAGATACACAACTATTATTTTATACACATGTGTACAATCTCGCTAACTATCAGGTTATATAAGATACACAACTGTTAGTTTATACACATGTGTACAGTCTTTTATACATCTGTGTATTATATTAAAAAATGGTTACATATGTATATATTAACAACACATAGTATATTATGCATGCGCACGAGTAGATTCATATAAAAATTATGAAATTAATGAAAATGAAACATATCATATGTATGCAAATATAAATAACTTCATCACATATTAAAAAAAAGAGTTGATGCCCAAAAATAATTACAATTTCAATCTTAGAGAACATTTTCAATATTTATTGAAAATTATAAAAAGTTAAAAACAATATATTATGATATCTATATATATGGATAATAAAAGAAAAACAATATTAAAGTTAAAATTAAAACAATTCTATGGATACAAAAATGATAGAGAAATAATAAAAAATGAGAGAGAGAGAGAGAGAGTTAAGAGAGGAGAAAATTAAGGGATTTTATTTAAACATATTTGGCTAATGTCAATCTTACCCTTTTAATCTAAAAAATGATCAAGGGTCAAGATTAGTTCACACAGTTCACTCTCAAGAAGTTGTTCACTCTTGAACCTAATCCTATATATATATATATACATAATGGAATAAGAATCTCTTGAAAATGTATGTGATAGTGAAAATTTATGTATATTATGTTCAGTTAATTTGATTATGCCACACACCCATACATCGAAACCATAACCGAACCATGATCTCGGTTTATCCTTTCTGGCTTAAGTGAACCAATCTAAGTATTGTGCTCCCTGTTGCATCGCATGGGTATCCTAGTAGTATTATATACAAGTTTTAATGAATACACAAAAATAAATAAAAAATATCATTTTTGTGATTTTTTTATTATTTAAAGAGTAAATCCTTCCAAATTTAATTACACTAGGTTTAAAGAAGTTCATCGCGTTGCGGCGAATTTCTTTTGTTATTTAGTCTGTGTTTACATGTGTTTTGAAATCACTACGAGCGTGTTGCGAACGAAACTGCTGACAATAATAAAAAGAAAATGTAGAAAAAAAAACATTAAAAGTTAACCGAAAGAAAATCAACAAAAAAAGTTGTATGGTAATGTTGTTCGTATGAAACCAGTGGTTAGAGATGGGCAAATGGTTTTAGGTAAAAGTTGTACGATACCGTTGTTGTTCGTACGGTACCAGGGATGAGCAAATGGTTCCGGGTAGCAGCACTGAATTTCCCGAACCAAAAGATTTCCAATATCAATTTGGCACCAACTTTTGGTGTTTTCTGTATTAGTTCGGTTTTTTACCTTCATGTACTGATACCAAACAGGATCGTATCGGTATTTTCGATACCAGTGCTGGCTCGATACCGGTTGACACCAAGTTTATTTCAACCCGTGATATTAAAAAAATGATTAAAGTTAAAAGTAATGAAAAGAACTATTATTTTAATATAAAAATAAAAGTATTAAAAACTATATATTATTATAATATTAAAATTACTATTCATTAGCTTCTATATTTAATATATATATATATATATATATATATATATATATATATATATATATAATTACACATATTGTACTTGTATTGAATTTTATAATTATAGAGCTCCACCTCATATATTTTTATAGTAAAGAGTTTAAACGAGATTTTTTTTGTAAGAATAGACATAATAAGTTTAAACGAGTAGAAATGTTATAGTTAATATGTGTATTTAATGTTATTGTATAGGATATCAGACAAGATAAGAACTGAAGTTTTTTCTGGAAAAATTAGGGGTGGCTAGGGTATCAGAAAAGATAAGGGAGTTGAGATGGTTTGGACATGTTATGCGGAGGGAGGTTGAGATAGTTTGGGCATGTTAGGAGGAGGGAGGTGATGGACATAGTTAGAATAGTGGAAACTTTTAATGTTGAGGGGATGAGGAGTAGAGGAAGGCGACACAGTTAGAACAATGAAAACTTTTAATGTCGAGGGGAGGAGGAGTAGAGGAATGCCAAAATTGACCTGGGATGAGCGGATTCGGAAGGATTTGCTAGACTTAAACCTTTCTAATGATATGGTCGAGGATAGGTGTTCGTGGAGACGTAGGATTAAGGTTAAAGACTTTTAGAAGGATGACATGGTTTTGTACTAGTTTCTCGATTTAGGAGTTTAGCTTCTTTAGTCTATTTTGCTGGCCTAGGAATATTATAGATGGCATGTGTGTCTATTTGAAGTGTTATTTGTTCCTGTTACATGTTTTCACCATTTTTTGTTTGGTATATTTAGTACCATTTATGTGGTTGTCTTTTTTTCTGTTTTCTTTTTTGATTCTTTTGACTAGATATGATTTTATGTGGTTATATGTCTCTTTCTGTTTTTATTTGACTATTTTGCCTAGATATGATTTTGGTGCTGAGGTACTCACTAGAAGCTGTCTCTCTATTCCCCGGGATAGAGGTAAGGTTTGCTTACATCTCACCCTCCCAGGCACTACCAATAGCTAGGCTATGATTGGGATTATACTGAGTATGATTAATTGATTTAATGTTATTGTAAGGGCATATCGATAAATTTAAAATTTTCATTAATTTATTGTATTCCCTTAAATTAACAAACTAATTAAACTTGTAACGCGTTTTTAAAATATAAACTTTCAAGACAACCTACTTATGGTCTAGGACAATTTTTATATGTATAGAATAAAGTGTAGAATAAATATCAATATGTGTAGGATATATGCATGATAAATTTTGATGTGTATGATACATTTTGAAATATACAGGATAAAATGTTTTTACCTAATTAATGAGAGAGAAAATAATTAATCAAATGAGTTATAAACTAGTTATTGTTTTACCCTTGTGTCTTTTTCTACCTCTATCTTTCTTTTCAAACACTACTTATGTTTATACTTTGCATTAATAAGATCACTGACGTTCGTTTCAAATCCTTTTGTGTCTTTTGCAAATTCTCATATAAATCTCTATATATGTCATTGTTAAACCTCGACCTTCTTGCTCTACCTGATGATAAAGGTTAGCGTCAAATTTTCTTTGGAGGTGGTGTCAAAATTTCATGTTGTTGGCGAAAAAATTTCAATAGAGTGCTAGGGACTAAATCAAACATAAACTCCGAAAAATGATATTTCATGGGGTGTGGACAACCCTGTCACCCACCAATAAGTCTGCCCATGGTCTATTTTTTTTTAAAGGTAACACCACCTTTTATTTCACAAAAATTTACGGGCCCATAGCAAGAAGCTACCGACCCGATTATAAATAACATCTACTTACGTAAAAAAGAATTACATTACGCCTGTTCTATTACACTTGTATATTAAAGTACGCCATTCCTCCCAAGAAAAAATCTTTGAATTTGGATCGATTGACCAAGTAATCGAATGCCATCTCTTTAATTTCCTCCACGAGCTTGTGCCTGTTTACATTTCCACCTTCAATTTTTTTTCCTGTTTCTCACTTTTCATATACTCAACATAGCCAATATGTATAATGCATGAATTATATACTTCCTATTCTTCGATTCACTCGACCCGCTAACGCTCAACAACCTTTTTTCTTCAACTGTAGAAAGTGACTGACCAGCCGGAACATTCATCCAATTTAGCAACCGCTGCCAAACTTCGACCGCCACTCTCCAATTCAACGGAATATGATCCGATGTCTCGACATCATACTCAGTTACCCACACAGTACGCACCTATTATTTTGTCCATGATTTCAATGCCGCCACCCCACCCCACGAAACCCTCATAAATCTATTATTGGGTGAGATCCACAAATGAATATTATAAATGTATGTAAACTAGTTGGATGCCCCGTCCGTGTTGCGGGGCGTCAAGTCGAAAATTTCTTAGTTTCATAACATGCACGCATGTACTTTAGTTAATTATACATACTACTTATAACACGATCTATAAAAAAATCGAGTTAACCAATTAAACCAAAACACTATCATAGTTTTGTTAAAACAAAAAAAAGAGTTAAATGCCCGGATAGTCCCTGTGGTTTGCCATTTTTTCACCTTTAGTCCCTAACTTTTTAAATTTCAGTTATAGTCCCCAACTTTTAAATTTTCCTTACCGGATAGTCCCTGTGCCTAACATCAGTTAGTTTTCTCAGTTAAGAGGGTGTGAAATGACTAAAATACCCTTTCCTTAAAAAGGGCAAACCACAGGGCCTATCCGGGTATTTAATAAACAAAAATCTAATTAATAAGTAAAATTTCAAGTCGGCCCCACCTAAATCACCACCACCTCTTCTTCATCCCAACATCACCTACAATCACCCACCTTCACCATCATCTTCAACCTCATCCACCACTCTTCTACCACCATATTTTATACCAAAACATCAACCTAACCCACATCAATCCACCATCTAACAAAACCCACCACCACCCGTCCCATTCGCTAGCGGGATCTTAAAATGCCACAACTATCCAGTCCCATCCTTCAAATACTTCCGACATAAAAACTCCTCCGCATAACTCTTCTCCACCCTCCGATAAACATCGTGCAAAAACACATGCGTCACACCGGATCCCTTCCTTTTCCGTGCCATCACTGCCGCCGTATACGGTAGCTAACGTGCGCAGCTTTCAAATCGGGAGCGGTTTTGAGCACCGTGTGGACCCATTTCGGATCTTCTTCGAGGAATACGGTTAACCCACCTGGGTTAAACGCGACCCACATTAACGAGTCGTGACCCAGACCAACACGAGGAAGTTACAGGGGGAAATTGTTTTGAGAACAATGAAGGAGATTGTAATCTCGCCGAGAGATTGTGTGGTGTTTCCGATGAAGGTGAAGATGATGAGGGCGGAGTTGGATTGGGGATTGTGTGGAATGGAAGTTGTTGAAAGTGCCGGTGCAGACGAGGTTGGTGGTGGTGTTTCCGATGAAGGTGAAGATGAAGAGGGCGGTGCCGATGAGGGCCAGGACGATGAGGGTGGTGTTTCCTTATGTAATCCTCGTTACCAAAGTTTGGGGAATTATGCAGGAACAGGACAAAGGGGCGGTGGTGGAAGAGTGGTGGATGAGGTTGAAGATGATGTTGAAGGTGGGTGGTTGCAGGTGGTGTGGGATGAAGAAGATGTGGGTGGTGATTTAGGTGGGCCCACTTGAAATTTTATTTATTAATTAGATTTTTATTTTCTTTATTTATTAAATACCCGGATAGTCCCTGTGGTTTACCCTTTTTAAGGAAAGGGTATTTTAGTCATTTCACAGTCTCTTAACTGAGAAAACTAACTGATGTTTTGCACAGGGACTATCTGGGAACGAAAATTGACAAGTTAGGGACTATAGAGGTAATTTTAGAAAGTTAGGGACTAAAGGTGAAAAAAGACCAAACCACAGGGACTATCCGGGCATTTAAATCCAAAAAAAAAAAAATCTAAAACGATGGCAAACCTTTAATTTTGAGTTGGGGGCAAAATAGTAATTTGTCAGAACCAATGAGCGAGTGGTAGACACCTGGTTGACACAAAAGTTAAATTAAGTCAACAAAGTAAAATAAAAACTATTATAGTTTTGCAAATAAAAAAAAACACTAAAGCAATGGCAAGACTACAAATTTTAACTTGGGGCAAAATCGTAATTTTTTTAGTTGAGGGCAAGCTCATAATTTTAAGTTGAGGGTAAATTCGTAACCTTAAGCTGGGGGCAAAAGGATAATTTTATTTTGACTTGGGGTAAAATATTAGTTTTGAAATAAGTGCAAAATCGTAATTTTGAACTCATGGCGCAATCGTAATTTTTGAAAGGGGGGCAAAATCATATTTTTGAACAGAGGGAAAATCGTAATTTTTAGCTAGGGAGGGAAAACTAAAACGATGGCAAGACTACAAATTTTAGCTGAGGCAAAATCGTAATTTTTTAAATGAGGGAAAACTCATAATTTTAAACTGGGGGCAAATTCGTAATTTTTAGCTAGGTTAAAACCATAATTTTATTTTGAACTGAGGCAAAATTATAGTTTTGAATTAAGGGCAAAATCGTAATTTTGAGCTAGGAGCATTGGCATAAATTTATTTTGAAATGAGGGCAAAATCGAAATTTTGCACTTAGGGCGAAAGCGTAATTTTTGAAAAAGGAGCAAATTCATATTTTTTAACAAATGGCAAAATCGTAACTTTGAGCTAGGGGCAAAAGCATAACATTATTTTAATCTGGGGCCAAGACGATGATCGGAGTGTCGCGCTCCGGTCAAAGATAAAATTTATAAGCCCTAATTACCCTTAACGATAGTTAGTGGTAGCAATGGGTCGAACCACGAAGAGTATGTGGTTTGCGAATGGACTTTGAATGAATTGTAGAAGTTGTCACTTTTATGAAGCTTGCTAAGTTGTTTTTGTGATTATTGTTTATTAAAAAGATGTTGAATAAAATTACTAAAGTGATTGAATGGATTAACTACCAATGATTAACAAATTGCAAGAAATGAAATTGATTGTTTAAACAAGATAAAGAAAACAAGGCTCACACCCGGTTCGGTAATTGCAATCCTAGGGTTCTTACACGTTTTAAATTTGATTTACTTGAATATGTTATTAACGGATTTCTATCATCAAAGCGTAGGTGCCAATTGCTATCAACGCATATTACGGACCACAACGCACTTCGTTACTTCGGACAAGTAAAACCTTTTGAATGACAAGGCATAATTGCACAAACTTGTTTCGCAAAGTCACATTTCATAACTCACTCTATAATTCACAAATATAGTTCAAATGCAAGACAATTGTCAATCAATTCAAATACAACTCAAGTTGTCACAAAATCAAACTAAAACATTGTTCAAAACCCTAGACTTACAATAACCTACACCGGGGTGAAACCTCCAAGAAATTAGCCGCTCATGGTGGAAAAGGCACGATCAACGGATGCTTGAGACTTGAATTGGGTCATCTTGAAGCTTGAAGATAGATGAATGGATGAATGGTTAGGGTTGTGGATGGTTGGTGATGGTGAATTGAAAGATGAATGGAATAGTGATGAATTAGGGTTTCGATTTGGTTGATTCGGATGATGGTTTGGTGTCTTGATGGATTTGGGATGATGTTGGTTGGTGAGAGAGGCTCCAAGATGATGATTCAAACTTATTAGAAGTGTAACTCCTGAAATAAAGGCTCCCCATGTGTTAAGACCCGTCCCTCAACAACATAAACAAGAATTTCGCGATGCACATATCTAAGGCCCGTCGCCGACGGTCAAAGGATCCGTCGCCGACGGTGCGTGCTGGTCTGCTTTTCTTCCGACGGCTAAACACGCTGTCTACGAACACTTTTTGGCTACGGCACTTTTCAAGCAGCGTCGCCGACGGCCCAGGAGGGCGTCGGTGACGGTATGTGCAATTTCAACTTCCTGTTTTTCGCGTCTAGAGTTCCCGGTTGATCCATTTCGCTTCCCAATGGCTCGTTTTTCATCCCGGTGACCCGTAAAGCTCCCGAAAAGCTCCTTTAACTCCGCTAGACCTGCAAAATACACATCTAATCAAAAGTACGCTATTCGAAATTAAAACTTGTGTAAAAACATCAAATTAAGCAATTACAATCACCGGTTTTCGACCACATATCACATCCCCACACTTGTCTTTTGCTTGCCCTCAAGCAAATCTGTTTTTCACTTTCACGTGGGTCGATCCAAGAACACACTCCCCATCCCCGAGACTAAGGTTAAGGTCTATTGTAATACAAAAGTTCAAACTCTTTACAATTTCCAAGATATTTAACGGTAAAGTGAATTCACATATAAAATGGTTACCCAAGATTAACCGGCCCGCAAAACCAACAATTCATACACATCCCTCACAATGTTCTCTCCACTCGGTTTATAAATTGGCTAATGTTTATAATGTATTAGCACTTTAAAGAATAATCTCTCAAAACCGATTAGAACACGTACCCGCATAGGCTTGCAATTCAATCATTCTCCACCACCGATCACGAATACTAAGCACAAGTCCTAAGGTCTTTGTAAGGGTTGTAATGGGGCTAGGCTAAGGGAAGGATATATGATATTTTAAAATGGCTAAGGTGATGAAAATTCGATTTTTTATTACAAATGACTACTCTAAACAAAACTAAACTATAAACATCACTACAAGGCAACAACTTTAGCCTTTTATTCAACAACTACTAACTTCATATTTTTGTTCTTTTCTCAATGGTTTTCACTTCTTTTTCATAACATTTTCTGATTTTTTTAATGCAAACAATCGAATACAACTATACAAATTCAACTCCTATAATCGAATTTCCATCACACGGGTTTAAAAGAAAAAGGTTTAAGGGTTATGGGCTAAAGGCTGGTCAAACGAAAGGATTAGGCTCAAAATTGGCTACTAGGGGATAATTTTTGGGTAAAGATATATAAATGGTGTAAAAGGAAAAGGTTTACCTAATGCCTTAATCATTCTCGTGCTTGTATTCGGTCTATGGTCTCAAACGTATCAAAAATTGCAAGTTCTACAATACACGACTAATGGTCCACTCAAACAAAGAAACATGTATATGTAAATCTATGATATAAAAGTGGCTCAAAACCTCACGTACAAGGGTATGGTATGTGATATGCATAAAATGCTAGTTTCTTAAGCGGATTATTCCCAAATAACCACCCGCTGAATACCCGTCATGCTATTAATTTGAACTTGACCATGACAAAAGACCAAATGGGTTGTGACATCCCTCGTTGACTTAGTTACTTGTGCTTTAAGATCGCTTTCGAAACAAGACATTTTTGAAAAAGTTTTGAAATTTTCCCCCATCCCCACACTTGAGGTAAACGTTTTCCTCAATGTGTAGTGTTTAAATGAATGGGTCAAAATCGAAAGCTTTTACTACTCCCCCATCCCCACACTTGAAGTAAACATTGTTCTCAATGTGTAAGAACTAGAGTTTTAAAACGCACAAGGGATGTGACACGGCTAACTTCCCAAAAATTTCACCCCGAAAATAATATACAAATACAATCCACTTATTACTAATATAAGAATCAAGGTAAAAAGGAAACGCATGCACCTGATATTTGTCGCTTGATGCCCATATCTTCTTCTTTTTACAAAATGGTCGTCCCTCGAACATAATGTACCTACAAATTCTAACCCTTGTGTAGAAACATGCTTCTCACAACCATTGAAATTTGTTAGGTTCTTAGCTCTACCATTTTTATGAAAGTTTTACCAAATCATGCGTTAATTTACCTTGATTTTTGTGGAAAATAATTTACAACAATAACAAACCTAACTCACTTTCGTAGGAATCACGGTTGCATTTAGCTTATGCAACAAGCCCTTTTAAACCCCCCAATAGCTTGGGAGGACGAGAGGTCTCGTGAGGGTTATATAGGGAACACACCCACAACGTTCATTTAACTAGGCAAAAATAAATAATAACAAAATAGAAATAAAGAAAACTAAAGTATACAACAATAACAACAACAACACAAAACATACCTTGCCTTTACCGCTGATATCTCTCATTGGGGTTAACTGGCGGGTTTGACTGGTATTAATAACCAGTGAGGGCCTCGAACATCTCCCTGTAGTTATCTAGTGGGCCCGGCTCTCCTTGAGGTGGTGGTTGGTAGGGTATCGGAATGAAGCTGGACCCAACTGCCTCGGGCCAGTGAGGGGTTGGATCGGATGGGCCTCGTGGATGGGGGAGGTTGGGGTAATCGGTCCACCCCGAGTGTTCGACATAAGGGAGGCCGGCTTCATAGTCTCTTCGATGTCGCTCCTGATCGTGGAGGACCTTGGCATTATTAATAGCCATTTGATTAGAAACACATAAAGTGCTCCATCGGCGTCATTCCAATTCTCTTTATTCATTTTGACGCGTCGCCTCATCTTCCTCCCATGCCCGTCTTCGGGCCCTATCTTCCTCTTGCAATTGTAACAAGCGTTCCATTTGTGACCTTTGTAGCGCTTGTCGCAATTGCTGTTCCTCCATTTGTTTCTCCATCCTCTCGCGATGGGCTGCTTGGAGAGCCCACTGTTCTTGCATTTGGCCCCCAAGCATCTCTTCCCAGGCCTTCCTTCTTACCTCATATTCTCTTCCCTCACCTATACATGCCGACACGTTATCATAAACCGCTTGTTGCCCGCGGTTAAAATTCCTGTACGTCGGCCCCTGTCTTTGGTTCACAAAATCCGCTACATCGGCAGAAATTTCCCAATGTTTCCGCCTGTATCTCTGCCTTGGTCCCCGTGGACCGGGAGGCTCCGTCTCATCCTCCATATCAACCATCTCCTCATCTTCATCACCCTCTTCATCATCACCCTGATCAGTGTACCTGTAACTGTTTCCTTGTTCATCTTCCACTGTGTGAAGATGACCAAAGACTTTAACCATTATCTTCCAATGCCACTTCATTGAGGTGAGGTTAAACTGATCGATGGGTTTAGAAACCCACAGCGATTCCGGAGGTAATGCGTTTTGCTGCAAAATCATCGCGCTAATCAACCTCACGTAAGGGATCATCTTCCGTTTGAACGACTCCCTTGTATCCCACGTGTTTATCATCACGATTTGACGCCATGATAGCCTTGGCGTCCCATACAACAACGAATGCAAAACCCGGAAGTCGGGTGCCTTCACTGTCCCGCGGTCTCCGAACCGCACCATAACATTCTCCAACGAGATGCCTTGTAATATTTTACCCTCCAAGGAAAAATCGTTTCTAGATTCCCCCGCACCCCCAGAACCTGGCAATACCGATGCTAGCATTTGATCCGGATCAGCCGTGTTTGCCTTGTTATCCAGAAAATGATCATAATCGTAATAATCATATGCTTCAACCCCCAATGAATCAAATCTCGCGATGGCATTCATGTGCTCAAATGACATAATCATTTGATTCTTGCCAATGTTGCCAATTAACTGCCACGTAGGAGCCGGCCCATCAGAATGTTCAAACCGTAAAGTCGACAACCATTCACAACCCGCACCCAAATAAACCCGTGTGGTGATATCCTCACACCAATCTAGTACTCGCTCCCACCCGATCTTCTCAAACCTTTGAGTTATACTGATTGTGCGGAATTCTTCGACATTCACATACTACTCTATCGGGTACGGATTTGAAACTCCCGTGACCATTTTCATCTTCCACATCTTTGCCTCTAATCTCTTGTTTCTGTAATGGGAAAGAGCCTTCTGTTTTTCGTCTTTCCAAACTAAGGCCGATCGACTATTCCTGGCTTCCTCCCAATCCCAATCCTGTCGATAGAGTTGCCCATCATCTTCTTCCACATTGCTTAACTATTCCCAGAAGATGAACCTTGTCCAGAAGTTTTTGCTTTCTTGCTTCCTCCGAACATAGCTACAATCAAAAGACGAAACAACAATTAGCATACCCAAATCTTCAAACAATCTCAAACTTTGAACATAATATGCAATGCTGAATTTCAATCAATAACTAGATGTAAAATAGCCTTTTTAAACTTCCAAAGTCGCACATCTTATCATCTACATATCAATTAAATATGTTTATTCACAAAATTTCTCAAAGTTTCATGGTTTCAACAATATTCAACATCACAACTATGCTCAATCATGCAACTAACTAGTGTAATCACATCACTAAGACTAGAGCATGTTCAAATCTCACCCAAATCAAGTAAACATTCTTAAATTTATGCTAAAACATTATACATTATGATAAACAACCTACTTTTAAACAATAAGCTTAAAATTTCGGAAGAATTTAACAATCCATATGAAAATCATGCATAAATTAAATGAAATTTCATACCTTTAGTGTAGATGAACAAGAAAAACTAAGAAAAAGTGCAAAGCAAGATACTTGATGAACACCCTTCCAAAAACCCGAATTTTTGACTTCAGAAATCTTGCAAACCAGCAAGAATCAATGAAAACCATTATGGGGGTTTTGTTCCTCTCGAAATATTACACGAAATAGGCTCAAGAATCAGTGGATTTGGTGGAGATTTGAGGAAGTTATGAGAAACTTAAGGATTAGGGTTCTAGAGCAAGGTTTGGGGAAGATGAAGTGCATGAGAGAGGTAGATGTGATGAATGCAGAAGTTGGATGGTGGTAAAGGGTTTATGGGTCAGATGAGGGGTCCCCCAAATCGATTTGTGTGGTCAATAGTGTGTTTGGGTGATGTTTGGTTCGATATATACGCACAACACACGTTCATCGTCGGACAAAAAAATAGCAACCGTCGGCGACGGTGGGTGTCTGCGTCGGCGACGGACTCGGGAACACATGAATCTTGGCGACGGCTTAATGTGCTATCTACGACAAAACTTGGGCGACGGACACTTTGGAGCACCATGGGCGACGGAAAACATAACCGTCGGCGACGGTTTGTATAAATCAAAATTTTTTTATTATTTTAGTATTTTTTATTTTTATTTTTCAGAAAAATAGAGAGGAAATTATGAGATTTTTATAAAAGAACTATATACATTAAAATTTCCTAAAAATTATTAAAATTCTTTTTGCAAATTTTTATAAGTTAAATTCTTAAAAACAAACAAACCGTTCACGGTCCTACCACCCCCCGGAAAACCGTGTATTGTCCCTAATACATAAAAATAAATCTAAAAAACATACCTTTTTATCTTCAAGACTCGTTCATGATATCCGAACTTCACACAATCAAGAGGGTTAGTACCAAATGAGAACGATTAACACAAAAATACTCCCACAATTAAATAAATTGTACATAACTTTACAAAACTCATTACCGGTCCTTTCAGTTGACCTCATAAGTTGGCACACTTACCACGAAGTTCACCAACTCCACATTCTCATCCTTTTTATCATGGTTACCGTCAAGGAACGGTTTAAGGCGATGCACATTAACCGTTTGCTTCGACCAATCCTTCGGGTCCTTGATTGTAACATCTCCAAGTTTCCCGACCCGTGTAATCACGTACGGGCCCATCCATTTACTCTTTCGATTTCTGGGAAAGTATTTAAGCCATGAGTTATAGAGCCAAACCTTTTGACCCACTTCAAACTCCTTAGGCTTCAACTTCGCGTCATGTGCCCTCTTCATATCATCCTTGTATTTCGAGGCGCACTCATACGCTTCTTCCCAAAGCTCCTCCAATTCGTAAAGCTTTAATTTTCGCTCTTTTCCTGTATCGTCATATTTCATGTTAATCTCTTTTATAGCCCACCAAGCACGATGCACAAGCTCAACCGGTAAATGACAATTTCGCCCATAAACTAAGCGATAAGGTGTAGTTCCAATAGGTGTTTTATGAGCCGTTCTATAAGCCCATAAAGCATCATTCAACTTCGTCGACCAATCCTTTCGGTCTGGCCGAACGGTCTTTTGCAAAATTTCTTTTATTTGCCTATTGGAAACCTCCACTTGACCGCTTGTTTGTGGGTGGTAAGGGGTAGCGATTTGATGGTCAACACCATACCGTTTCAAGAGTTTGCCAAAGTTAAAATTCTTAAAGTGAGATCCCCCATCACTAATGATCACTCGGGGAATCCCAAATCTAGAAATTATGTTTGTTTGTACAAAATTGCAAACAACGGTATGGTCATTCGTCTTGGTGGTAATCTCTTCACGGGAAGATTCCTCCTCCACAACCAATCGAGACAAGTGGTCCGCAACCACATTCTCACTCCCTTTCTTGTCCCGAATCTCCAAATCAAATTCCTGTAACAAGAGCACCCATCGGATTAATCTCGGCTTTGCATCCTTCTTGTCCATGAGATACCTAACTGCAGAATGGTCAGAATATACAATGACCTTAGTACTCCATATATAAGCACGAAATTTATCCAACGCATATACCACCGCAAGTAGCTCTTTCTCGGTAGTAATTGTGCATCCGAGAGAGTCTTACTTGCGTAGTAAATGGCAACCAGTTTCTTGTCTACCCGTTGACCCAATACGTCCCCCACCGCATAATCACTTACATCACACATGATTTCGAATGGTAAAGACCAATTCGATGATTGCAAGATTGGAGCCTCAACCAACTTTTTCTTCAACACGTTAAAGGCATTTTGGCAATTTTTATCAAAATCAAAATTTTTATCCTTTAACAATAAATTACATAGGGGTTTTGTTATACCACTAAAGCTTTTTATAAACCGCCTATAAAACCCTGCGTGTCCCAAGAACGACCTAATACCCTTAACACTTGTGGGATCAGGCAAAGTGGATATAACTTGCACTTTTGCTCTATCCACCTCGATCCCACAACTCGAGACGACATGCCCCAACACAATCCCTTCTTGAACCATAAAATGGCTCTTTTCCCAACTCAAAACTAGGTTTTTCTCAACACATCTTTTTAAAACTTTTTCGAGTTGGTCAAGGCATGTATCAAATGATGACCCAAATATTGAGAAATCATCCATGAAGATTTCCAAAGACTCCCCCACCATATCTGAAAAGATACTCGTCATACACCTTTGGAAGGTGGCGGGGGCATTACAAAGTCCAAAGGGCATTCGCCTAAATGCGAATGTACCGTATGGACAAGTAAAGGTAGCCTTTGCTTGGTCTTCCGGATGTATAGCAATTTGATTGTATCCCGAATAGCCATCCAGAAAACAATAAATTTTTTGTCCGGCCAATTTCTCAACAATTTGGTCAATAAATGGCAAAGGGAAATGATCTTTGGAAGTTGCAGCATTTAACTTCCTATAGTCAATACAAATACGCCACCCGGTTACCGGCCGAGTGGCGACCTCTTCACCTGCGTCATTTGTGACGACTTGAATGCCCGCTTTCTTAGGAACTGTTTGTGTTGGGCTTACCCATTGGCTATCCGAGATAGGGTATAAGATACCCGTATCTAACCACTTCAATACCTCCTTCTTAACCACTTCTCGCATGTTCGGATTTAGTCTCCGTTGTGTGTCGCGAGAAGGACTCATGCCATCTTCCGTGATGATCTTGTGTATCACCACCGAGGGACTAATTCCCTTCAAATCCGCAATGGTCCACCCAATAGCGGCTCTATGGGTGACCAAAACTTTCATCAGCTTATCTTCTTGCTCCCCGGTCAAGTTAGATGCAATGATAACCGGGAGCGTGTTACCCTCACCCACATAAGAATACTTAAGATGCTTGGGTAGCGCCTTTAACTCTACCACCGGAGGCTCTTCCAACGACGGCTTTAACTTTGTGTCGATGCTTTCCGGAAGGCTTTCCACTTGATGTGTCCAAGTGGGCCTTCCTTCCCTAGCCGCTAAGACCTCCAACTCTTTCACCTCCTCATCCATGCTCCGATTCGTCTCTCCGTTGGTTGCTTGGTTCGGTCCAAAGAAACATAATCTAATACAAGAAAGCCCACCGGATAGTAAAAGTCCTCGACCTTGACTATTACATCCGTGACTATCCCACGGGGTAGTTTAGGGGTCAAGTCGGCTAACACCACGGTGGTGTTCGACACTTGAAGTGGACCAAAATCATATTGGTCATATAAACTACCCGGCAAGATACTCACACTTGCCCCAAGATCCAAAAGTGCCCGGGTCATTTTAAATTCACCGACTTGTATTGAAATAATGGGCACCCCCAGATCTTGAAGTTTTGGTGGAAGTGCACCCGAAAGAATCGAACTCATATTTTTAGTTAAATCAAGTTTCTTAGGAAACTTGTGAGTCCGGTTTTGGGTGCATATATCTTTCAAGTACTTCGCATATGAGGGTACTTGCTTAATTGCATCTAAGAGTGGTAAATTGATTTTAACTTGTTTAAAAATTTCCCACATCTCCTCTTGTTGTGGGCCTCGTTCATTTACCACTTTCTTAGATGGTCCCAATAAAGCTTCGGGTTAAGGGGCGGTATTAACCTCCACACCCTTTTCCTTAGCCTTTGGGATGGGAACGGTCACAACGGGTGTATTTTTATTAATTTTTAAATCATTTTTATTTTGACCCGTTTGACCGTTATTACCTTCATCATCACTCGCATCTTCCACCACCCCTTCAACAAACTTGGGTGGTGGTGGCTCAACACCGTTATCTATCAATCGACCACTACGTAAAGAAATTTTATTAATTGGTGCCTCACGTGTGTTCTTCGGGTTTGACCCTTGATGGTTAGGGTTCACCGTAGTGTCACTTGGAAGCCTTCCCATGCTTCCCCTCATTTGAGCCATTTCCTCCGCAAGTTGGCCCACTTGCTTTGCTAGTGCCTCATGTGCTTTGTCCCGAATCTCATTTGTCTTCTTCATCTCCTTAATGTCACTGTTAGAGTCCTTAACCACATTTAACAAAGCAACCATTTTGGCACTCAAATCATCACCACCAGTTTGATTATTCGACCCGCTTCCATTACCGCCTTGATTATTGTAATTCCTTTGGTACCCACCTTGGTAATTATTGTCCCGACCTTGGTACCCTTGATTGTAATTATGTTGGTAACCCCCTTGGTTACCACCTTGGCGATTTTGATATGATGACCCGCTTTGGTTACCCGGTTGAAAGTTCGGGTTCATTTGATTTGCAGCATTCCCATATCAGAAGTTGGGATGATTTCTCAATTAGGGATGATAAGTATTCGAGTTCATATCATTGTTCTTTCTATCCCCGAACACTTGATTTACCTCCTCGGTGTAATCACTCGGCCCCATTGGACATTGATTGGTCCTATGGCTGATATCCCCACAGTCTTCACACACCGCAAATTGCACCGCATTCACCTCCTTCTTTTTCATACGAGCCATTTCCCGTTCTAAAGTAGAAATTCGATCCTTAGAATCAAGATCGGGAAGTGATCGGGAGACGAGATGTTTCTTAGCTCTATCGGCCGATTCCTTTTCCTTTGACCGCTTGCTCATCCGCTCGAGAAATTCCCAATCATCATCTTCATGATTGCTCAATAGGGTTCCATTGCTCGTTGACTTGAGGCGATTCCACGTTGCATCATCCAAACCACGTACAAAGCACTTAACCAATTCCAACTTCTCTATTTGGTGATGTGGGAATTTCCGAATCAATTCTTTGTATCGAGTGAACGCTTCATGCAACGGTTCACTCGATAGTTGCCGAAACGACCTTATTTCATCCCGTGCATCATCAGTCTTCGCCATTGAATAGTATTTGTTATGGGTGAAATTCTGAGCCCATATCCTGGAAAATATCTTGATCTATATTTTATCTGTTTACATCCGGGATGTTGGTTCAGGATATTGGTAGTATCCTGAACGATATCCTCGGGATTACTAATGGATTATGTGCAGGTACGTGTGTTAGAAGCTAGCAACGTTCACAAAGACTTATTCCGCGGAAGACTCGGTCCAGGCCGTTCAAAGAAAGACGTTGAAACCTTATTACTCGGTCTACAACGTTCATGGTGGAATATTCGGAGCATCCCATATTTATAGGAATATTTGTTTGTACTTCGTTACTATAAATAGGAGGAACACCAGATCGAATAGGACACGACAATTTCACTGCAATCACACTCACTACACACTAACACTTGTTCTTTCGCAATTTGTACTCTCACATGAATTCATTGTAACACTTAGCGATCTGGTTGATATCCTGCACTGTATACAGAAGTTTAAAGCAATAAGAAGAACAAGGCAACTGCGATTGTCAGCTCCCGAGGTTTTATGCCGGCGATCTAGATTGATCAAGGGCTTTCCTCGTACATCTCGTGTCGTTTCCTTTACTTTTTGCTTATTATTTGCTCACTGTTTGATCGCAGATACAGCTCAATATCCTGAGCCGTATCCTGAATACTGATTTTCTAAATAATTCAACAAGCATATTTTCTATAAACTTTCTAGCACACTACCTCACATTACTAATTTGATCACTAAATTGCTTCGGTAATTTTTGACCAAAACAATTTGGCGCCCACCGTGGGGCAAGTGGTGCTCTCTTTACTAAAATTTTTTGTTAAATCGCTAATCGGTTTTTTGTTTTCAAAACTTTTTGCCACATTGTCCACAATGGCCTCACGATCAAACATGAGTTCCTCTACTATGTCTGCTACGACTTCTGCTACTACAGGTTCGGTGCTTCCACCACCTCCTCCAAGAATGCCAGCCTCTACACGACCTCAGGATATTATCCCTACCCGCAGTGTTCAGGAATCTGCCCCTGTTTTAGCATCTAACGACGAAATTTTAACCTTGTTTGGAAGTGTGCAGGAACAAATGAGGCAGCAGCAGGAAACGAACCAAATGCTCTTAAGGGAAATACAACTCCTGAAGTCTGGCTCGAGCAGATCCGCTGAGGATATTGTCACTCCATTACAACCCAGAGCTTTGAACTTCAGTTCAGCCGTGTATACAGAGGATAACAGGGGGAATATTGTGCCCAGCCTTCCTCAGAATCATACCCCTGAAATACCCTCCTCGGTCAGGATATCGACCATAAGGAGCTCAGGATATGCTTCAGGATATGGGCAGAATCCTCCAACGGGTAACATATTAAATAATAATAATACTCATACTACTAACAATAGTGGATCCTTGCAGGATACAGGTGTGACGTCAGCACTTACCAGGGAACTTCAAAAGTTGAAGGACATGATATCAAGTGTACCCGGGGTGGTCCAGCCAATCCCGGAAGTGTCTCAAGACAGCCATAAGATATCTCGCTTTGCATATCCTATCTGTGATGCTGAGATTCCAAAGGGGTTCCAAACCCCCAACATGAAGCTTTACGACGGAACGACGGATCCTGAGGAGCATATTGCTCAGTATAGGGAGAGGATGGAGATCAACCCTATCACTCCGGATCTCAAGGAAGCATGCTTGTGCAAGGGTTTTGGTTCAACCTTGACAGGATCAGCTTTGAAGTGGCTCTTGAATGTTCCTCCACATTCAATTACATCTTTTGCTCATTTAGTAAATTTATTTAATAGTCAGTTTTCTTGTAGTAGGAGCTTTGAAAAATTAACAAGTGATCTCTACAGGATAACGCAGGGGCCTCAGGAATCCCTTAGGGATTATGTGAACAAGTTTAGCCGAGAATCACTAGACATTCCTCATCTTGATGTTGCAACAGCTGTGCAAGCTTTCAAGATGGGGTTGCAAAAGGATTCTCAATTCTACCAAGACCTTGTAATGAACCCATGCAGGAACCTGGATGAAACTCGGAACAGGGCCCTAAGATACATTCGGTTGGAAGATGACAGAAAGATGCAAGAAAGGATGAACTCATCCAACACTTATGAGTCAACTAACAGGAAGTCGGAATCCTCATTCAAGTCGTATCGGTCCAAGCCATATGGCAGGAATGAGAACAAGAGAGTGAATGCTGTTGAAGATGAGGATCCTGAAGAGTATCCTGAATTATCTGAATATTGCTTTTCTGTTAACATTCCTGAATTGATGTATGCCATGCAGGGTCTAGGGGACAAGGCAAGATGGCCTCGAAAGAATCAACAAAAAGCGGATTGGAAAGACAAATCAAAATGGTGTGCTTTCCACGAAGATTTTGGACATATGACCGAGGATTGCATTGCTTTGAGGAAAGAGATAAGCTATCTTCTAAGCAAGGGATATTTGAAAGATCTATTAGGAAGAAAGAAGAATAAGGGTCAGGATACTGAGAAGGATCCTGAGCGAGCAGCCTTACCTCCCGCGGATGCCAAGATAATAAACTTCATTTCGGGAGGATCCGACATTTGTGGGACTTCGTATTCGGCAGCAAAGAGACATGCAAAAGAAGCTAAGGCCGAAAGGGGAGACAAACCTGTCAGGATGACTACACTCACAACTGACAAAGTGATCACATTTGATGCCGATGACAGGGATACTGTCCAGGATCCTCACCATGATGCTCTGGTAATAACGTTATATGTGGCTAACCATTTTGTACGCAGGATATTGGTTGATAATGGCAGCTCCGTCAACATAATCCAACTAGAGACACTTAAAAGAATGAATGTATCTCCAATGGATATCACTTCGAAGTCCACCGTGCTTGTTGGGTTCAGTGGAGAGGCCAGAAACACAGTGGGAGAGATAAAGTTGCCGGTGTACGTTGAAGGAGTCAACTCGATACAACGTTTCTGTGTGATGGACTCTCTATCCTGCTATAACATTATACTGGGAAGACCGTGGATTCACGATATGAAGGCCGTGCCATCAACATATCACCAATGCATCAAGATACCTACCCCTTGGGGAGTTGTTAAAGTTGATAGCGATCAGCAGGAGGCGAAAGAATGCTACTCATCCTCGATGAAATCCTCAACCAAACCTAGTGCAGCATAGCAATTAAAGACGCGGGCCCAGGATATCGTGGAGGATCCGGAGCAGGATGTGAAGAAAATTGTCCTGGACCAGGATAATCCTGATATTTCGGTGCTCGTGGGAACCAATATCCCTCAGGATATTGAAGAGCAATTAATTAACTTTTTAAGATGCAGGATGTCAACGTTTGCATGGAAGCATGAGGATATGACAGGCATATCCAAAGATATTATCACTCACAAGCTTGGAATTGATAAATCATTCAAGCCAGTGCAACAAAAAAAGAAGGAAGTTTGCTCCTGAACGCAATACAATTATTCAAGAAGAAGTTGAAAGATTGTTGAAGTCCAAAATGATTAGAGAAGTCAAGTTCCCAAGGTGGCTAGCAAATGTGGTTGTGGTACAGAAGAAAAACGGGAAATGGAGAGTCTGTGTGGATTACACAGACTTGAATAAAGCTTGTCCTAAAGACCCATTTCCTCTCCCCCATATTGATGCAATGGTAGATGCCACTGCTGGGCATGAAATGCTGACTTTCATGGATGCATCCTCAGGATTTCAACAGATCCAAATGGAGCCTTCTGACCAGGAGGATACTGCCTTCATGACACCAACAGGTATTTATTGTTATACAGCTATGCCTTTTGGTTTGAAAAATGCAGGTGCAACATACCAAAGATTGGTAAACATGATGTTCAAAGATAAACTGGGGGACACCATGGAAGTGTACATTGACGATATGGTAGTAAAGTCAAAGAAAGCTCAGGATCACCTCCAGGATATTAAAGGAGCGTTTGATATCCTGGATCAGTATAATATGAAGCTGAATCCTGCTAAGTGCCATTTTGGAGTGGGGGCAGGAAAATTTCTAGGATATATGGTGACCAAAAGAGGAATAGAAGCAAGCCCGGAGCAGATTAAAGCCATCTTGGATATTAAATCACCCTCAAATATGAAAGATGTTCAACGATTAACGGGGCGAGTGGAAGCATTAAACAGATTTATCTCAAGATCCTCAGAGAAATGCAAAGATTTTTATGATATCCTGAAGAAGAACAAAAAATTCGAGTGGGGTGAGAAGCATGAAGCGGCCCTACAGGAGTTAAAGCAATATCTTTCAACCGCACCTCTACTGATGAAGCCTGAGAATGGTGAACCATTATCCCTATACCTCGTGGTATCAGGGAACGCTGTAAGTGCCGTCCTTGTAAAGGACCACGAAGGTCAGCAATATCCTGTTTATTATGTTAGCAAAAGTTTGTTAGATGCTGAAACTAGGTATTCTCACTTAGAAAAATTAATACTAGCATTAGTCATGGCATCAACAAAACTTAGACATTATTTTGAGACTCATAGGATTCATGTTAAAACAAATTATCCTGTCAAGAATGTGCTTAGGAAACCAGAGATGTCAGGCAGGATGGCTAAGTGGTCAGTAAAGTTGAGTGCTTATGATTTAGTATATGAACCTAGGAATGCCATAAAATCTCAGGCTTTAGCTGACTTTGTGGCTGATTTTAGTAGTGACATCCAGGATGAGGTAGACCTAGAAGTTCAACAATTAGGAGAATCCTCAGGATCCTGGACATTATATACTGATGGTGCATCTAATATAAGAGGAGTAGGATTGGGAATACTACTAAAATCGCCACAGGGGGACATATTACCCCAGGCTATTAGGTGTGAATTTCCTGCTACCAATAATGAGGCAGAATATGAAGCTTTAATTGCAGGATTAGAATTGGCTAAGAATATGAGTATAAAACATTTACAAGCATATGTAGACTCTTTGTTAATTACTAACCATTTTAATGGATCATATGCAGTTAAGGGTGAGAAATTGACTGAATATCTTGATATTCTCAAAAAATTAGCAGGATATTTCGATGTTTTTACACTTGAACAGGTACCAAGAGAGGATAATGCTGAAGCGGATGCCTTAGCAAATCTGGGATCATCAATCAGGATACCGGAAGGGACCCAAATACCAATAATACATGTCTTATATCCTGCAACTAATCCTCAGGGTAAAGAAGTAGCGGATATTCGGGATCCTGGAGTGCAATATCCTGAACAGGATCCTAAATCCTGGACAACTCCAATTCTGAAATATCTTAAAGATGGACACATCCCCGAAAATGAAAATCCTAAGGCATTTAGGATGAAGGTATCACGATTCACTATTATAAATAATATTCTATACAAGAAATCTCTTGCAGGACCATATTTAAGGTGCTTGGAGGATCATGAAGCCAAAGAAGTACTTCAGGATATACATGAAGGGGACTGTGGTAATCACACTGGGGGCAGATCATTATTCTCGAAAGTATTGAGGACAGGATACTTTTGGCCAACAATGAGAAAAGATGCTGCAGAATATGCTCGAAGATGTGATGCATGTCAAAGGCATAGTAACATACTACATCAACCAGCTGAACCACTATATCCTGTAGTTTCCCCTTGGCCATTCATGAAGTGGGGGATGGATATAGTAGGGAAGTTACCAAAAGCTCCGGGAGGAAAAGTATTTATGTTAGCAATGACGGATTATTTCTCTAAGTGGGTCGAGGCTGAAGCATTCGTTCAAGTAAGAGACCAAGAAGTAGTATCCTTCATAAAGAGGAATATCCTGACTAGGTTTGGAGTACCAGCTGAGATCATTTGTGATAATGGGTCCCAGTTTATAAGCAAAAGGACTACTGACTTTTGCAAGAGTTGGGGAATCAAAATGATCACATCTACTCCGGTACATCCTCAAGCGAATGGACAAGCCGAATCCTCGAACAAGATAATAGCCAATAACTTAAAGAAGAGACTTGGAGCCAAAAAAGGAAGATGGGCGGAAGAGTTACCCTTTGTTTTGTGGGCTGATAGGACAACGGTGAAGAATGCAACTGGCCAAACCCCGTTTTCCTTGGTATTTGGAGCAGAGGCAATGATTCCAATAGAAATGACGATACCTACTGCAAGATCTATGCTACAGGATCCTGAACAGAATCCTGAAGTCTTATGTTAGGATTTGGATACTATAGATGAAAAAAGAGATGCAGCGAGGCTAAGGATAGCAGCATATCAACAAAGAATATCCAGAGCATACAATAAGAACATAAGGACTAGAAGATTTCGAGTTGGTGATTGGGTGCTGAGAAAGGCTTTTCAAAATACCACTAATCCTGCCGATGGCAAGCTAGCTCCGAAATGAGAAGGACCTTATGAAGTCGAGTCAGAAGCAGGGAAAGGAGCATATCGACTCAGGAATGTGGAAGGGGATATGCTACCAAGATCCTGGAATGCAATACATTTGAAGCTCTATTTCAAGTAAGAGTAGAATTTACTTTCTATCTCGGAATGGTATGTGTTTTATCTCTTTTAATATATTTGTTTATTATCTTGAACCCAATACTGACTTAAGCATCGGAGGGGTGTTAGCCAAGCTAACACCCACCTTAGTTTACAATTGTTTTGCAGGATATGTTTCAGAATATAGCTCCAGGATATATACTCAAGATAAGTCGAAAGATTAGAGGATTGGCCCCCTCTCTCACGTTTAAGGGATCCTGATCCCTTCAAAGGTTTAAAGGTATTCACCTTTCTTTCGAATTGGGTTTAAACACCTCGCCTGGAGCGCAAGTTATCTAGGTATAGTTCAAGGTAGCGGGACCAGTTCATGTAAAAGTGGCTGACAATTTCGTTACTGTTGGCTGTATCCTGGATCCTAAAGGTATATGAGGATTGATCACCCTCTCTCACGAAAGAGTATTTTCATACTCTCAAAGGTTTAAAGGTTTTCACCTTTCTAAGTCTAGGAGTTTATACACTCTCGCCTGTAGCGCATGAAATTCAGGGTTTATCCCCAGATATCAGGGTTTATCCCCAATATACTAAGGATTCTTTTCAGGATATCAGGGGTTCTGCCCTTGGGCATTCGGAATTCGTTCGAGTCAAAATGTAAATACATTTGTGTTTCTGTGTCAAACACAGGGGACATACGTTATACTGTTCAAAGGATGGATCCAAGTTTATAAGTATGCACTGGGGACAAACTTATGATAAAGGACTGGAATTAATTCTCTAAGAATCTCTGGTATGATCTCTCCTTTTTGTTTGGACAATTTATGAATTAAATTTCGATATCCTTTTCAAGATATCTTTCAGGATATCTCCCAGGATACGTCTATGATATGTGTTCCTAAGAATGTTCAAGTCAAACAATTTTCACAAGTAAAGTTTATACATCAATGACAACAATGAAAAAAGCTAAAAGAGTAGTTATATTATTAACATACCAAAAGTTGTGCTCTTAGTTTCACCTCAAAACAAGGCCCATCCACTAAGAGCACTAATAGTTCATAACCATATTTACCCAACAGTTGAAGGCTTCATCTCAAACCGAGACCCATCCACCTTCAACTGTTGAATTGTTCAAAAAGCATGCATGAAATGTAAATTGTTCAGGTGCAGGAAAGTAAAGTGCGGAAAAGTAAATTGTTTTTTTTGGGACTACAAACCAACATTCAAATTCAAAAAGGTGGGCTCTGGCCTTGGCACGTATATCCGTCATCGCCCACCTAAATGCCCTCACATAGCGGCATCACCTCCAACCTTCTCGGACTTCTCCGCTCCAGCATCTTGACCAGCATCCTGCGCAGCATCCTGACCAATGTCCATCCCAGCATCACCTCCAGCATCCTTCTTCTCTCCAGCTTGGACCACCACCTCCGTTGACTTGGAAGACTCACCGGCTTCAGCAGGAAGTGGCACGGCTTTGCCTCCGAGCTCCTTCAATTTAGCCACCCAGGATTCGACTGGCCAAGATGGACAAACAAGGCCCGTCTCCTTGGCCTCATAGGCCATCTTGATGCGTGCTTGTAGCAGGGAGACGATAGCAGAAGCCTTGATTCCCTCTCGAAAGCTGATCAAGGCCTGATCATGGTCCATTTGAACGCTGGCAAGTTTGACCTCAGCATCTTGGGTGACCTTCTTTAGCAAGCTTTCATAGTGCCGGCTCTTTGCTTCGGCAATAGCACCTTGGTCAGCAACGGTGCTCTCGAGCTGCTTGATCCTGGCTTCATGAAGTGCCACAGTACCACAAGCGTCATTGTACAAGTGGAGCAAATGCTGGAGGCCCTGTACATTGATCACAGGTATGGGGTTAGAATGTATGCTGACTAAGACATCCTACCAGGATATCCTGTTAGGATATACGTGCAGGATATATGTGCAGGATATACGTGAAGGATATGCGGCAGGATATTACCTTGTTGAGGAAGGATGTCATTGGCTCTAAGGAGTCGGAGAAGCTGAGTTCATCATAGGAGAACCCTTCTGAGCCTAGAGTACTGACCTCAAGGCCCTTTCTCTTTTTCGCTGCGGAAGCACGGGTTCTTGGATTGGCCTTGGGAGCCGGGAGTGGCTTGGAGCTGGTGGTAGCAGGAGTCTCCTTCTTGACTATGGCTGGAGTTGGATAGCTGTCAAGTTCATCTAGGTCTAGATAGACTGGGAATTTGCTGGAATCTGCACACAGGGAGTAAATTCTAAATCTCTCCTATAAATAACAGATAAGAAGCATGTGTGTGCAGGATATCTTGCAGGATCCTTACCAGACATGTTGGCACTTGAAAGAGGACTTGGAGTTGGTGGAGAAGGATTGAAACTTCTTTCTGCCTCTGGGAGAAGTCTAATGGCGTCTATTCTTTCTTGGGAATTAGCAAGAGGAGGAGCAATCTTCCTAAAATCAGCTGCACAATAATGAAAATTTATTAGTTCATAATATGAGACATGATAAGAGACAGGACCATTCTTAAACCCTAATTCCTACCCTTTCTTAACCATCTCATCGGATAATCCGTTCCCCCGGGGATCGAATCCCTTTTTACAAAGAAAAACTTGGATTGCCAACCATCCTCGTTTTTGGTGGCACGAAGAATCAATGGGGGACCGGAGCTAGAGTAAAATAGAAACCTAGAAGAGCCATGGCATCTAAGCTTGTAGGCTAAAGGAAGATCATGGACAGAAAGGTCAGGTATGTGGTTTCTCTTGATTTGGTCAAGAACAAACAAAACACGCCAAAGCATTGGCATGGTTTGGCTGAAAGAAATGTTAGTGATGTTAAAGAACTCGGCAATAAAATCCGGAAAGGGGAATCGTAGCCCTAAGGTGAAGGGGAAAGCATTGAAGCAAATCCACTCGGTGGAAACCATATCTGACCGGATTTCTCTGTCAAAAGGTCGGAATATGGTTCCATCCGGAAAGATTCCGGAAGATTTCAGAGCCGACAGATGAGCACTATCAAAGGTGCATGTTTCATTCTCCGGTTCTTGGAGAAGATTCTGTTGGATGAATGTGGGAGCCGAGTCGCCTGAACTGGATCTCGTTTGCCTAGGCATTTGGTCGCCTGAATTCTTGCCGGAGTAAAATGAGAAATGGTTATGAAGATGAGAGAGAGAATATTACCTTTTCTTGATGACTGTGGGTAAAAAAGAAGATGAGGATGAGAAGATATAGGGTATGATGAGTAAATATAGGCTGGGTAGTTGAAAGCTGTCACATCAGAAGTCTTATCTCTTAATTGTCTCGGCCATTGTGAAAAAATGTAACCGTTAGGATATCAAACGGTAACATTTTTGGGGACAATTGTTATGGGTGAAATTCTGAGCCCATATCCTGGAAAATATCTTGATCTATATTTTATCTGTTTACATCCGGGATGTTGGTTCAGGATATTGGTAGTATCCTGAACGATATCCTCGGGATTACTAATGGATTATGTGCAGGTACGTGTGTTAGAAGCTAGCAACGTTCACAAAGACTTATTCCGCGGAAGACTCGGTCCAGGCCGTTCAAAGAAAGACGTTGAAACCTTATTACTCGGTCTACAACGTTCATGGTGGAATATTCGGAGCATCCCATATTTATAGGAATATTTGTTTGTACTTCGTTACTATAAATAGGAGGAACACCAGATCGAATAGGACACGACAATTTCACTGCAATCACACTCACTACACACTAACACTTGTTCTTTCGCAATTTGTACTCTCACACGAATTCATTGTAACACTTAGCGATCTGGTTGATATCCTGCACTGTATACAGAAGTTTAAAGCAATAAGAAGAACAAGGCAACTGCGATTGTCAGCTCCCGAGGTTTTATGCCGGCGATCTAGATTGATCAAGGGCTTTCCTCGTACATCTCGTGTCGTTTCCTTTACTTTTTGCTTATTATTTGCTCACTGTTTGATCGCAGATACAGCTCAATATCCTGAGCCGTATCCTGAATACTGATTTTCTAAATAATTCAACAAGCATATTTTCTATAAACTTTCTAGCACACTACCTCACATTACTAATTTGATCACTAAATTGCTTCGGTAATTTTTGACCAAAACAGTATTCATCAAGAAAGACTTGTTGCATCTCACCCCATGTCCGGATACTATTCGCCGGAAGTGTAAGGAACCATTGCTTCGCCTTGTCTTTTAGCGAAAACTGGAATAATCGAAGCTTAACCTCCTCCAATGCAAAGTTGTGCCCCCCGATAGTGTTACAAATGGAGGAAAACTCCGCCAAGTGCGTGTACGGTTCATCATTAGACCTCCCGTTGAAGTGTGGAAGAATATTGATGTAGTGGGGTTTGCAATCGAACATTCTCCTTTCACACACTATTGGAGAGTCATTGTCAGTAACTACCAGCCGAAAACGGTCATTTACTCCCCATGGAGGTTGTTGACGATGATGCGGACCGTTAACTTCTTGATCCACCGGCCTTCGATTATCCCTTTTATCACCTCCTCCCCTATCACCTCTTCGGTTTCCACCTTGGTTACCTCTTTGACTACCCCTTCCCACGAAACGAGGAATCCGGTTAGGGTTAGCATTGTTGTTGTTATTGTTGTTGTAAAACCCATCATTCCGGTTCCTTTGGTTGTCGTTTCGTGGTTGGCGGTTGTTTTCGTAACTGTCATTTCTCACATTCCCATACCCGTAGTCATCGTTCCCCACAAAGTTGGCGTTTTGGTAGCCAAACTCATCATCTTCAAAACCTCTAGCATTGTAGACGTTACCCCTATTCACATACCCCCAATCTTCATCATCATTAGCCCGATCATCGTAATATCCCCCATCATCCGAATATTCCGTATGAACACTCACATATTTCGGCGATTGGCAACCGAGAACACTAAACGGCTCATCGTCGGGGATAACGTTTCTCAAATCATCTATATTAATGAACGGGTCTTCATTCGCGGGATTGCCACGATCTCGATTGCCTCTACAGTCAGAAGTAACATTCCGATCATCAAGGTGAATGGGTAAGGAATTTTTTCGGTGAATATTTTTTTGTTGGGGTGTTCTTTGGTGTTGTTGGGATTTTGGTTTCGGAAAGGTGGTGTGGGTGGTCTAGAGTTGTTATTACCATCCGGTTGCTCTTGAGGTACAGGTTGGATGTTTTGGGCGGGATTGAAATTGCTTCGGTATTAGAATTGGTTCGGGTTGAGGTTTTGGTTCGCCATTGAAGCGGTTTCAATGGTTGGGGTGAATTATGGTGTTTGATTGGTTTGATTAGAAGCAAGAGTTGCTTCTAACCGGCTTGCTAAGTTTCTTTTTGCTACTCTTTCGATTTTCGGTTCATAGACTAACGGTGAAGTACTCCTGGAGTTTCGCGTATGCATGCACTACCTGTAACCTGCACAAGTAACACACCCCGTGTAACAAGGAAAAAGACAAAGTTTAAGAAAAGAAAAGAAACTATGCAAATTAAACAGTTAATCACGCAAATTCAAACAATATCCAAACATAAAGCGCACGCACTCCCCGACAGCGGCGCCAAAATTTGATCGGAGTGTCGCGCTCCGGTCAAAGATAAAATTTATAAGCCCTAATTACCCTTAACGATAGTTAGTGGTAGCAAGGGGTCGAGCCATGAAGAGTATGTGGTTTGCAAATGGACTTTGAATGAATTATAGAAGTTGTCACTTTTATGAAGCTTGCTAAGTTGTTTTTGTGATTTTTGTTTATTAAAAAGATGTTGAATAAAATTACTAAAGTGATTGAATGGATTAACTACCAATGATTAACAAATTGCAAGTAATGAAATTGATTGTTTAAACAAGATAAAGAAAACAAGGCTCACACCCAGTTCGGTAATTGCAATCCTAGGGTTCTTACACGTTTTAAATTTGATTTACTTGAACATGTTATTAACGGATTACTATCATCAAAGCGTAGGTGCCAATTGCTATCAACGCATATTACGGACCACAATGCACTTCGTTACTTTGGACAAGTAAAACCTTTTGAATGACAAGGCATAATTGTACAAACTTGTTTCGCAAAATCAAATTTCATAACTCACTCAACAATTCACAAATATAGTTCAAATGCAATACAATTGTCAATCAATTCAAATACAACTGAAGTTGTCACAAAATCAAACTAAAACATTGTTCAAAACCCTAGACTTACAATAACCTACACCGGGGTGAAACCTCCAAGAAATTAGCCGCTCATGGTGGAAAAGGCACGATCAACGGATGCTTAAGACTTGAATTTCTTGAAGCTTGAAGATAGATGAATGGATGAATGGTTAGGGTTGTGGATGGTTGGTGATGGTGAATTGAAAGATGAATGGAATAGTGATGAATTAGGGTTTCGATTTGGTTGATTCGGATGATGGTTTGGTGTCTTGATGGATTTGGGATGATGTTGGTTGGTGAGAGAGGCTCCAGGATGATGATTCAAACTTATTAGAAGTGTAACTCCCGAAATAAAGGCTCCCCATGTGTTAAGACCCATCCCTCAACAACTTAAACAAGAATTTCGCGATGCACATATCTAAGGCCCGTCGCCGACGGTCAAAGGATCCGTCGCCGACGGTGTGTGCTGGTCTCCTTTTCTTCCGACGGCTAAACACGCTGTCTACGAACACTTTTTGGCTACGACACTTTTCAAGCAGCCTCGCCGACGGCCCAGGAGGGCGTCGGCGACGGTATGTGCAATTTCAACTTCCTGTTTTTCGCGTCTAGAGTTCCCGGTTGATCCATTTCGCTTCCCAATGGCTCGTTTTTCATCCCGTTGACCCGTAAAGCTCCCGAAAAGCTCCTTTAACTCCGCTAGACCTGGAAATTACACATCTAATCAAAAGTAGGCTATTCGAAATTAAAACTTGTGTAAAAACATCAAATTAAGCAATTACAATCACAGGTTTTCGACCACGTATCAAACGGTAGTAGTAAACTTAAAAAAAGGGCCACCGCCCTTTTCCACTAATTTAAGGGTGGAACTATTGCCGCAAAGCTTCTTTGTATATGTAGGTAATGTATATAACTAGTGGATGCCCCGCCCGCGTTGCGGGGCGATGGCCGAATAATGAACGAGTGTTAGGCAGCTCATTGATACGGAAAACAATTAAATTGAGTCAACCAATTAAAACAAAACACTTTTATAGTTTTGATAAAAAAAACTAAAACAATGGCAATATTGAAAATTTTAACTAACGGAAAGTTGTATTTTTGACTGGGGTAAAATCGTAATTTGCCAAAAGCTAAAGTGATGGCAGTACTGTAAATTTGAACCTGTGGCAAAATTGTAAATTTTCATAGTGTCAAATTCCTAAATTTGCACTTGGGGTAACAGCGTAAAATAAATTTGAACTAAGGGCACAATAGTAATTTTAAACTTGAGGCAAAACCACAATTTTATTTTGAACCGAGGGCAAAATCGTAATTTTGAGTTGGGGGCAAAATCGTAATTTTGAGTTGGGGCAAAAGCATAATTTTATTTTGAACTGGGGAAAAACGTAATTTTGAACTTAGCGCAAAATCATAATTTTTTAAACGGGGAAAAATCACATTTTTAAACAGAGGTCAAAAACGTAATTTTAGCTAGGGGAAAAAAACAGAATTTTATTTTGAATTGAGGGGCAAAAAGGTAATTCAGAGCTGGGGGGAAAACCACAATTTTATTTTGAATCGAGGGAAAATCGTAATTTTGAGCTAGGGACGAAAGCGTACTTTTATTTTGAGCTGGGGGCAAAAACGTAATTTTAAAATTTATGTAAAATAATAAACTGGTTGGTCCAATGAGGGAGGGCCAGGCAGAATCGTAGTTTTGAATTGAGGGCAAAATCGTAATTTTGAGATGGGGACAAAAGCGTAATTTTATTTTGAGCTGGGGGCAAAACCGTAATTTTAAAACGGAGCAAAAACGTAATTTTAAAATGAATAAAAATGAATAAACTGGTTGCTCTAATGGAGGAGTGCCAGGAAGCTGCCTAGCACTATTCCCCCATTTGGTAAATGTATGTGTAGGTAATGCATATAATGCATGTTCCAAAATAATGATGATGACGATGATAAAAACAATATTTTTTTAAATCTCCCTTATATTTCTTCAAATATGAACGAACGATGTATTTTTTTAAATGTAACTTATTATATTAACTATTTTATGGATTAATTTTACTGTGTAAGTAATTAGAAAAACAGTTTAAGTTATATAAATATTTTTATTATAAAAGTTGTTTGGTATGGAGAATAATCTCTGATTTGGTTTGAATTGTATTGAAAATTTGTATTGTACTCAAAATAGGGTTACACAAAGATGGTGTTTATATAGAACAACATATTACACACTAGCCCCTATACTATCTGTTTCCTTCTTTCTGACACTCCCCCTCAAGTTGAGTAGTGGGTTCACCGATACTTAACTTGCTCAAACAGCTACTAAAAGTGTTTCTGTTGACCGCTTTTGTGAGAATATATGCGAGTTGATCTTTTAATGATATATACGGGAGCTCTATGATCCTTTCCTCTAGTTTTTCCTTGATGAAATGTCGATCTACCTCCACGTGTTTTGTTCGATCATGCTGAACTGGGTTTTCTGATATTTGTATTGCAGTTGCATTGTCACACATAATTTTACTGGGTGCCGCCCTTTGGGAGAAACCAATATCTTCTAGAAGCTTCCTGATCCAAAGAACTTTGCTTAACCCTCGAGCTATGCCTCTGAACTCAGCTTCTGCACTCGACAGAGCGACCGCCTTCTGTTTCTTACTTCTCCAGGTAACAAGGTTTCCACCAACCAAGGAGAAGTACCCTGATGTTGACCTTCGGTTTCCCTTATCTCCTACCCAGTCGGCGTCAGTGTAGAGCTCAACATTTAAATGTCCATTTGCTTTGAACAACACTCCATGGCCTGCGGTACCCTTTACATACCTTAGAATTCTCTGAGCAGCTTCCATGTGGGCAACTTGTGGTTGGTGCATAAACTGACTTACCACTCCAACAACATAAGCTATATCAGGGCGAGTGTGAGAGAGATAGATTAACTTGCCCACGAGCCGTTGATACCTTTCCTTGTCTGCAAGCTCTCCATTAAGTTCCATGTGAATATTGTGGTTCACCATCATTGGCGTATCTGCTGGTTTACAATCAATCAACCCAGCTTCCGCCAGGAGATCAAGGACATACTTTTTTTGGCAGATGAAAATCCCCCGTTTATACCTGAGAACTTCTATTCCGAGGAAATACTTGAGATTCCCAAAGTCTTTCATATTGAACATTGAAAACAAATTCTTTTTCAGCCGTGCTATTTCTTCTACATCATTTCCGGTAATAATCATGTCGTCTACTTATATGATCAAGCAAGTTACGAGGTCGTTTCTACTCTTGAGGAATAGAGTATGATCAGCGTTACTTTGGTAATACCTGTATTCTTTCATGGCCAATGTGAACTTTCCAAACCATGCCCGAGGAGACTGTTTTAGTCCGTATAGAGATTTTTTCAACCGACAAACTTCCCCATCTTTAAAACACCCTGAAAAAACCGGAGGTGCTTCCATGTAGACTTCTTCCGTTAGGTCTCCATGAAGAAATGCGTTTGTAACATCAAACTGATGAAGAGGTCAATCCTTATTGGCTGCCACGGAGAAGAGGACTCTGATGGTGTCCATTTTTGCAACCGGAGAAAAGGTCTAAGAGTAATCGATCCCATATGTCTGAGTGTACCCTTTGGCTACAAGTCGAGCTTTGTATCTTCCAATGGAACCATCTGGTTTATATTTAATTGAATACACCCACCGGCAACCAACTGTTTTCTTTCCTTTTGGGAGAATGCACTTTTCCCACGTATTGTTTTTCATAAGAGCGTGCATCTCTGTTTCCATTGCTTCTCTCCAGTTCTTTTTACCTTGCGCTTCCTTTATAGAATCAGGTATTTGTTCGGAGTATAGTGAGGTGACAAATGCTTTCGCACTGTTAGATAAGTTCCCATTAACCATATTAGCTACAGGATACCTTGAATTTCTGGTTTCCCTATCTGGTGAGTATCGTTTTGGGGGGACCCCTCTATTGGCTCTAGGAGGGAGAGGGTATCTTTCGGTTGTCTCTGATTCAACTGATTCCACATGTTAAATGACTGGTTCAACCTCCTCTAAATCTGGTTTAACCTGTTCCACATCTGGTTCAACATGTGGAGTAGGTTCCGTTGTTGTCGGTTCTATGTGTTCCCCTGTTGTCTCATGATTATAAAACGCAGGACATCCAGGGTCCTCGGTATTTCTTACCTCTGGTATCACGTTGGATGGACTTTCTTCAGTGGTACTGTGCTCCGCAGATTGTGTGGCTGTGTTTGAAGGACTCGAAGCAGTGTGATGATTTTTTGTTGTTACTTCTTCAGATGAGGGAAGTTGGGTTAGCCAACTCAGAGTGTCTATACATTCATTCTCCCCCTGACCACTTAGTTGGGTGTCATAAAAGTCTTTTGTTTCACGAAAGTCAACATTCATTGTGGTGAACATTTGATGAGTTTTTGGATTATAACACCGGTAACCTATTTGATCGATCCCATAGCCGACAAATACACATTTCTCAGCACATGGGCCAAGCTTGTTTCGGTTGGTTTTGGGTATGTGGACAAATGCAGTACACCCGAAGGTTCGAGGTTCAAGTGTAAGAGGATGGGGAATACTTGCAGACTTAGACAGACAATCTAAGGGAGTCTTAAATTTAAGAGCTTTTGTGGGAAGCCGATTTAGGAGATACACGGAGGTTGCAACTGCCTCCGGCCAGAAAGATTTAGGAACCTGAGATTCAATTAAAAAAGTTGGAGTCATTTCAAGAATAATACGGTTTTTCCGTTCGGAAACACCGCTCGGGTGTCACACCCCGATATTTCCACGTATTACCGGTGGGCCCGGTGGGAAGTATGGTGACGTAGTTGATATCATCATAGATAATTAATCACAGTTTAATGCACAACGGAAGTCTAAGAGTAATAATACAAACCGAATTGAAAGTATAATAAAATATTACACAACGGTTGTAAGTGGATCCACAGGCGGATCTAAAACAGAAAGTAAATATTGTTCAAGAGACTTTAAGTATTAAGAGCTTGCAAGACTCTTTAACTAATACTCAGGAGTTCCAGCCCATTTCGTATAGTACCTGCACTTAATCTTTTTGAAAAATACGTCAGATTACACTGGTAAATACAATTAACTGACTCTTTTGAAAAGTATTTATAACATTGGTTTGGATGTACAAGGCATAAAATCCTTTATCACTTGGGACAATTCTTAAAATAATCTTGTATACAGATTTATATGTTTGTCGTCCTTTCAGGACCCGGTTAGAAGAGCCGAGACAAGGTTAGTAGACACACCACTAGTATAGGCCCATAAGAAGTTTCCTCACGAGTGAGATACCGTTTTACATACGCAACTGTCAGGTGTATGCGTACACCCCATGCTTAAGTCATGGCCATTTCTAATGAATGAGCCGAGGATATCCAGGACACGGTCATTAACCCCCCAAAGGCTTTGCATCAAACAAAATAGATTAAAACGGGTTATCTCAATGATTTAACCACTAATCGATTAAATATTCAATACCCGACCAAGCGGTAATAATTTACCGTATCCCAAGCCCGTATAAGGGAAATAAGTTAAAAATATTTACCTGAGCTAAAAGTAATTTATTCTTAGTCGTAATTTCAAATCAGCAAGTACAGGGAGCTTTTACTGGGCTCCTAATCTGGAACGAAGGTTTTAATAACCTATTAGATTCCTAACGGGTCTTATTTAAGTTATAACTTTGACCGGTTAGTTTTAAAGGAAAGTTTACGGTTCAAAACGCAAGATTAAGCGAATACTAGATTAGAATGTGATTTAGACCCAACAAGTATGAAGACTTGTATAAAATGGGTAAACTAAATACATTCTGGATTTTGAAGTAAAAATGATAAGTTTGATCCGTTTCGGCTAATTTATGCAAACTAGTCACATAAACCGAACCGAACGCGTATATGCCTAACGGGTAACCGGATTAATCATGTACAAGTTCCATACATTATTATGCTTAAATTATGTTGTGATATCAGTAGGATATCTTCCATTATGCCCAAAACGAATTTAAAATCAAGTTAAGCCCCGAAAGGGTAATTTGGTCATTTTAAAGTTTATAAAAGAGGTTAAATAATACACTGAGGTTCTGGCCTAAAAATATCAGTGAAAACATTAATTTTATCAAGTTAATTCAGCAAGATATCATACATATGTGAGGTTTATCATTTATGGCCAAACTATGCACCTTAGGGGCATTTTGGTCATTTTACATATGCTTTTACGGTTAAATTTGGAAATCTGAGTTCAGGACTTATACTTACTGTTAAAGTATAAAAAATTATTTATAACATCAGTAGGTAACAAGTCTTAGGCGTTAAATATGGTTTTAAACCATACTATGCGCTTAATAAGCGTAAATTTCGGTATTTGACGATATTTGAAATGTTTATAAAATTTTGAAGTCCTGATCAGTTTCTAAAGCTTAAAATATTTTATTTAACATATGAAATCAGTAGGAAAAGGTTCGGTATCAAAATGATATGTAAAACTCATTTTATTAGTGAAAAGGGCATTATCGTCAATACCAAATTTACACTAGAACTCTATGTTATGATTAGTATAAAATTTGACAAAAAATTCAAAAATCCCAAAATATTATATCATAATAGTGGGTAGCAAGTTTGGTGCCAAAATTTGGGTTTAAATATGATTTATGCCAAAAATGCCACTTAATTAATAAAAAGCTTTTGTTTTACGATATCTTGCATAACTTTAATTTTAGACTAGAAACGGATGTCAAATTTTTAGGACATACTTATAAATTAGTAATAAAGGTTTTTGTCCTCTCACATTTTCAAAAATTTCGTTTTTATAACATAAGGGTAAAATGGTCAAAATTTAAGCATTTAACGGAAACATGTAAATGATTTAGATTTCTAAGGGACCATGTAGTATAACCTCAGAGGGTTATACTTACATATAATATGGTCCTAAAGGAACCCTAAGGCATAACTAAACTAAGCTAATTCGGGTCAGAACTGAAAGTCAAAGTAAAAGTCTACTTTTGCGACTTTCGGTTGCGAACCGAGCCTAATACTCAGAATTGTCGGGTTGAACATGCCTAAACATGTTCTTATATCATTTACCAATTTATTTAAGTGATAAAATGTATTTTACAACTTCTACATTATCAGTTATGATTTATTTTGCAAAAACTGACTCGTTTGACTTTCTGTTAAGTAGTTTGACCCGACAATTGACTTAGATAATGTGATATTTAGAAGGTGCCCTTTTAAGGGTTTAACACCTACATAATTACCAACACATAGCCACTTTCAATTTTAATAATGACTGGACTGTTAGTGATTAATCACAAAGTCAAAGCGTAATTACGATATCTTTGACTTTCGGTCATTACACTAAGAGTAAATTGCCATTTTAGTCCCCGAGTTTTGTCCAAATTTGCCAGTTTAGTCCAAATAGTTTTTTTTGTGCATCTGGGTCCCTGACTTTTACATTTTGTTGCCATTTTGATCATTTTGTCTAACTCCATCCAAAAACCCAGTTTGTACTTAATCACTAATGTTTTCAGTTGCCATTTTGATCCAATTCCAAAAAATAAAAAAAAATTCAAAAAAATCTAAAAATCAAAAAAATTCTAAAAAATCCAAAAATCATTAAATGTTTCGGCACGAACCGTTTTGACCCGTACCGTTTCGAACCGAACCGTTTTGACCCGTACCGTTTCGAACCGAACCGTTTAGACCCGTACCGTATCGAACCGAACCGTTTCGACGCGAACCGTTTCGAACCCGTACCGTATCGAACCGTACCGTTTCGACCCGTACCGTTTCGAACCCGAACCGTTTCGACCCGAACCGTTTCGACCCGTACCGTTTTGAACCGTACCGTTTCGACCCGTACCGTTTTGAGCCGAACCGTTTCGACACGAACCGTTTCGACCCGTACCGTTTCGAACCCGAACCGTTTCAACCCGTACCGTTTCGACGCGAAGCGTTTTGACCCGTACCGTTTCGACGCGAACCGTTTCGGGTTCGAAACGGGTTCGGGTTCGAAACGGGTTCGGGTTCGAAACGGTACGGTCGAAACGGTTCGCGTCGAAACGGTTCGGTTCTCATCGAAACGGTTCGGGTTCGATACAATACGGGTCAAAACGGTACGGCTCGAAACGATACGGGTCGAAATGGTTCGGTTCGATACCGTACGGGTCGAAACGGTTCGGCTCGAAACGGTTCGCGTCGAAACGGTTCGGTTCGATACGGTACGGGTCGAAACGGTACGGTTCGAAACGGGTTCGGGTTCGATACGGTATGGGGCGAAACGGTACGGGTTCGAAACGGTTCGCGTCGAAACGGTGCGGTTCGATACGGTACGGGTCGAAACGGTACGGTTCGAAGCGGTTCGGTTCGATACGGTACGGGTCGAAACGGTACGGTTCAAACGGTTCGCGTAGAAACGGTTCGGTTCGAAACGGTTCGCGTCGAAACGGTTCGGTTCGTTACGGTACGGGTCGAAACGGTACAGTTCGAAACGGTTCGCGTTGAAACGGTTCGGTTCGATACGGTATGGGTCGAAACGGTACGGGTCGAAACGGTACGGGTCGAAACGGTTCGTGCCGAAACATTTAATGATTTTTGGATTTTTTAGAATTTTTATGATTTTTTAGAATTTTTATGATGTTTTAGAATTTTTTTGATTTTTAGATTTTTTTGGATTTTTTAGAATTTTTATGATTTTTTAGAATTTTTTTGATTTTTAGATTTTTTTTGGAATTTTTTTGATTTTTTGGAATTTTTTTGATTTTTTGGAATTCGATCAAAATTGCAACTGAAAACATTTTTTAAGGAAATTCCCAAAATACCCCTGTTACAAACTGGGTTTTTGGATGGAGTTAGGCATTGTGATAAAAATGGCAACAAAATGTATAAGTCAGGGACCCAAATGCACAAAAAAAAACTATTTGGACTAAACTGGCAAATTTGGACAAAACTCAGGGACTAAAATGGCAATTTACTCTTACACTAATGAAAACTTGTAGGATCGTTTTCAGACCCGAACGAGTCGATCAGAAGAGTTTTTCTCAATACGAAAGGCGGAAACAGACGTATCGAGTTCAATTCAGCAAGAATATCACTTTAAATTGTCGTATGATTGATTTAACAACGAATTACAGCGAGACGACACTTCGTGGCTCAAACCGGAATCGTTACAACTAATATCGCTTGAAGGGTATTTATAGCCTTCTAATTCCGTTTGAAAGGTGTTCCAAATGAGATTAGATTCCAAGCGGAATCCAATTCTGCTCAGAATTACCTTATGCCATTCAAACAGAATTACTTCCTTTCAAGCGGAATTACATATAAATCTCGAACTACGTGCCCTGATCTAACATTCTTAGTACAAGACTCGATACAAGACGAAGTCGACAGACGTATGCACCAACAGACTCCCCCTCGAATGTTGACGAGTCTTCAGTGTTGAGTCTTCAACATCTTCAGTTTTTATCAGTCTTTGGGCTTCTCTTCAAAGTATCTAACACTGTAAAACATTCTCAAATCTCTCCCTTCTCTTTATCAACTTATCTCCTCCTCGGATGTTGATCTTCCTGATTCTCTTAATCAGATCTCTTGATACTTTAAATTCATCAGCATCATCAGCTTGCGTGAACTTCAGGTCCAAGATCAGAAACTGGCTCTTTTTCAAATTCATAGATTCAGGATCGAAACCTGGCTCTTCCTAAAAACAAACTCCTCAGGAATCGAAACCTGGCTAACATGCACATTCTTAACCCAGAAATAAATTTCACAAATTTAACATTTAAAACGTTTCTGATGATCACTTGTATGAACTTATTCACATAAAAATGATTTTACAATGTTAATTTCTGATGAACCACTTAAAGAAATATCATTTTCATTTTCAAACATGTTTTCATTTCAAACAGACTCCCCTGCACTGATTGTCATCATGTTTAGCACTTGGAATTTTGAAAATCAGCTCTCCAACATCAGTTGTCGAAAATCTTTTTGAATTTTTCAAATTTTATGCTAAAACACACTGAAAATCTTTTTGGATTTTTGAATAAAATGAAATGCATTAAAGAAATATTTATAGACAATATTTTTGTGAGTTTGTGTAAGAGGATCATATCAGTTTTTGAGACAAATCACCAATACCGTTAAGCTTTAAACATTTTCAGTTCTAAACGATTCACTTAGATTGTCAGTATACTGATCCACTTAAATTTCCACACAAAGTACAATTGCTTCGAGATACGAAATTAGTATTTTAGAGACTTAAACTTATTCGCGTGATCCACCTCAGAATATACTCCCGTATCCAGATCCCAATATTCAGTCTTACAGGTGAGTATACCACAGATGATATCTGTAAGGGGTTAAAATGCGAGGTCCGTGAGAGCTCAGGTCAGAACTTCCGTTCAGCAGACAGATGACGGCTTCGACTTTTGATGTGTCCCCTTTAGAGGATCTTTAGTTTCAACAGCACATGATTAGCATTTTGCAATGTTTCATCATTTTTTGTACTGAGGGTGGTGCTATATTTCAAGCAAGCAGAAAGTATTATACGGGGACTAGGCCATTGCTTCCGCAAAATCAGAAGTCCCGGGATAATACCCCAGATATCACTGAGTATAAAGACCTAGTATCTCAGAAATAGGGACCTTTCAAACAAGATTTCGGGGGTTACCCATATATCCGAGAAATGTTCCCCACGATATAAGCAAGTTTGAAATTTAGATTTATATCTCGTCACAATCTACTAAATGTGTAAAAACCTACTGGCATATCATCAGTGAGACCGTTTATCACTATATAACTTTCCAATTCTTTAGCATGTCGTGATCGTCTACTGATGTACTATCATTTCCTGTTTTTACAACAAAACTCATTTTTCATTTTATCATGTTTTTGTCTTTTTCAAATTTTCAAATGTTTTTGGATTTTCAGAAATATTTACTCCCCCTAAAAATTCAAACACATTTAAAGAAATTTGAAAACAAATTGTACAAGTAAAATGACAACTGATATCAAATCACTTCAAATCGCCATCCACTTGGCATAAACAATCTGAACTCCCCCTCACAACAAACTATTTTCCCATTGTGATTTCAAAACACTTAAGTTTGTTTTAATCAAATGGTTTTTCTGGAAAATAAGTTTTGTTGATTAATCAAACCAATTGTAGGTTAGGCGATCAATTCATCACATTGTTTTCTCAACCACTTGAAAAATTTAACAATTTTAAAATCAATCACCAAATATCAACTGTAGAAAATCAAGTACAACTTAATTTCCCTGATTTACTACTTGTAAGACGAAATCAGTTTCGTGAATTTCTCAAGAAAGATGCCAATACCTGCTCCTCGCTTACCAACCTGGGAGCTCCGGCAAGTCAACACTTGACTCCTCTGATTTTGTGGAATCAGATTCATCGCCAGACAATAGCTCCTCTGATTTTGACGAATCAGAATTATTGCTAGAACTATCATCAGATTTCTTAACAACCCATTTCTGATTGTCAAGATTTGCTCTTCTCTTGTAAAACCTGTTCGAACATTCACCAATTTCAAATTTTGAATTTTTGAAAAGTTTAGTTCTCTCAATTAGTGGTTCAAACACAACCTCTTTATCTTTCGGTTTAGAAACTCCCTGTTTAGTTTGATTTGCCTGTGAACATTTCATGGCAATATGACCATTTTTTGCACATTTGAAACAGGTTCGAGTTTCCTTTCTTTGAGCAACCATCTTCTCCATTTCTTCTTGCTTTTTCGCAAGGAATTCTTTGTTCGACTGCTTTCTGAACAAATTTTATTTTTCCTCTTCAGAAGATGTACCTGAAACAAATATCATTTTTGATTTAAAATCTCGAACATATTTTTCATTTTTATGATTTTCTGGTGGAATAAAACCAAGTCCTTTTTTTTTTGAAATTACCGTTATGGTTTGGTTTCTTTCGATAACCAGAACCAGAACTGTAACCCTTTTTCTTGTTTTCTCTTTGTTGAACTCTTGAGATGTATTTTTTAGGTTTTTAAGAAAGATTCACATCTTTTATTTCAGAAATATTAATTTCTGTTAATTTGAAAACCATTTTTATCATTTCAGTTTGACACCTCTTATTGGAAATTCCTCATCAGAATATAATTTGTCGGAATCATTCAATGTATAAGCAACTTTGAATATTTCGTCATTCAAATTAGATTTTGATAGAAGAAATTCTTTATTGTAAACTCTTTTGCCCTGTTTGTTGGTTTGACTCGGAGTGCTGGACTCAGACTTTGACTCTGATTTAGACTCCGACTTTGACTCCTCAATTTCATCGTTATCTAACACATGATCCACCACTTTCTTCATCAATTGAGATTGTTGATCAGTGTCAGACGATGTAAACGTAACATCAATATTTTCTGGCAAGTTAACTGAAGACTCCGACTCCCACTGTAAGTTTGTTGCCTTTTTTACTCTTTCTGAATTTGGATTTCGTGGTGAATATCCATTTTCAAGCGGGGGTGGACACTTGTTGTAACTGGCACTGGTTTTCTTACCAGAATCTTTCATTTTAATATCCTTCTTTTTTTCTGAACTCTTGTCTTCAGAAACTTCCTCTTCATCAAAAGCCTTCATGCCTTCAACAGTTGGATAAATCCTGTCAATGACATAAGAAGTACATGAGTAACTTTTTAATAATCGATTAACTCTTTCAGTTTCAATTCTTTGAGTTTCCGGTTTTTGTTCCAAAAAAGCACACTTCTTAATATAGTTGTTCACAACTTTCTACTTTGTCATGAAAGCTCCCTGAAGTGTCTTCATTGCTGTTGCTTGTTCTTCACTGGATTGATTGTATTGATTCATTGCTTTATTCAAAACATCGCAAGATTCCTTCAGCCTGTTCATGTTGTTAATTAGTTCACTGTTTTTCTTCTTCATAACCTCACAGGTTTCACAATTCACTGGAATCTTTCGTGCATTAACTTCTTCATCAACTTTGAACTTTGGAACTTCCTTCACTATTCTCTTTATTACTGGAACTTCCTCATCATCACTGCTGACAGGTGTTTTGACCTTTTTCTTTTTCTTTTTAGCTTTTTCATCTTCACTATCACTTTCTGCCATCATTTTCAAGTGAGCTGCCATTCTTTTTGCATAATATTAAGTATCATCATCACTGTCTTCTTCAATTCGAGCAATAAAAGCTTTGGCTTTTAACATTTCTTTATCTGGACAATAATCATCCCAACTGAAAATTTCCCAACTAAAGCCTTCTGGTAACTTTTCATCATCTTGATTGATTAGGCATGCTTTACTATCAGCTGAAATATATTTATCCCAACTGAAATCTTTTGTTGACTTTTTATCATTCTCATTCACCATACAAGCTCTCTTTGATGACTCCTCAATTACTTTCCTACCATGTGCCACTTGTGGTTCATGTTGTTGTTGAGCAACTTGATGATAGATCGATTTCCGATAGTAATCATTGTTGTTAAACGGATTTTGAGCTCCACTTGCTTCGCGATTAGTGCACTCCCTCTTGAAGTGTCCTTTTTTCCTACAACGAAAACAAGTAACTTTAGATTTATCAAAACCTAAATTAGAAACAAATGCATCATGGAAATCATCTCTTCCTGTGACCTGTTTGAATTTCTCAGCTCGTCTTAACACACTTGCCAAACACCACTTAATGTCCATTAATTCCATTTCCTCAGCATCAATATGATCGTAATCCTCTTTTGTAAGCATTGGATTCCCGATCCGACCTGCTACAAAACTTCCATAAGACTCCAACACAGTCCCCAACAAAGACATGTGACTTTTTGCAACTTCTTCAGAATAATCCTGATCATTCTCAAGATTCAATACAATGTTGCATTGTAACTTCCTGCCATTCTTTGTTGCTGACAAGTTTGGATCAAATAACGGAAATGATGAAAAACTTGTGTTGCTGTTTGATCCTTTGAATGAACTTCCAGATGAGTTCTTGGCATTGAATGCTGTTTCAACTTTTGGTGACATGTTGGTGATTTTATCATTTAACCCTGCTTTGTAATAAAGTCCAATATCTTGTTCACCATCGAAATCTTTCATTCTTGAGATTTTTCTCTGTTCCATTTCTTGAGCTTCAATCTTTTCAATAAACTTGCTCAATGTTAGACTGCTAAACCCTTTCTTGTTCCTTAACATCATGAGATATGTGCCCCAAGTCTCGTGTGGCAATGCATCAGCTAGCTTTTCAATCAACTCTTCATTCTCTTAGTTGATGCTTAATCTCTTCATGTTTGTTAACAGATTGCAATATCTTTCTATAATTTGCTTTGTGCTCTCATTTTTCAAACCACGAAACAGATCAAACTCTTTCTTCAAAAGTGACTTTTTGTTTTTAACCATCTCTTGATTTCCAACAAACTTTGATTTTAAAGCTTTCCAAATCGAATAGGCACTTCCATTATGTTGCAATAACACCAAGATATCTTCCTTCACAGCTTGTTGTAGTAGACTTAACATCATTTTTTCATTCTTGTATTTCTTTTTATCATCAGCACTCATGTCTTTAATTGCAACCTCTTCTTCGTCATCATTCGTCGGTCTAACATATTTCGTCTCAACACATTCCCAAGCATCCAAATAATTTGCTTGAACCCAGTTTTCAAACCGTCCTTCCCAACCTTTATACTCCTCAATGTTCATGAGCTTAGGTGGTTTTTGCATAGTCTCTGTTTCATTTTCAAACATTGTGTTCTGTGCAGAAGTAATCGGGGTAACCAGAGTAGCAAATGCGTTGTAAAATTCTTCTTCCATGATTCGGTTTTCAAGAAATTCTCAAAACAGTCTGTTCAAACGGAATTATCTTTTCAAACGAGATTCCTTTCAAACAAAATTATCTTTTCAAACGAGATTCCTTGAAACGAAATTACCCTAATTTTGTTTGAATATGCACCCTTTCAAACAAAATTATAATTCCGTGCGAGATTACAAAACGGAATTACCCAACAGAAATGAAATCACTAATTTTGTTTGAAACGGTTCAAACGGAATCACAATCTGAAGCGGAATTAACTAATTCCATGTGAGATTTCAAACGGAATACTGGTTTCAAGCGGAATTAAGGACTAATTCCGTATGAAATGCTGCTGACGTCATCATTCTCGAACTGATTTTCAAACGGAATTATGAATTTTATCAGATTTTGATCGAATTAAGGTTCAATTTTCTCAAGGATTTGTTAAAATACAATTCCGAGTATGATGTAGGAAAATCAAGACATTTTGACCGTGAAAAGTTGTTAAATTTTGAAAAGGTGTAGAAATCAGATTTTGCAACTGAATTGGCAAGAACTCTTCCTCCTAAGCTCTGATACCATTTGTAGGATCGTTTTCAGACCCGAACGAGTCGATCAGAAGAGTTTTTCTCAATACGAAGGCGGAAACAGACGTATCGAGTTTAATTCAGCAAGAATATCACTTTAAACTGTCGTATGATTAATTTAACAACGAATTACAGTGTCATGACACTTCGGCAGCACTTCGTGGCTCAAACCGGAATCGTTACAACTAATATCGCTTGAAGGGTATTTATAGCCTTCTAATTCCGTTTGAAAGGTGTTCCAAATGAGATTAGATTCCAAGCGGAATCTAATTCCGCGCAGAATTACCTTATGCCATTCAAACGGAATTACTTCCTTTCAAGCGGAATTACATATAAATCTCGAACTACGTGCTCTGATCTAACATTCTTAGTACAAGACTCGATACAAGACGAAGTCGATAGACGTATGCATCAACAAAACTTAATTACAGAAGCTAAGAACACTTACAAGAGTCCTTAGCATGAAAAATTAGACTAAGAAAGCTTCCTTCCAAGTCAGGATGCTCCAGAGAAGGAGTTTGAAAGCTTAAGAGATTGAGAGTTTGAGAATTTTTGAAGTGCAAGGAATGAGCTCCAAACATGGCCCTTTATATAGTGAAGGAGGTGAAATAGGATCAATGCAGTTGTCCCCCAAGTGAAATCTGATGCATACAGGTGTCTAGAGGATTTATAATACCGTCAAATAGTCCCTAGTATCAAGTTCTTGTGAGTGCATGGCTGTTTTGGAGAAGAAAGGTGCAGAACCTGAAACCGTGCATGTTTTCTGATCAGGTCACGTCGTCGCGTCATGCGGCGGCAGAGGGATGGAGGTGTGGCGCGACGCCACCATGAGGATTACCAGCCAAACAAGTTTCAAACATGGCAGTTTCACCCCCTGGACCTTTTAAAACGTAATAACTTCCATTTTAAGCACATTTAACCCATAAAATTTATGTTTTGATGATCCTTAGAATATAACCAAACATTGTTAGGTCCGGTTTCGTTAAACAATAACCGAAAACACTAGTTTTACCTCGTTGACGCTTTTAACCCTTTATTTACGAAAGTTAACGTATTTATCTCAAACGATATCGAAACCTTGTGACATTTTCGTCACTTATTCTTGGGAGTATAATTAATTGCTACAAAGTCCCGGGTTCGTTAAAAGGTCACTCAGAGGTAGCAATTTAACATGTTGACACATTTAACCCTCACGTCTTGTAAACTTTCACTTTCTTTCACAAACGGCTTCATACATTTCACAATTCATTCGTTTAAGAATATAAACATCGTGTAGGGTTGTTGAAAGGAAAAATTTTCAAATGTTGACACTTTGGATCCTTTCACATATATACTTTCTCCGTTTGTTGATTTAAATCCCTCAAAATCAATTCATTACACGTTTAAAGTCCATGACACGTGTCTTTATTACATTGGACATGATTTTGCGAGGTGTTACATCGGGGTTATGAGAACAAGAGGTTTGATGAATTAATAATTTGGTTTTAAATAATTGTTTCATGGATGTATTGACAAATCCCCCCCCCCATTGTCGGATCAAAGGATTTGGATTTGAGTTTGGAATTGAGTTTGAATCATAGCATAAAACATGATAAATTTCTTGTAAACTTTGGCTTTGTTTTTTAAAAAACATACTCTTGTCATGCAAGTGCAATCATCTACGAATACTATAAAGTACTGAAGACCCTGCCCCCCATCATAGGAGCAGGACCCCACACATCAGAATGGATTAGTGAAAAAGCTGAAGCATCTTTCGTATTGCTAGGTTTAAATGGTTGTCGATGGCTTTTAGCACGAAAACAGGTTTTTCATAATCTATTTTTCCATTTGAAGGGAAGAGTTTTGGAAACAAAAGGTGCAAATAACCAATGGATGGGTGTCCCAAATGTCTATACCATAGCCAGGCTTCCCGGTTTTCGGTTCCATGTGCCAGATCATAGTACCCTGTTGAGCCACTTCATCCATGTAGTATAATCCTTGGCGCTCAGTACCACAACCAATAATCACACCCGTCCTGATATCCCGTGGAAGGCAAGAAGTAGGGTGCATTAGTACCGTGCAATTCAGCTCTTTGGTAATATGGTTAATGGATAGCAATTTGTGTGATAATGATGGAACATAAAGACAATTTGATAATTCCATAGTTGGTGAAATTTCAATTGTTCCTCCTCATTTCACTTGCATCGTTCTGTTGTTTGCAATATGGATTTGAGTTTTTTCAGGATTGGACATTGATCGTATATCCAACGGTTCAAAAGTCATGGTGTTAGTGGCACCAGAATCGAATATCCAAGAACTGTTTTTTCCATGATTTATTTCCATTCCTTTTTTTATACGTTGTCGTAACGGATAAGATAGCAGACCAACGTATTTAATAAATACGTTGGACACTTGAACTCGCGTTCAAGATTTATCGATTACGCCGGGAACAAATATGTTAGACCACTTAAATCTGTCAGAATAACGATGCCCAAGAAGGACGTTATCTTACCGACGTATTTATCAAATACGCCGGGCAACTTGAACTCGCGTTCATGTAACACCTCGTAAAATCACGTCTAATGGTGTATTGACACGTGTAATAAACCCTAATAAAGTCATACGCTAAATTTGAGGGACTAATTTTTGCGAAAAATCAAAAATTTTGATTTTAGAAGGACTGGAAATGTTAACATGCTTATTGTAAGCCTTTGAATAACGTCACACGGTAATAGCCACATGTTGATCAAGAGTAGTCGTTTGCGTAATTAATTGGAAGTTTGCGCGATGAAGGGTTAAAAGCGTCAACATGTTAATTCTTACCTCTAAGTGACCTTTTAACAAACCGAGAGCTTCATGATAATTTATTATACTCTCGGGAATGCCTAATATTGGCCACTAAGGGCTTTTATGCCTATAAGTGAAGTTACGCGCAACTTTGCAAGTTAGAGGGACTAAAAGTGTCAATATGTTTAATTATACCTCCGAATGACATTTTAATGAACCCGAAGCATCATGATGTTTAATAATACTCTCAAGAATGCCTAACATGGGTTAGGTTAGGCTCCGATGCTATTAAACGATGATATGCGCAAGTTTGCGCATTAGAGGGAATATTTGCGTCAAACTGCAAAAGTCTATCGATTTGTATGGTATCAAACCTTTCGGAATATGATCATAAGTTAAACATGCCCTAAATATCCTTTACATAGCTTAGAAATAGGCTTAGAGGTGTTTGGTGCGCAAAAATAAACTTATTTGATCAACAGGGACTAAAAGCGTCAAAAAGTGCATAAGTTTGCATTTTCGCGCATATCTTAGGTTCTGAATATATCCGGATATCCAAAAAGTTATGTAAGCATTAAAATATTTTATTTTAGTGATCGGCATGATAAAATTCCATTCGTCGCGTAATTTGGGTCGTTTTTCGCATCCGTTCGTGTTTCATCGTAATTAGCCGAACAACGCGATCGTACGGCCAAACGAACCAACATCCGACATATTTATGAGCATGTTTCATGTCCACTATGTTTAGGCATCATAGTAGAGCCTTGAAATGATGTTAACGGGCCTTACATGTGTCAGAAATGACATTTAACAAGTACAAGGATTGTTTCTGTAATATTGCCAAACTTTGGATCAGAGCGAGAGGTCAGGCGAGCCGCGTAAGACTCTATCTAAGTCTACGCGGGGCGCGTAAACCCACCAGACCTGCAAAAACCAGTTTTTCTTGAACAACAGCTGGTTTCTGGTTTAGCACTTGGTTTTATCAAACTAGGAGCTGGTTTTTGGGCACCCATAGATTGCCAAATCAGTGGGTATGAAGTGTACGGTCCAGATTGAGGCTCGTTTATCGATGAACGATCTTAACGGTTCTCAAAAACCTATATATACCCCCTTGATCATGGCTCACTTTGCACCTCATTTCTTTCAATCTGCTTGCTCTCTGATTTTTAGAGGATCTTGAGCTCTTTTGAGAACCTCCTTCAGTCCATTGGACCCTTGTAAGTGTCCTTTCATGACTAGTTAATATTATTTAACGTTTATAGCCGAAAAGTCAAGCGTTTTCGATAAACGCTTTGACTTTTAAATGGTTGAGCCATTGTTCGCAATGAACATGGCTACGTGACCGTAATTAGGTAGGTGTTAAACCCTCAAGAGGGCACCTCCTAATTACCACGTTTACTCAGTCAATTGTTGGGTCAAACTTCTTAATAAAAAGTCAAACGAGTCATTTTTTACTAATAAATTCATAACTAATAATAAAGAAGTTATGGAACATGTTTTAACACTTAAATAACTTGGTAAATAATATAAGAACATGTTTAAGCATGTTCAAACTGACGATTCTGAGTTTAGGCTCGGTTCACAACCGAAAGTCGCAAAAGTTGACTTTTGCTTTGACTTTCAGTTCTGACCTGATTTAGCTTAGTTTAGATATGCCTTAGGATTCCTTTAGGACCATGTTATAGGTTAGTATAACCCTCTGAGGTTATACAACTTGGTTCCTTAGAAATCCTAGTTCATTGCATGTTTCCGTTAAATGCCTAAAAGTTGACCATTATGTCCTTTTGATGTAAAAACGAGATTTTTGAAAATGTGAGAGGACAAAAACCTTTATTACTGATTTATAAACATGTCCTAAAAATTTGACATCAGTTTGAGGTCTAGATTACGAGTTATGCTCAATAGCGTAATTTGAAAGCTCTTTATTAATTAAACGACATAATTAGCATAAAGCCTATCTAAACCCAAATTTTGAAACCAAACTTTTTACCCACTGATGTAATATAATATTTTGGGATTTTTGAAGATTTTTATTTATTTTTAAGCCGAGCATAACATAGGGTTCTTGCTTTGATTCGGTAATTGACGAGAATGCCCTTTTTGCTAATAAAATGAGTTTTACACATCCTTTACATATCAAACCTTTTTCTACTGATTATATATATTAAATAAATTATTTTAAATAGTAAAGGCTGTTCAAAATCTCAGATTTACTTAGTTAACCCGAATACCGTCAAATACCGACTCTTATGCGATTTAGGCGCATAGTATGGTTTAAAACCATATTAGGCACCCAAAGCTTGATACCAACTGATGTTATGAATAAATTTTTATACTTTAAAAATAAATAAAAGTTTTGAACTCAGATTTCCAAAATTAATCCTTAAAGCATATGCGAAATGACCAAAATGCCCTTACGGTGCATAGTTTGGCCATAAATGATAAATTTTACATATGTGAGATATCTTACTGATATAACTTGATAAAATAAATATTTTTACTGATTATTCTAGACCAGAACCTCAGAGTAATATTTAACCTCTTTTATAACCTTTAAAATGACCAAAATACCCCTACAGGGCTTAAATTGATTTTAAATTCGTTTTGAGCATAATGGAAGATAACCTACTGATATCACAACATATTTAAGGCATATTAACTTGTGAAACATGTTCATAACTCATTTGGATACTCGTTATGCATTTTACGTATTCGGTACGGTTTATGTAACTAGTTTACATGAATTAACCGAAACGGGTCAAACCTTAGCATTTTCACTTCAAAATTCATAATGTGTTTAGTTTACCCGTATTATACAAGTCTCCATACTTGTTGGGTCTAAATCACATTCTATTCCGGTCTTCACTTAATCTTACGTTTTGAACCGTAAACCTTTCCTTAAAAACTAACCGGTCTAAGTTTCAACTTAAATAAGACCCGTTAGGAATCTAATAGGTTAATAAAACCTTTGTTCCAGATTGAGAGCCCCAGTAGAGGTACTTGTGCTTGCCGATTAGAATATACGGCTGAGTATAAATTGCATTTTAAGCTCAGGTAAATACTTTTAACTTATTTTCCCTTATACGGGCTTGGGATACGGTATTATAAAAATACCGCTTGGTCGGGTGTAGAAACCTTTTAATCGGAGATGATTAAATTGCATAATCCCGTTTTAATCAGTGTTTCTTGATAACAAATAACATTGGGGGTTAATGCCCGTGTCTTGGATATCCTTGGCTCATTTAAAAAAGTGAATGGCCACAACGTAAGCACAAGGTGTAGGCATAACACCTCCTGTTGCGTATGTAAAAGATATACTCACTCGTAAGGGTAACTTCTGGTGAGATATATTTGTGGTGTGTCGATTAATCTTGATCGGTTTGTATAATCACCGGCCCTAAATGTTGGACAAACATGTAAATCTGATACAAGATTGTTATTAATATCATTGTCCCAAGTTATAAAAGAATATTTGTGCCTTGTGCATATTAAATATATTTTCATAAAGATTTTTCAAAAGAGTCAGTTAATTGTATTTACCAGTGTAAACTGACGTATTTTCCAAAAAGGTTAAGTGACAGGTACTCTACGTAAATTGGCTGGGAGCTCAGGGCGTTAATAGGGAATCTTGCAAGTTCTAAATGCCTAAAGTCTGTTGAACAGTGTTATATTTCTGTTTTAAGATCCGTCTGTGGATCCTCTTACATTTCGTTTGTAATACGTATGTTACTTTCACTCGGTTTGTAATATATTTTACTTTAAGACTTCCGATGTGCATTGAACTGTGATTATTTGACTATGATGATATCAACTACGTCGCGATACTCCCCACCGGTAATACGTGGAAATATCGGGGTGTGACAGGTTGGTATCAGAGACAACATTGAGTGAATTAAACACTAGCCTTTTGTGTTTAATCTCAATGACACAGTAGCACATTCCTTGACTTCCGAGTCTAGACATGAACTAGGAATGATCTCGTCCCTATTATATGTATACATTGTTTTCGATATTTATGCATTCCAGGATCGTGTCACCGAGCGAAGTTGCCATTGATGAAAGCTCTCCAGACCCGAAGTATAGGAATGTAGAGCTTTGTACTACAGCTCGAATTAGCATACGACCAGTATGGAGGAACGACCTTTTGAACCCATTAACCATATTTCAAATTTTGTACCCAAGACCTTTGAAACTTCAAGTGAGAAGCAAGCATCAGAGGGTTAATACCAGTTGTCCCTGAAACTCCCGCTCCAAAGATAATACCTATATAATCAAAGGACTCGTATTTCCTACCTCCAAGTCTTGGAATCCCAGACTTGGAATATACCTATCCTGATCTTATTCATGATCCATATTGTTGATTAACCATAAAATCCTTGGACTCCACTTTTGCAAAAATTTCTAAAATATAAGATTTCGACTACCCACGAGAACCTTCTGTACCCATACCGCACTCAGGGAACCAAGGAGAAAACTTACAGAAATAAAATGAAGAAGGAACTTCCTTGTTATATTTCATTTCGATAGTAGTCCCTATAAGGACGTATATATCTTTTAAGTCCCCGCGTGGGCGAATTTCTTTGTATAAGACCCATTTAGGGCAATTATTGTATTTTTGAAGCTTTCTAAGAAAAGTTTCCTATTTTACTTTTGTATTAAATAGTATATGTATGTAATATATCCTATATCAGAACGTCTTTTTAATTTATGATTGCTCTGCCATAATATATCAAAGAAAATCTTAAAGGTATAACCTAGCCTATATATCATTTTCGACATAGCTAAAATGGTAAAGCCTTTTTATGATAATAGATCCTTATTAACACCTAAGAACACGTTAGCACTCTTGACAAATGTGATTCGAGAAAATCACAACAGTCATCCTTATATTGGATTATTCCAATTTCCTTATCTAGCCTAGTGATTTAGAAATCATGGCTTAAAATCATCAAATAAAGATGATCATATTATAAACATCCATTAGTGATGAAGTGCCTACGGGCTAAACTTGTTGTCCGATAAGACAACGACAGTGGTGGTCTTTGACCCTCTGTCTAAAGATGTTGGACTACGTCCAAGCATTATAGTCTGTATGACCAATGTGATCTTGACTGATATCATCTGATAAGATGATCATATCATAAACATCCCTTAGTGGTGAAATACCTACGGGCTATATCTATCGTCTTAAAAGACAAAAGACAGTTGTAGTCTTTGACTCTCTGTCAAGAAAGGTAATGAACTATGTTCAAACCTTAATGCCTCGATCCTATAAGATCGTGGCTTATAAATTCAAAACTGTCCACGTGACAAGGCCTTTTGTGCCATTTCAAAATCCTTAATAGCTTATAGCTGGATTAATTATAATGAAAATTTAAAATAAACCTGATTATCAAATTAACCAAATATGGTCTATTAATACCATGGTTAATGAATCATCGAAGATGATGATTCCAAAAATAGACTCCTAAGCAAAATTATTGGCGATTGTTTTATAGAAAACAAGCTTCAGCATGTCTGAATCAGATGAAGTCAGCAGTCATCCCAATATGAGGAATGACAATACAAGGATGAATGCAACGACTGCAGAATTACAGAAGATGATAGATAAAGCTATCACTCAAGCCATTGAAAGGCGGTTCGAAGATTCAAGTGGTGCTCACAGTGGGACCAAATCTGTGCCTCACACAAAACCACCTTCTAAGATGCATACGTCTTATAAGAATGATTCCCATCATCCTTCAAATCAGAGAAGTGTTCCATCCAGAAAAATTGTGCTCAGTCAGGAGCCACATGTTAAGACCTGCTCTTATAAATACTTTGTCTATTGCAAACCAAGGGACTTTACATGAGAGAAAGGAGCCATCGATTGTACGACATGGCTGGATGAGATGGACACAATAGTAGACATCAGTGGTTGTGCAGAGCAGGATATTGTGAAGTTTGTTTCACAATCATTCAAAGGAGAAGCGTTGGCATGGTGGAGATCATTGATCCAAGCCACGGGGAAGATCCTACTTTATAACTTGTCTTGGGATAAATTTGTCGCGTTGATCAAGGAAAACTTCTGTCCTCAGCATGAGGTAGAAAGGATAGAAACAGACTTCTTGACTCTAGTCATGAAGAATTTGGATTGTCAGGCATATGTGACAAGTTTTAACACTTTGTCCCACCAGTTCCCTATTTAGTCACCCCTGAACCTAAACGCATAGCGCGTTTTATTGGAGGCCTAGCACCAGAAATTAAGGGAAATGTTAAAGCATCTAGGCCTACCATGTATAGGTCCGCGGTGGACTTATCCTTATCCCTCACTTTAGATGCAATCAGGAATAAGTCTGTTAAGGCTTTTGGCGAGGGAAAAAGGGAAAGAGAGGAGGAGAACTCTCATCGACCTGACAAGAAGAAAAAGGGAAGTTCTGGGCACAGGAAAGATTTCGAGTTTAGGAAAAACTCGAGTCAGTCCAATAACAGACCCAAACGCAGTAACTGCAGCAAGCAACATTCTGGAAAATGTACAATCAACCCACGTGCTAAATTGTGTGGAATTTGCAAGACCAAGGGTTAAAAGACTTTAGATTGCAAGGAGTTGAAGAACGCGACTTGTTACAACTGTAACTAGGATGGGCACATCAAAACCAACTGCCCAAAACTTATAAAGAAGCCTGGAGAGGCCAGGGAAACAAACGCGTGAGTCTTCCAGAGGAACGCCCAGGAGATGGTGCAGAATGATGATAATATAGCCGGTACCCTTCCTTATCAAGAGGTTTATGCAGAAATTTATTTGATTCTGGCACAGATAAGTCTATTGTGGACAATAAATGTTGTAAACTGTTGTCTCCGCCTGATTAGGACTCTAGACATATAGAGCGAGATAGGAATTGGCTGATAATACTTTAGAGACTGCTTCAACAAATCTTAGATAGATATTTTATATCTATTAGGAATTACTCTTTTCTGATATCCTTATGGCAAGCTTTCAAGCTATCCAAATTCATCAATATAATAAAGACAGATGTGACCTTTTGATCCCCTGTCAAAAAGGTGATGGACTAGGTCCAAACCTTAAATGCCATTGATGGTCTTTTATGGCCTAGGCTAAGTATAATTGATATATAAATATCTAAATAACGTTCATTAAGAATGTTAATACTATATTAGCCTGTATAGTTTAATAATACCATGGTTAGTATATGTTTAGGCCATCAGGATGATGAATAGCGGTTGTTGGATTGCAACTAAGTAATTGTTTCATTTGGTGTTAGGAACCAAATCTTGAGTACGACAAAATCGGATAAGACAACCGCCGATATCGCCATTGATGACACGACAAATGCTAATGATGCCTCTACTGTGAACCTCAAAATTGACAAGAATGTTCTCCAAGTTATGATTGACGCAGCTGTTGGAAAAGCTGTGAGAAAGGCGGTGAAAAAGTTCAAAAAACCCAAAGCTACTTGCTCTAAATCCTATTCAAAACCACACTCCCTTACTCACGAGGAGGATCTTGTTCATACCGCGGATGCAAAGAATGGACTAAAAAGGAAACGGGAGAAAGATAACTCCCATATTTCTAAGAAAAAGGGTAAGCTTGAGCAGAAGGAGAACAAACAAAAGTCCAACAAGAAACCTGTATGCAAGACCTGCAAGAAGCGCCACCTCGAGAAATGCAGATTTGCATCTCAACCTCTACCTTGTGGGATCTGCAAGTCTAAGGAACATAAAACGTTGAATTGCAAGGACATAAAGGATGCAGTCTGTTTCGGCTGTAACGAGAAGGGCCACATCAAGACTACATGCCCTAACTATGTCAAAGGAAGTGCGGCTAAGGATAGAAAGCCTAAGAATGGAAGCGCTTCAACTCTCCCGATAAATGCCTGAGGTAGTTCATATCAATAATGACATCAGGTACATTCCTTATCATTTATCAATAATATAAATGCTTAGATTTCTACTTTGATTCGGATACCAATAAATCCTTCCTAAATTGTAAGTATATCAAACTTTTAAAATATCTCGTAAGAACCTCAGAGATTAAGTGTAAGGTAAAACTTACAGAAGAAAATTATAGGGACCATTTCTTTTGTTCCTGTCAGAAATCTCCAGTCATAAAATTCTAGAGTACCCTCTCTCCAGATGAAGTACGTCAGCATATGTAGTTGATATCTCATTGATCTTGATCAATTACGAATACCGGAAGGTATGACAAAAGAGCCACATGAGGATTTGTGTATCTTAATATGTTCCATAGATTGCTTCCATGCTTGATCAGTATAGAGGTTTAATGCATGGAACCACAAAGATATTCCAATGGTCATATGGTACTAAAGTCAGCCAATGGTATTCAAAGAAGATACCCAGAATGGAATTGTCCAAGTAAGTGTCTCTGATTTAGGAATCCGTGGACTCGTAACATAAATGTGTCACTTATCTAACACAGGCAATGATAGATGAACTGGAGCCTTAGATTTGGAAAATCTCTGTACCCTCCTTGTGTCTTGATTATCTCCTCCAAAGAACTACCCTGTTTACCTCCTGAAAGGCAAGTAGAATTAAGATTTATATTCCGCGTAGGGCTGCATTATTATGAAATCTCCAGGACGACTAATGCCATCATTGGAAGAATCAAAACCCTGATTAAGTGAGTTTTAAGATAGAGGTTCATAAAGCCTAACCCAATATTCTGAGAATTCGGCATTGTTAATTAAGAAAGACGGTTCATTTTGCTTATGCATTGATTACCGCAACCCTATTTAGGCAACAATTAAGAATCGCCATCAGCTGCCCAGGATCGTCGATTTATTCGACTAACTGTAAGGGTTAGCTATTCCTTAAGATTGGTTCTAAGAAGTAGTTGGAATAACCATCTCACCTGAAATAAACTTTTCTATAATAATTGATATATGAGTATCAAGGTTGCTCCTTAGGAGACCTTGTATAGATGGAATGTCGAAAGTCCGTTTGATGGATAAAATTTCTGGTAAGTTAAATTAGCAGGACCTGAAATTACCTTGGAAACAACGAATAAGATCATTCGAATTCGTTATCGTCTGAAAATTGCCAGTATCAGCGGAAAACCACGGATTGATGTAAGTCGCAAACCTCTTAAGTTCTTGTTAAGGATTAAGATTCATCAGAAAGTATCACCTTAAGAAGGGCGTGCTAAATTTTAATTTATCAGAGTAAGTTAAGCTCTGGATATATAGAATCATTCGAGGAAATCGAATATATCAATACTGGTAACCTATGAGCTAAAACTTACCTGAGGAGCTTGATAGAAATCAATGTGTTCCACACAAGTGATTTAAGGATATGGTTCGCCGATAAGACAAGAAGCATTATCACATAATGATATGCAGAGTAATGAGAATTTATGGTTTGATGAGAAACCTGTGTAGATTAAGAATCAGCAGGTTAAGAAGCTCCGAAAGAGAGTACGTACCTATTGTATAGGTCGACTAGGATGCCCTTAGAGGTCCAAATATGCTATGGAGGATAAGTCCATGATACGTCAGAAAGTACTTCCATTACTTTAGCAAATCTCAAGGTCGAGATTTCTTTTAAGGTGGTGAGGATGTAACACCTCGTAAAATCACGTCTAATGGTGTATTGACACGTGTAATAAACCCTAATAAAGTCAAACGCTGAATTTGAGGGACTAATTTTTGCGAAAAATCAAAAACTTTCATTTTAGAAGGACTGGAAATGTTAACATGCTTATTATAAGCCTTTGAATAACGTCACATGGTAATCATGTTCACAAATGAGCCACATGTTGATCAAGAGTAACCGTTTGCGTAATTAATTGGAAGTTTGCGCGATGAAGGGTTAAAAGCGTCAACATGTTAATTCTTACCTCTGAGTGACCATTTAAAAAACCAAGAGCTTCATGATAATTGATTATACTCTCGGGAATGCCCAATATTGGCCATTCAGGGCTTTTATGCCTATAAGTGAAGTTACGCGCAACTTTGCAAGTTAGAGGGACTAAAAGTGTCAATATGTTTAATTATACCTCTGAATGACCTTTTAACAAACCCGAAGCATCGTGATGTTTAATAATACTCTCAAGAATTCCTAACATGGGTTAGGTTAGGCTCCGATGCTATTAAACGATGATATGCGCAAGTTTGCGCATTAGAGGAACTATTTGTGTCAAACTGCAAAAGTCTATCGATTCGTATGGTATCGAACCTTCCGGAATATGATCATAAGTTAAACATGCCCTAAATAGCCTTTACATAGCTTAGAAATAGGGTTAGAGGTGTTTGGTGCGCAAAAATAAACTTATTTGATCAACAGGGACTAAAAGCGTCAAAAAGTGCATAAGTTTGCATTTTCGCGCATATCTTACGTTCTGAATATATCCGGACATCCAAAAATTTATGTAAGCATTAAAATAATTTATTTTAGTGATCGGCATGATAAAATTCCATTCGTCGCGTAATTTGGGTCGTTTTTCGCATCCGTTCGTGTTTCGTCGTAATTAGCCGAACAACGCGATCGTACGGCCAAACGAACCGATATCCGACATATTTATGAGCATGTTTCATGTCCCCTATGTTTATGCATCATAGTAGAGCCTTGAAATGAGGCTAACGGGCCTTACATGTGTCAGAAATGACATTTAACAAGTACATGGATTGTTTCTGTAATATTGCCAAACTTTGGATCAGAGCCAGAGGTCAGGCGGGCCGCGTAAGACTCTATCTGAGTCTACGCAGGGCGCGTAAACCCACCAGACCTGCAAAAACCAGTTTTTCTTAAACAACAGCTGGTTTCTGGTTTAGAACTTGGTTTTATCAAACTAGGAGCTGGTTTTTGGGCACCCATAGATTGCCAAATCAGTGGGTATGAAGTGTACGGTCCAGATTGAGGCTCGTTTATCGATGAACGATCTTAACGGTTATCAAAAACCTATATATACCCCATTGATCATGGGTCACTTTGCACCTCATTTCTTTCAATCTGCTTGCTCTCTGCTTTTTAGAGGATTTGGAGCTCTTTTGAGAACCTCCTTCAGTCCATTGGACCCTTGTAAGTGTCCTTTCGTGACTAGTTAATATTATTTAGCGTTTATAGCCAAAAAGTCAAGTGTTTTCGATAAACGCTTTGACTTTTAAAAGGTTGAGCCATTGTTCGCAACGAACATGGCTACGTGACCGTAATTAGGTAGGTGTTAAACCCTCAAGAGGGCACCTCCTAATTACCACGTTTACTCAGTCAATTGTCGGGTCAAACTTCTTAATAAAAAGTCAAACGAGTCAGTTTTTACTAATAAATTCATAACTAATAATACAAAAGTTATGGAACATGTTTTAATACTTAAATAACTTGGTAATTAATATAAGAACATGTTTAAGCATGTTCAGCCCGACGATTATGAGTTTAGGCTCGGTTCACAACCGAAAGTCGCAAAAGTTGACTTTTGCTTTAACTTTCAGTTCTGACCCGATTTAGCTTAGTTTAGATATGCCTTAGGATTCCTTTAGAACCATGTTATAGGTTAGTATAACCCTCTGAGGTTATACAACTTGGTTCCTTAGAAATCCTAGTTCATTGCATGTTTCCGTTAAATGCCTAAAAGTTGACCATTATGCCCTTTTGATGTAAAAACGAGATTTTTGAAAATGTGAGAGGACAAAAACCTTTATTACTGATTTATAAACATGTCCTAAAAATTTGACATCAGTTTGAGGTCTAGATTAGGAGTTATGCTCAATAGTGTAATTTGAAAGCTTTTTATTAATTAAATGGCATAATTAGCATAAAGCCTATCTAAACCCAAATTTTGACACCAAACTTTTTATCCACTGATGTAATATAATATTTTGGGATTTTTGAAGATTTTTATTTTTTTAAGCTGAGCATAACATAGGGTTCTTGCTTTGATTCGGTAATTGACGATAATGCCCTTTTTGCTAATAAAATGAGTTTTACACATCCTTTACATATAAACCTTTTTCTACTGATTCTATATATTAAATAAATTATTTTAAACAGTAAAGGCTGTTCAAAATCTCAGATTTACTTAGTTAACCCGAATACCATCAAATACCGACTCTTAAGCGATTTAGGCGCATAGTATGGTTTAAAACCATATTAGGCACCCAAGCTTGATACCTACTGATGTTATGAATAAATTTTTATACTTTCACAATAAATAAAATTTTTGAAATCAGATTTCCAAAATTAACCCTTAAAGCAAATGTGAAATGACCAAAATGCCCCTACGGTGCATAGTTTGGCCATAAATGATAAATTTCACATATGTGAGATATCTTACTGATATAACTTGATAAAATAAATATTTTTACTGATTATTTTAGACCAGAACCTCAGATTAATATTTAACCTCTTTTATAACCTTTAAAATGACCAAAATACCCCTACGTGGCTTAAATTGATTTTAAATTCTTTTTGGGCATAATGGAAGATAACCTACTGATATCACAACATATTTAAGGCATATTAACTTATGAAACATGTTCATGACTCATTTGGATACCCGTTATGCATTTTACGCATTCGGTACGGTTTATGTAACTAGTTTACATGAATTAACCGAAACGGGTCAAACCTTATCATTTTCACTTCAAAATTTAGAATGTGTTCAGTTTACCCGTATTATACAAGTCTCCATACTTGTTGGGTCTAAATCACATTCTATTCCGGTCTTCGCTTAATCTTGCGTTTTGAACCGTAAACCTTTCCTTAAAAACTAACCGGTCTAAGTTTCAACTTAAATAAGACTCGTTAGGAATCTAATAGGTTAATAAAACCTTCGTTCCAGATTGAGAGCCCCAGTAGAGGTACTTGTGCTTGCTGATTAGAATATACGGCTGAGTATAAATTGCATTTTAAGCTCAGGTAAATACTTTTAACTTATTTTCCCTTATACGGGCTTGGGATACGGTATTATAAAAATACCGCTTGGTCGGGTGTAGAAACCTTTTAATCGGAGATGATTAAATTGCATAATCCCGTTTTAATCAGTGTTGCTTGATAACAAATAACATTGGGGGTTAATGACCGTGTCCTGGATGTCCTTGGCTCATTTAAAAAAGTGAATGGCCACAACTTAAGCACAAGGTGTAGGCATAACACCGCTTGTTGCGTATGTAAAAGATATACTCACTCGTAAGGGTAACTTCTGGTGAGATATATTTGTGGTGTGTCGATTAATCTTGATCAGTTTGTATAATCACCGGCCCTAAATGTTGGACAAACATGTAAATCTGATACAAGATTGTTATTAATATAATTGTCCCAAGTTATAAAAGAATATTTGTGCCTTGTGCATATTAAATCAATTTTCATAAAGATTTTTCAAAAGAGTCAGTTAATTGTATTTACCAGTGTAAACTGACGTATTTTCCAAAAAGGTTAAGTGACAGGTACTGTACGTAAATTGGCTGAGAGCTTAGGGCGTTAATAGGGAATCTTGCAAGTTCTAAATGCCTAAAGTCTGTTGAACAGTGTTATATTTATGTTTTAAGATCCACCTGTGGATCCTCTTACGTTCCGTTTGTAATACGTATGCTACTTTCACTCGGTTTGTAATATATTTTACTTTAAGACTTCCGTTGTGCATTGAACTGTGATTATTTGACTATGATGATATCAACTACGTCACGATACTCCCCACCGAGCCCACCGGTAATACGTGGAAATATCGGGGTGTGACAGTTCAAGATTTAAATTAACCCTAAAGAATTCCGCCAGAACAAATCCGCTAGCTTCCGAGTTAAACAAGTCCACTAGCTTTATAAACTCTCGTTCATAAAGTTTCTTGAGTATATCCGCTACTAGGGTTTTTAAGAATAATTCCGCTAACAGAGGGGCTGCAAAAAACGGGCTGATTGCCCTTGAGTAAATCCGGTACTAGGGTTGATTAGGGTTTCTTGCAGCAATGACTTTATCTTCTACCTCCACCAAAGGCCTAACCCTAATTTATCCGCATGCTCCAGATCTCCGCCGTGTTCCGGTCACAACGCCACCGCTATAACCGCACCGCTCTCCGGTGATTGATTCTGGTCGACGAGTGACGGCGATCAGAAGTTGTTAAAGGTCGCCAGAGAGATTCAGAGGTTGAAAAAAAAAGCGATTTAGACCAGAATTGAATCTAGAGTTAATTACAAAAATCGTCCTTTATGTATGTCACTTATTGCAAACTGTGTCCTTTATCTTCAATAATTATAGAAAACGTACTCGATGTTTGCAAACCCTTGCAAGTTATGTTCTTTAGCCCTAACTCAGTTAATTTTTTTGTGGTTAAATCTGACCAAATGGACCCCACATGAGGGTATTTTGGTCATTTTACTCTCATATGGGGTCCATTTGGTCAGATTTAACCACAAAAATACCATCATGTGGGGTCCATTTGGTATGATTTAACCACAAAAATTAACTGAGTTAGGGCTAAAGGGCATAACTTGCAAGAGTTTGCAAACATCAACTACGTTTTCTGTAATTATTGAAGACAAAGGACACAGTTTGCAATAAGTGACATACATAAAGGACGATTTTTGTAATGTATTCTTGAATCTATCTGTTGACTGGTATTGACTTCTTGGAGTTTGGTCGGACCTTTTGAAGGTGATTTTGGTTTTGTTTTTGGGTTTTGTTAAGATAGATTGAAGATGATGAACAAGGTGTTTACGGATCAGAAACTCTGCTCTGATACCATGTTGTTTGGTATGGAGAATAATCTCAGATTTGGTTTAAATTGTATTGAAAATTTGTATTCTACTCAAAATAGGGTTACACAAAGATGGTGTTTATATAGAACACCATATTACACACTAGCCCCTATACTATCTGTTTCCTTCTTTCCGACAAAAGTAAGAGACTCAAATTGAGGTATTAATGTATTATATAAAGTAAAGTTAGTGTAAAAAGTTTAGAGTTAGAATTTTGATACTTAATCAATTAAATAATGCAAAAATCAATGATTAATCATTTAAAAAAATATTTTTCAGTATATTGAAAGATAGGTCAAGAGTTAGCTATAAAGTTCAAATATACTAAAAAGTGTAAAAAATCATAAAACACTGTAATGTCAACCATAAAACACATCAAAAACTCACAAATAACATGAGGATTACAAAAACATTATATCTCTGAGTTTTGTGTTGTGTTTTGGATGATAAGGCTCGGATTATGTAATACCAAACATTATAGTATTTTATGTTACTTAGCATGTTTGTTTTATATTCATAGTTCTACGATGGTTTGTTTAAAGTTTTGAAGGACTATTAAGGGTTGAATATAGTGTTTTAGTAATTTTCACTCTGTTATTTATGAGTTTTAGGTATGTTTTATGGCTGAAATTATAGTGTTTTATAAGTTTTTACCCTTTTTAGCAAATTTATACTTTGTAGACAAACCCATATTTGAAAGATAAATAAAAAAATAATGATTGAAATGGAAATGTTGGTTTATGTTTTAGCCTGTTGTTTTCATGTCGGCATGTTTATTCTAGTACGTATCACGCATACCATGCATACATCTTTATTATATTATATACATCTATGATTTTGAAGCACATCCAGTTAAATCATGTCAATCTAATTATCATTGAAGGGTCACCTCAGATAGAACGTCCTGGAAATCTAAAGATAAAGTGGTTTCTTTCAACTGATCCAGAACAATATTTGATGAAGAAAAATAACACACGTGTATATGCGTTATACATTATACGATCATATAATTATGAACTTAAATATCGATTAGAGAAAATAATACAATATAAGTTGAGAAATAGTTATACAAATGAATACAATATGTGAGTACATTACTGACTAGCAGAGAAATTTATGCAATATAAATTAGTTTTCATTTATTATTTTAGATTATATACAACCATGTTAGTTTATTAATAAACTACGCTAAATTAACCCTACGTTTCTGGGTGGTCTATAGTCAGCACTTTGAACAAGTTATATATATGGAAACAATCAAACATATAAACCTATTTAATAAATAACTAAAAAAGCATGTTGTGATTATTAGTAATTTCATGCTCTCTTAAAGAACCTTCACAATAGATATATGACAAAACAAATAAAAATACATAAAAACATACGGAAAAACAAAACACTCAGAGCATACATGTTTGATTGTTTCTCATTTGGATGACCATTTAGTAGGCGTTGGGGTGTGCTTTAACTTCATTGATGTTAAAAGTGACATGACAAGTTAACATTTCTTTCAAACCACTTCATCCTCATAGTAAGAGGTGTTAAAACCTTCCTTGGTTAACATGTTAAGTTAGATAAAAAGTATAAGATATTAATGCTATTTATTAATGTTTATTTTAGCTAAAAAGTTAATGAAATGGTATTATTATTATTTATTTATTTTGTATTTAATTTAAATATTTAATTAAAAAATGGTGGGTGAGTAAGAGTTAACAAGGTTAAACCATTTCCTTATGAGAAGGTGGAGTAAAAAGGGTAAAACCGGTGATTAAAGTATACCCTATGACCTTACAGAAATTTCAATATACAAGTGTTGGTTGTTTTATAGATGAAGGTCTTATGTGGAGTCATTGTCATGAATTGTCGTTACACTTCGATGAAAAATGATTCACTCTTTAGTTTTCAAATTACATACCTAGCACTTATTTATCAGTAAATTAAGCATTTCATTATATTAGTATTATTAAAAGAAACATAAATTAATTAATCCACCCTTCAAATACTGGTCAATGTCATTGATTCTCTCACTCGCCCCTCCCTTTACCACCACCTTTGGACCACCACAGTTACCCTCAATCTCCTATCCTTTCCTTTCTCTTTATCCTATTATCACCATAAGACGAAATCTACAACCACCTTTGTAACACCCCAAAATGCGTAAATGCTATAATACCGTTTTATTTAATTAGAAAGTTACTAAAACACCTTAGTATGAATAAGATAACTAATAGAAATTAACCCAGTTATTCTAATTTAATCTTTAACCTAAAATAGAAGTTAAATTGTAAATGAAATAATATGTGAACAATTAGGAGGGATTAAATGTGAACTTTGGCAAACTTAATAAAAGAAAAATAAAGTGTAGGAATTTTGTGTGTGTGTCGAGATATAAGAGGGAGACAAGAAGAAAACTCTTCTCCCTCAGCTAACAACAAGGATTCAACAAATTGAAGGTGTTCTAAGGATGAAATCAAATGCATGAAATAAGATTCTTGATCATCTAAGTATTCTTAACATAAGGTAAGTTGAATTTTATGATTTGGTGATCTTGAATGAAGTGAGTTGCAATCAATCCACAAGTTCATGTGAAATTAGTATGATTATGAGGTGGAAGTACCACATAGAACATGAATTATGCATGAATTTGGCTATCTTGGTGATTTAATAGTGAAAACCCACTTGAAATAGTAGTATTATGAGTTTGATGATGAAACATGTGCAAACTAGTGTAATGTTAATGTCCGTAGTTGCATATAGTGGTTTTGTGTTAGATGAATTTTACAATGAAGATTATGCAAGTTTAGTTAATTTTGATGATCGATGGTATAAACTAGTAAAAATAATGCATAGGATACTTGTACATTGTGCCTTGTTAGTGTTACGCACACCAATTGCTTAATGAAATGCCTTAAAAATGATCTCATGTGATTAGGATGCTAAATGGTTAGAATTGGTGAAATGATGATTGTTAACTAAATTGTATTAAGAAAGGAATGGAATGATGATATGAGATTTAAGTATGTTGATTTTAAATTTGTAGGAGTTAAAGAGGAAGAGACGAGCCATTCCGGGTCACAAGCAAGGCAATACAAAGGTAAGTTCTTTCACTTACAAGTTATAGTAGTTTATAGAAATTCATTTGTTCATTACATGTACTTAGGTTGGTATTTTGATGAAGTTTAAATACATGAAGGTCCTAATCGTATAAATGGGTCGAATAAGTGAAAATGTATAAGCAAAGGAATTGGATAATGGTGTTGAGACCGATTATGGATGGTTGAAGGGTTGGACATCAAAACCCAATTGGAAAAATGATTCTATGGATGTGAACGCAAGGATGGTACTCGTAAGAAATGGAAATTTATATTTCATGTTTGTTGAATAGTTTATAATTAATTCGTATGTTATGGTTGTAGGTAAGTCGTCATGTTAGTTGGCGCCGAGCTTGGAGCGAACACATCACCCGTATCAAACACTTCTGCATTGTCATGGTCAAAACGATTCAAAACATTTTGGTGTCATATCTTAAGTTTAGTAGTATATTTGTAAATTTATCTTAGACTTATTGTTTTGGTGTTTTGATGTTAGCAAACTCTCATAACTATGTTTGGATTTTTATAAATGTCGACTAAATCTTTCCATTAGTAAAAAGGTTGTTAACTTGGTATGAAAGTTGTAAAAATTTACGTCATTTTAAACATTTTGACTCGTGTAATGAATGGGCGTTACACCTTTCATTATCAACCAGCATTGCATCACACTACTTCTTCATTATCCATCCATGTTTAGGGTTTGATTTGGACATTTACATAACACAGTTTTGTTTGTATATATGTTTATGTTTGCAGGCCATAAATCTATTAGATCAAATTAACTTAATCAAGAGTTAGAAGTTTTGATATACATGATTAAGATGACGAAAGGTGTAGGATCGATTTTCGATATCCGATCTACACTTACTATTGTGTGAACATGTACGTATCAATTGTGAGCGGAACCCATAGTGATATGTAACCAATCAATACACAAACAATCAATAAACATAGGTCCATTCATGAATAAACATCATACAGGCTTTAGATCTAAGATGAACATACACGAAAAAACACACAATAGGTGAAAGCTCTAGAAAAGTGTAGAAGAAGTGTCTAAACAAACTTGCAAAATGCCTGTTTATACCCTAACTTTCTAAACAAAGTCATGAGTTTATTTTAATCCCGAAATGAACTCTCCCTTTTGCAAGTACCTCTTTTTTCCACCTTTTACATAAATAACCCCTTCAAAACATAAATTGACAAAAAAGAAAAACATTACAGACTTCTGACCGACAAGCTATCTACCAACTATAGACATTTTGCTTCTACAGACTCCCCCTTGGATATAGCAGGTGGATGTCAGCTTCAGTTTTCACACCTAGTTCGTCTTCTAGTCACTCCTAGCATAAATGTTAAATGCAAAACAAATTCGAACAACTCGCTGAAATTTCAAAGCCTACTCCATATCCCTTATGTCAAACAAAACAAACCTCATGTAAAGTTGTTCAATATCTTTCTTTGACATGTTCAAAATCCAGATCAGATCAAATATTTTCACCGTCCGATTATCTTTAGCCAATACAATCACTGTTTCACCAGTACGGTGTTCATAATACCACCACCTCATTTATTCATAGAAAATATGTTCCATTTTCCTGAATGGCATCTTCTTCATTGTGAGTGGACGTTTGTACTTCATAATCACATATGGTTTTCCTATAAACAGTTGGATGTTGTGGCTGCAAATTCCTAAATTTTATCCAACATTCTTACTTTAATTGTCTTTTGAGGTATTCTACCATTCCATCATTTTGGATCATCTTCTTGGTGGATAAAGCACATACGTCTTGTAAACTTTTAAATTCATGCGGCCATTTGAAGTATTGAATGCCATCAAAACGCTTTGCGGCAAAACATCTTAAATCTTAAAAATGAGCCCAACTAATGATATTTTTGGTCGGTATGTGCTTGTGTTTATCAAGATAGTGACATTTTTGCACAACCGATTTAGGTATATCACTTTTCTTGATTTTCCTCAACCATGAAAATCTAAGGTATTCTAACTCTTCATGTTCAGCTTTTTGTTCAACTTTTTCTTTAGCTTCTTGAGATTTTAACTTTATATTAGCTTTCTTTACAACATCTTCACCAAATAACAGTCATCCTGACATATCTAGGTATTCTTCTTCGGTTATATCTTCAATTTCCACTTCATCAACATCAAACTCTTTATCTGGCTAAAAACCAGTTGGCTTCTTAGCTAGAATGTCGCTGATTATGTCGCAACCCCCGACCCCTACCCCGGGAGCGGGAGCCGCGAACAAGCAGCTGGTGGTATCGGTGTTTTATTAATTTGGCAGCGGAAATGAGACATCAGGATCGTAGTTAGGAAATTAAATTCAGAGTTTCAAAACACCGAACTTTTATAATAAACAAATGGGATAAAACCCATGTTTCATTCACAATACATTATAGGGATAAACCCTAATTATTGAAAACATAATCTTCTTTTAATTAGGTAACTTTTATAGCCACTTTCTTTAAGCATTCAGTGCTCCACAGCTGGCTTCGCTTCATATAGCTTCACATTAAGTTACCTGAAATGCGTTTTAAAAAGATTTTATCAGCAAGAAATACTGGCGGGTGCATCCCAGTTTAATCAAAATAAACTTTTATAACTTTACAGTATTGAGAGCGATTACAATGTTTATATCTACCAAATTACTCATTCATTAATTTTCATGTTGGTAGTTCCATGACTGTGGTAATATTACTATTGGCTAACTCTTTGTCCAATAGTAACGCTTGACAAATGCATACAAAACCCCACATACCGGCAGCAATTATAGAATACAAAGACTCAATCACTGTTAAGTATAATTGAAAACATTTGAGATTTTGTAACACAGTTTGGTAGAAAAAAAGAATGACTCACGTTGCAGACTTATGTATTTCTACAGCTTCCTGTTGATTTTCGTGATTATTTTCTATTAAAAACATACAATGCACATGTGTTAGTAAGATAACCCAAATCACATTAGCCATACAACACGAGACAGAACCCCAACGAACTTAGTCAGGCAGAGCCTCGACATACATTACGGGGCCCTAGATCAATCGGGTAGGGTAACAAATTAGCGATCGGGGTTTAAATATTTACAACGGTGCAGAGCTTCGTGTTTTAGGGGTATAATACCGAGCTATTATAATTTCACTATAGGGACAGAGAGAAAGAAATTGATGAACGAATTTGAAATGCTGCATCTCTGCTCCTTTTATAGCTGAATTCGGGGTCTGTCGCGCCCCGGGACTCCCCTCCCTTCTCCTTGTCGCACCCCGCGAGAGACCCCGAGCTACGGCTAGGGTGGTTGGGTGTCATGTAGCTTTGCCTGATGTCAAGACACGTGGCATAATGGGGTGTCCGGCACGAAATGTGTCGCGCCCTGTGAGACACAAGGATGTGTCGGTCGTGGCCCGCGAGCGAGTAATAATTAAGATTTTGTTTGTATTTAATAAAAATTAAAGTCATACGGGTCCGATTATCGTATACGAGGTGTATTTAGGGTATTTTTCGAGGGTTGTTATAGATTACCACCTCTGACTCATTTAGCTGGAATAATTTAGCAATTAACTCCTTTGACATACAGTCAATTTCACCTCCTTCCTCCACATCATCGGCTTATATAAATCCTTCAATAGCTCCCTTTTCATTGCTATAAAAGATCTTACCAGCTTTCAACATAGAAACTAATGCCCCTTCCTTATTGTTTGAAGTGTCAGCTACCACCACTTTGTTTCCACCACCAGAATCCCCCTTAGTAGATACAATGCCACCTGATGTACTAGTTGTGGTAGCACCAAATTGACCTTGATGCTCAACACCTGAAGCTGAAGGATCATCATCATGATCACTAATAGCCTATGTATATATAGAAAGTATATTAACTCTTCATATCTCTCGTATTCTATTGTGACTCTCACAAATTAGGAGATTGTAGTTATATTATATATATAGTGAAGGAATAGAGAGGCAGATGGCAACAATTCTAAATATCACAATTACATTCTTCATGGTATCATGCTATGCCCTACCCTAGCCGCCAAAATCTTTATATCTTATTCCCTACGATTCTACTCCTCATCGCATATTCTTTAATCATATACCATGGAGTCCGAGATACAACCAGCCGTTATGGTTTCAAACATCAAGAGCTTCATTCCAATTACTTTTGAAATGAAAATTGGGCATACATCTTTGTTCAAGCTCTTCAAGATCCATTGCCGAGCATTTCTCATGCCTGACTACCTATCAACAAAACCTCCTGTCACCGCAACATCTTCCTCCGAGACTGCGGATTCTGACGGAACACCAAAATCGCCTCCAATTGAAGACCAGTGGGATCACTTGGATGCTATAGTGCTACAGTAGATTTATAACACCATATCCAACTATTTATTACACATAATTCTTCAGCCAGATACCACTGCCCACAAAGCTTAGATAGCCCTTGAGAACATCTTTCAAGACAACAATGGATCCCGTGCTATTCATCTACTTCAAAAGTTCTCGAACACACATCTCGATGGCTTCCCCAATGTTTGTTCTTACTGTCAACAACTAAACGTTTGCGTTGATCCGTTGGCGAATGTCGGTGCTACGGTTGATAATTAAAGGTTAGTTCTCCAACTAATTACTGGTCTTAATGAGCAATACGAAGGAATTGTTACCATCCTTCAACAAACTAAACCTCTTCCCAGCTTTTATGAAGCACGCTCCAAGATAATGATGGTTGAAACGCAGAAGGCGGAAAAAGCTCTTTATGCCGCATAAAACGTTGGTACTGCCTATTAGAGGTATTTTTATGGCTCAGGATCCTTAGGTCTCAAGATGCTTTAGTATCCTGATAGAGTTGAGGATCTTGAGTTCAGGTGCTACTACCTTTGCTTTGTCTCTCCTTTTTATTATTCGTAGGAATCTTCGAGACCAACGATTCTATAAATAGGACTTCCTGTATAATCACAGAAGAAGTTATTAGAAATGAGTTGAAGACGTGTACAAGACCCATAACAATCATTTACCAAGTCGTCTGAAGATCCCGGATTTAGCATAGACTTAGTTAGGATTCATTTTAGCTTATGTATTATATATTGAGTAGCTTGCCGACTTAGAATTCACCTGGCACTCACACAATTCAATGTAACACATAGCATTTGATCAAGCAGCTCCACCATTGTACTCTCTTTCGAATTATTAATAAGATTAGAGCTAGGTGGTTTCCAGCTCTCGGGTTTTTTGTGTCGTTGAGCATCTCTCGAAGATATCAAGGGATTTTCCCTATAACATATCTCGTATGTTCATCACTAGTTACTGTTTACTTCCATTACACATTCACTTTTGATAAATCAATTCGCATTCACTACTTACAAATCTGTTTTCCAAACTGGTAATCCTAAGTTCATTCCAGGGATCCCGAGATTTAAACTTGTTATTCCGAAGACCACAGACCCTCACATTCATAATTCGGTTACTAAATTGATCTTGTAAATTTTTTACCAAAACAATTTGGCGCCCACCGTGTGGCAAGTGGTGCTTTTCATCATCAAACATTTCTTGAAATTTATGTTGAACATTTTCTTTCGAAACTATTCATGAAAATGGCTTCTCAATCCTAATCAACTTCATCCTCTATCACCTCTTCAACCTCTGGAGTGAATAATCCACTTCCTCCACAACCAACGAATCAGAGAAAAACCACTTCTGCTGGACTCGCCTCTTCTGGATCCAGGATACCCGCTGGAGGATCAATGCTTGCTTCGAATGATGAGATCATATCAATGTTCACTCAAGTGAAACAACAAATGAAATGTAAACAAGAAACCACCAGGAAAATTTCCTACCTATGCAACCAGGAACAACAACAGCCGACCCAATTCCATCTGCCAGGATCTCAACTAGCAAGGATCCTGGAATCACTCCGGGATCGTTCTCTCATAATCTCAACATCGGTAACACTATCGGTAACCATTCTTTGAATACTAATGAATTCATACAGGATACAGGTATCAGCCTAGAAATGGCCAAAGAATTAAGAAATTAAAAGAGACGATCTCCAATGTACCAGGGATGGTCCACCCATACTAGAGGTATCTCTAAGTAGTCATAGGATCTCCATATTCGCCCATCTTTTATGAGATGTAGAGATCCCCAAGTGGTTCTAGAGTTCCAAGATGAAATTCTATGATGGAACCTCTGATCCCGAGGAGCACATGACCAGTATAGAGAGATAATGGTGATTGCCTTTGATAGCCTTGATTTGCTGAATTGCCATAGCGGAAGTTAGGGTGGTTTCTCAACCCCGGGTGGTATGTGTTAGAATTCATTACAATTACTACAGACATCATATACTCGATTAGTAGTTTGAACTCCTTCATTGTTTATAGCATGTACTTGTGGTCTTGTAATAACATGCCTTGCTTTTCTTGAAGATTGTGCCTTCCTCTTCGATATTACCAACATTTGTTCCCACAATTCCCAATCATCTTGCTCATAATTAGTACCAAACGTACCGTTAGTAATGGACATCAAATCACGAGCATCTTCCGATGTCAACCCCTCATGAAAAGCATTCAATAATTTCCATAGGTCAATATCATGATGAGGACAATTTTTAATCATCATTTTGAACCTCTCAAATGCTTCATGAAACATCTCACCCGACTGTTGTTGAAAGCTTCGTAGAGTCCGTCTTGCATCATTAGTCTTTCGAGCGGTAAAGAACTCTTCCGAGAATCGTTATTGCATTTCAGCCCACGGGTAGATAGAGGCGGAAGGCAAAGTATAATACCACCTCTTTGCTTTATCTTCCAAAGAAAACTGGAAAAGTACCAATTTGACATCGTCGGAAGAAAAATCTTGGCCTCCAATAGTGTTGCAAATAGAGTCATAAGCTTGTAAATGAAAGTATGGTTCTTACGGCTAACCCCTTATACTTAGGCAAACTTTGGAGTGAATTGGTCCTTACTTCGAATGTTATGCCCTCGTGATTTTGAGGAATCACCACAGAAGAAGGGTTATTAGTAATTATTGGTTTGAAATAAGCTTCAACTCTCCTCACTACCTCACGATTATGCCTCCTTGGAACGCCCAATGGTACTCTCGGTGGTAAACCCGCTTGCCTTGGCATTTGCCTTTGATGTGGATATGGTTGAGGTGGTTGTTGCGGAATTTGTTGAGGAATCTATTGTTGAGTCATCTGTCTTTGAAACGGTTGTCTTTGTGTAACTTGCGGTCTAGAAAAGTCTTGTTGAACATGATCCGCTGGTTTTCTTTGTGCATATGCAAACCCACCTTGAGTTCCTGTTTTTTCCCATCACCCCCAATTGCATATTCTTCATCATACCCATCATATTCGTCTTCATAACCATCATCATACCCATCATGTTGCGCCCCCATAAACTAGGGATGAGCATTTGGTACTAGGTACTAGTACCGAATTTCCCGTACCAATTTTTTTTGGTGCCGATACCGGTACCCACTCTTTAGAATTTTCGGTATCGGTACTGGTTCAGTATAGTACCTGTAAAATACTAAATTTTACATTCAAATACCGGTTCGGTACTGGTACCCAGTTTTGACGAATTTCGATACCGATATTTTCATTACCGGTTCGGTACGGTACCGGTACCACGCTTAATTCTACCATAAACGACATGGGTGGAGGTTGTTGAAACGAAGGTGGTCGACTTTGTTGGGATGATGATTGACCATGAGCAGGGAAAAAATGGCTAAAGGGTGGGATATTCAATGAAGGTTAGAAACTAAATGTATTTGGTGTGGGTGTACTCTTGGAAATCGTGGTACCAGATGTTTTAACCTCACTAGATGTAGGAATTGTTGCAGGCGTTGGAGGAGGTGTGGTTGGTACTGATTCACCAGAGGATGGAACTGATGGATCCATTGTTCTACTTGGTATACTAGGAGATCCAACAATTTTATTCTCCCGGTGAAGAACTCAGTTCCGGCTGATTGTTCGTTCAATTTCAGGATCAAAGGCTAATGGTGAAGACTTGTGAGAACCTCAAGTATGCATACACCTATAGGTACCTGCACATTAACACAACTAGTGTAAATCTGACAAATAACAAGCACAACTAGCAAAGAAAATACACGTTGCTCACAACTCTGCGGCAACAATGCCAAAATTTGACGTGAGGTCGAAGTCCCCCTCAAAGATAATCCCAATTATACTAAATAGCTAGTGGTAAATGGGTATCAAACACAGGAAGTTTGTGGAAAATGTGTTCACTAAAGTAATAGTACTTTAACTAGAGAAGAAAGTAAAATGTGTAAAGGTAAATCTTTGAATTGGGTTTGTTGATTTTTAGAACTAGAAACTAAATTTGCAAGTAAACGAGGATTTGTAAACAATTAGGAGAAAAGGTGTTCCTATCGGGTTTCAGGTTTTAGGCAAACTACAAATGTTAATATTCAACTGGAAAGAACCACATAGACATGGCTTGTGTGTCTGCAATTGCTTGTCATAAAAAGGCACAAAGTACTCGGATGACTAGAATGCAAGGTTATCACCCAATGATCAATTAACATAGCCAACCCAAATCCCTCCCATAAAATCTCGATTGCCAACGACACCAAGAACGTATGGTTCGGAATATAGATCAAACAATATTAACAAATTACAAACAATCACACATACACCATAGTAATGCTAAACATCAAATGGTTAGATTAATATTCCAGAACTTAAAGATCATTAACATAGTTGTTTACCAAAAAACCTTACATCCGAGATGAACACAAAGAAAACTAGCCACTCATTGTTTGGATGATCACCCGAACATCAAATCCGTAATCCATAAATGATAAAGCTTGAATTCTTGCTTAGAAATCACCCAACAATGGTTTTTCAATCCTAATGTTCGCCCCTCACCAGATCTAGATCGAAACTATGAAAAAGATAATGAAAAGTCACAAAGGAGAATAAGTTTTAAAGCCAAAATATGAATTTGCGGTTGCACTCCACCGTAGGCTACGGTGGCACTGTAGCTTACGGTGCCCCAAATGTCCAGGTCTCCTTTTACGGTATGTTTTCTCTGCCCATGGTGGATGATAAGGTAACAGTCAAATATCCAGATCCCCTTTTACAGTAGTGGCGTAGGCTACAGTGGAAGCTGCTAAAATCTTTAATATTCATTTTTTCACCATTCTTCTCCGATCTCTTCTCCGATCTTTTCCATGCATCATTTTTACACTTGCTAAGCTCTTTTAACCTGGCATAACACAACTTACCATAGTCATCCAATTCAAATTAAGAAATCAAGCACACAATTTTCTTTATATTTAGATCAATTAAAGGTCTCCCTATGGTCCACCCGTCAAAAGGCCATCTCTTTCGATGAATATGATAGGGATAATGTGAAGGATCTTCATCATGATAGTTTGGTAAATTATTTATATGTAGCTAACCATGTTGTGCATAGGATCCTGATAGGCGGAGGAATCTTAGTGAATAAAATCCAGCTAGAGACACTAAAGAGGGTGAATATCCCTAAGTCAGAGATCATAACTAAATACTCAGCTTAGTGGGATTTAGTGGAGTAGTTAAAAGCACAGTGGGAGAGATCAAGCTACGAGTCCACATTAATGGAGTGAATTCTATTAAAAAATTATCTTTTGACTCCCTATCTTGTTATAATATTGTCTTAAGTAAACCATGGATTCATGACATGAAAGTTGTGCCCTCAACATATCATCAATATGTAAAGCTTCCAACTCCTTGGGGGTAGTGAAGATAGAAAGCGACCAACAAGAAACCAAAGATTGTCACACTTCGTCAATGAATGTTTCTGCGAAGACAACACAAGCATAGCAATCAAGGAAGAAAGCCAAAGACGTCTTAGAATGTTAACCTTTCCCATTGCCACCAATAGATTCAATGGTAGATGCCACAACAGGTCATGAAATGTTAACCTTCATGGACGCTTCATCGGGATTCCAACAAATCCAGATGGAACCATCGGATCAGGAAGATATCACCTTCATGACCCCCAACATGTATATATTGTTATTCTGTTATGCCCTTTGGTTTAAAGAATGCAAGTGCAACATATTAGATGCTAGTAAACATGAGGTTCAAGGATAAGCTGGGGGATACGATGGAAGTATACATAGAGGACATGTTAGTGAAGTCAAAGAAAGCTGAAGACCATCATAGGGATGTTAAGGATGCATTTGATATCATGGACCAGTACAACATGAAGCTTAATACTTCTAAATGTCACTTTAGAGAGGGGGCAAGAAAATTCCTAGGCTACATGGTGACCAAGAGAGGCATAGAAGCAAGCCAGACCAAATGAAAGAACTTTTGAATACAGGATCCTCAGCTCATACGAAGGATGTCCAGATACTGACATGAAGGATAACAACTTTAAAAAGGTTCATCTCAAGATCCTCAAAAATATGCAAGGAGTTCTATGACGTAATTAGGAAAAATAAGAGGATCGAGTGGAACGAGAAACATGAGGAAGCACTTCAAGACCTGAAGAAGTATCTGTCTTCAGCACCATTGTTAATGAGGCCGGAAAAAGGAGAATTGTTATCCTTGTACTTGACAATATCCCAACATGTTGTGAATGAAGTATTGGTCAAGGACCATGAAGGTCAGCAAAATCCAATGTACTATGTTAGTAAAAGTTTGCTTGATGCCGAAACCAGATACTCTTACATCGAAAAACTTATTTTAGCTTTAATTATGGCATCCACTAAACTAAGCCATTACTTTGAAACTCATAAGATACATGTTAAAACTAATTATCCATTAAATTTTATCCTTAGGAAGCCAGAAATGTCAGGTAGAATGGCTAAATGGTCTGTGAAACTTAGTGCATATGATTTAGTCTTTCATCCTTAGGAAGCCAAACATGTCAGGTAGAATGGCTAAATGGTCTGTGAAGCTTAGTGCATATGATTTAGTCTTTCATCCTTAGGAAGCCAGAAATGTCAGGTAGAATGGCTAAATGGTCTGTGAAGCTTAGTGCATATGATTTAGTCTATGAACCTAGGACAGTAATAAAATCACATGCTTTAACTGACTTTGTGGCTGATTTCAGTAAAGATATCCAGTTACAAGCTGACTTAGAAGTACAAGAACTGGAAGAAACAAAATAATTTTGGATTATATATATTGATGGTGCATCTAATGTAATAGGAACATGATTAGGAATCATACTGAAATAGCCACAAGGGGGCATAATACCCCAATCCATTAGTTGTGATTTTCAGGCTACTAATAATGAAGCAGAATATGAGGATTTGATTGCAGGATTACAATTGGCTAAGGATATGAAAACTAGGTATCTTCGGGTATATGTGGATCCATTATTACTTCCTAATCATTTTATTGGCTCTTATGCAGCAAAAAGTGAAACGTTAGCTCAGTATCTTGAAATACTTAAAACTTTATCTTTAAAATTCAAAATGTTTAGTGTTACAGAAGTACGTTATGGCACAGGATGGAACTCACTATGATTTCCATGCGTTGAATTTTATAATTACGTGTGCACCAATGATTACTTGATTCATCGCATAGTTCGCATAGTTCATACTGTTGAGTGCAGGTCAAAGAAACACAAAAATCATAGACTACTCAGTAAGCAAATCAATGTTTCATGGACAAGCAAACAAATCACCTTTCATAGATAACAAGTTCATAAAAGAAATACCCCATTGTTTTACTAATTGAATGAAAGTACAAGTTCGAGGGAAAATAAACTGAATAAAACATATCTGAAAAATAGTAGGTGTTACTAATTGTTCAGTTGTATTGATGGTTCGGGAATCTTGGTTCACAATGGGTAGGAGCAGTAGTAGACTGAACGGGTACGACTGGTTGGTTGGTATTAGGTCCAAGAGTCACACACAAGTATTCGCTAGGTATCAAACTTACCACATCTGGTACACAGGCAGCAGACTATATGAGTAGGGTAGTGATACCTACAGGTGTTGCATATTGGAAGGTTTCCTATATATGTCCTTATGGTGGCAGCATGGGCTACTTGGGTTGTAGGTGTTTGTTGAGCTATGACAACTACTTGGGTTATAGGAGTGGTTGGGATGGCCACAGTATCATGATTGGATTTAAGCTTCTCAGTCTTTCGAGAGGTTTCAGCTTTTCAACCCTTGGTTGTTTCAGTAACGGCATTGATATTTCCCATCTTATCACCCTTCCTGGTGAGGTTTCCGGCCTTAACATGGTTATCAGTGAGGGTAGCAGCTAAATGAATGGCTTCTTTAACAGTAGCAGGTTGGCTTCCCCATACAACGTCTTGGATCTCCATAAGCAAACCACCCGTGTACTTTTCAATGGCTCTAGAAACATGGGTGCCCATGCTAGGCACAAGAATACTCAGTTCTAGAAATGTCACACCCCGATATTTCCACGTATTACCGGTGGGTCCGGTGGGGAGTATCGTGACGTAGTTGATATCATCATAGACAATTAATCACAGTTCAATGCACAGTGGAAGTCTAAAGTAAAAATATTACAAACCGAATGAAAGTAACATAAAGTATTACAACGGAATGTAAAGAGATCCACAGGCGGACCAAAATGTAAACATAATTATTGTTCAATAGATTTTTAAACATCTAAATCTTGCAAGACTCTTTATTCGATGCTAGGAGTAGCCAGCCCATTTCGCTTAGTACCTGCACTTAGCCTTTTTGAAAAATAAGTCAGTTTACACTGGTAAATACAATTAACCGACTCTTTTGAAAAGTGTTTATAAAAATTTGATTTAATGCACAAGGCATAAATATCCTTTTATAACTTGGGATAATTATTTAAAAACAATATTGTAAAAGAATTATATGTTTGTTATACATTTAGTAGCCCGGGTTGAAACCGGGTTAAAGATTAATAGACACACCACATAATATAACCTACGACGAGTTATTCTCGAACAAGCAGGTATATTATTTTAAATACGCACCGGCAGGTGTATGCCTACACCCCGTGCTTAAGTCGTGGCCATTTCAATGAATAAGCCGAGGGTATCCAGTGCATGGTCATTAACCCCCCCAAAGGCTTAAAACAAACAAAACAGATTAAACGGGTTATCTCAATGATTTAACCTTCATATGATTAAAGCTTCAATACCCGACCAAGCGGTATTTTATATACCGTACCCCAAGCCCGTATAAGGGAAAATAAGTTAAAAGTATTTACCTAAGCAAAAATATAAATTTATTCCCAGCCGTAAATCAATCAAGCAAGTAGAAATAGCTTTTACCGGGCTCCTAATCTGGAACGAAGGTTTTTAATAACCTATTAGAATCCTAACGTGTCTCATTTAAGTCTTAACTTACACCGGTTAGTTTTATGGAAAAGTATACGATTCAAAACGCAAGATTAAGCGAATACCGGATTAGAATGTGACTTAGACCCTACAAGTATGAAGACTTGTATAATATGGGTAAACTAAACATATTCTGGATTTTGAGATAAAAATGATAAGGTTTGACCCGTTTCGGTCAATTTATGCAAACAAGTCACATAAACCGCACCGAACGCGAAAAATGCATAACGGGTAACCAAATGAGTCATGAACAGGTTCCCTAAGTTAATATGCTTAAAATGTGTTATGATATCAGTAGGATACCTTCCATTATGCCCAAAACGAATTTAAAATCAATTTAAGCCCCGTAGGGTATTTTGGTTATTTTAAGGATTATAAAAGAGGTTAAATGACAATCTGAGGTTCTGGTCTAAAATGATCAGTAAAAATATTTATTTTAGTAGGTTATATCAGAAAGATATTAAACTTATGTGAAATTTATCATATATGGCCAAACTATGCACCGTATGGGCATTTTGGTCATTTCACATAAGCTTTAAGGGTCAAATTTGGAAATCTGAGTTCAAAACTTTTACTTACTGTTAATGTATCAAAATTTACTTAAAACATCAGTAGGTAATGGATCTTAAATGTTAAACATAGTTTTAACCCATACTATGTGTTTAAAACGCGTAAAAAGTCGGTTTTAGGCGATTTTCGGGTGATATAAGAAAAGCTGAGGGTTTTATTAGTCCAGAAGGCTTAAAATATTTTATTTAACATATGAAATCAGTAGAAAAAGATTTGGTATTAAAATGTTATGTAAAACTCATTTTATTGGTAAAAAGGGTATAACCGTCAATTACCGAATCAAAGCAAGAACCCCATGTTATGATCAGTTTAAAAATAAATAAAAATCTTCAAAAATTCCAAAATATTATATTACATCAGTGGGTAAAAATTTTGGAGTCGAAATTTGGGTTTAAATAGGCCTTATGCTAAAAATGCCGTTTAATTAACAAAAAGCTTTCAAATTACGATATTGAGCATAACTCCTAACTTAAACCTCAAACTGATGTCAAATTTTTAGGACATGTTTATAAATCAGTAATAAAGGTTTTTGTCATCTTACATTTTCAAAAATCTCATTTTAATATCAAAAGGGCATAACGGTCAACATTTAAGCAATTAACGGAAACATGCAAATGAATCGGATTAATAAGGAACCACGTAGTATAACCTCAGAGGGTTTTACTAACATATATTATGGTCCTAAAGGAACCTTAAGGCATATCTAAAACAAGCTAAATCGGGTCAGAACTTAAAGTCAAAGCAAAAGTCTTCTTTTGAGACTTTTGGTTCCGAACCGAGCCGAGCCTAAACTCAGAATTGTCGGGTTGAACATGCTTAGACATGTTCTTACATTAATTACCAAGTTATATTAGTGTTAAAACAGGTGCCATAACCTCTGCATTGTTAGTTATGAGTTTATTTGCAAAATAGCTTTCTGTTGACTTTTTAATATTAAGTTTGACCCGATAATTTACCAAGTTAGGGTGGAAATCAGAGGGTGCCCTTTTAATGGTTTATTACCCACATAATTACCAACTCATAGCCACGTTTAATTCGAAAAATGACTGGACCATTAGTGATTAATCACTAAGTCAAAGCTTAAATACGACGACTTTGACTTTTGGTCATTTAACTAATAAAACTTGAACTAGAGAGGTTAAGAATGCTTATTGAAGTACTTAGCACGATTAATGATCCTTAGAAAATGACCTTGAGCTCCAGGAGGCTCCCAAGAGTGAGTTATGAATAAATTTTGAGAATGTGCCATGAACTAGCAAACAACAAGAGCTTATATAGCCAAATATAATTCACAAGATCACTCCACATGAGTCTACAACTGATTCCTGATGATTCCAGGTGTCCCCTATGCATGTAATACTGTTGGCTCAACTCCTGGATTCGAAAAATGGCATGCAAAGGCGGTGTAACCTGACTAACCTGCAGCTGTGCAGTTTTGGCTGTAACTGGCACTTCCTCGCGGCCCGCGTAAGACATAGGGAAGTCTTACGCGGCCCGCGTCAACCTTCAAAACCGGAAAAATGTTTTAAACTTTGCACTTTCAGTCCCTGGTCCATTTTAACTTTGTTTTTCTTTCATTTATTGCATTTTAGACCTCCATGGTTAACTTTTAAGGACCTTGGCTCATAAACTAACTCCGTTAAGCTCCCGGTTAGTCGTACGCTCACCCGAAAAGTCTTGTTTACTTCAAAACTCCACAAAATTAATATCCAACATTCTTGAAGCGAAATATACAATTATTACAATGTTCTTGGGATCGTTAAAAGGTCACTCAGAGGTTACTTTCAACATGTTGACACTTTTAACTCCTATGTTTCATAAGATCCTTATTTTGAGCACAAACGACTTTCTAGGTTCGATAAATTATTCGTTAAAGAATACAAACGTCGTGTGAGGTCAATCAGAGGCACAAGAATGGTATGTTGACACTTTGGATCCCTTTTATTAACATATTTACATTGTTTGACAATTTTAGTCCCTTGGAAATAATTCCTTACACGTTTAAGGTCCATGACACGTGTCTTTATTATATTGGTCGTGATTTTACAAGGTGCTACATCCTCACCCCCTTAAAAGAAATATCGACCTCGAGATTTACTGAAATAAATGAGGGTACTTCTGTTTCATTGTGGACTCAACCTCCCACGTATATTCAGGACCTCTACGGGCATCCCACTTAACCTTCACAATTGGTACGTGCTTCTTTCGAAGCTTCTTAACCTGTCGATCCTCAATCGAAAAGGGTTTTTCAACAAACTTCAAGCTCTCATCTATCTGTACGTCCTCATGTGACATTGCTAGCGACTCATCGGCTAGACATTTCTTTAAGTTGCAGATGTAGAATACATTAAGTATTCCACTGAGCTCTTCTGGCAATTTTAGCTTGTAAGCTACCATTCCGACACATTCAATGATCTCGAATGGTCCAATATATCTTGGGCTTAGCTTGCCCTTCTTGCCAAAATGCACTACCCCTTTCCAGGGTGATACCTTAAGTAACACTTTGTCACCTACCTCGAACTTCAGAGGTTTACGCTTTTTATCTGCGTAGCTTTTCTACCTGTCCCTGGCAGCTTTGAGACGATCTTGAATCTGTACAATCTTATCTGTCGTCTCCAGAACTATATCAGGTCCTGATAGTTGGACATCTCCAACTTCCGCCCAACAAACTGGCGTTCTGCATTTCCTTCCGTACAATGCCTCAAAGGCGCTGCTTGAATACTGGAATGATAGCTATTATTATATGAAAATTCAATCAACGGGAGATGATCATCCCAACTTCCACCTAAATCAATAACACAAGCTCGTAGCATATCCTCGAGTGTTTGTATCGTACGCTCACTTTGGCCATCCGTCTGAGGATGATATGCAGTGCTGAAATTTAATCTAGTGCCTAGGGATTGCTGAAAGCTTTTCCAAAAATGCGATGTATATATCGTATCCCTCTCAGAGATGATGGACACTAGTACTCCGTGAAGAGATACAATCTCGTCCACGTACAGCTGAGCTAACTTATTTGAGCTGTGTGTTTCCTTAATAGGTAGGAAGTGGGCTGACTTAGTCAACCTATCGACTATTACCCAAATAGTATCATTTCCTCGCTTTGTTTTTGGTAACTTAGTGATAAAATCCATAGTTACCATTTCCCACTTCCAGGTGGGAAGTTAAGGCTATTGCAGCAAACCTGGCGGCTTCTGGTGTTCGGCCTTAACTTGCGTGCATGTCAAACATTTGGCCACGCAAGTGGCTATAGATTTCTTCAAACCTATCCACCAATAATTTGCCTTTAAATCCTGGTACATCTTATCACTTCCAGGATGAACCGAGTATTTGGAACTATGGGCTTCTTGAAGAATCACGTCTCTAAGTCCTCCATAAATTGGAACCCATATTCGTCCATTCAACCTTAGGATCCCATCCTTGCCATATGATAATTGTTCACCAGTTACGCCCAATTTTTCATTCGGATAGTTAGCTTCTAACACAGCTTCCTTCTGAGCGGCTAACAATCTTTCATTCAAGTTGTTCTTCAATTCAATGCTCTTGGCATTGATTCTAATGGGCTTAACTCTTTCTTTCCTGCTCAAAGCATCGGCGACTACATTCTCCTTGCCTGGATGATATCGGATTTCACAATCATAATCGTTCAGTATCTCGATCCATCGACGCTGCCTCATGTTTAGGTCCTTCTGGTTAAACAGATGTTGAAGGCTCTTATGATCAGAATAGATCACATACTTGGTACCATATAAATAATGCCTCCACAGTTTTAGTGCAAACACAAGGACACCCAACTCCAAATCGTGGGTGGTGTAATTCTTCTCGTGCACCTTTAATTGTCGGGAAGCATAGGCAATGACCTTTCCTTTTTGCATGAGTACACAACCCATTCAAGTATGTGATGCGTCGCATTATAGCACAAACTCTTCAATTCCCTTAGGCAATGTCAAAACCGGATCATTGCTCAACTTTTGCTTAAGAATCTCAAAGGATTATTGTTGCTTAGGACCCCAATCAAACTTTATATTCTTTTGGGTCAAAGAAGTCAGGGGTGCAGCAATCCTTGAGAAATTTTCAATAAAACGCCTATAGTATCCTGCCAGACCCAAGAAACTACGAATCTCTGTGGGCGTCTTTGGTTCTTGCCAATTCATGATGGATTCAATCTTAGCGGGATCCACCTGGATACCACGCTCGCTAACCATATGTCCAAGAAATTGGACTTCACGAAGCCAAAATTCACATTTTGAAAACTTGGCGTAGAGCTTCTCTTGCTGAAGAGGTTTAAGAATACATCGAAGATGCTTTTCATGATTAGTCTGGTTCTTTAAATAAATAAGAATGTCAACAATGAAGAAGATGATAAACTTGTCTAAGTAGGGTTTGCAAACGCGATTCATGAGATCCATGAACGCTGCTGGGGCATTAGTGAGCCCGAAAGGCATCACCAAGAACTCGTAGTGTCCATAACGGGTTCTGAATGCAGTCTTATGCACATCTTCATCTCTAACCTTCAGCTGATGGTAACCTGACCTTAAATCAATCTTAGAGAAGTAACTTGCTCCTTGAAGTTGATCGAACAGATCGTCGATCCTGGGCAATGGATATCTGTTCTTGATTGTAACCTTATTTAGTTCACGATAATCGATGCATAGACGCATCAAGCCATCCTTCTTCTTCACAAACAGAATCGGTGCTCCCCAAGGAGATGAGCTAGGTCTAATAAATCCTTTTGCCAACAAATCATCCAACTGAGTCCTCAATTCTTTCATCTCAGTTGGTGCCAACCGGTAAGGTGCTCTTGCAACCGGTGCAGCTCCAGGAATAATGTCGATTCTGAACTCCACTTGCCTATCTGGGGGTAAACCAGGTAGTTCTTCAGGTAATACATCAGGGTATTCAGAGATAATGGGAATGTCTTCGACCTTGGGCTTTGGTTCATCAATAGTCACCTGTGCCATATAAATGACACAACCTTTCTTCATACACCTTGATGCCTTAAGCATAGACACTTGCTTAGGCAATCCGTACTGAATATCTCCTTGTATTGTTAACGGCTCACCATAAGGAGTTTTAATAACCACTTGCTTCTTATCACAAACGATCTGAGCTTGGTTATGGGATAACCAATCCATACCTATCACTATGTCAAATCCAGCTACTTTCAAAGGAAGCAAAGATAATGGAAAGGAGTGGTTCCTAATGGATATAAAGCATCCAGTTAACACGGCTGAAGCAGTTTCTATGGTACCATCGGCCAATTCTACCTCATACTTTATGCTTAGGGTTTTAACAGGCATATTTGATAACTTACAAAATTTATTATCCACAAACGACTTATCTGCACCCGAATCAAACAATACCCTTGCATAAACATCATTGATAAGAAAGGTACCTGTTATCACATTGTCGTTTTGAATGGCCTCCTGAGCATTCATCTGAAAGACCCGAGCATTGGTCTTTTTACCTTCTTCAGGCTTCTTTGCATACTTTGGGCAGTTGGACTTGATATGCCCTTTCTCGTTACAGTTGTAACAAGTCGCATCCTTTATCTTCTTGCAGTCTAACGTTTTATGCTCACTTGACTTGCAAATCCCACAAGCCCTAGGCTATGATTGGGATTTTGATTCGAACCTACACTTTCTCAGATGACGCTTCTTGCAGGTCTTACACCAGGGTTTTTCACCCGATTGTTGGTTATCCTTCTTTAACCCTGAACTCTTCTTGTTCTCAGAGTTCCCTTTATGTTTCTTCTCAGAATGGCGTGATCTCTCATCCTCACGTTTTCTTTTCCCCTCATCAGAGTTCCTAAGCGATCTTTACCTGACCGCATCAAGGGTAAGGGATAACGACAAATCAGCCACTGACCTAAAGGTAGTAGGTCTTGATGCTTTCACACTTGCCTTAATCTCCGGAGCTAAACCTCCAATGAATCGAGATATACGTTTTGGTTCCGGTGTGACCAAGTATGGAACCATTCGTGACAGTATTGAAGCTCGTGAGATACGCCTGACAGTCCAAGTTCTTCATAACCAATGTCAGGAAGTCAGTCTCAATCTTCTCAACTTCATGTTGAGGGCATAAATTTTCTTTGATTAGAGCAAAAAACTGCTCCCAGGTCAAGTTATATAACAGAATCTTCCCTGTAGCTTGGATCATTGACCTCCACCAAGCTAGAGCTTCTCCTTTAAACGATTTTGACACAAACTTCATAATGTCCTGCTCTGCACAACCACTAATATCAACCACAGTGTTCATCTCGTCGAGCTACGTCATACAATTGATGGCTCCTTTCTCCCCAGTAAAATCTCTAGGTTTGCAGGAGACAAAATACTTATAAGAATAGCCCTTAACACGTGGCTCTTGATTGAGCACTACTTTCTTAGATGAAACACTCCTCTGATTCGATGAGTGATGAGAATCACTCTTGTGAGTTGTATGAGTCTTGGAGGGTGGTTTTGAATGTGGTACAGACTGAGTTCTGACGCGGGTATCACTTGATTCATTAAATTGTCTTTCAAGAGCTCGAGTAACGGCATTATCTATTAATGCATGCAGTTCCACACCAGCTAAATTAACTCTAGAAGTATCATGATTCTCCCTCGGGTGGCAGTTAACCTCATCTGACCCGGCCATGTAGCTTGATTGCTACATAAAACATTGACAATGCTTTATTCAGAAATTTATTATGGAATTGTCATTTATGGCAATTAATTAACCATGGTAACTATAAACCGTATTGGTCAATGTAATTTATTTAAATTTTCATCATATTTTATCCCAGTGATAATTTATTTAGGACAATTGGGTGGCATACAAAAGGCTTAGTCACAAGGACAATTTTTAAATTATAAGCCATGATCTTATATGATCGAGGCATTTAGGTTTGAACGTAGTTCATTACCTTTTCTTGACAGGGAGTCATAGACTACAACTGTCTTTTGTCTTATATGACAATGAATATGGCCCGTAGGCCCTACATCGTAATTGGATGTTTAAATAATAAATAAAGGTAAGGAATTGGAAGAATCCAATATAAAGATGGCTTGTGTGATTTTATCGAATCACATTTTCCAGGAGTGTTAACATGTTTTCAGATGTTAACAAGGATTTGAATCTTAATAAGGATCTACCATCATGGCCCTGTTCTTAAAATGACACATGGGCTAGGTTTTGCCTTTAAGATTTTGTTGAATATATAATGACAGATTAATTAAAAAGGAATGATATTTTGATTTATTTCATTTATTATATACATGCATATAATGGCAAAATGAAGCTTAAATTTATAACATTCCATAAATAAAATAATTAAAATGAAAGAAGTACATATTTTCCCTAAACGGGACTTTTTAAACAAATAACTTACCCATGCAAGGGCTAAACAAGAAAGACAGGTCCACGCAGTGACCAGGTACATAAATAAAAAAATGTCCACGCAGGGACTTGATTGAAATAAAGAAATTACAATACAAATAAATAAGGAATCCTCAAAAATCCTTCTTCTTCTTCCCCTTGACCAGATTCGCCAAAACCCTTAAGAAATCCCCGGTGGCTCCTACACTCCTCTTGAACCTCGCGTTCCACCTGGCTCAACCTTTGAAAAATCTCCTGTTGTTGCGGTGGCGGGATCAGTGGCGGCTGCGGCGGCTATTGCTGCGGAGGTTGAGCAGGTGGCGGGTATTGGTACCCATATGCTTGGTACCCAGATTGGTACGAAGCTGCATAGGGCCCTTCAGGGTGAAGAGCATTGTAGTTTGCTACCACAAGATACGGGTCAACATCAGGGGCATTGTAGTAGTTATACCCCGGGTAGGCAGGCTGCTCAAAAGGGTTATACACCGCTGCACCGACGTACGATAGAATTGGGTTATTAAAACCCACCTGTGGTGGTGGTGGTGCGACTGGCGCAGAGTCCACCTCAGAAACGGGGTTTGAAGGCCCACCCATCTGCGGGTCTTCATATAGTGGCGGGTAGTGGCTGCCACTGGAGTGTTGAGAGGAGCTGAAGTGGAATCCCCCTCACACAGACATCCGTGCTCCTAATCTTCTCCGCCTTGGTAGCTCTGGAGGCGGTTGTTGCTCTGGCGGCGGCGGTGGTGGTGGCGTAACCGCCTGGAAACGTGAATCTAAGAGGGATCCTGCTGCTGCTGGAGAGATGGGTTGAAAGGGGGAGTAAACTCCCAAGGGTATGAGGCAAACCTTGCCTCATAGCTGTCTGGACCCCGATAAGGTGATCCATGAAAAGATGACCCATCAGATATTTCTATGGGATGCGTGGGCGTCCCAGATAGTGATTTGGCAGGATCGGGGTCATCATCCATCTCCATATCCTGAGCTTCAGGAAAATGGTCTTCGGGGCCCAAAGGGTTATGACCCATTAGTTCTTCAATCTGATTTTCTGGGTTAAACTGGCTCTGGAAATACGGGGTCAGGTCCTGAAAGGCGCGGTGAGAACCCGACCGCTGCAACGGCAAGTAGGAGTGTTGTGAATCATTGGGCTCGTTCTTCGATTGTGGCCCAAAGGAATGGTGGTAAGAGGGTGAACTAAGCGAGACAGACCGCCTTGCGGGTTCCAAGTACGTCCTCCAGTCTTCTTGAGGACTAGTGCTCATGGTTGCCGATGGAGTTCACCGGTGTGAAGGCCCGACCTCATGATCGTTAGGTGCAGTAAATGGCGCCTTGCCTTGCCTCGTCCTCCTCTCCTGTCAAAACAAACAAAAGAAAGCAATGAAATTAGGATTAGTCCTATGTTGTTAGGCTAGACTCGGAGGTCAAGGAATGTGCAAACTGTGTCATTGAGATTAAACACACAAGGCTAGTGTTTAATTCACTCAATGTTGGCTCTGATACCAACCTGTCACACCCCGATATTTCCACTTATTACCGGTGGGCCCGGTGGGGAGTATCGTGACGTAGTTGATATCATCATAGACAATTAATCACAGTTAAATACACAGCGGAAGTTTAAAGTAAAAATATTACAAACCGAATGAAAGTAACATAAAGTATTACAACGGAATGTAAAGAGATCCACAGACGGACCAAAAGATAAATAGAATTATTGTTCAACAGATTTTTAAATATCTAAAGCTTGCAAGACTCTTTAGTCGATGCTAGGAGTAGCCGGCCCATTTCGCTTAGTACCTGCACTTAGCCTTTTTGAAAAATACATCAGTTTACACTGGTAATTACAATTAACCGACTCTTTTAAAAAGTGTTTATAAAAATTTGATTTAATGCACAAGGCATAAATATCCTTTTATAACTTGGGATAATTATTTAAAAACAATCTTGTAAAAGAATTATATGTTTGTTATACGTTCAGTAGCCCAGGTTGAAAACCGGGTTAAAGATTAATAGACACACCACATAATATAACCTACGACGAGTTATTCTCGAACAAGCATGTATATTATTTTACATACGCACCGGCAGGTGTATGCCTACACCCCGTGCTTAAGTCGTGGCCATTTCAATGAATGAGCCGAGGATATCCAGGACATGGTCATTAACCCCCAAAGGCTTAAAACAAAGAAAACAGATTAAACAGGTTATCTCAATGATTTAACCTTCATATGATTAAAGATTCAATACCCGACCAAGCGGTATTTTATATACCGTACCCCAAGCCCGTATAAGGGAAAATAATTTAAAAGTATTTACCTGAGCAAAAATATAAATTTATTCCCAGCCGTAAATCAATCAAGCAAGTTCAGATAGCTTTTACCGGGCTCCTAATCTGGAACAAAGGTTTTTAATAACCTATTAGAATCCTAACAGGTCTAATTTAAGTCTTAAGTTAGACCGGTTAGTTTTAAGGAAAGGTATACGGTTCAAAACGCAAGATTAAGCGAAGGCCGGATTAGAATGTCACTTAGACCCGAAAAGTATGAAGACTTATATAATATGGGTAAACTAAACACATTCTGGATTTTGAGGTAAAAATGATAAGGTTTGACCCGTTTCGGTCAATTTATGCAAACTAGTCACATAAACCGCACCGAACGCGAAAAATGCATAACGGGTAACCAAATGAGTCATGAACAAGTTCCCTAAGTTAATAGGCTTAAAATGTGTTATGATATCAGTAGGATACCTTCCATTATGCCCAAAACGAATTTAAAATCAATTTAAGCCCCGTAAGGGTATTTTGGTCATTTTAAGGATTATAAAAGAGGTTAAATGACAATCTGAGGTTCTGGTCTAAAATGATCAGTAAAAATATTAATTTTAGTAGGTTATATCAGTAAGATATTAAACATATGTGAAATTTATCATCTATGGCCAAACTATGCACCGTAGGGGCATTTTGGTCATTTCACATAAGCTTTAAGGGTCAAATTTGGAAATCTAAGTTCAAAACTTTTACTTACTGTTAATGTATCAAAATTTACTTAAAACATCAGTAGGTAATGGGTCTTAAATGTAAAAAGTCGGTTTTAGGCGATTTTAGGGTTCTATAAGAAAAGCTGAGATTTTTATTAGTCCAGAAGGCTTAAAATATTTTATTTAACATATGAAATCAGTAGAAAAAAATTTGGTATTAAAATGTTATGTAAAACTCATTTTATTAGTAAAATGGGTATAACCGTCAATTACCGAATCAAAGCAAGAACCCCATGTTATGATCAGTTTAAAAATAAATAAAAATCTTCAAAAATTCCAAAATATTATATTACATCAGTGGGTAAAAATTTTGGAGTCGAAATTTCGGTTTAAATAGGCCTTATGCTAAAAATGCTGTTTAATTAATAAAAAGCCTTCAAATTACGATATTGAGCACAACTCCTAACTCAGACCTCAAACTGATGTCAAATTTTTAGGACATGTTTATAAATCAGCAATAAAGGTTTTTTCCTCTCACATTTTCAAAAATCTTATTTTAATATCAAAAGGGCATAACGGTCAACATTTAAGCAATTAACAGAAACATGCAAATGAATCGGATTAATAAGGAACCACGTAAGAGGGTTTTACTAACTTATATTATGGTCCTACATTCTTGGAAGTGAAATATACAATTATTACAATGTTCTTGGTTTCGTTAAAAGGTCACTCAGAGGTTACTTTCAACATGTTGACACTTTAAACCCCTATGTTTCATAAGATCCTTATTTTGAGCACAAACGACTTTCTAGGTTCGATAAATTATTCGTTAAACAATACAAACGTCGTGTGAGGTCAATCAGAGGCACAAGAATGGCATGTTGACACTTTGGATCCCTTTTATTAACATATTTACATTGTTTGACAATTTTAGTCCCTCGGAAATAATTCCTTACACGTTTAAGGTCCATGACATGTGTCTTTATTATATTGGTCGTGATTTTACGAGGTGTTACAAGATATCGAGTGATATAGGCAATGTTTTCTCCTCTATCTTGAAGAAGATTCCAGAACTCATCTTCAAGCTCCTTCATCTCGTTTCTAGGGTAGAATTTCTCTCTCATCAAATCTTTAAGATCATTACAGGACAAGGCTAAGGTAGCTTCAGGACCACGAGTTCACTTTTCATTGTTCCACCATGTAAATGCCCGTTGTAGGAGTATACCCGTGGCGTATTGAACCTTAAGGTTATCAAGACAGTTACTGTTCATGAAGGCATTTTCCATACTTTCAAACCACTGCAATAATGAAGTGGTTCATTCGCTACCAGTGAACTTGACTGGGTTGTGACAATTGTGCTCAGTAAACGATGTATGATGTAGAACAATATCAAATATCAATGAAACAATGTGTTTTAGTCTCAATATTTGTGTATTTGTGATTGACGATTTCATGTTTTGATTCTAGTTCGATTTCAAGCTTTTAATCGCTTTCTGGAAAGTTATACGCAAACTGTTACGTAAATGTAATCAGCTTAACGCGAAAAACACTCCGGAATAGTGACATAAGCTTAACATACCTTAAATAACCTTTACATAACTTAGAAATAAGTTTTGAAGGGTTTGGTGTGTCAAAAACAGGTTTATTCGATCACAGGGACTATTTGCGACAAACTGCAAAAGTCTGCCGATTTGTATAGCAACGAACACTCCGGAACATGATCATAAGCTAAAATACCCTAAATACCCTTAACATAGTTTAGAAATAAGTTTTGAGTGGTTCGGTATACGAAAATGCGCTTATTTGATCACAGGGACTAAAAGCGTCAAAAACTGCATAAGTTTGCATTTACGTGCATATCTTACATTCTGACCATATCCGGACATCCAAAAAAAATTTTAATCACTAAAATATTATATTTTAGTGATAGGAATGCAAAAATACCCTTCATCGTGTAATTTGGATTGTTTTCGTGTCCGTTTGAGTTTCGTCATAATTAACCGAATAACGCGATCGTACGACCAAACGAACCAACATCCGTGATATTTTCAAGCATATTTCGAGTACCCTATGCTTTAACATCCTTGTAGAGCCTTGAAATTGTGTTAACGGGGGTTAAACACGTCGAAAAACAAGTTTCGGAGCTGCAGGGACTTGTTTTGCCAAACTTTGAAACTTCTGGCCAGACTACCTGGCGGGGCGTGAGAGCCAGACCCTGTCTGGGTTGCTGGGCATGAGTAACGATGCTGGGCAGATTCAATGTTTCTTCAAAATCAGCTGCAGAACTTGGTTTTGATCATGGTTTTTGCATATTGTGGGTTGGTTTAAGTGTTTCCCAAGCCACCAAATCAGTAGCTAACATGTGTATGGTGTTGATTATGCTTGGAATAACTCAATTACATATGGAAAAGATCCAATGATTCATGATTTTCTATAAATAGCAAGCACTTTTCATTCAATCCTTGCTCATTTTCATTTCTTCTCATTTCTGTTCTATTGGAGGCTATCACTATTGTTGAAGGCTTCCTACTTGAATTTTCTTAGTCTTCTTTCCAAGCATTGGACTCTTGTAAGTGTTCTTTCATGCATGTTTAGTTAATTCAAGCAAGAAAGTCAAATAGTGCTTGACTTTCAGCTTTGACCATGAATTGGTCAAGACAAAGTTCGTTTGAACTTTGCAACGTGAGCATAATCACGATGGTTATAGTCCTTTGTGACTATACCTACTGATTACCACGTTGACTAGTCGAAGTGACGAGTCAAAGTTTCGGTGAAAATGCATGATTATGTGCATTTTGTGACGAAACTATTTTCGAGTATCAAAACACTTTGTTTTGATATCAAATCAGTTTTCTAACTTAGTTAAACATGTTTTAACATGTTAACAACCACTTAGACTTTCGAACCCGACCCGTTTGGTCGATCATTACTATCCAACCAAACATATATTGTGACCATAGTTGTATAGGGAATAACCTTCCGAGGTTATACCTTATGGTCACTTAGTTTGATTAGTTGTATGATAGGTAGTTTATATGCCTTAGGAAAATGAACAAAATGCCCTTTTTACGCATAATTTGAATTTAAGCACATGTAACTTAAATTTTGACACTTAAACTGATTATGCATCAATATTAAACATGTTAGGGCATATAATACTTGTCATAGGACTAGTTAGGCTATCCGAATGCGCTTTTGCGCAAATGACGCGTTAAAGTAGCGTAGACTACCTTAACGGGTCATAACGGGTCAAAAGCACTTAGGATAGGTTTCAAATCAGAATGTAGGATTTGTTAAACCATATCATATGAGTTCCAAAACTCATTTGGTTTACGAGATCTCATTCTACCCGATCTTCTGATTTAGGTGTCGATTTATTAACATAGTGATCCGATACTAGGTGCCACTTGATTCATTGATTGCCCGAGCTTGTTAGTTCACTTAAATCGAGGATACCTTGCATCTCAAGTGAGTACATAGTTCCCCTATTTTACTGCTTTCAATTGTTTTGGAGTGATTCATATGTGCTAAACGATTTCGAGTTTTCAAAACAAATATTATGGTTTATATTAAACACAACGATTTCAATAATGTGAACGAACTTGTTGGGGCGTTGGTCGAAAGATAATCGAATGACATTCATTAACTATGATCAAGCCGACCAGTAGTATGTTATGGTACCATAGGATCTGACAAATCCCGTTATCGGACTATCACCATGGTTATGGGGGTAATGTGGGTAACGACAGAACCTGATGAATGTTAACTAACCCATTGGTGGTTTGTTAATACGATTAAATGATGAACGAGTCAGAACACAGGTTTGAATATATTCGACGAGACGAACAAAAGTTAGTTTTCACAATTAAAACATGAACGATTTGAACGATTTGAACGATTTGAATGATTGAACGATGGTTTATAACATGAACGAGTTGAACGATTGGGTTTTGATAACACGAACGAATTGAACGATTTTGAACGAATGTTTTCAAACGATGACATGCAACGATGTTTACTAAATGATATAAACCATATGAGATTTATTACAAGAACGATTCACAATTTGGTTTACAAAGGCAATTGTTTTGGTTCAAGATTCATGGCAACGAAGTTTTATAAACTATAACCAACTTGATTTAAGTTGGTTAAACATATTGCAATACAAAATACTTTTCAAAACACGGTTTTCAATTATCGACTCTAGTAGTCGTACGAGGTATTGCAACATGTATACAAGCCATGAATTTGACACACTCACAAAACCTATGTGCTCGCCGGCATTTTTATGCTGAATTTATTTTCACATATGTTTCAGGTGTCGTTGTTTGATGATGATTATCATGCATGCTCACGTAGGATTGGACGAGGCCTTAGTGACATAAAACAAGAAAGACAATATGTTGAACTTGTTTGTTTTACTTTTAAGACAATGTTAAACACTTAATAATTCAATAAAACGAAACTTTAATCCATGTGTTGTGAAACAATGATTCTGTTACGACACTCCCTGCCGTTTCCGCCGCGGTTTCGTTGTTTTAACGCGGTCGGGGTGTGACATGGATTGCAGGACTTGAAATGTCTGTAGGTGCAAGGAGCGTTTCCAATCCCGTTAGCATTAGCGTTCGCGGCTTAAATGAGTTGATTTACCATATTTAGAAGGATAGCAACCATTTAGTGAGCAATGAGAGCAACAATCTCTTGGTTTTGGTTGTTGTTTTGAGGCTCACATCTTGGAGACATTCTATGGCAAGAATAGGGATAAGGATGAAAATAATGTTAAAATTAATAAAGGGAAGATAATTCATAAGGATATCCTAGGGTTATAGTCTAGGTTTTAGATATCTAATAACCTAATTATCAATGCCCCTTTAGAACTTAAAAAAATATCTTTTAAAATGTTATTTATCAAATTAGATATTGTTGAAAAATTCTATATTTTTTTTATTCCAGACTGATTGTTTTATTAACATTTCAAATTTACCACACCAAAATATAAAGTAGCCTCGTATTTTGTAAATCGGTTTAGTATATATATACTATGAGTAAAGTACAATTGTGTCCCTATGATTTGGTGGCGGGATCAACCTGAGTCCTCCAACTTTTTTGCCACCTACGTACTTTTGTTTTCGAAATCTAACAATCTGCATCCTTCCATTCGGTGAACAAAACTGCCATTTTATTATTGCAAAATGCTTCCATGTGCTTTCAATATTATTCCAAACATTTTAACAAAAAAAACTTCCCTCCATAATCCATACCCATCTTAACAAACCCATATCCTCCAAACGTTTGAAGCTCTTACATGCATGAAACCATACCTAACATCAATCAGCTACACTCATTCAAAGTAACCAATCGTATTACATGATTTGGCTAACTATTCAGACTAACCATGAGTTCAATCTCATACCCAACATGAATCGGCTACTCTGATAAGCATGAAACCAAACCATTTTGACCTGACAACCCATATAAAACCATATACCAACAAACAAATATAACCATGATCAGATCCAAACCATTTACAAAATAACCTAGAAAATTAGCATAATTAGGCATACAAACTAGCACTAGCTTTACCACATGTTAGTTTTAACATATTTAGATATCAAATCATACAAAAGCATATACCCATTGTTAGATAACTAGGCATCAACACTACTGGATTCTATCTTCCCTTCCTCATTCAAAGCAGAATTCTAAGTTCCGTTGACACTAACGCAGACTACAAATGTTCAAGTAAACTTGTATCATGTTCTATTTTAATTTTAAGTAACCTACACTAACTAAAATCAAGTAAAAATGAAGTAAAAAACAATTGTTCTTGTGTTTACATTTCACCGCTTATGTATCCATCACCGCTTCAACCGTAAAACCATGAACGGAAGTGGATCGGAGGCTGGTCGGTGTCATGTGACAATCGGAGTGGGTGGGTGAAGACGGAGGTGGGCATCGAAGAATTACGATTAGAGTGGATGGTTAACGATCGGAGTGGGTGGGTTGTAGTGGTGGAGCGGTGGGCGTTCTAGTGGGAGAGAGGTGCGGTGTGTTTTCGGTGGAGAGTGGTGGGTTAGAGGAGTGGAGGTGGTCACAAGTGATGAAATTCTATCACTCATAAATACACAATCATGTTCCGCCATGTCAGCAATCACTATTTTATCACTCACAAGCATTTTTTAGTGGCGGTGGTCATCACTAGTGATAGAATTCCATCACTCACAATTTTTTTTAATTTTTTTTTAAATTAGAAATTAACAATAAAACACTAAAATTATAAATTTCATTAAAATTAAAACATACTAGTTCAATTTAACATACTAGAAATATTTTAGGCTACAATTTAAAAAAAAAATCTAAAAAACTATACTCCTCGTCCGACTCATGAAACTCCATTTGAGAAAAATGTAGATTGTGTGAAATGTGTTTGTGTTTTGGTGTGGGTGAAATGGTTAAAATGGAGATATATATATATAAAAGGTTTAAAGGTTTTTTTTTTTAATAAAGTTTACCGTTAAAAAATGGTCAAAAAACCAAGCCCCAACGTTCAAATTTGCCAAAGTTCCACACGTGATTAGTTCAACGCGTTATTTTTTTCACGCGTGGTGGATATGGTGGCGGCGGTGTGCTATAAAAAACAACGAGTGATGGGAAGCCATCACGCTCCCACCCCACTCCCCTTAGAGAGTGTAGTGTAAGAATATTTAGTAAAACAAAGGGAGTTATAAACTTGATAGTAATTTTTAATTGAACATTTGACAGTCCACAATGAATTATTGGCATCTTGGAAGACATTAAAGTTTTTGTTGTATTTAAAATTAATATTTAATACTTGTGAATCAAGTATCAACTCTTTCCAAGTATTTTAATTTCCTATTTAGCGTCGGCTGGTATTTAAATGAGAAAAAAAGCTACACAGATCCAACAACCGGCAAATAAGGTCTTCCTAAATGTACAAGTGTTTCAAAATTTCTTTGGTGCAAAGAAATAAAATATCATTGAATTTAAGTTACATAATAATTAAGACAGACAACATGAGGAGATGATGAACACAAGGGGCATGGGTTGTGTTTCGTATAATAAAAGATTAAAAATCATAAATAAGTAAATGGGGTGGTGGTTTAGTGGCAAAGATAAAGCCTTTAAACACTTAGGTTTGAGAGAGTGAGATCTTGGAATCAAGTCCCATAGATGACAGAGATTAAAATAATTTCGCCGCTAAAAAGATCATTAATCTATTTCATCTCACATATACACATAACTATCGTAAAAAGATATGTATACCAATAACTATATAGGGAATTGTTAAAATGAGAACTCCTCGAATTGAGATAACTTGAAAACTCTTTAGAAAAATGGTATTTTTTTAATTTTTTGACGAAACTTTTTATTTTTATAGAGCTTTTACGAAAAAAATAAAATAAATAAAAAATAATATCATATACAAAAACAAATAATTTATATAAGCAGAATGTTCTCCAAAGATTGACATCATGCGTTTTGTTAGACAAATGTACATCGGTGTAAGGCAAATTTACATATCGAATATATGTCTTTTTTTACAGATGTCTTAGTTAGATGTCGTGACACCCAATCATATAAGAATGTGTAAATGCATATTATAATGGTACGGACGTTTAACAAAAGTTTTTGTTATTCATTAACATATAGAAACCTAACATTTACAATCCTAACATGATTACTTAAAAGTCTACTAGTAGATAGCATACTAACATGATAAGTGTTAGGGGAGGATTTTCCAATCCTAAGGATCACGGATCCTCAAGTACTGCTAGGATCATAAGTTCTGTTTGAATTAAGGATCCTCAGTAGGTGTTGCAGGATCATGATTCATGATCCTTATTGTTATCCTTATACTAACGATTGTTTTCATTATGCGTGAGCTTGTTTTGCAGGAGTATGGGCATGGACTAACTCTTACCGATATTCTTGGGGAATATGCTCTCAATATTTCGCACGTGCATGGCTTTGTGAACGTTATGGAGGTCGTGGGGAGCTTGCACAATTAGCGGATAGTTAGTTAGTTTAGTTATTTCTAATTTTAAAAAGGGGATAACAAGCTTGAGTTAGGAGACTTGGCTAATTTAGCAAAAACACACACTCTCGAACAGCTCTCGGCAGTTTACTTGGCGATTTCATACACTTTTGCACACTAGTGATCCTTGTAACAAGCTTGTTATCATCCCGAGCTGTAACAACATTTTGATTAATCTTAGTTGGTGATCGGCAGTTTCCATCACCCGAGGTTTTTTATGCATGAGATCAACTCTTGATCAAGGACTTTTTCCTCGTATAAATCCTTGTGTCATCTCTTTATTTGATTTGCAAATTGTTCATAGATTCAAGCATCACACCTCACAACAAAAGATTTGGTTGCATTATCCTTGCTTGATTTTTGACCAAAACAGTTTGGCGCCCACCGTGGGGCAATTGGTGCTTCATTCCTAAGAAGTTTTTGTTTTTGTGATCATTTCGGTTCATTACAACCAAGCAGATGGCTTCCTCAGCGAAGAGCACTTCAAGTTCAATGCCGGCAATTAGTTCTTCACAGGGCGTTCCACCATTGCCTCCGCCACCTTCTGGATCTCAGAAGAATGCTAAGAATGCTGCAAAGAGACCAAGCCTCATTTTTTCAAAACCACCAACTTCTTCTGTTTCTTTTAATCCTACTACTAGTGATCTTTTTACTTTGATTTTGCAGATGAAGGACCACATACAACAGCAGGATAAGACCAACGAAAGGATCCTCAAGGAGATTGGTGATATCAAGAAACAGAAGAGATCAGTGGAGGATCATTCCCCATTGATGCCTAGATCGCTGGATTTTGACACTCCGGTTATAACCTCCCAGCATTCTGCAGCTCCGGATGTCCAATACCTGGGTGGATTAATAGGAATGCGTTATGGATTGTCGGCAATGACTCAGGCTCTAGGATCCTACTTTCAACCTTCAGGATCCTTTGTTCAGCATCAGGGATCCTTCTTCCATCATCAAGGATCGTTCACCAGTTCAGGAGGATACATGGGGACACAGCCAGCTCAAGGATCCTCTCAGGTTCAAGGATCCTCTCAGGTTCACGGATCCTCCTTTCAGCCTCAAGGATCCCCATCGCAGGTTTTCGGATCCATGGATTATCCTCTAAGACCCTCATTTCCAGCATATCAAGGATCCAACATCTCTCAGGATCATGGATCCTTAAGAAGTATGCAACCTGGAAGTTCAGATGTTCACCAAGGAGACTTCATTCCAGTACAGACCATTGCTTCTTCTGGTCCTTCGATCATACCAGAATCCCGTCAATATGGATTCACATCTGCAATTCCAAACTCGAATCCTATGGGAGGTAACACTTTTAATAATTCTTATAACACTAACCATGGCTCTATGCAGGATACAGGTATCAATCATGCTATGGCTAGGGAATTACAGAAGCTGAAGGATATGATATCCAACGTTCCAGGAGTGGTTAAGCTCATCCCTGAAATTGCAGATGGGAGCCATAGGATATCTCGTTTTGCACCACCCATTTGTGATGCTGAGATACCCAAAAGGTTCCAAATACCAACTATGAAGCTGTATGATGGTTCAGCGGATCCAGAAGAACATGTAGCTCAATATAGAGAAAGGATGGACATCAACCCCATCCCAGAGAGGTTAAAAGAAGCATGTCTATGCAAGGGTTTCGGATCCACACTTACATGATCTGCTCTTAAATGGCTGCTAAGTCTTCCCCCTTACTCTATTACTTCATTTGCTAATCTAGTTAATCTGTTTAATAATCAATTCTTATGTAGTAGAAAATTTGAACGTTTAACTAGTGATCTATATAGGGTAACGCAAGGTCAAAATGAATCACTTAGAGATTACATCACTAAGTTTAGTAAAGAAGCCTTAGACATTCCTAATTTGGATATTGCTACGGCTGTAGAAGCCTTTAAAATGGGTCTACTTAGGGATTCATTATTCTATGATGATCTTGTCATGACCCCTTGCAGAAATCTTGATGAAGTGAGAACCAGGGCCCTTAGGTTCATCCTGTTAGAGGATGACAAAAGGATCCAGGAAAGACTGGCAGGATCCTCAAAGCAGGAAAAGCAAGGATCCTACTTCAAGAATAACAAGTTCAAGTCCTACAACAAGTCTGATAACCAGAATGTACATGCAGTAGAACAAGAAGAGGATGATGAGGATTATCCTCCAATTTCTGAGTACTGTTTTTCTGTTGATAACAATGAACTAATTCTTGCAATGCAGAATCTAGGTGAGAAAGCAAGATGGCCAAGGAAAAGTGATAAACCAGTCGCAACAAAGGACAAGTCCAAGTGGTGTGCATATCATGAGGATTTTGTGCATCTCACTGAAGAGTGTATTGCACTTAGAAAAGAAATTGGTTACTTGTTAAGCAAGGGGAACTTGAAGGAACTTTTGAGAAGAAAAAGGTCAAGGATCCAGGATCTTGAAAAGGTTCCAGAAAGACCTCCTGCCCCTCCAGCAGATGCACAACTTATAAACTTCATTTCGGGTGGATCAGACATTTGTGGTACTTCCTTTTCAGCAGCCAAGAGACATGCTAAGGAAACCAAGACGGATAATGGGGATAGACCCATTCGAACCTCCACTGTTACCAAGGATAAAATTATAACTTTTGATGAGGATGACCGTGTTGATATCCAGGATCCTCATCATGATGGTCTTGTTATTACTTTGTTTATATCTAACCACTTTGTTCGCAGGATCCTGGTAGATGGAGGAAGCTCAGTAAACATAATTCAGCTTAATGTCCTCAAGAAGATGATCATCCCTGAATCGGATATTCTACCAAGATCCTCAGTTCTTGTGGGATTCAGTGGAGAAACCAAGAACACATTGGGGGACATCAAACTCCCCATCTATATTGAAGGACTTCATTCTTATCAAAAATTCTGTGTTATAGATTGCTTATCCTGTTGTAATGTTATCCTTGGCAGGCCATGGATACATGACATGAAGGCAGTCCCATCTACCTATCATCAATGCGTGAAGCTTCCTAGTCCATGGGGAGTGGTGAAAATTGAGAGTGATCAACAAGAAGCTAGGAATTGCTACACGTCATAAATGAAGCCAGCCTCAAGACCAAAGGAGCAATAGCAATTAAAGTATCCTTCAAGAGATGTCTTGGAGGTAAGAGAGCAGGACGTGAAAGAAATCCTTATGGATCCTCATGATCCTGAATCCAAGATCTATATAGGATCAGGGATCCTTGGTAATATTGAAAAGGATTTGGTATCCTTCCTCAAGAGGAGAAAAACTACCTTTGCCTGGAAGCATGAAGACACAACAGGTATATCTAAAAATATAATTACTCATAAACTTGGCATTGACAGGTCATTCAAGCCAATACACCAAAAGAGGAGGAAGTTTGCACCTGAGAGAAATGCCATTATCCAGGAGGAGGTAGATAAATTGCTCCGGGCAGGTATGATAAGAGAAGTCAAGTATCCAAGGTGGTTAGCCAATATGGTGGTTGTTCAAAAGAAAAATGGAAAGTGGAAGGTATGTGTCGATTTCACTGATTTAAACAAGGCATGTCCCAAGGATCCTTTCCCATTACCCCACATTGACTCCATGGTGGATGCTACCGCGGGTCATGAATTGTTGACTTTTATGGATGCTTCATCTGGATTTCAACAGATTCAGATGGAACCATCTGATCAAGAGGATACAACTTTTATGACTCCAACTGGTATATATTGTTATATTGCTATGCCATTTGGACTAAGAAATGCAGGTCCTACTTATCAATGGCTAGTCAATATGATGTTCAAGGAACAAATTGGACACACTATGGAAGTCTATATAGATGACATGGTGGTTAAGTCTAAGAAAGCTGAGGATCACCTTAGAGACTTGGAGGAAGCATTCAATATCCTTGATAAGTTTAATATGAAACTAAATCCTTCCAAGTGTCACTTTGGTGTTAAAGTAGGTAAATTCCTAGGCTATATGGTGACAAAAAGAGGCATTGAAGCAAGTCCAGAGCAAATTAAGGCTATTGTTAATATCAAATCTCCTGCCAATGCCAAGGATGTGCAAAGATTGACAGGCAGGATCGCAGCCTTGAACATGTTCATATCCAAGTCATCTGAAAAATGCAAGGAATTCTATGACATTTTGAGAAAGAACAAGAAATTTGAATGGACTGAAAAGCATGAAAATGCTCTCAAAGCTCTTAAGGATTACCTATCCTTAGCTCCTGCCTTGATGAAACCAGAAAAAGGGGATATATTATCCTTATATTTGGAGGTATCCTCCAAAGCAGTAAGTGCAGTCCTTGTTAAGGATCACCAAGGTACACAACATCCTGTTTATTATGTTAGTAAGAGTTTGCTTGATGCTGAATCTAGGTATTCACATTTAGAAAAACTTATCCTTGCATTAATTATGGTATCTACTAAATTAAGACATTATTTTGAAACTCATGCCATTATTGTTAAGACTAACTTTCCAATTAAGAATGTTCTCAGGAAACCTGAAATGTCAGGAAGGATGGCTAAGTGGGCAGTGAAGCTCAGTGCTTATGATATAAGATATGAGCCTAGAACTACCATTAAATCCCAAGCCTTAGCTGACTTTGTGGTAGATTTCAGTAGTGACTTGCAAAGGGAAGCTGAGTTAGAAGTCCAACAGCTTGAAGAAACTAAGAATCCTTGGATACTCTTTACTGATGGAGCTTTTAATGTCAAAGGAACTGGGCTCGGAATACTACTAAAATTGCCACAGGGGGACATAATACCCCACTCCATTGCTTGTGAGTTTCAAACTACTAACAATGAGGCTGAGTATGAAGCCTTGATAGCTGGTTTGCAAATTGCCAAGCATATGAGGATCAGGTATCTTGAGGTACATGTAGATTCATTGTTAATTACTAATCACTTTAATGGATCCTATGCTGTTACAGGTGAAAAGTTAATCAAATATTTAGAGATAGTCAAAGAATTGGCACTCTCTTTTGTTTCCTTTAGTTTGACACAAGTACCCAGAGAAGAGAATGCAGAGGCTGATGCATTGGCCAATCTAGGATCATCCTTGAAGATTCCAGAGGATACCAAGATCCCTATTATCCATATCCTAACCCCTGCTATTGAGGATCATGTAGCTATGGAGATAGGAGAGGATTCTGCAATCATCCCTAGTGATGATACACAATCTCATTCAGGATCATGGATCCTTCCAATCATGAGATATATCCAACATGGAGAGATTCCTACAGGAGAAAACCCCAGGGCTTTCAAAATTACGGTATCTCAGTTTACAATATTGAATAACATGTTATATAAACGATCTATTGCAGGACCATATCTAAGATGCATTGTGGATCCTGAAATCCAAGAAGTCCTAAAGGATTTTCATGAAGGAGATTGTGTAAACCACACTGGGGGCAGGGCATTATTCTCAAGGATCCTGAGGACATGATACTATTGGCCTACTATGAAGAAGGATGCTGTAGATTATGCCAGAAAGTGTGATCCTTGTCAGAGACATAGTAATATCCTTCACCAACTAGCAGAGCTCTTACATCCTATATCCTCTTCTTGGCCATTTATGAGATGGGGAATGGATATAGTTGGTAAACTTCCTAAGGCACCTGGTGGAAAAGTATTCATGCTTGCTATGACTGATTACTTCTCCAAGTGGATAGAGAATGAAGCCTTTGCTCAAGTCAGAGAAAAGGAAGTGATATCCTTTATTAAAAGAAATATTATTACTAGATTTGGTATTCCTTCTGAAATTGTTTGTGATAATGGATCCCAATTTATTGGGAATAGAACTACTAACTTTTTTGACAGCTGGGGGATTAAGATGATAACATCAACACCAGTCCACCCACAAGCTAATGGTCAGGCAGAATCATCCAACAAGATCATCATCAACAATTTGAAGAAGAAGCTTGGATCCAAGAAAGGAAAGTGGCAGAAGAACTACCTTATGTATTATGGGCTGATAGGACAACTCCCAAGAATGCTACTGGTCAAACTCCATTTTCTTTAGTATTTGGAACAGAATCAGTGATCCCTATAGAAATGGTGGTTCCTACTGCAAGAACAAGCATCCGTGATCCTGAAGAGAATGCTGAAAACTTGGTTCAAGACTTAGATACTATAGAATAGCTTAGGGATTTGGCAAGGATAAGGATGGCTAGTTATCAACAAAGGATGGCTGGAGTCTACAATAAGAATGTCAGGATCAGGAAATTCCAAGTTGGTGATATGGTGTTGAGGAAAGCATTTCAGAATACCACCAATCCTGCTGATGGAAAGTTGGCGCCAAAGTGGGAAGGCCCCTATTTGATTGAAGCTGAAGCAGGAAAGGGGGCATATCGATTGCTAACAATGGACGGTGATTTGCTACCAAGAGCATGGAATGCTGTCCACTTAAAGAAATATTTCATGTAGTAAGGATCCAGGATCCTCAACCATTATCATGATTGATATCCTCGAAGGATCCTAACAGGATAAGGGATCCTCATCTTGGTAATAATCTAATCTCAAACTATTTCATTCTTTAATTATCCTATATACAAGGAGAAGGATCCTGGATCTTTTATCCTCCTTTTACTTGATTCTGAGTTTTGCAGAAGGTTCATGTATCCTTAATAAAGGATTGAGTATCCACAGAAGTCTCCAGTTTTTGGGCTTGACCCCAGCTATTTGGGCTTGACCCCAGTTTTTTGGGCTTGAACCCAGTTTTTTTGGGCTTGACCCCAGTTTTTTGGGCTTGACCCCAGTTATTTGGGCCTGTTCCCAGTAGCGCACGATGATCCTGGTACAGTTCATGGCAATGGGACCAGTACTCGCTTTAGGGGCTGACAATTTCATTGTACTGGCTGTATCCGGGATCCTACGTATAATGGTAGACGTACCATACATCCGTTCCTAAGGTTTCTAACGTTTTCACGTTAACTAAGGTTTTGGCATCTTCATGTCACTAAGTTTGGATAGTCGCCAGTGAGGGCCATACTCCAGTTTACACAAGATCCTTTGGGCTTGTCCCCAGTTTTTTTTTTGGCCTTGTCCCCAGTTTTTTGGGCTTGTCCCCAGAATTGTTGGGCTTGTCCCCAGTTGCTAACTCTTCTCTTATATTGGCTTAGTCCCAAGTTATGTTCCATTTCAGGTTTTTGAAGTTAAACAGCTAAGGATCCTTGATCCTTACCTTCTACTAAGGTTTGTCTTTTGGTTGTCCTGATTGTAAATGTTAAAGGTTTAGGATCCTAACTTGAATTCTCAGGTATGATCCTTAATTATTTTAATTTTATTCATTATTTATATAAGTGACCCTTATCCTTTGACAACAGGATTTATGATCCTTAAACTATACTACTTTTTTGAATTTATCGATTATAGGATATTTGATCCTTGATCATATCCTAAAACTTGTTGATATGATCTATTAAACTTTTCTTTTTTACTTAATAAATTCAAACAACGTGTATAATAGCAACTGGAAGGTAAAGTGTATACAAATGTAACAACGTGTAAAATACAAATGATAAGCCAAAATATTAAAGTTTTATTTATTCACAAAATGTTAAACCCTTAAAGGTTGTCAAAATTGCCAACCCAAGTTTCTACCAGCAATACGTGGCCCGTCCACTTGGGTTGGCAAAGGGTGTCCATTGTTAACAGGTCTTGAAAGTGCAGGAAATAACAGATGGCAGGATAACAAGTGGTTTCATCCCCCAAACAGAGGATCCCTCCACCACCTATTATCCTACCTATTGTTCAAAGGATCCATGATCCTCAACCCTAATAGCTATTGTTTAGTTATTACAACCCAGCATTGTTTAAAACATCACAACTGTTTTGGTCAAAAATCAGACGAGGATAATGCAACCAAACTCTCTGTTACGGGGTATTATGCTTGAATTGGTAAACAACAATGAGGATCACTATGAAATGAATTGCACAGGAGACACAAAGATTTATACGAGGAAAAAGCCCTTGATCAATGAATGATCTCCGGCATAAAAAACCTGGGTGATGGAAACTACCAATCACCAACTCAAATTAAACAATAATTCTTTTACAACTTCGGATGATAGCGAGCTAAATACAAGGATCACTACAGTGTATCGTGTAGAAATGTATGAAAAATGCTAAATGTTTTGCCGAGAGCTGGTGAATGCAGTTGTACGAGTGTGTGTAGCCAAAAAATAGCCAAGTGTTGTCTAATTAGCTCGCTACCCCTTTTAAATTTAGTAAAATATCTAAATAACTAACTATCCGCAATTCATGCCTTCTCCCCACGATCTCCATAACGTTCACCATGGTCAAGCACGTGCGGAATAAGCGTGGAATATTCTTCAGGAACGTTACCAAGACTAAGTCCAAGCTGGTATTCCTGCAAAACAATATCGCATTCAAAGTAGACAATCATTAGTATAAGGATCCTTAGGATGATCCATGATCCTGATCCTGAAGCACTTCTGAGGATCACTAACTGACACAGAAGTAAGGATCACCAAGCAGGATAACAATTGAGGATCACGGGTCATTAAAAAACCCTCCCCTAACAATTGCCCCCAAAATATAAGGAGTAATATTGTAAGTAAACGAGTTGTATTTTGTTGATCTTATCCGTAACAGACTAACGGATAACTAGCCGTTGAAGACGGACTAGCCGTTGCAAACCTGACGTCACTGAAGTGACAATCCTGCAAATCATCATTATAAATAGGAGTTAGAGATAGGATCAATATGCATTTAAATCCAAGAGAAACTCCCTTTAAATTCTCAGCCGAAGATCAATCAGGTATCTCTTTTCCTATTTCTCCTTCTCTTACTCTGTTTTTCTTTCTTTACCATCATCACGTTAAGAATGATGCTCCGGTCCTCCCCCGCCAAGGATCACCAGAAGGATAGCCCCTTGAAGAGTCAAGGAATCATCAAAGACTCAGAGAATGAGAGGTGTTGCTTTACTGATCCACAAGTAGATAAGATCCGGTACTGCTTTCCTGCGAACACCTTTTTCAGACCCTTCGATCCCACTGTTCTGAGCGACTATATTTCTGAGACATGGGTTGCCTTTCCGGTTACCCCATTCACCATAGGATACAACTATCCTTTTCCAGCTTTTACCCAATCCTTTTTCTCCCTTACCAGCATCTCCTACATCCAAGCTATGCCGATGATCTGGAGGGTCTTATATACCCTTGAAAGGATCATAGAGCAGGAAGGCATTGATTTAGGAATGTCGGAACTGGCAGAGATGTATGATCTCACGACGTTTGGATCCCACCGATATCTGTTTAAGCGAAAACCCGGCGAAGAACATCCCATTTTTAAAGCCACCAAGAACGATACAAACTGGAAACGACGCTTTTTCTTTGTCAGAAGAGATACCATTCCAAACGGAAAGGATCTACCAAGGAAGTGGTCCACCCATGGTAGGACAGAGGATCCTGAGAAGGATCACCAGGTAATCTTGCTCTTGTGATAGGATCACTAACTCCCTTTTGTTTTATGTTATGCAGCTGTCACTGTTTCACACCTCATACCGTCTCATGATACTAAGGAAAGGCTTGCTGTTTTTAGAAGACTCGGTCCTGAAACAAGATCATTCAAGACAATCACCCAGGATTCTCAAGAGGTATCCTCAGGCTCAGTCACCATGTCAAGTAAGTATCCTGCTTTTTATATAGTTAAAGATTTAAATAAATAGTTAAATAGAAATAGGAAAAGGATACTTATCTTGCTTTGAATGTATAGGTGCCGGAAAAGCTTCCAAGCCTGCCTCCCAGTTCAACATGGCCGACCTTGACACTGTTCGATCCAGAAAGAAGAAGGCCATTGCCAGCCCTAGCATCTCCATCCCCAAGGCACCCACTAAAGGAAGGGGTGGCAAGAAGAGGAAAAACTATGAGATAGAGGATCTACAAGGCCTGCCACTGATCCGCCACCAGTTCCTTGAATACTTCAATGACGTGAGGATCACCAATTCTGCCTAGGTATCCTACTTATTTGAGGATCACCTGATCTTGAACTGCTTTGCCTTTTTTGCAGAAATTTGCTGAGATTGAAGACTACGTGGGGAGCGTTGAGGAGCTGGATAAGAAGATTGCTGACCTCCAACAAGTTGCAGTGCTCAAGGATCTTAAGATTGCTGATCTCGAAAAAGCCCTTCAAGACGCCAAGACTAAGACAGCTAAGATCTTGATCGACACTGACTACGAGAAGCATGATCTCATAGAAGGTGCAAAGGTCTCCGCTGCCATCACAATGTACAAGACAAAACTGAAGATGGCCGAGGAGGCTCAAGATCCTGACTTCGACAGAAGCAGCTGGGATGTTGAGGGTTGGAAGGCGAGGTTAGCTGATCTGGAAGATGATGAGGAGGCTGAGGAGGTTTTGGCGAACGAGGCTGGAAGCAGTGGAAAGGATCAGGTGAAGGATACCGAAGCTGGAGGGGATGAAGATGCAGCAAATGTGTAGGCTGCATGATTGAGCGATGATGGACATTCCTAGACGTAGCCGGAGCCCAATTTTTAAATTCGGTAGTAGTTTGTTTTGTGGTTGTGTTGTTTTAAAACAATGATGGTTTGTATTTGAACAATAGTTTTAGGATTAAGGATCTAGGATCCTTTGGACAATAGGTAGGATTACAAATGGTGGAGGGATCCTCTGTTTGGGGGATGAAGCCATTGTGATCCTGCCGCCTTTTGATTTCCTGCACTTGCTATAACCGCATAAACAATGGACACCCGTTGCCAACCCATGTGGACGGGCCACATTTTGCTGGTAGAAACGTGGGTTGGCAATTTTGACAACCTGAGGATCCAAGTTAGGATCCTGACCCTTAATACTATAACCAGGATAACCATAGGACAAACCTTAGTAAGAGGTAAGGATCAAGGATCCTTGGTTGTTTAACTTCGAAGACCTGAAATAGAACATAACTTGGGACTAAGCCATTATAAGATAAAAGTTAGCAACTGGGGACAAGCTCAAAGGATAACTGGGGACAAGCCCAAGGATAACTGGGGACAAGCCAAAGGATCGTGTGTGAACTGGAGTATGGCCCTAACTGGCGACTATCCAAACTTAGTGGCATGAAAATGCCAAAACCTTAGCTAACGTGAAAACGTTAGAAACCTTAAGAACGGATGTATGGTACGTCTACCATTATACGTAGGATCCTAGGTATAACTAGTACAATGGAATTATCAGCCCCTAAAACGAGTACTGGTCCCACTGCCATGAACTATACTAGGATTATCGTGCGCTACTGGCGGAACTAGGGTCAAGCCCAAATAACAGGGGTCAAACCCAAGTAACTGGTTGCTTTTGTGGATAATCATCCTTTTGCTAAGAGTACCTGAACCTTCAAAACTCAAAATCACGTGAAAGGGGGATAAAGGATGCAGGATCCTTATCCTTATGTGAGAAAGTAAGGAAATGAAATAGTTTAAGAGTAGAATGTTACCAAAATGAGGATCATCTGTGCTTTAAGGATCCTTTAAGGATATTTATCATGTGAGGATCATGGATCCTTATCACATGAAATATTTCTTCAAATGGACAGCATTCCAGGCTCTAGGTAGCAAATCACCTTCCATTGTTAGCAATCGATATGCCCCCTTTCCTGCCTCAGCTTCAATCAAGTAAGGTCCTTCCCATTTTGGTGCCAACTTTCCATCAGCAGGATTGGTGGTATTCTGAAATGCTTTCCTTAGTACCATATCACCAACTTGGAATTTCCTGATCTTGACATTTTTGTTGTAGGCTCCAGCCATTCTTTGCTGATAACTGGCCATCCTTATCCTTGCCAAATCTCTGATTTCTTCTATAGTATCCAGGTCTTGAACCAAGTTCTCATCATTTTCCTCAGGATCACGAATACTTGTTCTAGCAGTTGGAACCACCATTTCTGTAGGGATCACTGATTCTGCCCCAAATACCAAAGAGAATGGAGTTTGGCCTGTAGCATTCTTAGGAGTTGTCCTATCAGCCCAAAGCACATAAGGTAGTTCTTCTGCCCATTTCCCTTTCTTGGATCCAAGCTTCTTCTTCAAATTATTGATGATGATCTTATTGGAGGATTCTGCCTGACCATTAGCTTGTGGGTGGACTGGTGTTGATGTTATCATCTTAATCCCCCAGCTATCACAAAAGTTAGTAGTTCTGCCCCCAATGAATTGGGAACCATTATCACATATAATTTCAGAAGGAATACCAAATCTAGTTATAATATTTCTTTTAATGAAGGATATAACTTCCTTTTCTCTGACTTGGGCAAAAGCTTCAGCCTCTATCCACTTGGAGAAGTAATCAGTCATAGCAAGCATGAACACTTTTCCACCAGGTGCCTTAGGGAGTTTACCAACTATATCCATGCCCCATCTCATGAATGGCCACGTGGAGGATATAGGATGCAATAATTCAGCTGGTTGATGAAGGATATTGCTGTGTCTCTGACAAGGATCACACTTCTTAGCATACTCCACAGCATCTCTCTTCATAGTTGGCCAATAGTATCCTGTCCTCAGGATCCTTGAGAATAATGCCCTGCCCCCAGTGTGGTTTCCACAATCTCCTTCATGAAAGTCTTTTAAAACTTCTTGGATTTCAGGATCCTCAATGCATCTTAAATATGGTCCTGCAAGAGATCGTTTATACAACATATTATTTAAAATTGTGAATTGAGATACCTTAATTTTGAAAGCCCTAGGGTTCTCTCCTGTAGGAATCTCTCCATGTTGTATGTATCTCATGATTGGAAGGATCCATGATCCTGAATGAGATTGATTATCATCACTAGGGATGATTGCAGAATCCTCTCCTATCTCCATAGCCACATGATCCTCGATAGCCGGGGTCAGGATATGGATAATAGGGATCTTGATATCCTCCGGGATCTTCAAGGATGATCCTAAATTGGCTAATGCATCTGCCTCTGCATTCTCTTCCCTTGGTACCTGTGTCAAATTAAAGGATACGAAAGAGAGTGCCAATTCTTTGACTATCTCCAAATATTTGATTAGCTTTTCACCTTTAACAGCATAGGATCCATTAAAGTGATTAGTGATTAACAAAGAATCTACATGTACCTCAAGATACCTGATCCTCATATGCTTAGCAATTTGCAAGCCAGCTATCAAGGCTTCATATTCAGCCTCATTGTTAGTAGTTTGGAACTCACAAGCTATAGAGTGGGGTATTATGTCCCCCTGTGGCGATTTTAGTAGTATTCCAAGCCCTGTTCCTTTGATATTTTAGGATCCGTCAGTATAGAGTATCCAAGGATCCTTGGTCTCCTCTAGCTGCTGAACTTCTAACTCAGCTTCCTTTTGCAAATCACTACTGAAATCTGCCACAAAGTCGGCTAATGCTTGGGATTTAATGGCTGTCCTGGGTTCATATCTTATATCATATGCACTAAGCTTCACTGCCCACTTAGCCATTCTTCCTGACATTTCAGGTTTCCTGAGGACATTCTTAATTGGAAAATTAGTTTTGACGATAATAGCATGAGTTTCAAAATAATGTCTCAATTTAGTAGATGCCATAATTAATGCGAGGATAAGTTTTTCTAAGTGTGAATACCTGGATTCAGCATCAAGTAAACTCTTACTTACATAATAGACAGGATGTTGTGTACCTTCATGATCCTTAACAAGGACGGCACTTACTGCTTTTGAGGATACCGCGAGATATAAGGATAACACATCTCCTTTTTCTGGTTTCATCAAAGCCGGGGCCGAGGATAGGTAATCCTTAAGAGCTCTTAAGGCACTTTCATGCTTCTCAGTCCACTCGAATTTCTTGTTCTTCCTCAGGATATCATAAAATTCCTTGCACTTCTCTGAGGATTTGGATATGAATCTGTTTAAAGCTGCAATCATGCCTGTTAACCTCTGAACATCCTTAGCATTGGCAGGGGACTTGATGTTCACTATAGCTTTGATTTGTTCTGGACTGGCTTCAATGCCTCTCTTTGTCACCATATATCCTAAGAATTTACCTGCTTTAACACCAAAGTGACATTTTGAAGGATTAAGTTTCATGTTATATTTGTCAAGGATGTTGAATGCTTCCTCCAAGTCTCTTAGGTGATCCTCAGCCTTTTTTGATTTTACCACCATATCGTCTATGTAAACCTGCATAGTTTGTCCAATCTGATCCTTGAACATCATATTCACTAGCCTTTGATAAGTTGCACCTGCATTTCTTAGTCCAAATGGCATAGCAATATAACAGTATATACCAGTTGGAGTCATAAAGGCTGTATCCTCTTGATCGGATGGTTCCATCTGAATTTGTTGAAATCCAGATGAAGCATCCATAAAAGTTAACAGTTCATGACCCGTAGTTGCATCCACCATGGAGTCAATGTGGGGTAATGGGAAAGGATCCTTGGGACATGCCTTATTTAAATCAGTGAAATCGACACATACCCTCCACTTTCCGTTTTTCTTTTGAACAACAACCACATTGGCCAACCATCTTTGATACTTGACCTCTCTAATCATACCTGCTCGGTGTAATTTCTCGACCTCCTCCTAGATAATAGCATTTCTTTCTGGTGCAAATTTCCTCCTCTTTTGATGGATTGGTTTGAAGGACCTATCAATGCCAAGTTTGTGAGTGATTATATCTTTAGATATACCTGTCATGTCTTCGTGTTTCCATGCAAAGGTAGTCTTTCTCCGTTTGAGGAAGGATATGAGGTCTTCCTTTATTTTGCCAAGGATCCCTGATCCTATATAAACTTTAGATTCAGGATCATCAGGATCCATAAGGATTTCTACTACATCCTGTTCTCTTGCCTCCAAGACATCCCTTGGAGGACGCTTTAATTGCTATTGCTCCCTTGACTTTGATGCTGGTTTCATTGATGAGGTGTAGCAGTTCTTAGCCTCTTGCTGATCACTATCAATCTTCACTATTCCCCAAGGACTAGGAAGCTTCACACATTGATGATAAGTGGATGGGACTGCCTTCATGTCATGTATCCAAGGCCTGCCAAGGATAACATTACAACAAGATAAACAGTCAATAACACAAAACTTTTGGTAAGAATGTAGGCCTTCGATATAGATTGGGAGTTTAATGTCCCCCAGAGTATTTTTAGTCTCGCCACTGAATCCCACGAGCACAGAGGATCTTGGTATGATATCGGATTCAGGAATATTCATCTTCTTGAGGACATCAAGCTGGATAATGTTCACAGAGCTTCCTCTGTCTATAAGGATCCTGCGAACAAAATGGTTAGAAATAAAAAGAGTGATAACCAAACCATCATGATGAGGATCCTGAATGTCAACACGATCATCCTCATCAAAAGTTATAACTTTTCCTTCGGAGACACTGGATGTTCGAATGGGTCTATCTCCATTATCCATCTTGGTTTCCTTTGCATGTCTTTTAGCTGCAGAGAAGGATGTTCCACAAATGTCTGATCCTCCAGAAATAAAGTTTATAACTTGTGCATCTGCTGGAGGGGCTGGAGCTTTCTCTAGGATCCTTTCAGGATCCTGAGTCCTTGACTTCTTTCTCCCCAATAATTCTTTCAAGTGCCCCTTGCTCAACAAGTATCCAATTTCTTTTCTCAGTGCGATGCATTCTTCTGTGAGATACCCAAAATCTTCATGATATGCGCACCACTTTGACTTGTCTTTAGTTGCAGCTGGTCTGTCATTTTTCCTGGGCCATCTAGCTTTATCACCTAAATTCTGCATCGCAAGGATTAGTTCATTGTTATCAACAGAAAAGCAATATTCGGAAATTGGAGGATAATCCTCATCATCCTCTTCTTGTTCAACAACATGCACATTCTGGTTATCAGATTTGTTATAGGATCTGAACTTGTTGTTCTTGAATGAGGATCCTTGCTTCTCTTGCTTTGAGGATCCTGCTAACCTCTCTTGGATCCTTTTGTCATCCTCTAGCCGGATGAACCTAAGGGCCCTGGTTCTTACCTCGTCTAGATTCCTGCATGGTGTCATAACAAGATCATCATAGAATAATGAATCCCTAAGCAATCCCATTTTAAAGGCTTCAACAGCCGTAGCTATATCCAGGTTAGGGATATCTAAGGATTCTTTACTAAATTTAGTGATATAATCCCTTAATGATTCATTATGACCTTGGGTTATCCTATACAGATCACTAGTTAAACGCTCAAATTTTCTACTACAAGAAAATTGGTTATTAAATAGGTTAACTAGATTAGCAAACGAGGTAATAGAGTAAGGGGAAGACTTAGCAGCCATTTAAGAGCCGATCCAGTAAGAGTGGATCCAAATCCCTTGCACAGACATGCTTCCTTTAACCTTTCTGGGATGGGATTAATCTCCATCCTTTCCCTGTACTGTGCTATGTGTTGTTTAGGATCTGTTGAACCATCATACAACTTCATGGTAGGCACATGGAACCTCTTGGGTATCTCAGCATCACAGATTGGTGGTGCAAAACGAGATATCTTGTGGCTCCCATCTGCAATCTCCGGGATAGGCTTGACCACTCCTGGGACACTTGATATCATATCCTTTAACTTTTGCAATTCTCTGGCCATGGCATGATTGATACCTGTATCCTGCATAAGGCCATGGTTAGTGGTATAAGAATTATTGAAAGTGTTACCTCCCATTGGATTCAAATTAGGAAGAGCGGATGTGAATCCATATTGTTGAGGCTCTGGAATGACCGATGGACCAGTAGAAGCAATGGTCTGCATTGGAATGAAATCTCCCTGATGGATATCGGAGCTCCCTGATTGCAAACTCCTTAAGGATCCCGGAATCTGGAAGGATCCCTGAAACTGAGAGGATCCTTGGACCTGGGAGGATCCTGGGACGTAGGAAGATCCTTGAACCTGGGAGGATCCTTGAAACTGAGGGGATCCTTGAACCTGGGAGGATCCTTGAACCTGGGAGGATCCTTGAACCTGTGAGGATCCTAGAACCTGGGAGGATCCTTGAACCTGGGAGGATCCTTGAATCGGCCAGAATCCTTGAATCTGCTGCGCTCCTGAGTATCCTCCTCAGCTTACGAAGGATCCTATATGCTGAGGATGGGATCCTGCTGGTTGGAAGTAGGGGTGTGCATGGGTCGGTTTGGGTCGGTTTTGACAAAAAACCATAACCATAACCGCGATGTCGGTTATTGGATAACCATAACCGATCGGTTATGGTGGTTATGGTTATTCGGTTTTGATGGTTATAGCGGGTCGGTTATGGGTGGTTAACCGTGTATTTAGCTGAGCTAAAAATAGCTTAATTTTTTTTAACATGGAATAAATTGTTATTGCATATTTGTATATATTAGTATTTACATAATACTAAAAGAATATATATAATCTATAATATTAATACCAATTATTATTATCGAATTTTCAAATAAAGTGATATGATACATTCCATAAATTCTAAAAATATGAAAAACATCAAATATTAAAAATATGGTGAAAAGTCCTAAATCCTAAATCCTATAAAAACCATAAAATGATATGAAAAACCCATAAGTACTAAAAATTTTCAGTAAAAAACATCAAATATTAAAAATATGGTGAAAAGTCCTAAATCCTATAAAGATTTATTACATGTCGGTTCGGTTCGGTTATGGTGGGTATGGAAAAAATGATAACCATAACCGACCCGCTACTTTCGGTTTTCAAAAAAACCATTAACCAACCCACCGGTTTTTAATTTGGTTCGGTTTTTTCGGTTCGGTTTTGTCGGTTAATTCGGTTATGGTTCGGTTAAATCGGTTTTTTGCACACCCCTAGTTGGAAGTATGACCCTGAAGCCTGAGTCATTGCTGATGATCCGTAATGCACTCCTTTTGGCCCTCCCACATATTGAACATCTGGAACCGCTGAAGGCTGAGAAGTTATAACCGGAGTATCGAAATTCAAAGATCTGGGCATCAGTGGGGAATGATCCTCTGCCGATCTCTTCTGTTTCTTGATGTCTCCAATTTCTCTAAGAATCCTTTCATTGGTCTTATCCTGCGGCTGTATATGCTCCTTCATCTGCAAAATCAGAGTAAACAAGTCCAAGAAGTCCTAAAGGATTTTCATGAAGGAGATTGTGGAAACCACACTGGGGGCAGGGCATTATTCTCAAGGATCCTGAGGACATGATACTATTGGCCTACTATGAAGAAGGATGCTGTAGATTATGCCAGAAAGTGTGATCCTTGTCAGAGACATAGTAATATCCTTCACCAACCAGCAGAGCTCTTACATCCTATATCCTCTTCTTGGCCATTTATGAGATGGGGAATGGATATAGTTGGTAAACTTCCTAAGGCACCTGGTGGAAAAGTATTCATGCTTGCTATGACTGATTACTTCTCCAAGTGGATAGAGAATGAAGCCTTTGCTCAAGTCAGAGAAAAGGAAGTGATATCCTTTATTAAAAGAAATATTATTACTAGATTTGGTATTCCTTCTGAAATTGTTTGTGATAATGGATCCCAATTTATTGGGAATAGAACTACTAACTTTTTTGACAGCTGGGGGATTAAGATGATAACATCAACACCAGTCCACCCACAAGCTAATGGTCAGGCAGAATCATCCAACAAGATCATCATCAACAATTTGAAGAAGAAGCTTGGATCCAAGAAAGGAAAGTGGCAGAAGAACTACCTTATGTATTATGGGCTGATAGGACAACTCCCAAGAATGCTACTGGTCAAACTCCATTTTCTTTAGTATTTGGAACATAATCAGTGATCCCTATAGAAATGGTGGTTCCTACTGCAAAAACAAGCATCCGTGATCCTGAAGAGAATGCTGAAAACTTGGTTCAAGACTTAGATACTATAGAATAGCTTAGGGATTTGGCAAGGATAAGGATGGCTAGTTATCAACAAAGGATGGCTGGAGTCTACAATAAGAATGTCAGGATCAGGAAATTCCAAGTTGGTGATATGGTGTTGAGGAAAGCATTTCAGAATACCACCAATCCTGCTGATGGAAAGTTGGCGCCAAAGTGGGAAGGCCCCTATTTGATTGAAGCTGAAGCAGGAAAGGGGGCATATCGATTGCTAACAATGGACGGTGATTTGCTACCAAGAGCATGGAATGCTGTCCACTTAAAGAAATATTTCATGTAGTAAGGATCCAGGATCCTCAACCATTATCATGATTGATATCCTCGAAGGATCCTAACAGGATAAGGGATCCTCATCTTGGTAATAATCTAATCTCAAACTATTTCATTCTTTAATTATCCTATATACAAGGAGAAGGATCCTGGATCTTTTATCCTCCTTTTACTTGATTCTGAGTTTTGCAGAAGGTTCATGTATCCTTAATAAAGGATTGAGTATCCACAGAAGTCTCCAGTTTTTGGGCTTGACCCCAGCTATTTGGGCTTGACCACAGTTTTTTGGGCTTGACCCCAGTTATTTGGGCCTGTTCCCAGTAGTGCACGATGATCCTGGTACAGTTCATGGCAATGGGACCAGTACTCGCTTTAGGGGCTGACAATTTCATTGTACTGGCTGTATCCGGGATCCTACGTATAATGGTAGACGTACCATACATCCGTTCCTAAGGTTTCTAACGTTTTCACGTTAACTAAGGTTTTGGCATCTTCATGTCACTAAGTTTGGATAGTCGCCAGTGAGGGCCATACTCCAGTTTACACAAGATCCTTTGGGCTTGTCCCCAGTTTTTTTTTTGGCCTTGTCCCCAGTTTTTTGGGCTTGTCCCCAGAATTGTTGGGCTTGTCCCCAGTTGCTAACTCTTCTCTTATATTGGCTTAGTCCCAAGTTATGTTCCATTTCAGGTTTTTGAAGTTAAACAGCTAAGGATCCTTGATCCTTACCTTCTACTAAGGTTTGTCTTTTGGTTGTCCTGATTGTAAATGTTAAAGGTTTAGGATCCTAACTTGAATTCTCAGGTATGATCCTTAATTATTTTAATTTTATTCATTATTTATATAAGTGACCCTTATCCTTTGACAACAGGATTTATGATCCTTAAACTATACTACTTTTTTGAATTTATCGATTATAGGATATTTGATCCTTGATCATATCCTAAAACTTGTTGATATGATCTATTAAACTTTTCTTTTTTACTTAATAAATTCAAACAACGTGTATAATAGCAACTGAAAGGTAAAGTGTATACAAATGTAACAACGTGTAAAATACAAATGATAAGCCAAAATATTAAAGTTTTATTTATTCACAAAATGTTAAACCCTTAAAGGTTGTCAAAATTGCCAACCCAAGTTTCTACCAGCAATACGTGGCCCGTCCACTTGGGTTGGCAAAGGGTGTCCATTGTTAACAGGTCTTGAAAGTGCAGGAAATAACAGATGGCAGGATAACAAGTGGTTTCATCCCCCAAACAGAGGATCCCTCCACCACCTATTATCCTACCTATTGTTCAAAGGATCCATGATCCTCAACCCTAATAGCTATTGTTTAGTTATTACAACCCAGCATTGTTTAAAACATCACAACTGTTTTGGTCAAAAATCAGACGAGGATAATGCAACCAAACTCTCTGTTACGGGGTATTATGCTTGAATTGGTAAACAACAATAAGGATCACTATGAAATGAATTGCACAGGAGACACAAAGATTTATACGAGGAAAAAGCCCTTGATCAATAAATGATCTCCGGCATAAAAAACCTCGGGTGATGGAAACTACCAATCACCAACTCAAATTAAACAATAATTCTTTTACAACTTCAGATGATAGCGAGCTAAATACAAGGATCACTACAGTGTATGTATCGTGTAGAAATGTATGAAAAATGCTAAATGTTTTGCCGAGAGCTGGTGAATGCAGTTGTACGAGTGTGTGTAGCCAAAAAATAGCCAAGTGTTGTCTAATTAGCTCGCTACCCCTTTTAAATTTAGTAAAATATCTAAATAACTAACTATCCGCAATTCATGCCTTCTCCCCACGATCTCCATAACGTTCACCATGGTCAAGCACGTGCGGAATAAGCGTGGAATATTCTTCAGGAACGTTACCAAGACTAAGTCCAAGCTGGTATTCCTGCAAAACAATATCGAATTCAAAGCAGACAATCATTAGTATAAGGATCCTTAGGATGATCCATGATCCTGATCCTGATCCTGAAGCACTTCTGAGGATCACTAACTGACACAGAAGTAAGGATCACCAAGCAGGATAACAATTGAGGATCACGGGTCATTAAAAAATCCTCCCCTAACAACAACCAAAAAACTTTCAAATCCTAAAAAATGGGCTCCGGCCGCGTCTAGAAATATCCATCATCGCCCATTTCTGCAGCTCAAACCTTGGCTGCATCACCACCAGCATCCGCATCACCAACTTGATCCTTCCCGCTGCCACTTGCCTCGATCGCCAAGACCTCTGTAGCCTCCTCCTCATCGTCTAGCTCAGCCAGCTTCGCCTTCCAGCCCTCCTCGTCCCAAGTGGTCCTCTCGAAGTCAGGATCCTCAGCCTCCCTGGCCATTTGTAGCTTGATCTTGTACATGGTAATGGCGGTAGAGATTTTAGCATCCTCCAGCAGCTCATGCTTCTCATGATCAGCATTTATCTGGGCCATGACCACTTGCTTCTTTGCCAGATCGAGGTCTCTCTCGAGGGAGGAGATGGTTTGATCCTTGGCCAGGAAGATCTTTTGGAACTCCAGATGCTTTTGCTCAGCCTCTTCGACATATGCATCAAAGAGCTTCTGGATCTCAGCGAATTTATGCAAAAATGACAAGGTAAAGTTAAGGATCCGTGATCCTCAAGTGGGCAGGATAATGAAGCAAAGTTGGTGATCCTTACATCAGCAAAGTATTCTTCAAACTGGTGGCAGATAAGAGGCAAGCCTTCCAGGTTATCAGCCTCGGTAGCCTTCCTTTTCTTTCCTCGTTTACCCTTGGAGGTAGTGGGCTTTGGCATTGGAACAATGGGGCTGGCAGCAGTTTTCTTCTTCCCAGAGCGGGCAGTGACAGTGTCAAGATCACTGACACTGAAGCGAGTGGCTGACCTTGAGGATTTTCCAGCGCCTACCAATCCAAAACAACAGATAAGTATTCTTGTTTTATTTTCATTTAAACATTTAATTATATACAAACTCGGATAATTACTTGACATTGTGACTGAGCCTGAGGATACTTCTTGAGAATCCTTGGTGTTTGCTTGGAATGATCTTGCTGCAGGATCAAGATTCCAGAAAGCGGTGATCCTTTCTTTGGTTGCAGGTGATGGAATGATATGGAAAACAGAGATAGCTGCAAAATAGAAACAAAAGGGGTCAGTTATCCTCACAAGAACTGGGTTATCCTATGATCCTTCTATAAGGATCCTCTATCCTACCATGAGTGGTCCACTTTAAGGGGAGATCTTTCCCATCAGGGATAGAGTCCCTCCTAACAAAGAAGAACCGCATCTTCCAGTTGGTATCGTTTTTGGTGGTCTAGAGGATTGGATGAGGTTCACCGGGTTTATGTTTGAACAGATAGCGGTGTGAACCATGGCTCACAAGGTTATACAGTTCAGCCAATTCTGACATCCCCAACTCTATACCTTCCTGCCCAATAATTCTCTCGAGGGTATATAAAAGCCTCCACATCATTGGCATGGCTTGAAAGTAGCACATGCCGGTGAGAGAAAAGAAGGATTCGGTGAAAGCAGGGAAAGGATATGAGTATCCTATCAGGAATGGAGTGGCCGGAAAAGCAACCCAGATTTTAGAAATAAAATCGCTCTTGGCGGTAGGGTCGAAAGGTTTAAAGACAGTGTTCGCCGGAAAGCAATGACGAATCCTGTCGATCTCAGGATCAGTAAAGCAGCAGCGTTCCTTCGAAGAATCTTTGATAATTCCTTGGCTCTTTAGGGGGCTATCTTTTTGGTGACCCTTAGCCGGTGAGGATCTTAGAACCATCTTGGCCATGAATGATGGTAAAGAAAGAAGGAACAGAGTAAGAAGGTGAAAAGAGAAAGAAGAGAGAAGTACCTGCTTGATCTTCGAATGAGGATTTAAAGGGAGTATTGCTCGAATTTAAATGCACATTAATCCTTTCTCTAACCTATATATAATGATGATTATGCAGGGATGTCGCTTCAATGACGTATAATTTGCAACGGCTAGTGTTAGGGGAGGATTTTTACATCCTAAGGATCACGGGTCCTTAAGTGCTACCAGGGTCATGGATCCTCAATTCTGTTTGAATTAAGGATCCTCAGTAGGTGTTGCAGGATCAGGATTCAGGATCCTTATTGATATCCTTATACTAACGATTGTCTACCTTGTGCGTAATCTTGTTTTGCAGGAACAAAGTTATGGACCAAGTTTCTCCGAAATTCCTGGAGCATATTCCCTTAATATTCCGCACGTGTTTGACCATTATAGACATTATGGAGATCGTGGGGAACTTGCACGTATTGCGGATAGTTAGTTAGACTGGTTGTTTCTAATTTAAAATGGGGATAACAAGCTTGAGTAGAACACTGAGCTAATTTTAGCAAACACACACACTCTCGTAACAACCCTCGAACAACTCTCGGCAATCTACTTGGCGATTTCATACATTTTTGCGAATTGCACACTATTGATCCTTGTAACAAGCTTGTTATCATCCCGAGTTGTAAACTTATTTTGATTAATCGTAGTTGGTGATCGGTAGTTTCCATCACCCGAGATTTTTTATGCCGGAGATCAACTCTTGATCAACGGCTTTTTCCTCGTATAAATCTTTGTGTCACTTGTTCATTACATTTCTGAGTGATCCTTAATATTGTTCATTGATTCAAGCATCACACCTCACAACAAAAGATTTGGTTGCATAATCTGTTTTGGTCAAAAAATCTGATGAGGATAATGCAACCAAACTCTCTGTTACGGGGTATGATGCTTTGAATGTGGAACAATGATAAAGATCACTTCAATGTAAATTGCACAAACAACACAAGGATTTATACGGGGAAAAAGCCCTTGATCAAGAGTTGATCTCCGGCACAAAAAACCCCGGGTGATGGAAACTACCGATCACCAAGCTCAAATAAATCAATAAATGTTTACAACTTCGGATAGTAACTAGCTAGGTACAAGGATCACTATGGTGAAATGTGTAAAAGTGAGTGAAAACTGTTAAGTGTTTGTCGAGAGCTGCAAGAGTGCAATTGTACGAGAGTGTGTGTAGCTGAAAATGGCTAAGTGTTCTAAATTCTAGCTCGTCACCCCTTTAAAAATAGAAGTTAACTATGCTAACAAACTATCCGACTTTTGTGACAAGCTCCCACGTTCTCCACAACGTCCATTTCCAGTCAAACGTGTGCGAAATACCCGTGGAATATTCCATAGTAACGTTGCCAAGACAAACTCAAGCTTGTTACTCCTGCAAAATAATACGAAACACAAACAAACAATCGTTAGTAAGAGGATCCTTAAGGTGATTCATGATCCTGATCCTGAAGCTCTTCTGAGGATCACTATCTGTCACAGAAGTAAGGATCATTCATTAGGATAACAACTAAGGATCACTAATTGTTAGAAAATCCTCCCCTAACAATTGCCCCCAAAATATAAGGAGTGATATGTAAAATGACCGAATTATATTTTCTTGATCTTATCCGCAACTAACTATCGTAAATATAGCCGTTGTTGTAGAACTATCCGTTGCAACTATGACGTCATAGAAGTGACAACCCTGCACAATCATGATTATAAATAGGAGATATATATAGGATCGTTTGCATTTAAATTTCAGAGATACTCCCTTTATAACTGCATCCGAAGATAAACAGGTATTCTCTCTTCATCTTCCTCCTTCTTTTGCTCTGTTTTTTCGTCTCTTTCCATCATTCTGTCAAAAATGTTGCTCCGGAACTCCCCAGCTAAGGATCACCCTAAAAACAGCCCACTGAAAAGCCAGGGGATCAATGAAGATTCCATAAAAGAACGCTGCTGTTTCAACGATGCGCAGATTGATAGGATCCGCCACTGTTTCCCGGCGAACACCGAGTTTAAATCTTTTGATCCCAATGCCCTGAGTGATCATATTTCCGACAAGTGGGTTGCTTTTCCTGTCACTCCGTTTACCATAGGCTATACATATCCTTTTCCAGCCTTCACCCAATCTTTCTTTTCCCTAACCGGCATTTCTTATATCCAAGCCATGCCGATGATCTGGAGGGTTTTGTATACCCTTGAAAGGATCACCGAGCAGGAAGGGATAGACCTAGGAATGTCAGAGCTGGGAGAGCTGTATGATCTTACTACCTTTGGTTCTCATCGTTATTTGTTCAAACGTAAACCTGGTGAGGAACACCCGATCTTCAAAGCTACCAAGAATGATGCTAACTGGAAGCGGCGTTTCTTTTTCGTCAAAAGAGATTCTATCGATGACGGAAAGGATCTACCCAAGAAATGGGCTACCCATGGTAGGGTGGAGGATCCTGAGTAGGATCACCAGAGAACTTTCCTTTGATATAAGGATCACTTATATACTTTTGCTTTCTTGTTATGCAGCTATCACCGTCTCACACCTCAGACTATCTCCAGCTGCCAAAGAGAGACTCATCGCTTTCAAGAAACTTGATCCTGAAACAAGATCTTTTAAGACAACCACCCAGGATTCTCAGGAGGTATCCTCAGGCTCTGTCACGATGTCAAGTAAGTATCTTTGTTTAAAAATTTAAATAAATAGTGAAATATAAGTATAGTAAAGATACTTATCTTGTTTTGGTTGTGTAGGTGCTGGAAAATCCACCAAGTCTGCCTCCCAATTCAACACGGCTGACCTTGACGTTGTTCGATCCAGGAAGAAGAGGTCCACTACCAGTCCTAGCATCTCCATTCCCAAGGCACCCTCTAAAGGAAGGGGTCGCAAGAAGAGGAAAACTTCTGACACAGAGGACCTACAAGGCCTGCCACAAATCCGCCACCAGTTCCTTGAATACTTCAATGAGGTGTGGATCATCAATTCTGCCTAGGTATCCTACTCATTTGAGGATCACATGATCTTGAACTGCTTTGTCTTTTTCTTTGCAGAAATTTGCTGAGATTGAAGATTATGTGGGAAGCGTCGAGGAGCAGGATAAGAAGATTGCTGACCTCCAACAAGTTGCATTGCTAAAGGACCTCAAATTTGCTGATCTTCAGAAGGAGCTCCAGGATGCCAAGACTAAGACGGCTAAACTTCTGATCGACATTGACTATGAGAAGCATGATCTCATATAAAATGCAAAGGTCTCTGCTGCCATCACAATGTATCAGACGAAACTAAAGATGGCCCAGGAAGCCCAAGATCCTAACTTCAACAGAAGCAGCTGGGATGTTGAGGGCTGGAAAGCAAGGTTGGCTGATCTTGAAGATGGTGACGAGGCTGAGGAGGTTTTGGCGATCGAGGCTGGAGGCAGTGGGAAGGATCAGGTTAAGGATACCGAAGCTGGAGGGGATGAGGATGCAGCGAAGGTGTAGGCTGCACAATTGGGCGATGATGGAAATTTCTAGACATAGCCGGAGCCCAATTTTTTTTAGTTTGATGGTTGTTTTGTTGAACAATTTGATGGTTTGTACTGAACAATAGTTCTTAGGATTAAGGATCATGTATGATCCTTTGGACAATAGGCAGGATTGCCAATGGTGGAGGGATCCTCTGTTTGGGGGATGAAGCCATTGTGATCCTGCCGCCTTTATAGTCCTGCACTACTTTGAACCTATTATCATGGACACCCTTTACCTACCCCAGCGGACGGGCCACGTATTGCTGGTAGATGCTCGGGGTAAGTAATTTTGACAACCTTTTAAGGGTTAATCTTTTGTTAATAAAACCTTAATCTTTTGTCGCTTATCTTGTATTGTTATCCTTTTTGTCTCTTTAATTCTCAATTGTTTTGATGTACACTTATTGAATAAGCAATTTTGAATAAGTCAGATTGAAAATATTTAGGATATGATCCATGATCAAATATCCTATAGTTAAAGAATCCCAAAAAGTAATATATTTTAAATATCACAAGTTTAGTTGTCAAACTTTAAGGGTTATTCAAATAAACAATGAATAGAATTAAAAAATAGTTAAGGATCATACCTGAGGATCCAAGTTAGGATCCTAACCATAATCAGGATAACTATAAGATAAACCTTAGAGAGAAGTAAGGATCAAGGATCCCTAGTTGCTTATCTTCAAGGACCTGAAATAGAGCATAACTTGGGACTAAGCCAATATAAGATAAGAGTTAGCAACTGGGGACAAGCCCAAGGACAACTGGGGACAAGCCCAAGGACAACTGGGGACAAGCCCAAGGATAACTGGGGACAAGTCCAAGGATAACTGGGGACAAGCTCAAGGAACGTATGTAAACTGGAGTATGGCCCTAACTGGCGACTATCCAAACTTAGTGACATGAAAATGTCAAAACCTTAGCTAACGTGAAAACGTTAGAAACCTTAGGAACGGATGTATGGTACGTCTACCATTATACGTAGGATCCTGGGTATAGCCAGTACAATGGAATTATCAGCCCCTAAAGCGAGTACTGGTCCCACTGCCTTGAACTATACCAGGATCATCATGCGCTACAGGCGGAACTGGGGTCAAGCCCAAATAACTGGAGTTAAACCCAAGGAACGGATTGCTTCTGCAGATAACTAACATTTTGCTAAGGATACCTGAACTTTCAAAACTTAAAATCACGTGAGAGATGGATAAAGGACACATGATCCTTATCCTTTTATGAGAAAATAAGGAAATGAAATAGTTCAAGGTTAGGACATTACCAAAGTAAGGATCACCGATACTTTAAGGATCCTTCAAGGATACTCCTAACGTAAGGATCATCTGTGCCATGAGGATCCTGCTCACATGAAATATTTCTTCAAGTGGACAGCGTTCCAAGCTCTTGGTAGCAAGTCACCTTCCATGGTTAGCAATCTATATGCCCCTTTTCCTGCTTCAGCTTCAATCAAATAAGGGCCTTCCCATTTTGGAGCCAATTTTCCATCAGCAGGATTGGTGGTATTCTGAAATGCTTTCCTTAATACCATATCTCCGATTTGAAACTTCCTGATCCTGACATTTTTGTTGTAAGCACCAGCCATTCTTTGTTGATAACTGGCCATCCTTATCCTAGCCAGATCCCTGATTTCTTCAATAGTATCCAAGTCTTGAGCCAAGTTCTCATCATTTTTCTCAGGATCACGGGTACTTGTTCTAGCAGTTGGAACCACCATTTCTGTTGGGATCACTGATTCTGCCCCAAATACCAAAGAGAATGGCGTTTGACCAGTAGCATTCTTAGGGGTTGTCCTATCAGCCCAAAGCACATAAGGTAGTTCTTCTGCCCATTTCCCTTTCTTGGATCCAAGCTTCTTCTTCAAATTGTTGATGATGATCTTATTGGAGGATTCTGCCTGACCATTAGCTTGTGGGTGGACTGGTGTTGATGTTATCATCTTAATCCCCCAGCTGTCACAAAAGTTAGTGGTTCTGCCCCCAATGTATTGGGAACCATTATCACATATAATTTCAGAAGGAATACCGAATCTAGTTATTATATTTCTTTTAATGAAGGATATAACTTCCTTTTCTCTGACTTGGGCAAAAGCTTCAGCCTCTATCCACTTGGAGAAGTAATCAGTCATAGCTAGCATGAACACTTTTCCACCAGGTGCCTTAGGGAGCTTACCAACTATATCCATACCCCATCTCATAAATGGCTAAGAGGAGGATATAGGATGCAAAAATTCAGCTGGTTGATGAAGGATATTGCTGTGTCTCTGACAAGGATCACATCTCTTAGCATACTCCACAGCATCTCTCTTCATGGTTGGCCAGTAGTATCCTGTCCTCAGGATCCTTGAGAATAATGCCCTGCCCCCAGTGTGGTTTCCACAATCTCCTTCATGGAAGTCTTTTAAAACTTCTTGGATTTCAGGATCCTCAATGCATCTCAAGTTTGGTCCTGCAAGAGATCGTCTATACAACATATTATTTAAAATTGTGAATTGAGATACCTTAATTTTGAAAGCCCTAGGGTTTTCTCCTGTAGGAATCTCTCCATGTTGTAAGTATCTCATAATTGGTGAGATCCACGATCCTGATCCTGAATGGGATTGAGTATCCTCACTAGGGATAATTGCAGAATTTTTTCCTATTTCCATAGCCACATGATCCTCGATAGCCGGGGTCAAGATATGGATAATAGGGATCTTGATATCCTCCGGGATCTTCAAAGATGATCCTAAGTTAGCCAATGCATCAGCTTCTGTATTTTCTTCCCTTGGTACCTGTGTCAAACTAAAGGAAACAAAGGAGAGTGCCAATTTTTTGACTATCTCTAAATATTTGGTTAGCTTTTCACCTTTAACAGCATAGGATCCATTAAAGTGGTTTGTAATTAACAATGAGTCTACATGTACCTCAAGATACCTGATCCCCATATGCTTAGCAATTTGCAAACCAGCAATTAAGGCTTCATATTCAGCCTCATTGTTAGTGGTTTGGAACTCACAAGCTATAGAGTGGGGTATTATGTCCCCCTGTGGCGATTTTAGTAGTATTCCAAGCCCTGTTCCTTTAACATTTGAGGATCCATCAGTATAGAGTATCCAATGATCCTTGGTCTCCTCTAGCTGCTGGACTTCTAACTCAGCTTCTTTTTGTAAATCACTACTGAAATCAGCCACAAAGTCAGCTAATGCTTGGGATTTGATGGCTGTCCTAGGCTCATATCTTATATCATAGGCACTAAGCTTCACTGCCCACTTAGCCATCCTTCCTGACATCTCTGGTTTCCTGAGGACATTCTTAATTGGAAAATTAGTTTTAACAATAATAACATGAGTTTCAAAATAATGTCTCAACTTAGTAGATGCCATAATTAATGCAACAATAAGCTTTTCAAGGTGTGAATACCTGGATTCGGCATCAAGTAAACTTTTACTTACATAATAGACAGGATGTTGTGTACCTTCATGATCCTTAACAAGGACCGCACTTACTGCTTTTGAGGATACAGCAAGATACAAGGATAGCACATCGCCTTTTTCTGGTTTCATCAAGGCCGGGGCTAAGGATAGGTAATCTTTGAGAGCTCTTAAGGCATTTTCATGCTTCTCAGTCCACTCAAATTTCTTGTTCTTCCTTAGGATATCATAGAATTCTTTGCACTTCTCTGAGGATTTGGATATAAATCTGTTCAAAGCTGCTATCCTGCCTGTTAGCCTTTGGACATCCTTAACATTGGCCGGAGATTTGATGTTCACTATTGCTTTGATTTGTTCCGGGCTAGCTTCAATGCCTCTCTTGGTCACCATGTATCCTAAGAATTTACCTGCTTTAACACCAAAGTGACATTTTGAAGGATTAAGCTTCATATTATATTTATCAAGGATATCGAATGCTTCCTCCAAGTCTCTTAGGTGATCCTCAGCCTTTATTGATTTTACCACCATATCGTCTATGTAAACCTCCATAGTTTGTCCAATCTGATCCTTGAACATCATATTCACTAGCCTTTGATAAGTTGCACCTGCATTTCTTAGTCCGAACGGCATAGCAATATAGTAGTATATACCAGTTGGAGTCATGAAGGCTGTATCCTCTTGATCGGATGGTTCCATTTGGATTTGTTGAAATCCAGATGAAGCATCCATAAAAGTTAACAGTTCATGACCCGCAGTTGCATCCACCATGGAGTCAATGTGGGGTAATGGGAAAGGATCCTTGGGACATGCCTTATTTAAATCGGTAAAATCGACACATACCCTCCACTTTCCGTTTTTCTTTTGAACAACAACCACATTGGCCAACCATCTTGGATACTTGACCTCTCTAATTATACCTGCCCGGAGCAATTTCTCTACCTCTTCCTGGATAATGGCATTTCTTTCCGGTGCAAACTTTCTTCTCCTTTAATGGATTGGTTTGAAGGACCTATCAATGCCAAGTTTGTGAGTGATTACATCTTTAGATATGCCTGTCATGTCTTCGTGTTTCCATGCAAAGGTAGTCTTTCTCCTTTTGAGGAAGGATACGAGGTCTTCTTTCATTTCGCCAAGGATCCCTGATCCGATATAGATTTTGGATTCAGGATCATGAGGATCTATGAGGATTTCTACCACATCCTGCTCTCTTGCCTCCAAGACATCCCTTGGAGGATACTTTGATTGCTATTGCTCCCTTGACTTCGAGGCTGGTTTCATCGATGAAGTATAGCAATTCTTAGCCTCCTGCTGATCACTATCAATCTTGACTATTCCCCAAGGACTAGGGAGCTTCACACATTGATGGTAAGTAGATGGGACTGCCTTCATATCGTGTATCCAGGGCCTGCCAAGGATAACATTACAACAAGATAAACAGTCAATAACACAAAATTTTTGATAAGAATGTAGGCCTTCGATGTATATTGGGAGCTTAATGTCCCCCAGGGTATTCTTAGTTTCGCCACTAAATCCGACGAGCACGGAGGATCTTGGTATGATATCTGATTCAGGGATACCCATCTTCTTTAGAACATCAAGCTAGATAATGTTTACTGAGCTTCCTCCGTCTATAAGGATCCTGCAGACAAAATGGTTAGAAATGAAAAGAGTAATAACTAAGCCATCGTGATGAGGATCCTGGATATCAACACGATCATCCTCATCAAAGGTTATAACTTTTCCTTCGGAGACACTTGATGTTCGAACGGGTCTTTCTCCATTATCCTTTTTAGTTTTCTTTGCGTGCCTTTTAGCTGCTGAGAAGGATGTGCCACAAATGTCAGATCCTCCAGAAATAAAGTTTATTACTTGTGCATCTGCTGGAGGGGCCGGAGCTTTCTTAGGGATCCTTTCAGGATCCTGAGTCCTTGACTTTTTTCTACCCAACAATTCTTTTAGATGCCCTTTTCTCAACAAGTATCCGATTTCCTTTCTTAGTGCAATGCATTCTTCTGTGAGATGCCCAAAATCTTCATGGTATGCACACCACTTTGATTTATCCTTAGTTGCAGCTGGCCTATCATTTTTTCTGGGCCATCTAGCTTTATCACCTAAATTCTGCATCGCAAGGATTAGTTCATTGTTATCAACAGAAAAACAATATTCAGAGATTGGAGGATAATCCTCATCATCCTCTTCTTGTTCAACAGCATGCACATTGTGGTTATCAGATCTATTATAGGATCTGAACTTGTTCTTGAATGAGGATCCTTGCTTCTCTTGCTTTGAGGATCCTGCTAAGCTCTCCTGGATCCTTTTGTCATCCTCTAGCCGGATGAACCTAAGGGCCCGGGTTCTTACCTCATCTAGGTTCCTGCATGGTGTCATAACAAGATCATCATAGAACAATGAATCCCTAAGCAATCCCATTTTGAAGGCCTCAACAGCCGTGGCTATATCCAAGTTGGGAATGTCTAAGGATTCTTTACTGAATTTGGTAATGTAATCCCTTAATGATTCATTATGACCCTGGGTTATTCTATATAGATCACTAGTTAATCGTTCAAATTTTCTACTACAAGAAAACTGATTATTAAATAGGTTAACTAGATTAGCAAATGAGGTAATAGAGTAGGGAGGAAGACTTAGCAGCCATTTAAGAGCCGATCCAGTAAGAGTGGATCCAAATCCCTTGCACAGACACGCTTCCTTTAACCTTTCTAGGATGGGATTGATCTCCATCCTTTCCCTGTATTGAGCTATGTGTTCCTCAGGATCCGTTGAACCATCATACAACTTCATGGTTGGTACATGGAATCTCTTGGGTATCTCAGCATCACAGATTGGTGGTGCAAAACGAGATATCTTGTGGCTCCCATCTGCACTCTCTGGGATAGGCTTGACCACTCCTGGGACACTTGATATCATATCCTTTAACTTTTGCAATTCTCTGGCCATGGCATGATTGATACCTGGATCCTGCATAAGGCCATGGTTAGTAGCATAGGAATTATTAAAAGTGTTACCTCCCATTGGATTCAAATTAGGAAGAATGGATGTTAATCCATATTGTTGGGGCTCTGGAATGACCGATGGACCAGTAGAAGCAATGGTTTGCATTGGAATGAAATCCCCCTGATGGACGTCGGAACTTCCTGATTGCAAACTTCTTAAGGATCCTGGCATCTGGAAGGATCCCTGAAACTGTGGGTATCCTTGTACCTGGGAGGATCCTGGGACATAGGAGGATCCTTGAACTTGGGAGGATCCTGGAACATAGGAGGATCCTTGAACTTGGGAGGATCCTGGAACATAGGAGGATCCTTGAACTTGGGAGGATCCTGGAACATAGGAGGATCCTTGAACGTGGGAGGATCCTTGAACCTGGGAGGATCCTTGAACCTGGGAGGATCCTTGAACCTGGGAGGATCCTTGAAACGGCCAGTACCCTTGAATCTGCTGCACTCCCGAGTATCCTCCTGAGCTTGCAAAGGATCCTATATGCTGAGGATGGGATCCTGATGGTTGAATGTGTAACCCTGAAGCCTGAGTCATTACTGACGACCCGTAATACACTCCTTTTGGTCCTCCAACATATTGAACGTCTGGAACCGTTGTAGGCTGAGAAGTTATAACCGGAGTATCAAAATTCAAAGATCTGGGCATTAGTGGGGAATGATCCTCTGCCGATCTCTTTTGTTTCTTGATGTCTCCAATTTCTCTAAGGATCTTTTCATTGGTCTTGTCCTGCTGCTGGATATGCTCCTTCATCTGCAAAATCAGAGTAAACAAGTCACTAGTAGTAGGAGTATAAGAAGCAGAAGAAGTTGGAGATTTTGAGAAAATGGGAGTTGGTTTCTTCGCAGCATTCTCAGCATTCTTCTGGGATCCAGAAGGTAGTGGAGGCAAAGGTGGAACGCCTTGTGAAGAACTGAATGAGGGCATCAAATTTGAAGCATTCTTCGCTGAGGAAGCCATCTGCTTGGTTGTAGTGAACCGAAATGAGCACAGAAATACGAATCTTTCTAAGAACGAAGCACCAATTGCCCCACGGTGGGCGCCAAACTGTTTTGGTCAAAAAATTTGATGAGGATAATGCAACCAAACTCTCTGTTACGGGGTATGATGCTTTGAATGTGGAACAATGATAAAGATCACTTCAATGTAAATTGCACAAATGACACAAGGATTTATACGGGGAAAAAGCCCTTGATCAAGAGTTGATCTCCGGCACAAAAAACCCCGGGTGATGGAAACTACCGATCACCAAGCTCAAATAAATCAATAAATGTTTACAACTTCGGATAGTAACGAGCTATGTACAAGGATCACTATGGTGAAATGTGTAAAAGTGAGTGAAAACTGTTAAGTGTTTGTCGAGAGCTGCAAGAGTGCAATTGTACGAGAGTGTGTGTAGCTGAAAATGGCTAAGTGTTCTAAATTCTAGCTCGTCACCCCTTTAAAAATAGAAGTTAACTATGCTAACAAACTATCCGACTTTTGTGCCAAGCTCCCACGTTCTCCACAACGTCCATTTCCAGTCAAACGTGTTCGAAATACCCGTGGAATATTCCATAGTAACGTTGCCAAGACCAAGTCAAGCTTGTTACTCCTGCAAAATAATACGGAACACAAACAAACAATCGTTAGTAAGAGGATCATTAAGGTGATCCATGATCCTGATCCTGAAGCTCTTCTGAGGATCACTATCTGTCACAGAAGTAAGGATCATTCGTTAGGATAACAAGTAAGGATCACTAATTGTTAGAAAATTCTCCCCTAACATAATCCTTGCTTGATTTTTGACCAAAACAGTTTGGCGCCCAACGTGGGGCAATTGGTGCTTCGTTCTTGAGAAATTCTTGTTTTTGTGATCATTTCGGTTCATTACAACCAAGCAGATGGCTTCTTCAGTAAAGAGCACTTCAAACTCAATGCCGACAATGAGTTCTTCACAGGGCGTTCCTCCTTTGCCTCCACCACCTTTTGGATCACAGAAGAATGCTGAAAATGCTGCGAAGAGACAAACCACCATTTTCCCAAAACCACCAACTTCTTCTGTTGTCACTAATCCTACTAATAGTGATCTTTTTACTTTGATTTTGCAGATGAAAGATCGCATACAAGAGCAGGACAAAACCAATGAAAGGGTCCTCCGAGAGATTGGTGATATCAAGAAACAGAAGAAATCAGTGGAGGATCACTCTCCTCTGATACCAAGATCATTGGATTTCGATACTCCAGCTATAACCGCCTTGCAAACTGCAGCTCCAGACATCCAGTATCAGAGTGGACCATCGGGAAGGCGTTATGGAACAGCAACTATGAATCAGGCCTTAGGGTCTCACTTCCAGCCTCAAGGATCCTGTTTTCAGTCTTCAGGACCCTCCTTCCAGCATCAGGGATCCTTCATCAGCTTGGGAGGATAATTAGGAATGCACACAGTCGAAGGATCCTCCATGGTTCCAGGATCCTCTCAGGTCCAAGGATCCTCCATGGTTCCAGGATCCTCTCAGCCCCAAGGATCCTTTCAGGTTCAAGGATCCTCTCAGCATCAAGGATCCAACATCTTTCAAGATCAAGGATTCTTAAGAAGTATGCAGCCTCCAAGTTCGGATGTTCATCAAGGAGACTTCATACCAATGCAGACCATTGCTTCCTCTGGTCCTTCAAACATACCAGAATCCCGTCAATATGGATTCACATCTGCAATTCCAAACTTGAATCCCATGGGAGGTAACACTTTTAATAATTCATATAACACTAACCATGGCTCTAGGCAGGATACATGTATCAATCAGGCTATGGCTAGGGAGTTACAAAAGCTTAAGGATATGATATCCAGCGTACCAGGAGTGGTTAAACCCATTCCTGAAATTGCAGATGGTAGCAATAGGATATCTCGCATTGCACCACCTATTTGTGATGCTGAGATACCCAAAAGGTTCCAGATACCAACTATGAAGCTATATGATGGTTCAACGGATCCAGAGGAGCATGTAGCTCAATACAGGGAGAGGATGTAGATTAATCCAATTCCTGGGAGGCTAAAGGAAGCATGTCTATGCAAGGGTTTTGGATACACACTCACAGCATCAACTCTTAAACGGCTGCTAAGTCTTCCCCCTTACTCTATTACTTCATTTGCTAATCTAGTTAACCTGTTTAATAGTCAATTCTCTTGTAGTAGAAAATTTGAACGATTAACTAGTGACCTATATAGGGTAACACAAGGTCAAAATGAATCACTTAGAGATTACATCACTAAGTTTAGTAAAGAATCCTTAGATATCCCTAACCTGGATATAGCTACGGCTGTAGAAGCCTTTAAAATGAGTTTGCTTAGGGATTCATTGTTCTATGATGATCTTGTTATGACCCCCATGCAGGAATCTTGATGAAGTAAGAACCAGGGCCCTTAGGTTCATCCGTATAGAGGATGACAAAAGGATCCAGGAGAGATTGGCAGGATCCTCAAAGCAGGAAAAGCAAGGATCCTACTTCAAGAATAACAAATTTAAATCCTACAACAAGTCTGACAACCAGAACGTGCATGCAGTAGAGCAGGAAGAGGATGACGAGGATTATTCTCCCATTTCGGAATACTGTTTTTCTGTTGATAACAATGAACTAATTCTTGCAATGCAGAATCTAGGTGAGAAAGCAAGATGGCCAAGGAAAAGTGATAAACCAGTCGCTACAAAAGACAAATCCAAATGGTGTGCATATCACGAGGATTTCGGGCATCTCACTGGAGAGTGTATTGCACTTAGAAAAGAAATTGGTTACTTGTTAAGCAAGGGGCACTTAGAGGAGCTTTTGGGAAGAAAGAAGTCAAGGATCCAGGATCCTGAAAGGATCCCGGAAAAGGCTCCTGCTCCTCCAGCAGATGCACAAATTATAAACTTTATATCCGGTGGATCAGACATTTGTGTTACTTCCTTTTTAGCAGCCAAAAGACATGCCAAGGAAACCAAGATGGATAATGGAGACAGACCCATCCGGCCCTTTACCATCACCAAGGACAAGATTATAACTTTTGATGAGGATGATCGTGTTGATGTTCAGGATCCTCATCATGATGGTCTTGTTATTACTCTGTTTATTTCTAACCATTTTGTTCGCAGAATTCTGATAGATGGAGGAAGCTCAGTAAACATCATTCAGCTTGATGTCCTCAAGAAGATGAACATTCCTGAATCAGACATTGTCCCAAGATCCTCAGTACTTGTGGGATTCAGCGGAGAGACCAAGAATACATTGGGGGACATCAAACTCCCCATCTATATTGAAGGACTCCATTCTTATCAAAAATTTTGTGTTATAGATTGCTTATCTTGTTGTAATGTTATCCTTGGCAGGCCATGGATACATGACATGAAGGCAGTCCCATCTACTTATTATCAATGTGTAAAGCTTCCTAGTCCATGGGGAGTGGTGAAAATTGAGAGTGATCAACAAGAAGCTAAGAATTGTTATACGTCATCAATGAAGCCAGCCTCAAGACCAAGGGAGCAATAGTAACTAAAGTATCCTCCAAGAGATGTCTTGGAGGCAAGAGAACAGGATGTGAAAGAAATCCTTATGGATCCCCATGGTCCTAAATCCATCGTCTTCATAGGATCAGGGATCCTCAGTGTTATGGTCAAAAATTACCGAAGCAATTCAGTGATCAAATTAGTTTAGTGAGATAGTGTGCTAGAAATGAGTGTCAAAAAATATGTTAACCAAGTTAATTGTAAAAACAGTTTCAGGATACGGCTCAGGATATAGGGCTGTATCTATGATCAAACAATGAGCAAAAAAGTAAAGGTTGACACGTGATATACGAGGAAAGCCCTTGATCAATCTAGATCGCCGGCACAAAACCTCGGGAGCTGACAATCGCAGCTGACTTGTTCTTATATTGCTTCAAATATCAGGATAGAGTGCAGGATGTGATGCGGATCAACTAGGTGTTACAATGTAATTCGAATACAAGTGTTTGTGTGTAGTGACTGCTGAAAGCTAGAGAGCAAAAGTGTTCGAAAGTGTGTGTAAAAGTTTCGTGCCTTAATCTGATCCGCCCCCATCTATTTATAGTAAAAGAAATGCAACAAACTATCCTAATAAACCGGGATCCGGCGAATATTCCCCACTCGAACGTTGTAGACCTGGTCTTTCGGGTTCAACGTCTCTCACATAACAGATACGCTCGAGTCTTGAGGAGAAGAAGTCCATCTGACCGTTAGTAACCCACAGCCTCTAACCTGCACGTGGTTAATTTAGTTAACACCAGGATATGGCCCAGGATGATACCAATATCCTAATCCAGTATCCTGATCACAAGTAAACAACCAAAAGCAGGATATTAGTCAGGATATAAATACTCAGAAAATGACCCATAACAATTGTCCCCAAATATATCTGTTGGTATACCAATCCAACAGATATATTTTAAAAATTCTATCTCGTAAATCAACGCAATTAAATCGAGACGACGGTCAAGATCACATCATAACTTCCAACGCGCTTTTAACTCGATGGAGATCTACAATGCTCTTATATCTTCTCTCTACTTGTTTGAAAAGCAGATATCTCCAACGGAGTCTCCAGGTAATTCCCTACTTCTCATTCATTTTTTGTCAATCTTTCTTCCTTTATTCGCAATGGCTGCCAGAAATTATTCCCAAACCGGTGAATCATCTGAAACCTTCATTCAGCAGAATCTTCTCAAAAATCCCGAGAAGGAGGTCTGTGCTTTTGATAACGCAGACATTGCGACTTTGAGAGCTTCCGGTGCTTTCCCCGATAACACGGTCTTTAGATCATTCGATCGGTCAATTCGATCGGACGTTTCTTCTACTGATTGGGTTTGCTTCCCAGCATACCCTTTCTCGCTAGGTCTTCGATACCCTTTTCCCGAATTTATGATGCAATTCTTCCGGACTACCGGTATGTCCTTTGCTCAGACCATGCCCATGGTCTGGAGGGTATTAATCGTACTCAACCAAATTAAAAATCTTCACTGTCCGACCTTTGTATCGAAGATCTGCCAATCGCTTACCGCCTCCGATCCCACGGTTCTAGCCGGTTTTTGCTTTTTACAACTTCCAACAAACCCCTTATTCTTAAAGCCACCAAAAATGAAGACGGATGGCAACGCAAGTTCTTCTTTGTCAAACGAGACTCCATTGATGAGGGTGCTAGCCTTCCGGTGGAGTGGTTAACCACCGGTAGGATCATGAATGTTCCCATGTACCTTTAGACTTTTATCCTTTGCTAATATCCTCCATTTGATCCCTTTGCAGTAAATTTCAAGGAAGTAGCTCCCCCTACTGCGGAATTAGAGAAAATAATTAAAACTGTTTACCAATTACCTGCGAGTGACAGGAGTTTTACCACACATATCCTGAGTTCCAGTCAATATTCATCATCTGAAATGTCTGGTAAGGATTACTTGTGAAATAATTAATCAGCACAATACAATATAATGAAAGGTAATAAAGAGGTAAGTCTTTTTCCCTTTACGCAGCACCGGCCAAGATCCCTGAAGTATTTGACCTCGACGAGCTGGACAGTTATTCCGATCAGGTTCAGATCAAGAAGGAACCTAGTCCCAAGGCCACGGCCTCATCCAAACCCAGCAGTTCCAAGGCCATCGTCATTCCCAAACCTTCACCAGCTACCAGGCCCCGGAGTTCAAGCTCCCGTAAAAGGAAAGAACCCGATTCCCCCTTCATCTCTGATACATTTCCTTATGAGAATCACGGGTTCATTGAGGCAAGCGGGTTTATAACTTCTTTTCTCAACCAGGTTAATATCCTCGAGTCATATCCTGCATCTTATACTGCTTATAAGTATTAACAAAACCAGTACCTGTCCTTTTAATTTGCAGGGTCTCGAACGTCTGGTTCACTTATATCAGGAATCCTGTGGGCTCAACAAGACGCTTGAATCCAAGTTAAAGAAAGCTGAGGTCACCATCTCTGATCAGGGTATGATTGCAGCCGCCAAATCTCGACATTATGAGGACAAGTTCAAGGCTATGATCCAAGAACACCAGGCCACTCTCAGCAAAGCTGCTCTTCAAGCTCAGAACGATCTTGATGCTGCCCATGCTCAACATGAACAAGATATGATCAGCTATCGGGAAAGTCTTAAAAGTCCTGTCATCACTTCCCTTCTCCAGGCCAGGCTAAAGATGGCCCACGAAGCCAAAGCTCTGGGCTTCGAATAACCTTCTTGGGACGTCAGTGCCTGGGAAACAAAACTAAAGAGCCTTGGCGGCACTTTTGCCAAACCTGCTGCTGAAGGATCTTCAAAAGCAGTTGAAAAACCAACCGGTGCCGAGAGGGATGCTGAGGCGGATCCCGAGACAGATGCTGTGTGACACTTCGGGTTTTCCCGAGCAACCTCATTGTTCAACTTTGTGTGCACATATACTATTAAATGAAGATTTGCGATTTATCTGGAAGTATTATGTGATGCTTGTATTAAACTATGTGTATGTAATATACATATATGTACGTATAAGTGAACCGAGACCATGAACCCGACTCGAGACCACTCGGTCTCGAGTAAACGACTGGGGCGGTTGGGCCGTGTACTTCTAAAAAGCCCACCCGAACCCATAAGGGTGTACCGACCTTAGATCGAGTATAAAACCCATGCCCAAGCCCACCTTCTCTCATTTTGACATTCCCATCATTCACACACTCTCCTACATTCCTTCAAATCACTAAAACCCTAAAGCTCCACCAACACTCTCCTCCTTCTTCTCGGAACAACCGTCGGCCAAGGAAAGGAGCTCTCGGATCTCGGTGAATCCCCACACACCTCCACGCTTTGGAACCGGTTAGTGTTTTAAATGTGTGATTAGAAATCTATGTGTGTGCTTAATGAATAAGATACATGGTTAGTTTAGAGGTCTTGTTGTATGATTCTTGTATGTTTTATGAATTTGCAATATGATGATTAATGTGTGTGAGCAAATGTATGATAATGTCTTGCTAAGGTGTCTTGAAGGATAAATGACTAATAGCCTAGGATGATCTTGTTATCCGATTCATGTTAGGTATTTTAGGACAAATGTGTGTTTGATAGATGATGCAAGATTTGCTTGACCTTTGATCATAATATTTCATGCTCGAATGATCTCATGAAGAACATTATGAATATGTATTAAATATGGTATGAACATATGATGAACAATGTTGAATGTGAGATAAACATTTGAATATGTGATGTTTGATCTGATTTAATTAGGATTTAGACAAGAAAACATGTTTATGAAATCCTATTGGTTAGTACATAGTTTCATGAAAACACAATTCTATTGGATAGTACTATTAGAGAAGTTCTAGAAGGTTTTCGGTCATCAGATGTGCGAGTCGAGACCCCCCTGTCTCGACTCGAGACCAGCAAACTACAACTCGAGACCGCATGATTGCGACTCGAGACCATACGTGACAACTCGAGACCAGACAAAGCAGACAGCATGAACTTGAATCAGCAAGGTCTCGACTCGAGATCTCATGATCCCGACTCGAGACTGGACTCGAGACCTCCGAGATTGCGACTCGTACCGGCATTACTCGAGATCTCATGGTTGCGACTCGAGACCGCACGTTCTCGAGTCGAGACCACCTTGTCTCGGATGGGCTGCTTGTCTCCGTTATTGGGCCAAAAAAAATGTGTGTGGACTGTGCATACCGTTATATTTGGATTCTGTGATGCTGATTAACTGCTAGTATGATCGGGTAGGCCCAATAACACTTATGATTTGTATGATAGGTGTTGACGTTACTGTTTAACTGCTACGTAGTAGAATAGGCTCGATAACTTGCTGATAATCATATGTTATGCATTCAATGTGTTAGCTATGTGTAGATATACGTGATACTTGTGTCCGAGCCTGACCTATACTGGTAACCATTTAGGACGTGGTAACCAGCATACTTAACCAAGTAAACTAACCTGCCGAGCAACCCAAGGTGAGTTCATAACTAATAAAGCATGCGTTCCCGGTGGTTGGGAAACGGAAACTTAAACAACGCTATCCCCTCGTAAGGGATACAAACCTACTTCTCCCCCCTTTAAACGGGACTTTTAGTTAATTACTGTTTATACTGGATGCAACAAGCAACACTAAACAAAACTCTATCACTCAAGTCCTCACTTCTTAATACCGATTAGTCGTCGGGGTCAGGCGAACGGGTTATTAGTTGATAGCGCTATTTAGGTCTCACCAACCTCACACCGTTCCCGCGTATGGGATCGGGCGTGAACTAATGTACTCTGGCAACCGTCAATGATGATAGAACATTGACAAACGGGGCACTCTACGGAAACGTACGGATGAATAGTATTCGGTATTGTAAAAACAGTTTAGTCGCTTACTTATGGGTTGCTCCCCATCGCATGTATAAACGGATAAATTAACTGGTGAAACAAGTTTTTGGTAACTAAAACTGGACAACTCGTGGACTTGCCAACATCATTATTGATACCCTTCTGCATGCTTTGCAGGTACCCAGTGACTCAGGAGCTTGCAGCCTCGGAATGTGTAGTGGTCGTTTAGCCCATGTGTGGGTTTTAAATAATCTGAACTATGAACCTTGTTTTGAGACCGTTTGGTTTATGCTTCCGCTGTTTGTTTAAACTGTTATTCGAACTTAAACTTTTAGAACTTTAAAATATGGTGTTTACTAACTACTGCGGTTGGTGAATACCTTTACTATTAATCAATGCTCAGTATAATTGGTGGCTGGATCCTGGTCAGTCACGCCTCCAAGCGGTAGTACTCCGCATGTGGATTTTGGGGGTGTGACAGATTGGTATCAGAGCCATTGGTTATAGTGAACTTGGTTTTAAAAAGAAAGTGTTTTTGAGAAAAACTAGACTATAACCCGTGACTCGTGACGACACTACACTCCAAGGGCAAGACTCAGCATATTAGATTTCATAGCTCGGACTTGTGTTCACTTGCTTGTTTATCTTATGTTGACTGCCCTACTATACATACTAGTGTGCCTAATTAGATAGATGCACATCTTTCTTCTATCTGTGTTTTCTGGTTATGAAGACAATGAGTAGACGCGGAAGAGGAAACGTTAACATGACTCAGGCTCAGTTCACCAACTTGCTCAACACGGTGGCTGCAGCTTTCGCAGCTCACCCTGGAGGTAAACTCGTTACTTTAGGATGTTTAGATCCTACCCCCACATCGTCTTTTCACCTCTAAACCTATTCGCTCCACTTCTCACAACAGGTCAGCCTGCGCCTGCACAGCCACGTGTTTGTACTTTCAAAACCTTCATGGATGGCAAGCCTCTCCCTTTCAACGGCACTGAGGGTGCCATAGGCCTTCTGCACTGAATTGAAAAGGCCGAAGCTGTCTTTGCTGTCTGTGAGTGTCCCCCTGCTAACTGGGTAAAGTTCGCGACTGGTACGCTTGAAGGAAACGCGCTTTCATGGTGGAAAGCACAGATTCAGATGCTTGGTCTGGAAACTGCTAATGCTACTGCGTGGGAAGATTTCAAGGACATGATCAAAGAGGAATACTGTCACAGGGATGATATCCACAAACTCGAGAACGAGTACTATGAGCTCAAGATGATTGGGTCAGAGATTGAGACCTACACCTAGCAGTCCAACGACTATGCTGCACTTTGCCCAAACATGTCCCGACCTATGTATCGAAGGATCGAATTGTACATCAAAGGCTTGGTCCTGGAAATCCGGAGCCATGTAACCTCAGCCAACCTCAATACCATACAGCCCGTGGTTCGTCTTGCTCACAAACTCACCAATCAGGCTGTGGAAGAGGGCAAGTTGCCCAAGAGGATCAGTGCTACTACTGGAACTTCTAGTGATAACAAACGAAAGTGGGATGGAACTCAGGGAAAGGATGCTAACCCCACTCAGGCCCCAGTTCAACAAAGGAAGACTGAAAGCAACAAGGGCCCTCAGCAACAGGGTGGCTATCGAGGAAACCACCCCAAGTGTAACAAATGTAACCGACACCACAGTGGGCCATGTGGCAAGAGTCAGTGTCAGCGATGCAACAAGATGGGGCATGAAGCCAAAGACTGCAGGAGCCCGCTTCCAGCTAGGCAAAATCAACAACAACCACAACAGCAACAAGGAAACAACCGTGGATGCTTCAAGTGTGGAGCAACGGGGCACATGCGAAAGGATTGCCCTGAACTGAATCAAAACAACAACAATCAGGGTGCTGGGAACAATAACAACAATGCTGGGAATGGCGCAAGAGGAAGGGCTTTTGTGATTGGAGCTGGAGAAGCAAGGAATGACCCCAACGTTGTAGCGGGTAAGTTCCTACTTAATGATCGTTATGTTTCCATACTATTTGATTCCGGAGCAGATGCTAGTTATGTATCCCTACGTATTAGCAAGAAACTTAAGTCCACTCTTACGCCTTTAAGCTCTAAGCACATCGTTGAAATAGCTAATGGTAGAAACCTCGAGGCTTCACACGTAATTCGTAACTGCAAATTAGAGTTGTCTGGTCAGACCTTCTGTATCGATCTCTTCCCCATCATTCTCGGAAGCTTCGACGTCATCATTGGTATGGATTGGTTATCCAAGCATCAAGCCGAAATCCTCTGCCAAGAGAAAGCTATTCGTATTCCCCGTCCTCCTGGCAAGCCCCTTATAGTTCTAGGCGACAAAAGCGGAGAAGTCACAGGCATCATTTCATTCTTAAAGGCCCAGAAGTGCTTACGAAAGGGGCACACCGCTATCTTAGCACTTGTTGCCGACACGCTGAAAAAGGAAAACAGGATTGAAGATTTTCCAGATGTACGCGAGTATCCTGAGGTATTTCCGGAAGAACTACCTGGACTCCCTCCTCACCGTCAGGTCGAATTTCAAATCGAACTAGCTCCCGGAGCAGCACCTATAGCTCGCGCACCTTATCGACTAGCCCCCGCAGAACTCAATGAACTATCTACTCAGCTACAAGAACTCTTGGACAAGGGTTTTATCCATCCTAGCTCGTCACCCTGGGGAGCCCCAGTACTCTTTGTCAAAAAGAAGGATGGCACATTCCGAATGTGCATTGATTACCGCGAACTGAACAAGGTTACTATCAAGAATCGTTACCCACTTCCCCGTATAGACGATCTATTCGACCAGCTGCAAGGGTCGAGCTATTATTCCAAGATCGATCTACGATCGGGCTATCACCAGCTGAGAGTCCGCGATGAGGACGTCTCTAAGACTGCTTTCCGAACCCGCTATGGTCACTACGAATTCCTTGTCATGCCTTTCGGAATGACCAACGCACCTGCGATCTTCATGGATCTCATGAATCGAGTGTGCAAACCCTACCTCGACAAGTTCGTAATTGTGTTTATCGACGACATCTTAATCTACTCGAAGAGTCAAGAGGAGCATGAACAACACCTGCGTCTTATTCTCGAACTCCTTCGCAATGAGCAACTGTACGCCAAATTCTCGAAATGTGATTTCTGGCTTAGAGAAGTCCATTTCCTTGGGCACATAGTCAATCAGGATGGGATTCATGTCGACCCCGCTAAGATCGAATCCATTAAGAATTGGCCTATACCTAAGACTCCGACCGAAGTTCGCCAATTCTTGGGGTTGGCAGGGTACTATCGAAGATTTATCAAGGGATTTTCTAAGATCGCTCAACCACTCACGACCCTCACTCAGAAAGGTGTTGTTTACAAATGGGGTGATGCTCAGGAAACTGCCTTTCAGGGACTAAAGAAGAACCTCTGCAGTGCTCCTATTCTTTCCTTACCTGAAGGTACCGACGACTTCGTTGTTTACTGCGACGCTTCTATTCAAGGACTTGGTTGCGTACTGATGCAACGCGAGAAGGTCATTGCCTACGCTTCGCGACAACTCAAGGTCCATGAACGGAACTACACGACACATGACTTAGAATTTGGAGCTGTGGTCTTCCCGCTCAAGATCTGGAGACACTACTTGTATGGTACCAAGTGCACGATTTACACTGATCACAAGAGTCTCCAGCACATAATGGAACAAAAGGAGTTGAATATGCGGCAACGCCGATGGGTCGAACTCCTAAATGACTACGAGTGTGCAATTAAATATCATCCAGGCAAGGCTAATGTGGTAGCCGATGCCCTCAGCAGAAAGGAGACCAAACCCAAGCGTGTTCGTGCCTTACAGCTCACTATCCACTCGAACCTCCCTAATCAGATCTGAAACGCTCAGGCTGAAGCATTGAAAGCCGAGAACATCAGGGCTGAGTCCCTACGGGGATCGAGACAACGGTTAGAACAAAAAGAAGATGGTGCCTACTACGTAAACGGACGTATATGGGTCCCACTTTATGGGAATTTGCGCGAGCTTGTAATGGATGAAGCCCATAAGTCCCGTTACTCAGTACACCCGGGGGCGGATAAGATGTACCATGACCTAAAGACTACATACTGGTGGCCTGGCATGAAAGCCCACATAGCAACCTATGTCAGAAAATGTTTGACTTGTGCAAGAGTCAAGGCGGAGTATCAGAAACCATCAGGCCTACTCCAACAACCAGAGATCCCACAGTGGAAATGGGAGCAAATTTACATGGACTTTGTTACCGGCTTGCCTAGGTCTCAACGCGGAAATGACACCATTTGGGTGATAGTAGATCGATTAACTAAATCTGCCCACTTCTTGGCTATTAAAGAGACAGACAAGTTCTCTACCTTAGCAGAGGTATACTTAAAGGAAGTGGTTTCGAAGCACGGAGTGCCAACCTCTATTATTTCCGATCGAGACGCACGTTTTACCTCTGAGTTGTGGCAAGCTATGCACAAATCTTTTGGCTCACGTTTAGACATGAGCACCGCTTATCATCCACAAACGGATGGGCAATCGGAACGCACCATCCAAACCCTCGAAGATATGCTTAGGGCGTGTGTGATCGATTTTGGCAAGAATTGGGAGAAGCACCTACCGTTAGTGGAATTCTCCTACAACAACAGCTACCACACCAGCATTCAGGCAGCACCCTTTGAGGCATTACACGGTCGTAAATCCGATCGCCTCTCTGCTGGGTGGAGGTTGGTGACAGCCAGATCACAGGCCCGGAACATGTAGTAGACACTACAGAAAAGATTGACCAGATTAGGCAACGCATGGCGGCAGCTCGTGACCGTCAGAAGAGTTACGCTGATAAGGATAGGAAACCGCTAGAGTTCCAGGTTGGTGACCGGGCTCTACTTAAAGTCTCACCCTGGAAGGGTGTAGTTCGTTTTGGAAAACGGGGCAAGCTAAATCCGAGATATGTCGGACCGTTCGAAATTACCGAAAAGATCGGTAAGGTCGCCTACAGATTGAATCTGCCTGAAGAACTGAGTGCTGTGCACAATGTCTTCCATGTGTCTAATCTGAAGAAGTGTCTGTCAGATGAAACACTCATCATTCCTTTCAAGGAACTCACTATTGACGAACAGCTACACTTTACTGAGGAACCGATTGAGATCACGGATCGTGAGATCAAAACCCTCAAACGTAGCCAGATACCTCTCGTGCGAGTTTGTTGGAACTCACGCCGTGGCCCAGAGTTTACCTGGGAGCGGGAAGACTAGATGAAGCGCAAGTATCCCCAGTTGTTCCCAAATGAGACGCCCAGCACTGAAGCTACAACCGAATTTCGGGACGAAATTCCAAACTAACGGGGGGATGATGTGACACCCCGTTGAAACGTTCTCACTTACACTGGCTTGACAGTGACTGCCTTAACTTTCGGGATGAAAGTTCTTAAAACTTGGGGATAATGTGACACTTCGGGTTTTCCCGAGCAACCTCATTATTCAACTTTGTGTGTACATATACTATTAAATGAAGATTTGCGATTTATCTGGAAGTATTATGTGATGCTTGTATTAAACTATGTGTATGTAATATATATATATGTACGTATAAGTGAACCGAGACCATGAACCCGACTCGAGACCACTCGGTCTCGAGTAAACGACTGGGGCGGTTGGGCCGTGCACTTCTAAAAAGCCCACCCGAACCCATAAGGGTGTACCGACCTTAGATCGAGTATAAAACCCATGCCCAAGCCCACCTTCTCTCATTTTGACATTCCCATCATTCACACACTCTCCTACATTCCTTCAAATCACTAAAACCCTAAAGCTCCACCAACACTCTCCTCCTTCTTCTCGGAACAACCGTCGGCCAAGGAAAGGAGCTCTCGGATCTCGGTGAATCCCCACACACCTCCACGCTTTGGAACCGGTTAGTGTTTTAAATGTGTGATTAGAAATCTATGTGTGTGCTTAATGAATAAGATACATGGTTAGTTTAGAGGTCTTGTTGTATGATTCTTGTATGTTTTATGAATTTGCAATATGATGATTAATGTGTGTGAGCAAATGTATGATAATGTCTTGCTAAGGTGTCTTGAAGGATAAATGACTAATAGCCTAGGATGATCTTGTTATTCGATTCATGTTAGGTATTTTAGGACAAATGTGTGTTTGATAGATGATGCAAGATTTGCTTGACCTTTGATCATAATATTTCATGCTCGAATGATCTCATGAAGAACATTATGAATATGTATTAAATATGGTATGAACATATGATGAACAATGTTGAATGTGAGATAAACATTTGAATATGTGATGTTTGATCTGATTTAATTAGGATTTAGACAAGAAAACATGTTTATGAAATCCTATTGGTTAGTACATAGTTTCATGAAAACACAATTCTATTGGATAGTACTATTAGACAAGTTCTAGAAGGTTTTCGGTCATCAGATGTGCGAGTCGAGACCCCCCTGTCTCAACTCGAGCCAGCAAACTACAACTCGAGACCGCATGCTTGCGACTCGAGACCATACGTGACAACTCGAGACCAGACAAAGCAGACAGCAGGAACTTGAATCAGCAAGGTCTCGACTCGAGATCTCATGATCCCGACTCGAGACTGGACTCGAGACCTCCGAGATTGTGACTCGTACCGGCATTACTCGAGATCTCATGGTTGCTACTCGAGACCGCACGTTCTCGAGTCGAGACCACCTTGTCTCGGATGGGCTGCTTGTCTCCGTTATTGGGCCAAAAAAAATGTGTGTGGACTGTGCATACCGTTCTATTTGGATTCTGTGATGCTGATTAACTGCTAGTATGATCGGGTAGGCCCAATAACACTTATGATTTGTATGATAGGTGTTGACGTTACTGTTTAACTGATACGTAGTAGAATAGGCTCGATAACTTGCTGATAATCATATGTTATGCATTCAATGTGTTAGCTATGTGTAGATATACGTGATACTTGTGTCCGAGCCTGACCTATACTGGTAACCATTTAGGACGTGGTGACCAGCATACTTAACCAAGTAAACTAACCTGCCGAGCAACCCAAGGTGAGTTCATAACTAATAAAGCATGCGTTCCCGGTGGTTGGGAAACGGAAACTTAAACAACGCTATCCCCTCGTAAGGGATACAAACCTACTTCTCCCCCCTTTAAACGGGACTTTTAGTTAATTACTGTTTATACTGGATGCAACAAGCAACACTAAACAAAACTCTATCACTCAAGTCCTCACTTCTTAATACCGATTAGTCGCCGGGGTCAGGCGAACGGGTTATTAGTTGATAGCGCTATTTAGGTCTCACCAACCTCACACCGTGCCCGCGTATGGGATCGGGCGTGAACTAATGTACTCTGGCAACCGTCAATGATGATAGAACATTGACAAATGGGGCACTCTACGGAAACGTACGGATGAATAGTATTCGGTATTGTAAAAACATTTTAGTCGCTTACTTATGGGGTAGCTCCCCATCGCATGTATAAACGGATAAATTAACTGGTGAAACAAGTTTTTGGTAACTAAAACTGGACAACTCGTGGACTTGCCAACATCATTGTTGATACCCTTCTGCATGCTTTGCAGGTACCCAGTGACTCAGGAGCTTGCAGCCTGGGAATGTGTAGTGGTCGTTTAGCCCGTGTGTGGGTTTTAAATAATCTGAACTATGAACCTTGTTTTGAGACCGTTTGGTTTATGCTTCCGCTGTTTGTTTAAACTGTTATTCGAACTTAAACTTTTAGGACTTTAAAATATGGTGTTTACTAACTACTGCGGTTGGTGAATACCTTTACTATTAATCAATGCTCAGTATAATTGGTGGCTGGATCCTGGTCAGTCACGCCTCCAAGCGGTAGTACTCCGCATGTGGATTTTGGGGGTGTGACATGCTGCTGAAATTACCATGAATGAAGAAGGCGCTGCCTCCTAAAACTTAGTTTCTTTAAATTTGAGAGTTATGCTTATGTTTGAACAATTTTATTTCTGTATTAAGACAACTTGATAGCCGAAGGTGGATGGGTCCTAGGTTTCAGGATGAAACCTTCGGTCATCAACTGGTATTGCCTATTTCAAATAATTTCGTTTTTTAATTGGCTTGCTATTGTTTTCTGTATTTCTCAGAGTTGATTTTAGATTTGCAAAATTTTGTACAACTATCTTTTGAAAATATCCTGATCAATATACTCAGTGATATATTATAAAAACTTTTATTAAATAGAACTTCTAAAAATCAATCAACTTTAGAGAAAACTTCTAAAGAATAAAAGATAGTCCACTTTCTAAAGCCTGTTTTGACAATACTTGTTTGATCAGAATTTTAATTTCAATCAAGTATCACTTCCAAATATTTCAATCAAATATCCCGAAACGCATCCCAAAAACACATTTTGAAGATATATCCTGAAGATATATCCTTTCAGGATACTTAAACCTTAATATGAGTTATAAAATTTATGTAAGGTTTATAAAGGAAAGATCATACCAGGAACTGAGTCTAACCCTAGTATTAATCTCCAATCCCTTTTGCGACTTCTCCTACTAAGATGTCCCCAGTTCGAGACTCTTAGCTCAACTTCGATCCTTGGTGTATCATACAATTGCTTTAGATGGAATGTCCCCTGTGCATGAAGCCCTCAAACACTCAGAAAATTTTTGAACACTAGTTCCAATTGTATAGACATTTTTTTGTATTACATGGGTAAAACCCAAAAATATACTGGAGATAAATCCTTTGTATCCTGGGGAAAATCCCAAATTTTCGTGCGCTACAGGCGGGAGTGTATAAACTCCAAGACTTAGAAATGTGAAGACCTTTAAACCTTAGAGAGTATGAAAATACCCTTTCGTGAGAGAGGGTGATCAATCCTCATATACCTTTAGGATTCAGGATATAGCCAACAGTAACGAAATTGTCAGCCACTTTTACATGGACTGGTCCCGCCACCTTGAACTATTCCCGAATAACTTGCGCTCCAGGTGGGGTGTTTAAACCCAATTCGGAAGAAAGGTGAATACCTTTAAACCTGTGAAGGGATCAGGATCCCTTATACGTGAGAGAGGGGGCCAATCCTCTAATCTTCCGAAGTATCCTGAGTGTGTATCCTGGTGCTATATTCTGCAAAACCACTATAAGCTAAGGTGGGTGTTAGCCTGGCTAACACCCCTCCGATGCTTAAGTCAGTAATAGGTTCAAAATAATATCAAAATTTAATAAGAGAGACAGAATTCATACCATCCTGAGTTGGAATTTAAATTCCATACTCACTTGAAATAGAGTTTTAAATGTATAGCATTCCAAGATCTCGGTAGCATATCCCCCTCTATATTCTTGAGTCGGTATGCTCCTTTTCCTGATTCTGATTCAACCTCATATGGTCCTTCCCATTTTGGAGCCAGCTTTCCATCGGCAGGATTAGTGGTATTTTGAAAAACTTTTCTTAACACCCAATCTCCAACTTTAAACCTTCTAGTCCTTATATTCTTGTTATATGCTTTAGATATCCTCTGTTGATATGCTGCCATCCTTAGCCTTGCAGCATCTCTTGTCTCATCAATAGTATCCAGTTCCTGGCATAAGACTTCAGGATTCTGCTCAGGATCCCTGAGGTTGGATCTTGATGTAGGTATCACCATTTCCGTCGGAATCACCGCTTATGCTCCAAACACTAAGGAAAATGGGGTTTGGCCAGTTGCATTCTTCACCGTTGTCCTATCAGCCCACAAAACAAAGGGTAATTCTTCTGCCCATCTTCCTTTCTTAGCCCCTAGTCTCTTTTTCAAGTTATTGACAATTATCTTATTCGAGGATTCTGCTTGTCCATTTGCTTGAGGATGTACCGGAGTAGATGTGATCATTTTGATTCCCCAACTCTTGCAAAAGTCACTAGTCCTTTTACTTATGAATTGAGATCCATTGTCACAAATTATCTCAGCTGGTACTCCAAACCTAGTCAGGATATTCCTTTTTATGAAGGATACCACTTCTTGATCTCTAACATGAACAAATGCTTCTGCTTCAACCCACTTGGAGAAATAATCCGTCATTGCTGTGACACCTGTGCCTCCACGGCCATCAAAAAAATACCAAACCAATTAAATATTATATTTCATACTTGGGATTTGTATAAATGTGTGTATCATTTGCACATATCAATTCTTGTTCGATTTCAAACTCTATATCGCTTTCTGGAAGGTTATACGCGCACCGATGCGTAAATAACCAGTTTAATGCAACAAACAATCCGGAACAGTGACATAGGCTTAACATACCTTAAATAACCTTTACATAACTTAGAAATAAGTATTGAAGGCTTTGGTATGGCAAAATTAAGTTAATTCGCTTACAGGGACTAAATTTAACAAACTGCGAGAGTATGCCGATTTGAACTGTAACAGACATTCCGGAACATGACCATAAGTTAAACATACCTTAAATATCCTTTACATATCTTAGAAATAGGCTTTGAGGGGTTCGGTGTGCTAAAATAAACTTTTAGGTCATTCAGGGACTAAAAGCGTCAAAAAGTGCACAAGTTTTCACTTTCGCGCATAACATACGTTCTGAATACATCCAGACATCCAAAAATTTATGTAAGCACTAAAATATTTTATTTTAGTGTTTGGCATGAGAAAAATCCATTCGTCGCGCAATTTGGATCGTTTTTCGCGCTTATGCGCATTCCGTCGTAATTAAGCGAACATCGCGATCGTACGACCAAACGAACCGACATCCGGGATATTTTTGAGCTTGTTTCATGTCCACAATGTTTAGGAATCATTTTAGGGCCTTGAAAATGGCTTAACGAGCCTTAAACATGTTGGAAATGGCCTTAATACACAACGGGGACTGAATTGGAAACTTTGGAAACTAGTTGCTGATCAGAAGGACCTTAGCGTGACACCTAGCCCACTTGGCGTCACGCGAGGCCCCTTCTGATCAGCAAAAGCCATTTTAACAGCTGTTAACAGCTGTTTAGCACTCCCAACTCAATTCCACTTGTTGTTTCCTGATGTTGGGGGGCCAATATGATGTACATGAGGTTACCAACAAGTGTAGGGATGTGATTAAATCACGGTTTACGAGAAACGATCCTAACGGTGGTCCATCTCCTATAAATACCCATCAAGTTCACTTGCAAAACCCACTTGAAATTTGAGAATTCTCTAAGTTGGGGTGTCTTATCACTTCATACCTAAGAATGCTTGGAAGTTCAATCTTGCGGGGACCCTTTGTAAGTGTTCATTCATTCTTTTCATTCGTTTTAGCGTTAAAGTCAAACTTTGTTTGACTTTCTGCGTTGACCAGTTTATGGTCAATGCGAAGTTCATTTGAACTTCATAACGTGAGCGTGATCACGATGGTTATAGTCCCTAGTGACTATACCTACTGATTACCACGTTATCTAGGCTCAGTGACGAGTCGTAGTTTCGGCCAAAATGCGCATTCTTGCGTATTTTGTAACCAAACTACTCTTAGGTATCAAAACCGTTTGTTTTGATACCAAACCTGTTTTCTAAACTTAGTTAAGCATGTTTTAACATGCTTAGCTCGTCACTTTTAGTTTAGTGCATATATAGGGTCGTAAGGTAAGCGATCAAAACAATCGCTTATACTTTCGAACCCGACCCGTTTGGTCGATCATTAGGATCCGACCAAACACATTAGGTGACCATAGTATATAGGGAATAACCTTCCGAGGTTATACCTAATGGTCACGACGTTCAGTTAGTTGTATGATCGGTAGTTTATATGCCTTAGGTAAATTACCAAAATACCCCTTTGACGCCAAAATTCATTTTGAACATATGTAACATAACTTTTGATATCTAAACTGATTTGGTAACAATATTAGACATGTTAAGGCATATTTTAATTATCATAGGACTAGTTAGGCGTTCCGAACGCGTTTTACGCGAACGACACATTAAAGTAGCATAAGCTACCTAAACGGGTCGTAATGGGTCGTAAGCACTTAGGTTAGGTTTCATTTTAGTATGTGGGCTTCGTTAAACCATATTACATGAGTTCCCATACTCGTTTGGTTTACGAACCCTAATTCTATCCGATCCTCCGATTTAGGTCCGGTATATTAACATAGTTACCTATATTAGGTGCCGTTTGATATCCGTGATCTCTAGCATTGTTTGGTTGTTACTCACGGACTACTAAGCAATCTCAAGTGAGTACATAGACCCCTCTTTTACTGTTTTCCAAACGTTTTGGGGTGGAACACATGTGCCTACTTGTTACTTTCGTGCTTTCCTGTTTTCACATCATATACTTGCTATGTTCATTAGTACATTTATAGTACATGATTTCATTGTGTTTTATGCTATGTATGCCCATTGTGTGCGTACTTAGTACATTATTTTACATTACATTTTATACTATGTATGCCCATTGTGTGCGTACTTAGTACATTATTTTACATTACATTTTATGCTATGTATGCCCATTGTGTGCATACTTAGTACATTTATTATTCATCACATGCTTACATTTTGGTATGACATTTGGTTTGTTTAAATGGGACAATGTACATTCATTAACACCGATCATGCCGCTCGGTAGTAGGTAGTGGTACCATAGGACTTGACAAATCCCATTCCTGAAATCTCGGGTTTGTTTGGACGTAAGGAATGACCGAATCCGATTACATTTCTTTTGATAACCTTTACTAAAAGGGTTATCCGACTGTCGCAAGGCTTGGATGTATGAATTTTCACAATACCGCATAGATGTTTATATCAGTATAGCATGCATTTATTAAACAAAACATAACTTTGATTTAAACCATGTTTTAGTTCAATACCTTGTTTTTGTGCATTTTACATATGGTTTAGTTGATATATTTCACTTACCATACATAAACATTTTGACATTTACATACACAATTCATGATTTACATTAGACATAAACATTAGACATAGACATTAGACATGGTTTTCACATAAACATTTTGACATTTGATTATACATAAACATTTTACTTTGGTGGTTTGGTTTGAGTAAGTGATTTAAGTAACGAGGCGTGTGTAATATGATACAAGCATGGTGGATACGCCGCTGGTACTTCCTATATATAAGTGTTTGTATGGTATTACATATCGTAGCGTTATTTGAATCATGTCAATTTGAGACATATATAACATTTTATACAAATAACATACTTTTCACAAGACATTGTTTTACAAACAACTCATCTTATACAAACTCATTTTACTTGGTTATTCATTTAACCATACATTATTCTCTTATTTATACATATCATCTGAACTTATTGTTTTTCAAACGATTTACAAAACAAATCAATTTACAAGGTTCATGACTGACTTTTGCTAAACAACTTTTTTCTAAACTTACAAGTCATGAATCCTATTTTCACAAAACCTATGTATCTCACAGGCATTTTTATGCTGACGTACCTATTTTCACATGTATTTCAGGATATGATGCATAGGATTTATCAATATACACTTAGGCGGACTTGGGCCTTAGTGACAATAAAAGATGCAAGACTAGTTATTTATGTTATGTTTCTTTGATTGTCAAGACATTGTAACTCTTTTAATCAATAAAACAATATTTCAATTTCCATGTGTTATGAAACAATGATTCTGTTACAACACTCCCCGACGTTTCCGCCATGATTTGATGTTCTACGTGGTCGGGGTGTGACAGAAAAGTTGGTATCAGAGCTCATGGTTATAGGGAATTAGGTTATTAGTAATGATTTGACCTAGTCTATAACCTTCCTAGGACCCTAACGCAAGTTTACTTGCGTTTAGTCATAAAACGATACCTTCACCTATCCTTAGGTGATAACCACAATGAGAACACAAAGTTCGAATCCGCTTTGAAAATTAATCATCTGTTCTGGGATGATTGATTACTAGGTTTTGAACCCTCTGTTATATGGTTTTGAACCCCTTTGAATTTTCAAAACCTCATCAAAGTTTGGGTGTTATAGTGTGAACACGTGCAATCTGGAAGAGTGGATGCCTGTACTCTGAGTTTTCTGTCTAAGGCTAGAGTGTTCGTACAAATCCACATAATCGGACCAGTCACTCTTACCTGGGAACTCTTGGGGTGAGTGGCCACTTATAGGCTAAAGCATGTCTTCGCAATACATTAATATGACCCGCTTACTTTTATTAGTCACCGTCTCATTTGGTTGCCTTAGGTAACAAACAAATGATCGCAATTTCTATGCGTTGTCATTTTGTTTTATTTACCGGTAACACTTCATTTGTTTCCTCCTATATCTTTCTTTTCCTCCAGAATGTCTCTTCATCGCAACGATGCGCAGATATCCGAGCAGACTGCCAAATTTGCCCAGGGAATAGGCGAAGTAATCCTGAAGACTGTTGAATTAGGCATTGCCATGTCTCGTCTCAACAATGAAGCCACTCAAGAGCCACCAAAGGAAGCAGAAGTCAAGCCAGCACCACCAGCCATGAAACCAATCGAGGAATCAAAGACCATGGATGAACAGACTGGATCCCCTAGGAAGTCAAAGAAGTGAAAGGCTTCTCAGAACTTCACTGTGGTCGCTCACAATGGTCAAGCCATCCCCAACCAACCAGCTCAACCCCCTGCTAGGAAGCCATACAACGGAACTGCACCCTTGTGCAACCAATGTAGCCTTCATCATCATGCTAGTGTGAAGTGCCGCAAATGCCAAATTTGTGGACTTAAAGGTCATACAGCAAAGGTTTGCTCAACTGCGGCTGTACCAAATCAAGCAGGACCCATCCGGGTGGCAACACCACCTGCTAAGAAGCAATACAAGAGAACGACACCAATATGCGACAAATGTAATGGGCATCACCAACACTACAAAAAAAATGAGTATTAGAGACTGAAAAATCAGTATCTAACGCATCAAAATCAGTCCCGAATGGTTATCAGAGACTGATTTTCCAGTCCCCAGCCAGTCCCGGATACCTAGTACTAGATAGTGGTATTAGTAACTAAAAATCAGTCCCGGTTGTATGACATCAACAAAGACTAACGGTCAGTCTCCGATACATATAAATTCAGTTCTAAATTAGTTTGGCGGTACCACATGGTTTCAGTCCCCGATATATTTTTATGTGACTAAAAATCAATCTTTGATTCTATGAAATTTCAGTCCCCAACACATTTCTTAAGGGACTGAAAATCAGTTCTTTAAACTATGTATATTTAGTTTCTGATACATTTCATTACGTTTGCGATTCCATAACCATTTAGTCCCTAATAAATGTTTCAAAGAATGAGAATTAGTCTCTAATGCCACATCATTTCAGTCCTTAATATGTTTCTTTAGAGTATGAAAATCAGTCTCGAATAACATTTATTTTCATTCATTAATATGTTTAAATAGTCTCAGTATCCAAAAATCAGTATCTATTATGTTCATTGAATAACTACGTCAAAAGGATTCCAAAAGCAAATAGCATAAAAAAATCAAACCAGCCCAAATATTTGTACAAGTTCATGAAACTTCTTCAAATCACTGTTTTTTACATAGTGTCTTAAATTTCTACATATCAGCTAGGAACAATGCCTTCAACTTATGCTTTGAACAAGCTTTCATCACATAAAACTCTAGCATCCATTTCTGCTTCTGCAAACGAAACCCGAAACATCCGAAGTCCTCCCCGAAGCCGACTCGTGCCTTGAAGCTTGAACCGAAAAAAAATAACCAAATACGAACCAAAATAACATCAGCTTCAGTTTTGCAGGAAATAAAGAGTTTATAGAGGGTGTTTACCGAAAAACTCGTCGTATAAAGATGAGGACCGCCGGACCGAGACGCCGACCGCCGGAGATTTTCTCCATCTCACTCTCTCTTCGCGATTCTCTCGACGCCAACTCGCGTGCCGCTTTGAGCCACCACCGAACTCCACAATCCAGCTCCTCCACCGCCTGATGCGATTGCTGCCGATGGTTCCCGTGTGCCGCCGTGGTTGGCTGTGCGCTGCCACCAAGGGTGTTTGTCAGCCGCCAACCGAAGGGGGGGGGGGGGTTGTTGCAGGTGGAACGTCGGCCGGAGCTTCATTCCGGTCACCAGACTTGAGGAAGGAGATTTATAGAAGTTGTTTGGTTGTATATGTGGTGTTCACAGTGGAATCGAGGTGGGTTTGCTTTAAGTAGAATATGGAGTGTTTTATGTTTGTGTGTGTGTTCTTAGATCTGGATAAGGGGTAGCGGCTGATGTACAAGAAAATGAGGGATTAGGGTAAACTTTTCTATAAATACTAGGTTTATCTTGTTTTAAACGGGCTTGGGACCAAGGCCCACAAGCCCAATCCCGTGTTTTGAGTGGCCCATCACTCCTACGAACACGTTTTAAAAACCCGAACTCTCCGGAATGTTGTAAAATAAAATTTTAGATTTAAAAACATGTAAAATAGTGCTGGTAGATGTCGTTTGCGCGTTCGTTCGCCGATAACGGTAAAAATCACGTCGTGGTCGTTTTAATCCGTTTTTCGATCCGATTTCGGCTACGGTTGTTAAAATTTAATTACGAAATTAAATATAGCGTAAAATTTAAGTTTTGGAGATAACACGCGTGTCTGATGCTTCCGTTTCGTTGCCGGTACTCTCCTGCAGTCACTTTTTTTTTCGATCACGTATGCGTTTGTGTTGTATTAAGGCACATTATATTCACAAAATTAAATTCATAAATATAAAATGTTCATAGAAAATTCGTATTTGTCGACGTTGTCAGTATTTCGTACGGTATCAGTTCGTTGTCGTTTGACGTTCCGCAGATTCCACGCGAATCTTCATACGCGTACTGTAGAGTCGGATAAGCGTTCCTAGGCACTCCAAAGGCCTAATTAAGTTAATTTGCTCTTAAAAACTATTTATTATCGCGCTAATCACATGTTAATCACGTAAGTAGGTGCCGTAAATCACCGGTTGTCACAGAATATCAGTCCCTAATTGATCTGTTTTAGAAATATTAAGAACTAATTTTTAGTCACTAATACGTTTATTCCACGTTAGAGACTGAAAATCAGTCTCCATACATTTTTACTATTTTTCGTTACGTATTTAGGACTGAATATCAATCGCCAATAAGCTTCCCTCCAAAACCTTGTATTGCATAGAAATATTTGCGACTGAAATTTAGTCTTAAATAAAGTGTCAATTTATTAACGACTGATTATTAGTCACTAATATATGTAGCATAGAAATCAGTCCCCAATATTATTAGTAACTGATAAATCAGTCCTAGATATTATGTATTAGAGACTGATGAAATAGTCCCTAATAATTTAGTCTCTAACGGTCACTTTTCTTGTAGTGCAAGCTCACTTACAGTGTCGTCTGTGTGTATCATGTGGGCGATTTGGTCACCTGGCAAGTGCTTGTCGATATAACCCGAACCAAGATGGTCCAAATCAACCACAAGCCGACTCTGCTCGAGCTCGTTTCTCACCAGGGTCTTGCTACAACTGTGGCGAGATGGGCCATTTCCTAAGGGATTGCCCAAAACTTGCTAATGCAAATCCAACCCACGGATGAGCAGTTGGCTGACTAGAAGATGTTGATGTCTTATGCTTTTATTCTTCTGTTTTCTTGTAATGTGAAACAATCTGTTTTGTTTATAAATAAATCATTGATCACAAATTCTGATATACGAGTGTAGTTACATGTGTGTATGACTTTTCCTATGGTACCTACATCAAGGAACTGCATTCCTTACAAACTACTCTTGCGAATTTTCCCATTCTTGCGTTTGCTCATGATTCCCTTGGTAAATTCTAAGTACTCGTTTTATTCTAAGAAACGAGGTACAGGAAATAAAGTGACATTATGAGTAATCGTACTTCTGCACATCTGTGCCTTTGAATCCTTGGTTAGATAACTAAGGGTATTTTCAAATCTCATACCCATTACGTTCTGATTTCTTCAACAGGCATAACATAAGTTTTCAAAACAACCTACATGATTTCAAAAACATTCTATATATAGTTCGAAAACATTTTTAATATAGTGTATTTACTTAACATAACAAATGCACAAAGCTTTGTCTATGTTTTCAAAAACAACCCTCATGATTTCAAAATATTTCATATAGTTTGAAAACAATTTTAAGTAATATATCAAGTGCACGATTTCAAAAGCATCATTCATGTTTTCAAAAAAAAAAACCTTATACATAATTTCAAAATTCGTCTCGCATAATTTTAAAACATTTTTATAAATATACTTACCTAATACACCTACTTTATGATTTCAAAAGTATTATATATAAGGTTTCAAAAACATTAAACACATTTTTTTTAAAAAAGAAACCCCATGCATAGTTTTCAAAATATTTTTCCTCATACATTGACTTAACTTTTAGATTCTGCTTCATATGTCGCCTTGACATATCTAGCATCTCAACTTCATAAGCATTTTTACTTCATGTTTTGACTTAAGCACGTGCAGTGCAAAATTTCAAAACATCTTCAACTTCTAAAATCCATATGGGATTTTTTTTTATCTCCACAATTAGACCTTTGTGGATGATTATCATACAAATCAGAGTCCTTAATTGGATTCCTTGTGTACCTTAATTCGAACATTTCGGTTCCTTAGAATCGAAATCGAATTTTCTCTTTAAGATCTTTCTATCTTTATAGTTAGATTCTTAGAAATATTTAAAGCACCAATCAAAATCCACTGATTGGATACCTAGTGTGCTTTAAATACATGTACGCAATCAACAAAACAAATTAACAAATAAACAAATCTTTGTGGTTATACGACTATGTGTTTATGCATCTTGTGTTTTCTTTTATGCATTTTGTGTTTTTGTATACTCTGGATATTCGTTATCCAAATCCTCGTAGAATCTTTCATATCTTCATATGAGGGATTCGTAGTAGGATATTCAAAAAGATACTACCTTAAATCCTTAATGGGCTTCTATGTAATAGTTAAGACCCTTGGATTATATAGTACTACTCCATGATTCATAAGAGACCCTTTTAGTGGTCTAGTAAAAAAGATTGATTCAAAAATCTGGTTAAGAATGACATGTGATGATATAAGCTGAAAAGACTCCTTGGTTGTCTATTAAAATCATTTATTGATTTAATAAAAGGGACCCTATGGTGGTCTAGTCACATTCATCACAGGGTTTGTTCATTTGGTTTTCCCCTACACATTATAAAATAGACTGAGTGAACTATGCAAGGAATTGTGTAATTATAGACGCATACATAATTATGAAATTTGGTGCACAGAAACCCAGTAAGATTTATTATGTGTAAGAACCGATAGTGACAACAATAACAAAATGAGAACGATGTAATAGAGGTACGGTGGACGCACCAATAACACTTTATATACTTGTATATAAGTGTCCCTCTCACATTGCAAGCATGATGTTATTTAAAGTTACTAGAAGTTCAAGAACTCCAACCAGTGTTGTTTGGTCTTTTCAACTTCATGTTTCAAGATCTCACAAGTTTCCTCTAAATAAAATTTCGGGACGAAATTTCCTAAAGTAGGGGAGACTGTGACACCTGTGCCTCCACGGCCATCAAACAAATACCAAACCAATGAAATATTATATTTCATACTTGGGATTTGTATAAATGTGTGTATCATTTGCACATATCAATTCATGTTCGATTTCAAACTCTATTTCGCTTTCTGGAAGGTTATACGCGCACCGATGCATAAATATAACCAGTCTAATGCAACAAACACTCCGGAATAGTGACATAGGCTTAACATACCTTAAATAACCTTTACATAACTTATAAATAAGTATTGAAGGCTTTGGTATGGCAAAATTAAGTTAATTCGCTTACAGGGACTAAATTTGACAAACTGCGAAAGTATGCCGATTTGAACTGTAACAGATATTCCGGAACATGACCATAAGTTAAACACACCTTAAATATCCTTTACATAGCTTAGAAATAGGCTTTGAGGGGTTCGGTGTGCTAAAATAAACTTTTGGGTCATTCAGGGACTAAAAGCGTCAAAAAGTGCACAAGTTTGCACTTTCGCGCATAACATACGTTCTGAATACATCCGGACATCCAAAAATTTATGTAAGCACTAAAATACTTTATTTTAGTGTTTGGCATGAGAAAAATCCATTCGTCGCGCAATTTGGATCGTTTTTCGCGCTTATGCGCATTCCGTCGTAATTAAGCGAACATCGCGATCGTATGACCAAACGAACCGACATCCGGGATATTTTTGAGCATGTTTCATGTCCAAAATGTTTAGGCATCATTTTAGGGCCTTGAAAATGGCTTAACGAGCCTTAAACATGTCGGAAATGGCCTTAATACACAACGGGGACTGAATTGGAAACTTTGGAAACTGGTTGCTGATCAGAAGGACCTTAGCGTGACACCTAACCCCCTTGGCGTCACGCGAAGCCCCTTCTGATCAGCAAAAGCCATTTTAACAGCTGTTAACAGCTGTTTAGCACTCCCAACTCAATTCCACTTGTTGTTTCCTGATGTTGGGGGGGCCAATATGATGTACATGAGGTTACCAACAAGTGTAGGGATGTGATTAAATCACGGTTTACGAGAAAAGATCCTAACGGTGGTCCATTTCCTATAAATACCCATCAAGTTCACTTGCAAAACCCACTTGAAATCTAAGAATTCTCTAAGTTGGGGTGTCTTATCACTTCATACCTGAGAATGCTTGGAAGTTCAATCTTGCGGGGACCCTTTGTAAGTGTTCTTTCATTCTTTTCATTCGTTTTAGCGTTAAAGTCAAACTTTGTTTGACTTTCTGCGTTGACCAGTTTATGGTCAATGCGAAGTTCATTTGAACTTCATAACGTGAGCGTGATCACGATGGTTATAGTCCCTAGTGACTATACCTACTGATTACCACGTTATCTAGGCTCAGTGACGAGTCGTAGTTTCGGCCAAAATGCGCATTCTTGCGTATTTTGTAACCAAACTACTCTTAGGTATCAAAACCGTTTGTTTTGATACCAAACCTGTTTTCTAAACTTAGTTAAGCATGTTTTAACATGCTTAGCTCGTCACTTTTAGTTTAGTGCTTATATAGGGTCGTAAGGTAAGCGATCTAAACAATCGCTTATACTTTCGAACCTGACCCGTTTGGTCGATCATTAGGATCCGACCAAACACATTAGGTGACCATAGTATATAGGGAATAACCTTTCGAGGTTATACCTAATGGTCACGACGTTCAGTTAGTTGTATGATAGGTAGTTTATATGCCTTAGGTAAATTACCAAAATACCCCTTTGACGCCAAAATTCATTTTGAACATATGTAACATAACTTTTGATATCTAAACTGATTTGGTAACAATATTAGACATGTTAAGGCATATTTTACTTATCATAGGACTAGTTAGGCGTTCCGAACGCGTTTTACGCGAACGGCACGTTAAAGTAGCATAAGCTACCTAAACGGGTCGTAATGGGTCGTAAGCACTTAGGATAGGTTTCATTTTAGTATGTGGGCTTCGTTAAACCATATTACATGAGTTCCCATACTCGTTTGGTTTACGAACCCTCATTCTATCCGATCCTCCGATATAGGTCCGGTATATTAACATAGTTACCTATATTAGGTGCCGTTTGATATCCGTGATCTCTAGCATTGTTTGGTTGTTACTCAAGGACTACTAAGCAATCTCAAGTGAGTACATAGACCCCTCTTTTACTGTTTTCCAAACGTTTTGGGGTGGAACACATGTGCCTACTTGTTACTTTCGTGCTTTCCTGTTTTCACATCATATACTTGCCATGTTCATTAGTACATTTATAGTACATGATTTCATTGTGTTTTATGCTATGTATGCCCATTGTGTGCGTACTTAGTACATTATTTTACATTACATTTTATGCTATGTATGCCCATTGTGTGCGTACTTAGTACATTATTTTACATTACATTTTATACTATGTATGCCCATTGTGTGCGTACTTAGTACATTATTTTACATTACATTACATTTTATGCTATGTATGCCCATTGTGTGCGTACTTAGTACATTATTTTACATTACATTTTATGTTATGTATGCCCATTGTGTGCATACTTAGTACATTTATTATTCATCACATGCTTACATTTTGGTATGACATTTGGTTTGTTTAAATGGGACAATGTACATTCATTAACACCGATCATGCCGCTCGGTAGTAGGTAGTGGTACCATAGGACTTGACAAATCCCATTCCTGAAATCTCGGGTTTGTTTGGACGTAAGGAATGACCGAATCCGAATACATTTCTTTTGATAACCTTTACTAAAAGGGTTATCCGACTGTCGCAAGGCTTGGATGTATGAATTTTCACAATACCGCATAGATGTTTATATCAGTATAGCATGCCTTTATTACACAAAATATAACTTTGATTTAAACCATGTTTTACTTCAATACCTTGTTTTTGTGCATTTTACATATGGTTTAGTTGATATATTTCACTTACCATACATAAACATTTTGACATTTACATACACAATTCATGATTTACATTAGACATAAACATTAGACATAGACATTAGACATGGTTTTCACATAAACATTTTGACATTTGATTATACATAAACATTTTACTTTGGTGGTTTGGTTGAGTAAGTGATTTAAGTAACGAGGCGTGTGTAATATGATACAAGCATGGTGGATACGCCGCTGGTACTTCCTATATATAAGTGTTTGTATGGTATTACATATCGTAGCGTTATTTGAATCATGTCAATTTGAGACATATAACATTTTATACAAATAACATACTTTTCACAAGACATTGTTTTACAAACAACTCATCTTATACAAACTCATTTTACTTGGTTATTCATTTAACCATACATTATTCTCTTATTTATACATATCATCTAAACTTATTGTTTTTCAAACGATTTATAAAACAAATCAATTTACAAGGTTCATGACTGACTTTTGCTAAACAACTTTTTTCTAAACTTACAAGTCATGAATCCTATTTTCACAAAACCTATGTATCTCACATGCATTTTTATGCTGACGTACCTATTTTCACATGTGTTTCAGGATATGATGCATAGGATTTATCAAGATACACTTAGGCGGACTTGGGCCTTAGTGACAATAAAAGATGCAAGACTAGTTATTTATGTTATGTTTCTTTGATTGTCAAGACATTGTAACTCTTTTAATCAATAAAACAATATTTCAATTTCCATGTGTTATGAAACAATGATTCTGTTACAACACTCCCCGACGTTTCCGCCACGATTTGATGTTCTACGTGGTCGGGGTGTGACAATTGCCATCATGAAAACCTTTCCTCCTGGAGCCTTTGGAAGCTTTCCCACTATATCCATACCCCATTTCATGAACGACCAAGGGGAAGCAATAGGATACAGCGGTTCAGCAGGCTGATGTAATATGTTACTATGTCTTTGACATGCGTCACATCTTCGAGCATATTCTGTGGCATCTTTCCTCATCGTCGGCCAATAATATCCTGTCCTTAATACTTTTGAGAATAAGGACCTGCCCCCAGTATGGTTACCACAATCCCCTTCATGTATATCCTGAAGTACTTCTTTGGTTTCGGGATCCTCTAAGCACCTCAGATATGGTCCTGCAAGAGATTTCTTATACAAAACATCATTTATAATAGTGAATCGTGATACCTTCATTCTAAAGGCTTTAGGATTCTCATTCCTTGGGATGTGTCCTTCCTTGAGATATCTCATGATTGGAGCCGTCCAGGACTTAAGATCCTCCTCAGGATACTCATCATCAGGATCCTGAATACTTATTACTTCCTTATCCTGAGGATTCGTCGCAGGATATAGGATATGTAATATTGGAATTCGGGTTCCTTCCGGTATCCTGACCGATGATCCCAGATTTGCCAAGGCATCAGCTTCAGCATTATCCTCTCTTGGTACCTGTTCAAGTGTAAAAATATCGAAATATCCTGCTAATTTTTTGAGAATTTCGAGATACTCGATTAACTTCTCTCCCTTAACTGCATAGGTTCCATTAAAGTGATTAGTGATTAACAAAGAATCAACATATACTTGCAAATTCTTGATACTCATATTCTTAGCCAATTCTAATCCTGCAATTAAAGCCTCATATTCTGCCTCATTATTAGTAGCAGGAAATTCACACCTAATAGCATGGGGTAATATGTCCCCCTATGGCGATTTTAGTAGTATACCTAAATCTACACCTCTTACGTTAGATGCACCATCAGTATACAATGTCCAGCATTCTAAGTTTTCTCCTAGCTGTTGTACTTCCAAATCTACGTCATTTTGAATGTCACTACTGAAATCAGCCACAAAGTCAGCTAAAGCCTGAGACTTTATGGCATTTCTAGGCTCATATACTAAGTCATAAGCACTCAGTTTTACTGACCACTTAGCCATCCTACCCGACATCTCGGGTTCCTAAGCACGTTTTTAACAGGATAATTGGTTTTAACATGAATCCTATGTGTCTCAAAATAATGTCTAAGTTTTGTTGATGCCATAACTAGGGTTAATATCAATTTCTCTAGATGAGAATATCTAGTTTCAGCATCTAGTAAACTTTTACTAACATAATAGACAGGATATTGCTGACCTTCATGGTCCTTTATAAGAACGGAACTTACAGCATTCCCTGATACAGTGAGGTATACAGATAGTGGTTCACCATTTTCAGGCTTCATTAATAGAGGTGCAGTTGAGAGATATCGCTTCAAATCCTGCAAGGCTGCTTCATGCTTTGCTCCCCATTCGAACTTCTTATTCTTCTTGAGGATATCATAAAATTCTTTGCATTTTTTCGAGGATCTTGAAATAAACCTGTTCAATGCTGCTACTCGGCCTGTTAACCGTTGAACATCCTTCATATTCGAAGGTGATTTTATATCTAGGATAACTCTAATCTGCTCCGGGCTCGCCTCTATGCCTCTTTTGGTCACCATATATCCTAGAAACTTTCCTGCCCCTACTCCGAAATGGCACTTAGCAAGATTCAGTTTCATGTTATACTGATCCAGGATATCAAATGCTCCCTTAATATCCTGGAGGTGATCCTCGGCCTTTTTAGATTTCACCACCATATCCTCAATATATACCTCCATGGTGTCCCCCAGCTTGTCTTTAAACATCATGTTTACCAACCTCTGGTATGTTGCACCTGCATTTTTCAAACCAAAGGGCATAGCAGTATAACAATAAATACCTGTTGGTGTCATGAAGGCAGTATCCTCCTGGTCCGAAGGCTCCATTTGAATCTGCTGAAATCCTGAGGATGCATCCATGAAGGTTAACATCTCATGCCCGGTAGTAGCATCCACCATTGCATCAATATGGGGAAGAGGAAAAGGGTCTTTAGGACAAGCCTTGTTCAAGTCCGTGTAATCTACACAGACTCTCCATTTCCCATTTTTCTTCTGTACCTTGACTACATTTTCCAGCCATCTTGGAAACTTGACTTTTCTGATCATTTTGGACTTCAACAATCTTTCAACTTCCTCTTGTATGATTGTATTTCGTTCAGGAGCAAACTTCCTTCTTTTTTGCTGAACAGGCTTGAACGACCTGTCAATTCCAAGCTTGTGAGTAATAATGTCTTTGGATATACCTGTCATATCCTCATGCTTCCATGCAAATGTTGACATCCTGCACTTCAAAAAATTAGTTAATTGTTCTTCAATATCCTGAGGGATACTGGTCCCTACGAGCACCGAGATATCAGGATTATCCTGATCCAGGATAACTTTCTTCATATCCTGCTCTGAAGCCTCCACGATATCATGGGCCCGCATCTTTAATTGCTATGCTGGATTAGGCTTGGTTGAGGATTTCATTGAGGATGAGTAGCATTCCTTTGCCTCCTGCTGATCACTATCAACTTTAACGACCCCCCAAGGGGTAGGGATCTTGATGCATTGGTGATAAGTCAATGGCACAGCCTTAATGTCATGGATCCATGGCCTGCCTAGTAGGATGTTATAGCAGGATAGGGAGTCCATCACACAGAAGCGTTGTATTGAGTCGACCCCTTCAACATATACTGGTAACTTTATCTCTCCTACGGTATTCCTAGCTTCTCCATTGAAACCAACGAGCACAGTGGACTTCGAAGTAATGTCCATCGGAGATACATTCATCCTCTTCAATGTTTCCAGCTGAATTATGTTGACGGAGCTACCATTGTCCACTAATATCCTGCGTACAAAATGGTTAGCAACATATAATGTTATTATGAGAGCATCATGGTGAGGATCCTGGACAGTATCCCTGTCATCACTATTGAAAGTGATCACTTTATCAGTCGTAAGGGTAGTCATCCTGGCTGGTTTGTCTCCCCTTTCAGTCTTAGCTTCCTTTGCATGTCTCTTGGCCGCAGAATACGAAGTCCCATAAATGTCGGATCCTCCTGAAATAAAGTTAATTATTTTGGCATCTGCTGGGGGTGATGCCGCTCGTTCAGGATCCTTCTCAGGATCCTGCCCTTTATTCTTCTTTCTTCCCAGCAAATCCTTCAGATACCCCTTGCTTAATAGGTAGCTTATTTCTTTCCTTAGAGCGATGCAATCCTCGGTCACATGTCCGAAATCTTCATGGAAGGCACACAATTTGGATTTATCCTTCCAATCGGCCTTCTACTGATTCTTTCGAGGCCACATAGCTTTGTCTCCTAAACCCTACATAGCATACATTAACTCAGGTATATTAACAGAAAAGCAGTATTCAGATAATTCAGGATATTCTTCAGGATCCTCGTCTTCAACAGCATTCACTTTCTTGTTGTCATTTCTGCCATATGGCTTAGGGCGATATGGTTTATAGGAGGATTCTGATTTCCTGTTGGTTGATTCATAGGTTGAGGTAGAATTCATCCTCTCTTGCATCTTTTTGTCATCTTCCAAGCGAATATATCTCAAGGACCTGTTACGAGCTTCATCGATATTCCTGCAGGGATTCATTACAAGATCCTGATAAAACTGAGAATCCTTTTGTAACCCCATCTTAAAAGCCTGAACAGCTGTTGCAACATCAAGATGTGGGATATCCAAGGATTCCCGACTAAACTTATTCACATAATCCCTCAAGGATTCCTGAGGTCCTTGAGTTATCCTGTAAAGATCACTGGTTAGTTTCTCAAAACTCCGACTGCAAGAAAATTGACTATTAAATAAATTAACCAAATGAGCAAACGAAGTAATTGAGTGTGGAGGAACATTTAACAGCCATTTTAAGGCTGATCCTGTTAGGGTAGATCCAAATCCCTTGCACAAGCATGCTTCCTTGAGCTCCGGAGGGATAGGGTTAATCTCCATTCTTTCTCTATACTGGGCAATATGCTCTTCAGGATCCGTAGTCCCATCATACAGTTTCATGTTGGGGGTCTGAAATCTTTTTGGAATTTCAGCATCACAGATAGGATATGCAAAGCGGGATATCCTGTGGCTGTCTTGGGATACTTCCGGAATTGGCTGGACCACTCCAGGCACACTGGATATCATGTCCTTCAATTTCTGAAGCTCCCTAGTAAATGTTGACATCATACCTGCATCCTGCAAAGACCCATTATTGTTAGTAGCAAGAGTATTATTATTTGACATGTTACTGGTCTGAGGATTCTGGCCATATCCTGAAGCATATCCTGAGCTCTTCACAGTTGACATCCTGACCGAGGAGGGTATCTCAGGAATATGATTCTGAGAATGGCTCGGCACGATATTCCCCCGGTTATCTTTAGTGTAAACTGCAGAACTGAAGTTCAAAGCTCTAGGCTGCAAAGGAGTAACAGTTTCTTCAGCAGGTCTACTTGGGCCGGATTTCAAGAGTTGTATCTCTCTCATCAGCATCCGATTAGTTTCCTGCTGCTGCCTCATTTGTTCCTGTACACTACCAAACAAATTCATAATTTCATCATTAGAAGCCAAAACAGGACCAGATCCCTGAGTAATGGGAGCGGGGATAACATCCCGAGCCACATGACTTTCAGTTCCCTGTGAAGAAGTTTGAATTCGTGGAGGAGGAGGTGGAAGCACCAAACCAATTGTTACAGAAGTTGTAGCAGACATGGTGGAAGAGCTCATGTTTGATCTCGAGGCCATTGAAAACAATGTAGCAAAAACTTTTGACAATAGAAAACCGAGTAATGATTTTACTAAAGTTTTTAGCAAAAATAGAACCACTTGCCCCACGGTGGGCGCCAAATTGTTTTGGTCAAAAATTACCGAAGCAATTAAGTGATCAAATTCGTTTAGTGAGGTAGTGTGCTAGAAATGAGTGTCAAAAAATATGTTAACCAAGTTAATTGTAAAAACAGTTTCAGGATACGGCTCAGGATATAGGGCTGTATCTATGATCAAACAATGAGCCAAAAAGTAAAGGTTGACACGTGATATACGAAGAAAGCCCTTGATCAATCTATATCGCCGGCACAAAACCTCGGGAGCTGACAATCGTAGCTGCTTTGTTATTCTATTGCTTCAAATATCAGGATACAGTGCAGGATGTGATGTGGATCAACTAGGTGTTACAATGTAATTCGAATACAAGTGTTTGTGTGTAGTGACTGCTGAAAGCTAGAGAGCAAAAGTGTTCGAAAGTGTGTGTAAAAGTTCCGTGCCTTAATCTGATCCGCCCCCATCTATTTATAGTAAAAGAAATGCAACAAACTATCCTAATAAACCGGGATCCGGCGAATATTCCCCACTCGAATGTTGTAGACCTGGTCCTTCGGGTTCAACGTCTCTCACATAACAGATATGCCCAAGTCTTGAGGAGAAGAAGTCCATCTGACCGTTAGTAACCCACAGCCTCTAACCTGCACGTGGTTAATTTAGTTAACACCAGGATATGGCCCAGGATGATACCAATATCCTAATCCAGTATCCTGATCACAAGTAAACAACCAAAAGCGGGATATTAGTCAGGATATAAATACTCAGAAAATGACCCATAACACTCTGCAACATTGAACAGGATCTAGTATCCTTCCTTAAGAGGAGGAAAACCACCTTTGCCTGGAAGCATGAGGATATGGCAGGTATATCTAAGGATATAATTACTCATAAGCTTGGCATTGACAGGTCATTCAAGCCTATACATCAGAAGAGGATGAAGTTTGCACCTGAAAGGAATGCTATTATCCAGGAAGAGGTAGATAAACTACTTCGGGAAGGTATGATAAGAGAGGTCAATTATCCAAGATGGTTAGCCAATGTGGTTGTTGTTCAAAAGAAAAATGGAAAGTGGAGGGTATGTGTCGATTTTACTGATTTAAACAAGGCATGTCCCAAGGATCCTTTCCCATTACCCCACATTGACTCTATGGTGGATGCTACCGCGGGTCATGAGTTGTTGACTTTTATGGATGCTTCATCTGGATTTCAACAAATTCAGATGGAACCATCTGATCAAGAGGATACAACCTTTATGACCCCAACTGGTATATATTGTTATATTGCTATGCCATTTGGACTAAGGAATGCAGGTGCTACTTATCAAAGGCTAGTTAATATGATGTTCAAGGAACAAATTGGACACACTATGGAAGTTTATATAGATGACATGGTGGTTAAGTCCAAGAAAGCTGAGGATCACCTTAGAGACTTGGAGGAAGCATTCAATATCCTTGATAAATTTAATATGAAACTAAATCCTTCCAAGTGTCACTTTGGTGTTAAAGCAGGTAAATTCCTAGGCTATATGGTGACAAAAAGAGGCATTGAAGCAAGTCCAGAGCAAATCAAGGCTATTGTGAATATCAAATCTCATGCCAATGCTAAGGATGTGCAAAGATTGACAGGCGGGATCGCAGCCTTGAACAGGTTCATATCCAAATCCTCAGAGAAATGCAAGGAATTCTATGACATTTTGAGGAAGAACAAGAAATGTGAATGGACTGAAAAGCATGAAAATGCTCTCAAAGCTCTTAAGGATTACCTATCCTCAGCCCCTGCCTTGATGAAACCAGAAAAAGGGGATATATTATCCTTGTATTTAGCGGTATCCTCTAAAGCAGTAAGTGCGGTCCTTGTTAAGAATCACGAAGGTACACAACATCATGTCTATTATGTAAGTAAGAGTTTGCTTGATGCTGAATCCAGGTATTCACATTTAGAAAAACTTATCCTTGCATTAATTATGGCATCTACTAAATTAAGACATTATTTTGAAACTCATGCCATTATTGTTAAGACTAATTTTTCCAATTAAGAATGTTCTCAGGAAACCTGAAATGTCAGGAAGGATGGCAAAGTGGGCAGTGAAGCTTAGTGCATATGATATAAGATATGAACCAAGGACTGCCATCAAATCCCAAGCCTTAGCTGACTTTGTGGCAGATTTTAGTAGTGACTTGCAAAAGGAAGCTGAGTTAGAAGTCCAACAGCTTGAAGAAACTAAGGATCCTTGGATACTCTTCACTAATGGATCTTCTAATGTCAAAGGAACAGGACTTGGAATACTACTAAAATCGCCACATGGGGACATAATACCCCACTCCATAGCTTGTGAATTTCAAACTACCAACAATGAGGCTGAGTATGAAGCCTTGATAGCTGGTTTGCAAATTGCTAAGCATATGAGGATCAGGTATCTTGAGGTACATGTAGATTCATTGTTAATTACTAATCACTTTAATGGATCCTATGCTGTTAAAGGTGAAAAGTTAATCAAATATTTAGAGATAGTCAAAGAATTGGCACTCTCTTTTGTTTCCTTTAGTTTGACACAGGTACCAAGGGAAGAGAATGCAGAGGCTGATGCATTAGCCAATCTAGGATCATCCTTGAAGATCCCGGAGGATATCAGGATCCCTATTATCCACATCCTAACCCCTGCTATCGAGGATCATGTCGCCATGGAGATAGAAGAGGATTCTGCAATCATCCCTAGGGATGATACTCAATCTCATTCAAGATCATGGATCCATCCAATCATGAGATACATACGACATGGAGAGATTCCTACAGGAGAAAACCCCAGGGCTTTCAAAATTAAGGTATCTCAATTTACAATATTGAATAACATGTTATATAAACGATCTCTTGCAGGTCCATATCTAAGGTGCAATGAGGATCCTGAAATCCAAGAAGTCCTAAAGGATTTCCATGAAGGAGATTGTGGAAACCACACTGGGGGCAGGGCATTGTTCTCAAGGATCCTGAGGACAAGATACTATTGGTCTACTATGAAGAAGGATGCTGTGGAATATACCAAGAAGTGTGATCCTTGTCAGAGACATAGTAATATCCTTCACCAACCAGCAGAGCTTTTGCATCCTATATCCTCTTCTTGGCCATTTATGAGATGGGGAATGGATATAGTTGGTAATCTTCCTAAGGCACCTGGTGGAAAAGTATTCATGCTTGCTATGACTGAATACTTCTCCAAGTGGATAGAGGCTGAAGCCTTTGCTCAAGTCAGAGAAAAGGAAGTGATATCCTTTATTAAGAGAAACATTATTACTAGATTTGGTATTCCTTCTGAAATTGTTTGTGATAATGAATCCCAATTTATTGGGAGTAGAACTACTAACTTTTGTGACAGCTGGGGGATTAAGATGATAACATCAACACCAGTCCACCCACAAGCTAATGGCCAGGCAGAATCATCCAACAAGATCATCATGAACAATTTGAAGAAGAAGCTTGGATCCAAGAAAGGAAAATGGGCAGAAGAACTACCTTATGTACTTTGGGCTGATAGGACAACTCCCAAGAATGCTACTGGCCAAACTCCATTCTCTTTGGTATTTGGAGTAGAATCAGTGATCCCTAATAAGATGGTGGTTCCTACTGCAAGAACAAGCATTCGTGATCCTGAAGAAAATGCTAAAAACTTGGTTCAAGACTTGGACACTATAGAAGAACTCAGGGATTTGGCAAGGATAAGGATGGCCGGTTATCAATAAAGGATGGCTGGAGCCTACAACAAAAATGTCAGGATCAGGAAATTCTAAGTTGGTGATATGGTATTAAGGAAAGCATTTCAGAATACCACCAATCCTGCTGATGGAAAGTTAGCACCAAAGTGGGAAGGCCCCTATTTGATTGAAGCTGAAGCAGGAAAGGGGGCATATCGATTGCTAACAATGGAAGGTGATTTGCTACCAAGAGCTTGGAATGCTATCCATTTGAAGAAATACTTCATGTAATAAGGATCCATGATCCTTAGCTAACAAGTATCCTTGAAGGATCCTTACAGGACAGAAGATCCTCATTTTGGTAATGATCTAATCTCAAACTATTTCATTCTTTAATTATCTTATATACAAGGATAAGGATCCTGGATCCTTTATCCTCCATTCACTTGAATCTGAGTTTTGCAGAAGGTTTAGGTATCCTTAACAAAGGATTGAGTATCCACAGAAATATCCAGTTATTTGGGCTTGACCCCAGTTATTTGGGCTTGACCCCAGTTATTTGGGCTTGACCCTAGTTTTTTGGGCTTGTCCCCAGTTTTGGGACTGTCCCCAATTTTGGGCCTGTCCCCAGTATCGCCAGCAGCGCACGATGATCCTGGTACAGTTCTTGGCAGTGAGACCAGTACTCGCTTTAGGGGCTGACAATTTCATTGTACTGGCTGTACCCGGGATCCTACGTATAATGGTAGACGTACCATACATCCGTTCCTAAGGTTTCTAACGTTTTCACGTTAGATAAGGTTTTGGCATTTTCATGTCACTAAGTTTGGATAGTCGCCAGTGAGGGCCATACTCCAGTTTACACAAGATCCTTTGGGCTTGTCCCCAGTTATCCTTTGGTCTTGTCCCCAGTTATCCTTTGGGCTTGTCCCCAGTATATTGGGCTTGTCCCCAGAATTGTTGGGCTTGTCCCCAGTTACTAACTTTTCTCTTATATTGGCTTAGTCCCAAGTTATATTCTATTTCAGGTTTTTGAGGTTAAACGACCAAGGATCCTTGATCCTTATCTTCTACTAAGGTTTGTCTTTTGGTTATCATGATTATAAATATTAAAGGGTTAGGATCCTAACTTGGATTCTCAGGTATGATCCTTGATCACTTTTATTTTATTCATTATTTGTATAAGTGACCCTTATCATTTGACAACAGAACTAATGATCCTTAAGTTTCATAACTTTTCTGAGTTTATCGACTATAGGATATTTGATCCTTGATCATATCCTAAAATTTCTAAACATGATTTATTACACTTGATAAATTCAAACAAAGTGGATAACTACAATAGAATAATAAAGAGTTCACAAGGATAATAACACGGGAAATAGCCAAAAAGTTAAAGTTTTATTTATTCACAAAAGTTAAACCCTTTTAAGGTTGTCAAAATTGCCAACCCAAATTTCTACCAGCAATACGTGGCCCGTCCATTTGGGTTGACAAAAGGTGTCCATTTTTAACGGGTCTTAAGAGTGTAGGAAATAAAAGATGGCAGGATAACAAGTGGTTTCATCCCGCAAACAGAGGATCCCTCCACCACCTATTATCCTACCTATTGTCTAAGGATCCTTGATCCATAATCCTAAAAAATATTGTTCAAATTACAACCCAACATTGTTTCAAAACACCATAACCAAAAAACCACTACCAAATCCTAAAAAATGGGCTCCGGCCACGTGTAGAAATATCCATCATCACCCATTTCAGCAGCTCACACATTGGCTGCATCACCACCAGCCTGATCCTCTCCACTGCCACTTGCCTCGATCGCCAAGACCTCTGTAGCCTCCTCTTCATCCTCTAGCTCTGCCAGCTTTGCCTTCCAGCCCTCCTTGTCCCAGGTGGTCCTATCGAAGTCAGGATCCTCAGCCTCCTGAGCCATTTGCAGTTTGATCTTATACATTGTGATGGCAGCAGAGAATTTAGCATCTTCCAGCAGGTCGTGCTTCTCGTGATCAGCATTTATCTGGGCCATGACCACCTGCTGCTTTGCCAGAGCAAGATCCTTCTCAAGGCAGGAGATAACTTGATCCTTGGCAAGGAAGAATTTTTGATACTCCAGATGCTTTTGCTCCGCTTCCTCATTATAAGCATCAAACAGCATCTCGATCTCGGTGAATTTCTACAAGAAAAGACAAGATAAAGTTCAGGATCACGTGATCCTCAAGTGGGCAGGATAATCAAGCATAGTCAATGATCCTTACATCAGCAAAGTATTCTTGGAACTGGTGGCGGATAAGAGGCAAGCCATCAAGATTGTCAGCCTCGGTGGCCTTCCTTTTCTTTCCCCCCTTGGAGGTGGTAGGCTTTGGGACCACGGCACTCGGGCTAGCAACAGTCTTCTTCTTCCCAGACCTGGGAGCAACAGCAGTAAGATCGGTAACACTTGAGGATTTTCCAGCACCTATCCATCTAGAACAATAGATAAGTATTCTTGTTTTATTTACATTTTAACATTTACTCAAATACAGACTTGGATACTTACTTGACATTGTAACTGAGCCTGAGGATACTTCTTGAGAATCCTTGGTGTTTGCTTGAAATGTTCTTACTGCAGGATCAAGATTCCGGAAGGCGTTGATCCTCTCTTTGGTTTCAGGTGACGTAATGATGTGTGAAACAGAAATAGCTGCAAAATAGAAACAAAGGGGTTAGTGATCCTCAGCAGAAACAGGGTGTCCTATGATCCTTCTATAAGGATCCTCTATCCTACCATGAGTGGCCCATTTTCTAGGGAGATCCTTCCCATCAGGGATAGAATCCCTCCTGACGAAGGAAAAACGTTTCTTCCACTTGTTATCGTTCTTGGTGGTTTTCAGGATTGGATAAGGTTCACCGGGTTTATGTTTGAATAGAAAGCGGTGTGAACCATGGCTCACAAGATTGTATAGTTCAGACAACTCCGACATTCCCAACTCAATATCCTCCTGCTCAATGATCCTCTCAAGGGTAAATAGAACCCTCCACATCATTGGCATAGCCTGGATATAGGATATGCCGGTAAGGGAGAAGAAAGATTGGGTAAAAGCAGGAAAAGGATAGGAGTATCCTATCGAGAATGGGGTTATTGGAAATGCAACCCAAGTTTCAGAGATAAAATCACTCCGGACGGTAGAGTCAAAGGGTTTGAAAACAGTGCTCGCCGGAAAGTAATGACGAATCCTGTCGATCTCAGGATCAGTAAAGCAGCAACGTTCCTTCGGAGAGTCTTCGATGATTCCTTGGCTTTTTAAGGGACTATCTTTTCGATGATCCTTAGCAGGGGATGATCTTAGCTTCATTGTGATACGGAGATTTTGAGAAAGAAGAAGAACAGAGCAAGAATGAGAAAAGAGAAAGGGGAGAGAAGTACCTGCTTGATCTTCGAATGAGGATTTAAAGGATGTATTGCACGAATTTAAATGCCTCTAGACCCTTATCTCTAACTTGAATTTATAATCATGATTTTGCAGGGATGTCGCTTCAGATTACGTAAGATCTGCAACGGATAGTTCGATCATAACGACTATATATTCGTTAGTTTGTTGCGGATAAGATCAAGAAAATATAACTCGCCAAAATTACATTTCACTCCTTATATTTTGGGGGCAATTGTTAGGGGAGGATTTTTACATCCTAAGGATCACGGGTCCTCAAGTGCTACCAGGATCATGGATCCTCAATTCTGTTTGAATTAAGGATCCTCAATAGGTGTTGCAGGATCAGGATTCAGGATCCTTATTGTTATCCTTATACTAACGATTGTCTACCTTGTGCGTAATCTTGTTTTGCAGGAACAAAGGCATGGACCAAGTTTCACCGAAATTCCTGGAGCATATTCCCTTAATATTCCGCACGTGTTTGACCATTATGGACGTTATGGAGATCGTGGGGAACTTGCACGTATTGCGGATAGTTAGTTAGACTGGTTGTTTCTAATTTCAATTGGGGATAACAAGCTTGAGTAGAACACTGAGCTAATTTTAGCAAACACACAAACTCTCGTAACAACACTCGAACAGCTCTCAGCAATCTACTTGGCGATTTCATACATTTTTGCACATTGCACACTAGTGATCCTTGTAACAAGCTTGTTATCATCCCGAGTTGTAAACTTATTTTGATTAATCTTAGTTGGTGATCGGTAGTTTCCATCACCCAAGGTTTTTTATGCCGGAGATCAACTGTTGATCAAGGGCTTTTTCCTCGTATAAATCTTTGTGTCACTTGTCCATTACATTTCTGAGTGATCCTTAATATTGTTCATTGATTCAAGCATCACACCTCACAACAAAAGATTTGGTTGCATAATCCTTGCTTGATTTTTTACCAAAACAGCTAGTTAGATTGTAACGGCTATATATCCGTTAGTTAGTTGCAGATAAGATCAAAAAATATAACTCGCTAATTTACACTTTACTCCTTATATTTTGGGGGCAATTGTTAGGGGAGGATTTTCCAATCCTAAGGATCACGGATCCTCAAGTACTGCCAGGATCATGAGTTCTGTTTGAATTAAGGATCCTCAGTAGGTGTTGCAGGATCTGGATTCAGGATCCTTATTGTTATCCTTATACTAACGATTGTCTTCATTATGCGTGAGCTTATTTTGCAGGAGTATGGGCATGGACTAACTCTTACCGATATTCTTGGGGAATATGCTCTCAATATTCCGCACGTGCATGGCTTTGTGAACGTTATGGAGGTCATGGGGAGCTTGCACAATTAGCGGAAAGTTAGTTAGTTTAGTTATTTCTAATTTTAAAAATGGGATAACAAGCTTGAGTTAGGAGACTTGGCTAATTTAGCAAAAACACACACTCTCGAACAGCTCTCGGCAGTTTACTTGGCGATTTCATACACTTTTGCACACTAGTGATCCTTGTAACAAGCTTGTTATCATCCCGAGCTGTAACAACCTTTTGATTAATCTTAGTTGGTGATCGGTAGTTTCCATCACCCGAGGTTTGTTTATGCCGGAGATCAACTCTTGATCAAGGGCTTTTTCCTCGTATAAATCCTTGTGTCATCTCTTTATTTGATTTGCAAATTGTTCATACAATTGTTCATAGATTCAAGCATCACACCTCACAACAAAAGATTTTGTTGCATTATCCTTGCTTGAGTTTTGACCAAAACAATAAGTTTTAAACACAATTTACAAGCGTACGACTAAACTTGAACAAAACTACAAAATGTTTTGACCCATTTAATAGTGACCCATTTAAACACTTAGGTTTGAGGGGGAGATCTTGGGTTCAAGTCCCATAGATGACAGAGATTAAAATAATTTTGCCGCTAAAAAGATCATTAATCTTTTTCATCTCACATATACACATAACTATCGTAAAAAAGATATGTATACTAATAACTATATAGGGAATTGTTAAAATGAGAACTCCTCGAATTGAGATAACTTGAAAACTCCTTGGAAAAATGTTTTTTTTTTTTATTTTTTGATGAAAATTTTTATTTTTATATAGCTTTTTCGAAAAAAATAAAATAAATAAAAAATAATATCATATACGAAAACAAATAATTTATATAAGCGGAATGTTCTCCAAAGATTGACATCATGGTTTTTGTAAGACAAATGTACATCGGTGTAAGGCAGATTTAAATATTGAATAAATGTCTTTTTTACAGTTGTCTTAGTTAGATGTCGTGACACCCAATCATATAAGAATGTATAAACACATATTATAATGGTACGGACGTTTAACAAAAGTTTATGTTATTCATTAACATATAGAAACCTAACATTTACAATCCGAACATGATTACTTAAAAGTTTACTAGTAGATAACATACTAACATGATAAGTTTTAAACACAATTTACAAGCGTACCACTAAACTTGAACAAAACTACAAAATGTTTTGACCCATTTAATAGTGACCCATTTAAACACTTAGGTTTGAGGGGTAGATTTTGGGTTCAAGTCCCATAGATGACAGAGATTAAAATAATTTTGCCGCTAAAAAGATCATTAATCTTTTTCATCTCACATATACACATAACTATCATAAAAAGATATGTATACTAATAACTATAAAGGAAATTGTTAAAATGAGAACTCCTCGAATTGAGATAACTTGAAAACTCCTTGGAAAAATGTTTTATTTTTTTATTTTTTGACGAAACTTTTTATTTTTATATAGCTTTTTCGAAAAAAATATATCATATACGAAAACAAATAATTTATATAAGCGCAATGTTCTCAAACGATTGACATCATGCGTTTTGTAAGACAAATTTACATATCGAATAAATGTCTTTTTTTTACAGATGTCTTAGTTAGATGTCGTGACACCCAATCATATAAGAATGTATAAACACATATTATAATGGTACGGACGTTTAAGAAAAGTTTTTGTTATTCATTAACATATAGAAACCTAACATTTACAATCCGAACATGGTTACATAAAAGTTTACTAGTAGATAACATACTAACATGATAAGTTTTAAACACAATTTACAAGCATACCACTAAACTTGAACAAAACTACAGAATGTTTTGACCCATTTAATAGTGACAATGCGGAAACATGATATGCGGGTGACGTGTTCGTTCCAAGCTTGGCGCCACCTCATGATGATTTACCTACAACCATACCATACAAATTAGTTATATTTTAATTAACTAACATAGAATTCAAACCTTCATTCGAACATGATGATAATCTTCTCATCAACATTCATTTGATCATGCTTTCTAACGGGCCTTGATGTCGATTTCCTTCAATCTCCTATATCCGGTTTGAAACAAATTCCCATTTCATACATATATCATTCTTTACTTATTCGACCTGTTTGTATGAATCGAACTTCCATGTATATTCATTTTACCAAATACAATTTATACACTTAACATAAAATGTAAGATACTGTAAACTACTAGTACTTCTAAGTATAAGAACTTACCTTTGTCGTGCTTCGCTTGTGACCCGTAATGGCTTGTGTCTTCCTCTTCTACTCCGATAATTTACACTCAACATGTTTTAATCTCATCTCTTCATTTCTATTCTTTTCTTTACATAATCGAGTTAACAAACTATCATTTACCAATCTTAACCATTTAGCACTATATTAACATGAGATCATCTTTATTACATACAAATCTTTATTCAAGGCATTTCATCAAACACTTGGTATGTGTACCACTAACAATGCATAATGTACAAGTGTTCTATGCATATTCTTACTAGTTCACATCATGGAACATCAAATCAACTAAATTCACATAACCTTCATTCTATATCAAATTAATCCAACAATACTATAATACATACAAAATTCATACATTAATATTACACTAATTTTGCACCTACATGATCAACATATTTCATTATGCTACTACAAGAAGTGGGTTTCACTTCAAATCATCAAGATAACCAAATTCAAGCATAAATCATCTTCTACATGATAATTTTAACCAATATTCATGCTTAATTTCATATATAATTTCAGGGATTGATTATAACCCACTTCACCAAGATCATTAAATCATACAATTTAACTTACCTTATGTTGAAGATACTTAGATGGTTAAGGAACTCAATACATGCATTCAAATTTTGCCTTAAAATACTTCCAATTTGCTGAATTTTTGTTATAAGAGTTCTCTCTCTCTCTCTCTCATTAGTATATACACACACATACTCTGCATTTTTGTTATAACATCAAGTTTTACCCACTTTACATTTTCAGCCCTTTTTATTTTAAGACTTGTCATTTTAATGTCCCAAACACTAACTTGGTTACCCCTTCCTTGCTATAATTTATAATGTCACAACCTTACACAAGTATGATAACTTTAGTAGTTAACTAGGTTAATTACCCTTACTCAAAAATACTTGCATACAAGCTAAGACTCTAATGACCTTCTAAATAAATAAAAATAATCACATATACGCATTTTGGGGTGTTACAGACGCTAATCTACGTTTGTGCAAAATATGGTTGAAAAAACTCACACATAAAAGTAGGATTTCCACTTGTGTTCTTGCGGCCCTCGCAACTCGGAGGAGTTCTCACAACAAGATATATACATATAAACACTGTACTCTCTAATTCTTTAAATAAAGTTTTTCAACCTAATTTCCGCACTAAATAAAATAAAATTCTATCAACTTACAAAAACTAAACTTTTAATAATTTACAAAAAAAATGAAAAAGTAAGTACCCTCAAATAATTTCTGGTATATAAAAGTCCATAACTTGTAAAAATTAATCGAAAAAGTCACTTAACTAACCTTAATTTGTTCATTAAAGTTTCTTACCTTGTCTAAAATGCACGTATACATTTATTTTTTACAAATGACATTCAACTTTTTTATAAAAGAAATCCCATCTTATATTCGACCACTTTAAAATTTTACAATTCATTATTTATAAAATATAATTTCTACATTTTAGACAGGTTTATAAACTTTAGTATGTAGAAATTAGTTTAAAAACTTTTGTGTAGTAATTTTACAAGTTTGAGGCTTTAATATATCAAAATTAGGTTTATCGGTTTTCTCATGAATAATAAGAAATTATATTGGCTTTTAATGATATTAACCTTATATATAATATAGGATTTTGATTTTTAATCTATAAATCTTGCTATGGTATTTATAAAATGATGTTATATAGAATGATTGATTCACTATTTTTTTTTAAAGGTGAGTCAAACTTTCAAGGTTTGATCCGACTTTTGTAACAATCTTTGAGACATTTTTATTACACAAGTCTGTCTAATTTATTAAAATGATGTGCCCAACGTTTTAGGCTTGCTTCATCTTTGTATATAGTGGTGTGTCTAAGTTATACAACGGTGTATCAAACGTTTTCAGTTTATTTATGTTGTAATGAACTTTTAAAAATATGTATGTATATAATAATACATCTAATATGTTGCAATGATGCATCTAAATTTCCAAAGGCTTTCTTATGCTTCTTAAAAAGAAATATAATTTAGTTGAAACTTTCATCTATGTTTGTACATGAAACACATCACAATTGTGAAATAAACCTTATTACAATACCAAATGAAACCTAAAACAGTTTATGTAGTGTCTGGGTGTGTGTATCTAGTTTTAGAGAGATAAAGGGAAGAACACTCCCTTAAACCTAGATAAAAAATTCAGCAAATTGGTGGGGCATTTGGGGTTGATCTTGTGCATGAACATTAATCCTTAATTACCCCTATACTTGCAAAACATAAGGTATGTCACAATTTGTTACATAGTGAAAGCTTTAGTGAGTTGAGGAATTTGGAAAATATGAAATTAGTATGAATCTTGATGTTAAGACATACATTGAAGTGGGAATTTAATTTAGTATCAATGTTTGGATGAAGTTATGGGTAAAATTGTGTGTGTGCATAATGTAGATGTAAACCCTTATGTGGAGTGAAATGGGTGTTTAGACATGATCATAAATTTTGATGAATTAAAGCGGGATGTGATCCGGACAAGGCAGTGGTATCCTTTGTAATGGGGCCATATCCAATAAAAACACATGGTATGCTCCGTGGAGTAAGTGTATGTTCTGAATAGTCACGTAAGTACGGGAACACACGACAACCAAAAGCCCGAAAGAAATAATAATGTGGCGACTGCATGAATAATGTTTCAAATGGAGACTTAGGGGTTGTTTGGCAACTTCTGAATGGTTAAGTGCCGAACCAGTAAGAGGTCTGAACCATTAAGTGCTGAACCACTAAGAGGTCTGAACCATTAAGAGCCAGTATAATACTTAACTATTCAAAAGCAAGTGTCTGACCAATTCAGATTAGAGGTCTTAACCATTCAGACCCAGTATAATGCTTAACCATTCAGAGGCAAATGTCTGAATCATTCAGACATTTGCTCGTGAAACAAACAGTCTGAACCATTAAGTGTTGAACCAGTAAGGGGCTGTTTGTTTACCTCTTAATTATGCTCTTAATGATTCAGATCTCTTACTGGTTCAACACTTAATGGTTTAGACTGTTTATTTCACGAGCAGATGTCTGAATGATTCAGACATTTTCCTCTGAATGGTTAAAGCATTATACTGAGTCTGAATGATTAAGACCTCTAATCTGAATTGGTCAGACATTTGCCTCTAAAAGGTTAACCATTATAATATCTCTTAATGGTTCAAAACTCTTACTGGTTCAACACTTAGAGGTTGTTTGGCAACATCTGAATGGTTAAGTGTTGAACCAGAAAGAGGTCTAAACCATTAAGAGTTGATCCAATAAGAGATCTGAACCATTAAGAGCCAGTATAATGCTCAACCGTTCAGAGGAAAATGTTTGACCAATTCAGATTAGAAGTCTTAACCATTCAGACTTAGTATAATGCTTAATCATTCAGAGGCAAATGTCTTAACCATTCAGACATCTACTCAAGAAATAAACAGTCTGAACCATTAAGAGCCTTATTAAGAGCTAAACAAACAACCCCTTAATGGTTCAGACCTCTTACTGATTCAGCACTTAGCCATTCAGAAGTTGTCAAACAGCCCTAAGAGATCTGAACCATTAAGAGCCTCATTAAGAGGCAAACAAACATCCCCTTACCCTCAAGAACTTCTGTAGGGTAGCAGTTAATAATACATACCACCAAAGAAAAGGCATCCACCCAAAACGGAGGTGGAAGTTTGGCATTAAATAACATCATTAACCCGGTTTCGACAATGTGTCAATGTTTTCGTTCTGCCCTACCATTTTGTTGGGGAGTGTAGGGGCACGACAAATGGTGTAGGGTCCCATTATCTTCAAATAAGGACCAAACATTATGATTAATAAATTCGGTTCCACCATTGCTTTGAAAAGTCTTAATTATCGAGAGAATTGGGTTTGATCAAGGTTCATGAATACATTTAAAACATTATAAAACTCATATTTTAATCTAGTTGGAGAAAGCCAACAAAATCGAGAACAATCATCAACAAACGCAACACAATATTGGTAAATTACCAATGGATGTATAAAGGACCTCATAAATCACAATTAATAAGGTCGAGTGGGTTCAATGCATGTTTATTAATAAGATCAAAAGGCAAGCGTTGACTTTTGACAAGGTGGCAAGGCAAACAATTTCCCGATTTTGGTAAAAGTTCTAAAACAGACAAAAGACAAGTTTTTTGTAAATTAAAAATAACATCAAAATTGGCATGTCCCAAACGTGAATGCCAGACTTCAAAAGAGGCTTTAGGTCTTGATGAGGAAGCAACTAAAGTATGATAACCCACTTGCAAAACATAGAGCACATTCTCATATCAACCTTGGAGTGAAACCACTTTTGTTTGACGATCCTGAATGTAAAAAGAACGGTAAGATAACGAAACATCCACCGAGTTATCTTTGGTTAAGTTACTAATAGACGATAGATTTTTAGTAAGATTAGGTACGACTAGTATGTCATTTTATTTAATACTATTGGGAAGGAAGGAGTCCCCAATATGTGTGATAGGAAGAAACTTACCATTTTCGAATAGTTATTATCTGTGGTGGGTGATGAGTTGTTGACAGTATGAATGGATGTTGTCATATGGCCGGTGGCACCAGAGTCGGCATTCCCATTTAGAACGGATATGTCACATTGAGATAGGATTGCACGGGCTAGGTCATCATCAGTATGTGTTTCTTGAGATGTAAAAGATGCAAGACTTGGGCAGCTACTAGCCTAAGGGCCATCTTGGCGGCAAAGCTGACAAGGCGGTGGGTGGCGGTCACAGGAACGACCACCATGTCCTCCATCGTTGAAGGGAGTAGACCAAGGGAAGTGACCGCCTCTACCCCAAGATGTGGGCGGTTGGAGAGAGGCTTGGGCAGAAAAGGAAACTAGCAAGGCAGAGCTTCCATGTAGGGCACAAATGAACATCTCATAACTCTCGGCCCTAGCCACGAGATCTATGAAAGATGGTGCAAGGCACGCGAAGTGGATTGTGGTAGAGAAGGTCTCAAAAGTCAGTCCAAGACCACATAAAACCAGTGGGTTTGGTCATAGACATAAACCGGATAACCAATTGCTGCAAGTTGCCTTACATAGTGCTTTAAAATAACAAACAAAATCAGCAACAAATTTGGATCCTTTTGTCACACCCCAACCGATGGCGGAAACATCGGAGTGAGACGAACGAGATTGCTCAAAGACTTCATAACATTATGTGACAATAAATTAATTTCAAAACTGATTTCATTCATGTTAATAAATTGTCAAATACATCAAGGAAATTCAAATACAACAATGAAAGAGACAAGTACAACCATTTAACAATAACAAAATAAGCAAATCTAGTATTTTGAGCGTGTTTCTAAGTCGTCCTACTAGATTCGGCATGAGCATCATCATCAACCTATAACATGTTAAAAATAATGGTTCAACGCAAAAGCATTGGCGAGTACACAAGTTTGTAAATAGATAGCATAAGTATAAAAAGAATTTCTCGAATCCACATGGCAAATTTATATACAAGGTATCTAGCATGCAATACTAAGTGTCAAACCCGAGTGTCCACAAGAATTATATGCATCCCTCGCCACAAAAGTGACGAGACCGTTTATGTATAATAAACTTAACAATACCCCGACTGGCGGCATGCTACTCCTATAGCGCTATATATGTTGAGTTGGGCTAGCTAAGTTAATGACAAGAAGCATGTATGTATCTAGCATGGACCTAAGCATAACAATAAGCATGTATAACGGATTGAGAGCATAAAGTATGTTTGTGTGTGTATTTGTGTATTTTGTAAGTTAACATGTTAGAACCCAAAGTGTGTAAAGAAAATGGGTCAAGTGTACTCACAGTTTTGCAAGCTTCCACTTGGTAATTCCGTGAAGAGTTGATTGTTGAGGATGGAACACCGAGTCACCCTACAAGGGTAAAGAAGGTGTGTAAGTTTCGTGGATTAAGAATGAATGGAAGGTTTCGGACTTTGGAATTTAAATATCAAAAAGTACGTACAGATGAAAGTAATATCTAAGTTCTAAGAGTTTGCTTATGAAACCATATTTATTGGTTTCATGGGTCCCAAGTTGCCCATTGGAATCATAACAAGAACTCTAGAATCTTTGATATGATAGCTTAGGTTTATGACGATTAATCATGGTTTGATTAACATCACAACTCAGCCATGTTTTTATATAGTTACTTATAGTTTATATTGTAATAATACATCCTAAAACTAAGTCCAATCAAGTATTATCATATAGTATCATGTATGTCAAGCATGGAGGTTAGAAACCTCATTATATGATTCACCACTACACACACCATCATGAAGAAGGTGGTAGGGTCATGAATAACAATAAAGTAAATCTCATCTAACAAGTTATAATAATGTTCAAATGAAAAAGTGGAACTTTGTTTGGAAAGCCAAAGCTTCCATTTGTTCACACTTCACAAGTCAAAAGTTCATCATATGGAAGATGATGACTTGTGCTTGTTTTCATCATTTGATTATCAAGTATAAACGGAAAATATGTGAGTGTTTGAACTCATAACTTCGATGGTAATCACCCTAATACAAACCCACAATCATAGACTTGATTGTGAGCTTGATGGGAACAAGATTCCATCAAGTTATCAACATAAAAATGAACATACAAAGAAATAAAAATGAGCAGAAAGTTTACTACACTTTAGGCCTAAAAAATGGTGAGGTTTCACCTTAGTTTGCCCAAGCAAACTTGTGAAAACCTTCCTAGAGGTTATCCAAGGGTTTTAGAAGAAAAAACAAAGAAGAAGTAGAAGAAGAAGAAGTGAGTTAAAACTCACTTTTAATTGCTAGAACTTTCTGATGTAATTGCTGAAAACTCAGCTGAGTTTAGAGGGATTTTTAGAGTGTTTAAGGGTTGCAAAAGTGGGAAAATGGCTGGGAAAAGAGTTGTATTTATAGGGAAGGGTTTATGGTTTAGTTTGGTTGAGCATTGAATGAAGCTAGGTGGGTGTTAAGCATTTAAAAAAACCAATTAACCAGCCATATAGGCTCTTCTGATCGCTAATGTTTAATCAGCATTAAATACTTTTTATTTTTTTGACAATGTAAGGCCCAAAAGGTCTATTAAACATGATTTAAAGTATGAGCATTATGTTTCAAAGTATGTTATGAGAAGTAAATATGTTTTAATATAAAAGAAACATGTAACGAGTACAAACAAGTATGTGAAACATGTAACGAAGTGTTAAATAAGTATGAGTCTCGTAAGCAATAATCAAGTGTCTTGTATATATGTAAGGTTTACAAATTATGAATACACGATCATTGTTTACAAGTTAAACTTATGTTTATCGGAATCATGAATCAAGTCTCAAAAAAATGTATGTATCAATGTATAATCATGTATAAACGATTTATATTTCGCACAAAAGATCAATTTCGTTACGATCGAAGTCTAGGTTTTACAATGGCTTGAAACGATACACGATTACAAAGGAAACGGGTTCCTGAAAATAGAAATACGATACAATCTTTCTTAAAAATGGAAAGCTGGGAAAAGCGAGGCGTTACAGTCTCCCCTCTTTTAGGAAATTTCATCCCGAAATTTAGGAAGATGCAATGAACAGATGCGATTACTTAGCCTTCATATCACTTTCGAGTTCCCAAGTAAACTCAGCGCCACGTTTTCCTTCCCATCGAACCTTAACAATAGAATTCGACTGCGCCTGAATTGCTTGACTCCTCGATCCATGATCTCGACTGGTTTCTCCACAAAGTGTAACGTCTCATTGATTTGAAGATCTTCGAGTGGAACTTGAAGTCCTTCTTTAGCTAGACATTTCTTCAAGTTTGAGATGTGAAATGGAGGATGAACGTTGTTGAGCTCTTAAGGTAGGTCCAGTCGATACGCAACCTTGCCAATCCTTTCGAGAATCTTGAAAGGGCCTACGTAGCGAGGTGCGAGTTTTCCTTTCTTACCAAAAAGAACTACACCCTTCCAAGGGGATACCTTGAGAAGTACAAAGTCACCTACTTCGAATTCCAAAGGTTTGCAATGCTTGTCAGCATAACTCTTTTGTCGGCTTCTGGCTTTCAGCAAGTTGTCTCGAACCTGTAAAATCTTGTTCGTCGTCTCTTGTATAAGTTCAGGACCGGTGATTTGAGCTTCTCCAATCTCGTGCCAACAAATAGGCGAACGACACTTACGACCATACAATGCCTCGAAAGGTGCCATTTGAATACTCGCGTGATAACTGTTGTTGTATGAGAATTCGATCAAAGGCAAGTGCATATCCCAGTTGCCACCAAAATCGATTACGCATGAACGAAGCATATCCTCTAACGTTTGGATAATACGCTCAGTTTGTACTTCAGGCTAAGGGTGAAAAACGTTGCTAAGGTTAAGGAGAGTACCCATGGTGGATTGAAATGTTTGCCAAAGATGAGACATAAAGCTACCATCACGATCAGAAATGATGTTAATAGGGATACCATGACGACAAATGATTTCATCCGCGTAGATATGAGCCAATCTCTCGACTTTGTAATCTTCACGAATAGGGAGAAAGTGAGCGGACTTGGTCAATCGGTCAATGATCACCCAAATACTGTCATGACCTAAAGAAGTACGAGAAAGTTTAGTAATAAAGTCCATCGCAATGCTCTCCCATTTCCAGACAAGAATTCCTGGTTGTTCGAGCAAGCCAGAGGGACGTTGATATTCAGCTTTAACCTTGGAATAGGTGAGACATTTCGAAATGAAGGTGGCGATATCTTTCTTCATTCCATACCACCAATAGGACGTACACATATCGTGGTACATCTTATCAGCACCAGGATGAATAGAACACCTCGATTTATGTGCCTCCTTCATCAGAAAATCTCGAAGGTTATCAGGATTAGGAATCCAGATGTGATTGAGATGATATAGAATACCATCGGATTTAGACACAAGACTCTCTGCAGCACCACATTGCATCTCGTTGTAGAGGTTACCCTCGTTAACGGACGCGTTTTGAGCTTCATGACGGGTGGTCCACCGGACAACCCTTAAGTGTGTTAAAAGATAAGGTAATCCCCCATTTGATCATGTAATTGTCTTGAATTAGATAATTACAGTTGCTCGTGTTTCAGATGTGTCCGGGACTAAAAAGGAGTGGAAACGCAGCTTCAGATGGAAAAAGATTAAAGCGAGTTACTAAGGAGCTGAATGAAGAACAAAAGGAAAAGTTTAGGCTGCTACCGTACCTGAAAGTACCCAAACCGAATACTCATTTAGCTATAATCCTACCTCATCAGTTGTTCCACCTTTTTCAACATTTTTCCCAGCATCCGGTCAACCATCTTCATCACAAATACCACCACCTAACTTATTCCAACCCAGTCCATCTATAACCCACTCCACTCCATTTCAATCACCTTTGCAACCGGGAGTACAATATCAACAACCACAGTTTCAACACACTCCGGGTACAAGACAAGATGGGTTTGTTGATGGTTATGATGAGGAATTTAGAGGATACGATGAATAGGGGTGTTATTATGGAGGTGATGGAGGCAATTTGGGACCTCAAGGAGGAACGGGCTATCAACAAGGACAACAATTGCAACAAGTTCAAGAGATGAGTAGGCCACATGGGCCACAGTTTCAATGGCCAATGCCTTTACAACAAGCTCATCCTCAATATCAACAACCCCAATTTCAAAGGCTGATGTAGCAGCCACCAATGCAACAACCTCAGTATCAACCACAGTTTGTACCTCAAAGGCCGATGCAAGGGCAAATGGGTTGCCCAAGAGTACCATTGGGTGCTCCACGAAGACATCACCGAGAGGTGGTGCGGGGGATCGAAGCTCATTTTAGACCGGTTATTACTAATAACCCTTCACCGGTGGTGATTCCTCATCACCCGGATGGAAGGACTTTTGAGGTTAGAACGACCGGACTCCAAAGTTGCCAAAGTTCAAGGGGTTAGCAACGGAAGAACCGTACTTTCATTTGGTGACATATGACTCCATTTACAATACTATTGGAGGGCAACGTTTTTCTTCGGATGACGTTAAGTTGGTTCTTTTCCAATTTTCCTTGGAAGATAAAGCAAAGAGGTGGTTTCATACTTTGCCTTCCGCGTTAATTTATACATGGGCCGACAAGCAACAATGGTTTTTGGAAGAGTTTTTCACGGCCCAAAAGACTAATGAAGCTAGGCGGAGTTAGCTTCCAACAACAACCAGGGGAAATGTTTCATGAGGCGTTTGAACGGTTTAATATGATGTTGAAACAGTGTCCTCATCATGGTATACAACTTTGGGAGTTGTTGAATGCTTTTGATGAGGGGTTGAGTTCGGAGGATGCTTGTGATCTAATGTCAATTACTAATGGTACATCTGGTACCAATTTTGAGCATGATGATTGGGCATATTTAGAGCAAATTGGGCATATTTAGAGCAAATGGCGGTTACATCGAAAAGGAAGGCTCAATCTTCGAGAAGGGCGAGGCATGTTATTACAAGACCACAAGTTCATGCGGTAGAGAATGGAGGTATGCAAACTACGAATCAAGTGTACAATGTGTGCACCAATTGTAATGAAATAGGTCATACGGTGGAAGTGTGTTTGGTAAGAGTGGTTGAAGATCAAGTGGAGGAGGTGAATGTTATTCAAGGGGGTGGTCGTAACTTCAACATGAACTCAAACACATACCACCCTGGGTTAAGGAATCATCCCAATTTTCATTATGGGAACCCGGCGAACCAAGCCAACCCAAATTTCCAAGGAGCCCAAGGAAATTTCATACCTCGTCAACAACAATACAACCAAGGTAATTATCGAGGTGGAAACAATTTCGGCTACCAAGGTCAATTTCAACAATCGGGTGGTCAAAGTGGTTCTTCGGTTCAAACTTCATCGAGTGGGAATGAAGTTATGGATATGCTCTGGGTGATGCAACAAGATATGCAAAAGAAGAATCTACTTGATGAAGTTCGGATGCAAAAAGATGAAGTTCGTGACAAGAGCATTCGAACTTTGACCACTCAAATGGGTTAATTAGCAACGGAGGTGGCGGAGTTGAAAAAAGGTAAAGGTCAACTTCCTAGCGACACTAAGGTAAATCCTTCTCATAACTCGTCACATAATATTCCTATTAACCATGTTAGTGTTTTAAGAAGTGGAAAGGAATTTAAAGCAAATTTGTCACTGGGTTTGGTTGATGGGGTGGTTGAGGATATTACGGGAAATGAAAGTGACGAGGATGAAGTCACACCCTCAGTTGTGTCTAAGGACTCTAATGTTGAAAAGGTAATTCAAAAACCGGTGTTGGGTAAATTTTAAAAGATAAAAATGAGGAAGGGGGACCAAGTCAAGTCCCATTTCCATCGGCCTTAATTGACCCGGGTAAGAAAAATTTTATTTCAAAAAGGGGTCCTCAGAAAGAGGAATTGTGGGATATTTTCAAGCAAGTTAAGGTTAACATTCCTTTGCTCAATGCAATTAAACATGTACCCGCTTATGCAAAAATTTTAAAATAGTTATGCACACAAAAGAGGCAACAAAATAAAAAGGTGCCTAAGTGGGTTGACTTGACCGGACAACTTAGTGCGGTGCTTAAAGGGGATCTTCCTCCTAAACTCCAAGATCTGGGAACGCCATTAATAAATATTCAACTTAGGAATTTTCAAATGTCAAAGGTGTTGTTAGATCTTGGAGTCGGAGTAAGTATTTTACCAGGGGGGCTTATACGACCAATATGATTTTGGTCCATTAGCACAAGTTGACACAACGGTGGTTCTAGCTGATTTGTCTCATAAGCTACCCCGAGGGATGGTGCAAGATGTCATAGTAAAAATTGATTGTTTTTACTAATGTTTTTACTAACACTTCTAACTCTACTAGTGTTGATGAGTATTTTATGGCAGATTTATTGACGGATGTGACCCGCATGAGTATGAGGAAGATAGTATGGATACTTGTGTTTATGATTTTTCTGAACAGGTACATGCTTGTGCATTAAGGGTTGAGGAGAAAGAACAAGATGCTATGGCAATTAAAGAGGGTCGACCACCATGGACTCATCAGTTTGAGAGCTTACTGGTGGAAATTAATCCGGGTACGAAGCCGTCTTTGGAGGAGCCACCGACATTGGAATTAAAAGACTTGCCAAGCCACTTGAATTATGCATTTTTAGGAGATAATGACACTTTACCGGTCATTATTGCCTCTAATTTGGAGATGGCTCAAGAGCAAGCGTTGTTGAAAGTGTTGAAGGAAAATAAAGAGGCTATTGGGCGGATGATTGCCGACTTGAAAGGAATTCGTCCATCAATCATGAAGCACAAAATCATCACAACCGAGGATACAAAACCAACTAGGGAGGCGCAAAGGAGATTGAACCCGAATCTACGAGAAGTGGTAAAAAAGGAGGTAATTAAATGGTTAGATGCAGGTATTATTTATCCAATTTCAGATAGTGCTTGGGTAAGTCCTACCCAAGTAGTGACTAAGAAGGCCGGCATTCAAGTTATAAAAGATGAAAATGGTGAACAAATCGCCACCCGACCGGTCACCGGGTGGCGTGTTTGTATTGATTACTGAAAGTTGAATGCCGCTACTTCTAAAGACCATTTTCTGTTACCTTTAATTGACCAAATTATTGAAAAATTATCGGGTCAAAAATATTATTGTTTTTTAGGTGGGTACTCAGGATATAATCAAATTGCCATTCACCCAGATGATCAACACAAGACCACCTTCACTTGTCCATATGGAAACTTTGCTTTTCGGCGAATGCCATTCGGTTTGTGTAATGCACTGAAAACTTTCCAACGATGTATGATGAGTATTTTCTCGGACATGGTTGGGGAGTCGCTTGAGGTATTCATGGATGATTTTTCCATCTTTGGCACAAGTTTTGAATCTTGTCTCGACGAGTTGCAAAAAGTTTTAGAAAGATGCGTTGAGAAAAACTTGGTGCTAAGTTGGGAGAAAAGTCATTTCATGGTACAAGAGGGTATTGTGTTGGGCCATGTCATTTCTGAAAGGGGGATGGAGGTGGACAAGGTTGCCAAAATTCGGGTAATATCATCTTTGCCTCCACCAAAGAATGTTAAGGGAGTAAGGTCATTTTTCGGACATGCGGGTTTTTATCGACGATTTATTAAAGGTTTTAGTGTTATTACTAAATCTTTATGTAATTTGTTATTAAAAGATGTCCTTTTTTATTTTACTAATGAATGATTGCAAGCTTTTAATGTTTTGAAGGAACAGTTGGTAAAAGCTCACATCTTGCAACCGTCGGATAGGTCAAAGTCGTTCGAAATTATGTGTGATGCAAGTGACACAACAATTGGGGCAGTTTTGGGCCAACAGATTGATAAAAAGCCGGCGGCAATTTACTATGCAAGCAAGACATTGTCTGAGGCGCAACTGAATTACACCACAACAGAAAAGGAGTTGTTAGTGTGGTGTATGCCTTGGACAAGTTTCGGTTATACAAATGGGAAAGCAAGGTGATTGTATATTCGGATCATAGTGCGGTTCGGTATTTGATGGAGAAGAAAGATGCGAAGCCCCGTTTGATTTGTTGGGTGCTTTTGTTGCAAGAGTTTGATTTAGAAATTCGGGATAAAAAAGGAAGTGAAAATGTAGTGGTGGATCACTTATCCCGAATTCCGATAGAAGGAGTTGATGATTTGAGTGAAATTAATGAACGGTTTCCCGATGAACAACTATTAGCTGTATCTACCTTTGTCGCACCGTGGTATTCTCATTATGTGAATTACTTAGCCACGGGTGCAATCGCACGCCATTGGACCAAGAAAAGAAGGCAAAAATTATGGTCCAAGTCAAGCAATACATATGGGATGAACCAGACCTTTTCAAGAAAGGGCCCGATCAAGTGATTCGAAAATGTGTGCCCGAGTCGGAGGTGTTAGAGATTTTGACCCATGCTCAGTCATCCGCTTGTGGGGGTCATTTTAGTGGCCACAAAACGGGTTATCGGGTGCTTACATGTGGGTTTTATTGGCCTACAATTTTCAAGGATGCATGTGAATTCTCCCGGAATTGTTTAAATTGCCAAAAGGTGGGGAGTATTTCGAAGAGGGATGAGATGCCTTTACAACTGATTGTGGTGGTGGAAATATTTGATGTGTGGGGCAAATATTTTATGGGTCTCTTCCCTAGTTCGAATGTGTTTTTGTATATTTTAGTAGCGATGGATTACGTCTCGAAATGGATTGAAGCCATTCCTACAAGAACCAAGATCATTCGGTTGTGTGTAAGTTCGTTCAATCAAACATCTTTGCTCGTTTCGGCATTCCAAGAGTTATAATTAGCGATGGTAGTTCGCATTTTAAAAATCTTAACTTCGGAAAATTGTTGAGGCGGTACAATGTGAATCACCGAATCGCTACGCCGTATCATCCGCAAACAAGTGGACAAGTCGAAGTGGTCAACCGTCAAATCAAAGAAATTCTCATGAAGATGGTGCGAACGGATAGAAAAGATTGGTCAAGTAAGTTGGATGATGCGTTGTGGGCATATAGGACGGCCTATAAAACTCCTATTGGTACAACTCCTTATCGGTTAGTGTATGGGAAAGGATGTCACTTACCAATGGAGTTAGCTCATCGGGCACATTGGGCAATTAAAACAGTGAATGCGGATTACGATGAAGCGGGTAAGATTCGGAAGCTACAATTGAGCAAGATAGAAGAGATTCTAGATGAAGCCTATGAGTGCGCATAGGCGTACAGAGATAAGCTCAAAAAGGTTCATGATGCAAAGATTAGGAAGCGAACCTTTGAAGTGGGCCAAAAAGGTATGGTTGTATAACTCTTGATTGAAGCTATTCGCGGGGGCAAGTTAAAGCTTAAATGGATGGGTCCATATATGATTACACGAGTGGGTCAATTTGGTGATGTTGATATTGAAGATATTTATACTAATGTGAAGCAAACTGTGAATGGACATCGCCTCAAGCTGTATTTGGAAGGCAATGACATCAACAATCTCGAGCTCGACAAAGTAGGCTACTTCCTACGCCCGGTAAATGAAGAACAAGAATGAGAGGCCCAGGTTTGGTAGTGTAAATATGTAGTTTAGTTTAGTTTATTTGTTTTGTTTAGGATAATTACCGTATCCGCTTAAACTTGTGTTCGAGACAAGTGTGGTAAATTCTGACGAATTTCGCTAACATATTGTTGAGGACAACATGGGTTTTTCATAGGGGGTAGGGTAATTTCCATGTTTTTTGAAAAATATAAAAAACCATAAAAATTATAAAATTTATAAAATTAAAAAAACAAACAAAACAAAATACAAGTTTTTGTCAATTTGTAGTTGCCCAGGTCCTACCGTAATTTATGATAGGTACCGTAATTTACGGTAGACCTGGGAAAACAAAACCTTTACGCTGCAAACCTACTGCCTTACGGCGGAAATTTTTTGCCACAAGCTACCGTAAGCTACAGTAGCTACCGTAACTTACGATAGCCGCTGGCAGGCTAAGGGTCGCTGCAGGTCACGGTTTTTTAAAAAAAATAACTAAAGGTCACGTGAATTAACCCTAGCTACTCAATATTCTGCAAAACGCCAACCACATCTAGCACTTTCATTCATCACAATCAAAATCATTCAAGAACCCTATTTTCCCAAACCTTCAATCCCTCATAGCTCTCTCAAATCTTGACCAAATCCTTTGATTTCGGGGTTTATTTTGAGGGAAATTTCAAGAGCTTTCTGATTTTGGGGGTAAATTTGGAAGAAAGCAACATCTTCTTGGCCGATTTGCAAGTTTTAATTCCGAAAATTTTTGGGTTTTTGGAGGATTCTTGTTTTCTTGGGGATTATTGTGTCCTTTGCATCTACTAACTCAAGGTATGTGATTTCTCACTATTTTTGTTGGTGCATTATGGATTGGAGGTTATTGATGTTATTTGTCTTGTACACACTTGCTTGAATATGCTTGATGTTGTGAATATTGTTTGTTTGTTAAGGATATGGGTGTAGATGTAGATGTAGATGATGTTTAAGTTGAAACTTTTAGGAAATCTCTATATTGTATGACATCATGCCCAAATTTTGTTTGAAAAGATAAAATGTGTGTCTCACATCTACATCCACAGTTTCAAGCAAGTGTGGGGATGTTTGAATGAAAGGGAAATTGATTTTGTGTGTTTGTGTGTTGTGGTTGTGATTTGCAGGAGTATTGGGCCGGACAGGAAAGGAACATGCTGGATCATCGAGCAATCCAGAGGAGAATCCGCAGCGGAAGCGGAGGTTATTTCGTCTCGCGGATCAAGATAGCGATGAGGAAGAAGAGCAACAACTGGATCCGGGGGATAAGCCAGTATGGGAGGCGGGTCCATTGGATGACCAACCAATAGAATGGCAAGCAACTTTGTTTCATGACCGCATGAACCGGTTGAAAGATAAGGCGGCGGCGTTTATCTGTGAGAAAGAAGTGAAGGAAGTAGAGTTTGGACCCTTTAATGTCTTTGATCGATTTCGAGCATTGGGTTAGGAAGCGGCACTGAATTGCTATGATCGGGATAATAAGAATTTGTTTAAAGATGAAATCCAAGAGTGGATGGCCACTCTCACGTGTCCCCTGTATAGCAAACCACAACAAATGAAACTAATTGGCACGGTAAACGGTATAGAGGTTGAGATGTATTTTGATAGTTTGAGAAGGGTGACGAAGTTTGATAGTGGGCCCACAAGAGAATATATGTTCCCAACTCTCGAAGATTTGTTTCATAAACCGGAAGCCCACCCACGATGGAATGATATGTTGGAAGCTCTATTTCTACCGGGTACTTACCATGCAACACTCTATAGGAAAAATTTAAAGATTGAAGCCAAGTTGTTGCTCATGATTTGTGTTTGCAATGTGATCCCGAGGAGGGGCGATAAGGCGGAAGTTAGATTCCCTGAGGTGCCCGTTCTTTATTCATTGCTTCATGGGTCACCCCGTTTTCCATTCCGGTTCTTGGTGCTTAATAATGTATGGATATGTCGGAACAAGGTTGGAAGGAATATTATTCCCTATTTTCGATTAATCACGGCATTGCTCAAGATGTACAAAGCTATTGGGCCGGAGGATAAGGGTGCTTTGAAAAGACATAAGCCGTTTGATATTCATAGGATGGGAACGGGGTGGACGTATGTTGAATCTGAGAGATATCATAAGTTGTAATCTGAAGGTCAACGCTGGCGTGCGTTGAAGGTAGATGCAAGAGTGTTGCAACCGGGCAAAGAGGATGAGCTCGAGAGTGATGAGCAGCCCCGAAGAGGGGATGAGGATTATGCCGATGATCCGAATACCGATCACATGGAAGTGGACCAAGGGGGTCCGAGTAGGAGTCATGTGCATGGAGGGGGATTCTTTGATTATGCAGAGTGTTCTTATGAGCAGAATTGGGTTTATCAAGGAACTTTGCAAGAAGTAATTGAAAATCAGCGTCCGCCATCTTCTATATTCAACAGTTGGTCTGGGTCCGAGCGGACATTTTTTGATCTTCAAACTTGGATGGCAGCAAGCATGGAATGGGCACTATAACATAATTTTGATCCACAAGAAGCGTGGAATCGCACTCATGCCTATGCTTTCGAACAAGAAATAAATAATAGATATCTTGATGATCAGAATCGACGCATGCATGATGATTGGCATGCGGGGCGACCGGTTGTTGTGGACCCACCACCGGTGGATTATTCGACATTGGCACTTTTTGATGGTAGTATTTCAAACCCAACACCACTGTTACATCACTCACAGTGGGTGGATCCCCGACAAGGTCAGCAGCATGTTGCCACGCAGCAAGGAGGAAGTGAAGGAGGTAGCGGGAGCGGCTCATCTGCGTTTGGAGAATTCTCGGAGATGATGATGTCTATCTTCGGGCCTCCTCAGCCGCGATATTACTAATCAGGTAGTGTTCTTTCTTGTATATTATTGTAGATATTCTTGTGTTTATGTTTATGGTTGGGTGGAAGGGTGGTGTATTGGTTTATGATGTTTATGTTTTGGGTTGTGGTAGTTTTGGTGGTGTTAGTGTGTTTTCTTATAAATATATATATATATATAGATATAGATATATACATATATATATATATACATATATAGATATATACATATATATATATACATATATATATATATATATATATATATATATAGGGAGGAGCTCATGCGAGAACCACCTTTATTGTGAGAACCTCGAAAACCAATGTGAACACAACCTAAAATAGCTAAAAAAACCTAAAAAAAACCTAAAAAACCTAACCCCACCCCCCCCCCCCCAAAAAAAAAAAAAACCTACCCCCCCCCAAGCTAAATGCAAAAAACTAAAACCTAAAAAAAAACCTAACCCCCCCCCCCCAAAAAAAAACCTAAACCCCCCTCCCCCACCCCCCAAAAACCTAACCCCCCCCCCCACCAAGCTAAAATGCTAAAAACTAAACCCTCAAAAAACCTAAAAAAACCTAAAAAAATCTAAAAAAATCTAAAATTTTTTTTTTAATATTTTTATGTTAAAATCACTACTTTTAGAAGCCAAAAAAAAATTAAAAAAAAAAATTTTTAAAATTTTTTTTTTGCTTCGAAAAGTAGCGATTTTTTTATAAAAAATATTAAAAAAAATATTTTGTGTGATTTTTAGCTATTTTTAGGCATTTTTGGTTGTGTTCACATTGGTTCTCGCAATAAGAGGTGGTTCTCGCATGATCTTCTCCCTATATATAAATATATATATATATATATATATATATATATATATATACTGACTTTCTTACTTAGTCAAACACTTGATTAGTTACTTAAACATGACACCAGAAATCAGACAAACAATTTAAAAACCAAGATTTGGATGATCAAAAGTGATATTAAAAATAGTGCAAACTTAGAGTTGGTCAAAAAGTGCCAGTATAATTCAAATCCCATGTGCATGTTGGGTATAGTTTCAGAAGTAGGGTGCATGCATCCCCCAAACATCACTTATATATATATATATAAAGAGAGAAAAGAACAAAAAGAAACTTGGGGTTTGAGTGGATAAGCAGAAATTGATGTTGAGTTGATTTTTAGCGATCATTCCCTTCTAAAGCCATACATTGGGGTCAATGTATCCCAAGTGTGGGGATGGGGGAAAATTTTTGATGTTTTTGAAAAATTTTAAATCAAGCTAAACATGGTCGAAATTTGAACATTTTGTACTAACTTCGCGTGACACACCGGCAACCCCATTCAACCTTTTTCTTGGTGAGAGTTGAAGCCACCTCTTTGATTTTGAGTAAACATTTTCTATCTTTGAGGAGAGTGGTAATGGGTGGGGGTGCATTAGAACTTGTGCTTAAATGCGGTTCGAGGCCTTAGCTTGATATGAATGTTAAAAGGACGAGGGCATTTAGGTAGCCTCGTCATGGTGTGTGCGAGTGTGAGATTTGGGGGGTTGGACCTCATAAGTTATATATATGAGCTTGGTAGCGAGAGAGGTGGGGGTTTGGACATTTAGTTGCCCATTTTGAGCCTAAAGCCAATCAATTGTTAACCCATGCCTAGTTCCCTAAAATTTACCCGTGTTTGGCCCGGTCTTGTAAGTGTTAGTAGTTCGATTTAGAATGTGTTTATTAGTGCAATAGTAAAAAAACAGAAAAGAAAAAAAAGAGAAAAAGAAGAAAAAAAAAGAAAAAAAAAGAAAAAAGTAAGTGAAGTATCGTCTTGTATATAGAGGTTTATGTTTACGTTTATTTTTTATTTTTTTTGCTTAGTTTGTAATAAAAAGACCGGGTTAAATCATGCGCTACTATTTTCCATTTCCTACCCGTATGCCTAGCTACGTTACAACCTTTAAGTCCCTTTGATTCACATTCATGTTTTGGCAATTTTTAGGCGGATGACCGATTTAGGTACAAGCATATTGTTGTGCAATCACCCATTTTCCTTGAGTGTGTTCTAGCTTACTTTTGCTACTTGTTAATTGTCACCGAGAGGAGAGATATAGTGAGGGGTGTGTTGTGCGGGTGTTAGGAAAAGGTTAGTAAAAGGACGACATGTTTTTGTTTGGTTTACGCTTGATCGCTTGTGAACTTGTAAATGGTTGTTGATGAGTTGCTTGGGGGCAAGCAAAGGTTAAGTGTGGGGATGTGACGGGTGGTCCACGGGACAACCCTTAAGTGTGTTAAAAGATAAGTTAATCCCCCATTTGATCATGTAATTGTCTTGAATTAGATAACTACAGTTCCTCATGTTTCAGGTGTGTCCGGGACTAAAAAGGAGTGGAAACGCAATTTCGGATGGAAAAAGATTGAAGCGAGTTGCTACGGAGCTGAATGAAGAACAAAAGGAAAAGTTCAGGCCGCTACCGTAGCTTACGGTGGCTATCGTAAGTTACGGTAGCCCCTGAAATCACCTGCCCCCACCGTAGGACAGTAGAGATGGGGCGTAAAGAGTTAATTGCTACCGTAAGCTACGGTAGCTACCGTAGCTTACGATAGCCTCTGACAGTGAATGTGTAACTGCCCATTAAAAGTCCGTTTTCAAGTGTCTTTTCACCTATCTTATCATTGGAGACGTTTTGCAGAAGTTCTAGGGCGAATTTTGCAGCCTCTCTATCCCTAGGGATAGAGGCAAGGTCTGTCTACATCCCACCCTCCCCAGACCCTACAAGTAGCTTTGCTATTTGTGGGATTTTACTGGGAATGGTTGTTGGTTGTTGTTGGTAGTGCTTGTGAACATTTCTAAACATTTGGTTTATATTTTTGATTCGTATGAACGTTAAACTTGTTGGAATGATGATTCACCAAGCGATGTGTGGCTAAACTTTCGGTGATCATCCTAGGTTGAAGGTTTCTCTATGACTTTTATGTTTTTATCCGTATTTCTAGAATAATGAACTTGCAATGTTTGTTTAGTTTATTATGATGCATGAATGTTTATTTGTAAATTGTTGATTGATGTTTTGATCATAATCTAAACCGTACATTCTTGGTGTCGTTGACAATCAAGATGTCATGGGAGGCGTTAGGGTTGGATATTAGTTAATTGGTCATCAGGTAACAACCTCGCGTTTTCTTAATCCGAGTACTTGGTTCCCTTTCAACACAAACAAATAATTATGCGTGAATCATGTCTATGTGATTCTTTCTAGTTGGATTTAAGCACGAATGTCATTTGAAACTGGAAACCTAGGATGGACGCTTTCTCTTAATCTGTTTTAACAACCAACCTTTGATTTGCAATTAGTTTAGTTAATTTTAGTTCTCAAAACCAAACAATCAAACTTCTGAATTTTCATTTCTACAATTCAGTTTAATTTTAGTTAATTTACAAAGCTGCATAATCAACATACATTCCACAGAGTCCGTGTATTCGATACCCACTTACTGCTAGCTATTAGTTGTAATTGGTTTAAATTTGCGTGAGACTACGACAACACGTCACTTCACGAATGCGGTTTTGAAGATCGTTGACGAGTTGGAGATAACGAATACCCTTAACATGAGTTTTACGACTGAGTGCATCGGCCACGACATTCGCTTTACCTGGATGGTATCGAATTTCGCAGTCGTAGTCATTTAACAATTCTACCCAACGACGCTAACGCATGTTCAGTTCCTTTTGGTTGAAGATGTGCTGAAGGCTCTTATGGTCGGTGAAGACCACATACTTAGTACCATAAAGGTAGTGTCGCCATATCTTCAAGGCAAAAACAACTGCACCAAGTTCAAGGTCGTGTGTAGTGTAGTTTTTCTCATGTATTTTGAGTTGCCTCGACGTGTAAGTGATAACCTTGTCTCATTGCATAGGGACACAACCAAGGCCAAGGTTTGAAGCATCGCAATACACGACAAAGTCGTCGTTACCATCAAGAAGAGCTAGGATAGGAGCATTGCAAAGCATGTCCTTGAGCGTTTGGAAAGACTCCTCTTGTTCAGGACCCCAAACAAATGGTTTCTCCTTTTGAGTCAAGGAGGTAAGAGGAACGGCGATCTTCTAGAAGTTGGAAATGAAATGGCGATAATAACAAGCTAAACCAAGGAATGAACGAATTTCAGATGGAGACTTAGTAGCAATCCAGATCTTCACCAATTCAATCTTCGCAGGGTCAACATGAATACCAAGTTCGTTGACGGTATGACCAAGAAATTGAACTTCCTTCGACCAAAATTCACATTTAGGGAACTTGGCGTAAAGACCTTCAGCGTGTAAAAGCTGAAGGATAAGACGCAAGTGTCACTCATGCTCTTCTTGAGTCATGGAATAGATGAGGATATAGTCGATGAAGACGATCACAAAACGGTCTAAGTACGCTTTGCACATGCGGTTTATGAAATCCAAGAAAACTGCAGGTGCGTTGGTCAAACCAAAGGGCGTAACAACAAACTCATAATTACCATAACACGTTCGAAAGGCAGTTTTGGGTATATATTATTCGAGGACTCGAATTCGATGAAAACCAGAACGGAGATCAATCTTGGAAAAGCAAGTCGCGCCTTGTAGTTGATCGAAGAGATCGTCAATATGAGGTAGAGGATATCGGTTTTTGACAGTAAGCTTGTTGAGCTCACGATAGTCAATACACATTCAGAACAATCCATCTTTCTTCTTGACGAATAGAACGGGAGCGCCCCAAGGAGAAGTACTAGGGCGTATAAAGCCTTTATCAAGAAGCTCTTGAAGTTGGCTCGAAAGCTCTTGCATCTCCGAGGGTGCTAGACGATAGAGAGACTTAGCGAGAGGCATAGCGCCAGGCACTAAATCGATATGAAAGTCAACAGAACGAGCAGGAGGCGGACCAGGAAGATCATCAGGAAACACATCAGGGAAATCATGCACAATAGGAACATGACTTATGCTTGGGCCTTTGTCCTGTTTTCCACAATGTGGGCAAGAACGACGAAGGTACCCTTGCGTAAGCACTTGTTCGGTCGAGTACATGACAAAAGCTTGAGACCTTTAGAAGGTTTCTCGCCATAGACATGTAGAGAATCACCATTGGGAAGAGAAAGACGAATGAACTTGTCTGAACAAACAACTTCAGCACGAACTCGCCTAAGCCAGTCCATACCTACTATGATGTCAGAACTACCCATTTGCATAGGCGTGATGTCAATTGGAAACGCATCATCATTGAGATTCAAAGAACACTTAGAAAGGATGGAATCGACAGTGACGGATTTACCATTTGCGACTTCAACAGTGAATAAACCAACTGGGGTAGCCCAGTTGGCCACCGACACCCACCTCTTCCCAGACGTACCGGGTTCGAGTCTTGGGAGTGGCATATGTCACCCAGGGTAAGAACTCGGCAAGGGGATTTCACCGCGGAGCTAGCTTGGTCGGGTAGCGGCTCCCGGAGTGGGATCACTCCGGCGGTTGGGAGGACCGTGCACTATCCCCCCCCCCCGACTTCAACAGCGAATAATCTTGGTAACTTAGAGCGTTTACACTTAAGCATAGGTTCGAATTCAATAGATACAAAACTTTTATCTGCGCCAGTATCAAATAGACACGAAGCAAAGACATGGTTGACAAGAAACGTACTAGAAATAACATCATTGGCGTTCTGCCTGAGCGGCAGTGATGACGAAATCTCTACCTTGAGCTTGCTGCTAAGGTTGTTGTTGCTGCTGTTGTGGTTGGTTGCGCTGAGGGCAAACGTTGGAGAGGTGATTAAGATCTCCACACTTGAAACATGCTCGCACAGTGGCAACTTGGGGTTGAGCTTGGTTCGGGGCAGGGTTTGCAACGATAGGCCACTCCGACATCGATTGGCGAAATGCCCAAACCTATTACAGGTTGCGCATTTGCGACACGGGGTGTTAGTGGGATGGTGGTAAGAGCAATGGTTACACTTCGGGTACGGCCCAGTGTAGTTTCTCTTTTGTGGCTCAGGGTTTGAGGTAGTGGGAACAGACTGCAAAGGTATCGGGTTTTGCGGAGTAAGAACCGCACAGGTTTGAATAGAAGCCTTCCGCTTCTTGTTCTTGTTTTTCTTGGGTGGTTGGGAGGATGAGGTTTCAATGGCGGTGGTGTCGGTGGTTGCTTGGTGTGCATTTTTCAATGAAACCTTGTCGGAGGTTCCATGAAGAACGCAATTGTTGTTAAGTTCGGCAGCTAGACGGTACACGTCTTCGAGGGTTTTAGGGGGCGGGAAAAACAACGTGGTTCATCAAGGTGGGTGGAATGCGACGGATATATTTGGCAACGACCTTTTTGACAGTGTCGACTTGACCAGGGCAGAGAGCACTGAGTTGTTTAAAGCGCGCTGTCAGACCAGCGTTGTCATTCCCAACTTGTTTCAAATTCCAAAACTCGTCTTCTAGTTTTTGAAGCTCGTGGGGAGGACAAAACTCGTCCTTCATCAATTGCTTCAGTTCATCCCAAGGTAAGGCGTGGGTTGCGTCGTTTCCTCGCTTGTTTCACTCCGAGGTCCACCATTCGAGAGCCCTCGAACAGAATACCCCTGTAGCATTCAAGGTTCGCAGGTTGTCAGGACACCCGCTTTAGAGGGAGGTCAGTTCGTTAGCATCGAACCAGTTCAACAGGCTGGTGGCTCCATCTTTGCTAGCGAACTCGAGAGGTTTAACAACCATAAACTGTTTAAACTGGAACGTCACTCTAGGTGTTTACACCTTCGAGTCAACAGATCCATGGGGAGAGTCAGGGTTGGGTTAGATCCTGCTAACGATGTCAGGTATAACCTTGGCCATTTGCCTGGCCATGAACTTCATGCAGTCTTTCTTGGACATCTAGTCAGAGTTGGAACCCTTCTTGGACTTGGATTTCTTGGAGAGACTGTGGTGGGAAGACATCTAAAGAAGAAAATAGAAGGAAAGGATGAGACTTGATCATAATTCAAAATAAGAGTTTTGATGTGACAACTGGCACAGCACCAGTAACTTCCGTACAATTTAATTATTACTTAATATATGCAATTATGTGCTTAAATGTCAACATTGTCTGATTTCATGCTATACATGTGTAGGATCGTTTGCACGACCAAAACGAGTCGTTCAGAAGAGTTCTAATCAATACGAGAGGCGGAAACAAACGTATCGACTTTGAATCAGCTTGATATACACTCAAATTGTCTTGTTTATTGATAAAACAACGTTTTACAGCCTGGAGACACTTCAGCAGCACCTCGGTACCGGAATCAGAATTGTTACAAATGAATTGACAAGGCAGCTATATATAGGATTCCATTCCGCACGAAATGGCCTCTTCCATTTCGTGTGAATTGGTCCAACAACTCCAATTTCCTATAAACTAGCCTACCGAGCTCCAATCTATTCAATCTAGATACAAGACTCGATACAAGACGAAGTCGACAGACATATGCACCAACAGACTCCCTCTTGGATGTTGATGAAGTCTTCATTGTCGAGTCTTCGGTATGTCACATCTTCAGTCTTGATCAGTCTTCATGCTCTATCCAAAGAAACTGACAGATTAAGCATCCTTCAATCTCTTTCTATTCTCGAATTTCAACCTGGCTCTTTATCATTCAAACTCCCCTTTTCTAGCAGACTCCCCCTTAAGTTGATCCGGGATCGCAATCTGACATAGCTCTTGCTCTAGAATCGAAACCTGGCTTCAACCTCTGCTCAGGTTTAGACACGGGGATCTTCACAAGTTCAAAACGTCTCCTGGCTCTTCATAGTAACAGGATCAGGAACCTGGCGACCTGCCCAAAAACTCTACCCAACAATAAGATTTAACAAATTTAGAATCTCTGCTTAACCACTTATAATAATACCATTCAAAATTTGGTTTCAACTTAATGAACCATTTAATCTTTTAAAAAAACAATTCTCATTTCAAACAAACTCTCCCAAACCTTGTTCATCCTGTTTAGCACTCAGAATTTTGAAAAAATCTGCTTTCCAACATCAGTTGTCGAAAATCTTTTTGAATATTTCAAAAATTTATGCTCAAACACACTTAAAATCTTTTTGGATTTTTTATAATGAAAAACAGTAAAGAAATATTTACCGACAATATATTTTTGTGAGTTTGTGTAAGAGGATCATATTTGTTTTTTAGACCAATCACTAGCACCGTTGAGCTTTAAACACTTTAAGTTCTAAACGATTCTCATAGATTGCCAGTATACTGATCCACTTAAATTTTCATACAAGGTTCAACTGTTTCGAGATACGAGATTAGTGTTTTAAGCACTTAAACTTATTCGCGTGTCCCACCTCAGAGTATACTCCCGTATCCAGACTCCTATATTCAGTCTTACAGGTGAATGTACGCTAATGATATCTGTAAGGGGTTAAATGCGAGACCATGAGAGCTCAGGCTATTGCTTCTGCAAAATCAGAGAGATGATGGTTCGACTTTAGGTGGGTCCCCCTTGGGGATCTTCTTTACAACAGCACATGATTAGCATTTTTCAATGTTTCATCATTTTTTATGCTGAGGGCGAGCTTTAAGATTAAAGCAATGCAAAGTATTATACGAGGACTAGGCTATTGCTCCCACAAAATCAGAAGTCCTGGTATAATACCCCAGATATCACCACGCACAAAGACCTAGTATGTCCGAAATAGAAATCCCTTCAAACAAGATTTCGGGGGTTACCCATATATCCGAGAGATCTTCCCCACGAAATAGGTAAGTATGATATTTAGGTTTATATCTCGAAAACAATCTACTAAGCATAAGAAAACCTACTGGCACATCATCAGTGAGACCGTTTATCACATTTGACTTTCCAAATCTTTAGCGTGCTGTGATAGTCCACTGATGTACTATCATTTCCCCTTTTTCACAACAAAACTCTTTTTCATTTTCTCATGTTTTTGTCATTTTCAAATTTATCAGATTTTTGAAATTTCTAAAATTTTTAGTCCCCCTAAAATCAAAAATATGTTTCAATTTTTTTCATTTTCAAAGAAATTTTGAAAACAAACTGTACAAATAAAATGATAACTGATTCGAATTGCTTCAATTCGCCATCCACTTTGGCATAAACAATCAGAACTCCCCCTGACAACAAACTATTTTCCCATTATGATTTCAAAACACTTAATTTTGTTTTAATCAAATGGTTTTTTTCCGGAAAATTAGTTTTGTGGGGTTTCATCACATTGTTTTCTCAACCACATGTATGAAAGTTAAATCAAGTTCAACTTAATGACCTTGATTAACCACTTGTAGGTACTTATCACAATACCACTTGTAAATCGAAATATAACAATTTTGAAATACTCAAGAAAAATGCCGATTCATGCTCCATGATTACCAACTTGGGAGCTCCGGCAAGTCAGAATTTTAAGTAGAGAATGCTGTCACCCAAGCCTGACCCGTCTTGGGTGATTGTGAGTCATCTTCACACCACTATCTTTTTTATTTATAAAACTCTTTCACGCCATTTACCTTCCTGTTAACCATTTTTCCAAAAATATATTTCACTTTTCCATTAAACGCCTTTTCAACATCAAATTCTTCCTTACCAGAGAAGAATTGATCTGAAATCTCAATCTTTCCAACTTTTGATTTCAATTTATCTTTTGACAACGGCGGAAAGTTTTCATCTTTCATTTCTGGAACGGAATTCTCATCATTTTTCTCAACAAATGACTCCTCTGACTTTGACGAGTCAGATTCATTGTTAGAACTACTCTCTGATTTAACAACCCATTTTTTTTTGTTCAAATCGACTTTTCTTTTATAAAAACGTTTCGAACTTTCACCAGTTTCGAAAGTCGAATTTTTGAACACTTTGAATTTTTCTGTTGGTTGTTTTGTTTTATCAACACATTTCTTTTTCAAATTTGAGTTAGAAGAAACTCCCTATTTTGTGTAAGTGGACTTGAGGCAATTCCAAGCAATATGTCCAACTTCTTGACATTTGAAACAGGTTCTTCGTTCAACTCTCTTCTCAGATTCTTTCACCATATTCTTTTTCCTTTTTTCGGCGAGAAACTCTTTGTTTGTCTGTCTCCAGAATGGTTTCTTCTCTTCTTCTACTGAACTTATACCTGAAACAAATTTAGTTTTTGGTTTATAAGTTTTCTCATTTATATGATTTTCTGGTGGAATAAACCTTAAACCTTTCTTTTTGAAATTACTGTTATGGTTTGGTTTCTTTTGAAAACCAGAACCAGAACTGTAACCTTTTTTCTTGTTCAATCTTTGTTGAACTCTTGAAGTGTACTTCTTAGGTTTCATTAAGATTTACATCTTTTATTTCAGAAATATTAATTTCTATTAATTTGAAAACCTTGTTAATCATTTCAGTTCTTACACTTCTTATTGGAAATTCTTCATCAGAAAATAATTTGTCAGAATTTTTCAAAGTATATGCAACTTTGAATGTTTCGTCATTCAAATTATTTTTTGACATCAGAAATTCTTTATTGTAAACCCGTTTGACCGGTGAAGTTGGACTCTTGTCTGATGAACTCGAACTTTTAGATTTAGACTCCGACTTTGACTCTTCATCCATATCCAACACCTGATCAACCACTTTCTTTAATAACTCAGACTCATGATCAGTGTCAGACGCTGTGAATGTGACGTCGATGTTGTCTGGTAACTCATCAATGGTTTCAGACTTTAACTTTATGTTGACTGCCTTTTTTAATTGCTCCTCATTTGGTTTTCTGGGAGAATAACATTCCCAGATCGGAGGTAGATGTTGATGCACGGAATGTCTGTTGACTGCGTCTACAAAAAGTCTGAAGTAAATATTGGTCAACAGAGAGTCAAAGATGTCAAAATATGTATTTTATAAGTCTGGTTCGCTTATGTGGTTAAGTCTGGTTCGCTTATATGTCAAGTAGTCTGGTTCGCTTATGTGTCAAGGTCTGGACCGCTTATACGGCATGTCGTATAAGTGGACCAGAATCTCTATAAATAGGCTAAGTGTGTTCATTAGTCAGTGTGTGTATGTGTGTGCTTGGGAGCTGAAACTCTGTCAAAACAATATCAGAATGCAATAAAGAGATAGAAATTAGAAAGGAATAGCTGTTGTTACTTTACGTGCATTGATTCCGCCTTTACACGTGAAGATGAGCTACTCGGATTGACTTTTCGGGTCAAAGAACGGTCCAACAAGTGGTATCAGAGCTTCAGGACGAGGAGTTCATACTACATCAGCTGATTCGATTCTATTATCTCATTTCTACTCTATTTTTCTTTTATTTTTCGGATTATACAAGTTACTACGGACAGAATGATCTGAATTTCAAGCATATTGAGCGAATTTGTTGTTTAATCAATCCTTAACAGTATCAGACCTTAAAACACAGCAAAAATCAATCAATTTTATCAAAAATTCGTTCAAGTTTTCGAACAGGAACTTCATTATCAGATCTGGAACGATTTTGTGGTCGAAATTGAACAATAAACATATCATTGTGTTCGGAATTCAGAGTAGTACATTCCTTGAAAGTATCAGATTGTAATTCGGACTAAAAATTGGTTAAAAACTGTGGTCCGCTTTTACGGTCATCGCTGTCACGAACAAGTCTGGTCCGCTCGAACGAACAAGTCTGGTCCGCTCGAACGAACAAGTCTGGTCCGCTCGAACGAACAAGTCTGGTCCGCTCGAACGAACAAGTCTGGTCCGCTCGAACGAACAAGTCTGGTCCGCTCGAACAGACATTGTCTGGTTCGCTTTTAATACACTTTCTGGTCCGCTTATCCGGACATTGACCTGGTCCGCTTATCTGTCACTTGCACAGATCGGTCTAATCTTTTGTCCGTATCTTGTGAATTGTTTTTGTTCAGGTTCATTCATTAAGTGTTCTCACGACATCAGCATTGAAACAAATCTGCGAATCTTTGACAACGGGTGATTCGAGGTGTTTTACAAGGCTCAAATATCAAGAAGAAAGTTAAAATGTCAGGAGAAAGTGCTCATGATAGTTGGTGGAGAAGAGACAGTGCGAGATGGGAAATTGGTAAATTATATGAACCATTTAAGGAAGCACAAAGAGCCAAGAGATGGAATGAAGAACTAGAGTGTTACATGGATCCACAGGGTAATCCAGTAGTTGATCCATCAAAAGTGGATTTTGATGCTGTAACCAATGTGTTTCCAAGTGAGGGCACGTTCAACACAAGAAGGCTTTCTGATAAAAGCTATTTGCCAAATTTGATGAAAAAGTTAAAAGAAGTTTTTGAAGCAAGTCTACCAAAGGTAGTAGAAATGAAGAAGCGAAAAGAAGAAGAATTGGAAAAGATGGTTGAAGATTTGAAGAAGAAAGCTTTAGAGGAAGTCAAAGTGGAAGCAGTAAAAACTGAGAAAGAGAAAGAAGCTGTTACTGAAAAACAACAGGTTTTTGAAGAAGTAATTTCAAAGAAAGAAGAATCTGTAAAGCCTGTATCTGTGAAATCTGAATCAGTGATTAAGAAAGAGGTTGAAGAAGATACACCAGTTTTTGATATTGTTCAGAAGGAGAAGAAACAGGCTGAAGATATTCAAATTTTGAAAGCTGAAAAGAAAGCTGCTGATGAACAGATTTTGGATTTGCGCTTGAACTGCGAAAAACTAAAATCTGAAAATGACAAACTTTTGAAGAATATTGAAAGTTTGTCATTAGAAAACAAAAATTTTAAAGAAAAAGAAAAGGTTTTTGAAAATGAAAAACTAAAAATTGAAATAGATTTTCAAAGTCAAATAAAGATTTTAGAAGATGAGAGAGATATTTTTGGTAAAGATAATCTGCAAAAACAAATTGAAATCAATTCTCATCTTGCTAAAATCATTCAGCTTGAAAAAGAAGCTGAAAAAGCTCGGATGAAAATCAAAGAGCTTGAAGTTAAATTGAAAGGTTTTGTGACTTCGGCATCATATGAGTGTCCAAAACCGATCAATTCTGTTCCAATAAGTGACAAGGTCACAAATTTTGACAAAGTCAAAATTGAAGATTGTGATGAAATATCTGATGATGAAAAAGAAAAGAAAAGAAAAGAAAAGAAAAATATTTTTAGATTTACAAGAAAAATTTAAAAATACTGTTTTGCAATCTACTGAAACAGGTGAATGTTCTAAACAAAAACCTGTTAAGAAGAGTGTAGAACAGAAACAAAAAGATAAAAATTTGAAAAATCCTAAAAATGAAAATAAAAGCTCATCAGATAAGTCATCCAATCATTTTGAAAAATCACAAAAATCTGAAAATAAAAACTCACAAAATGTTGGTAATAAGTGGTGCAGGTTTGACCACAGTGCTTCAAAGCCAAATCCAGTTTTCAGGAGGAGTGATAATCACCACAAAGCCAAACAATGTTATGATTTAAGCATATGGTGTGAAAGTGGTGAATGGTACGATAACAGAGTGTGCTACACTTGTGGTGTGAGAGGACACATTGCTGTTAACTGCCAGAATTGGAGTTATGAAACAAGAAGATGCTATAATTGTCATATCAGAGGACATATTGCCAGAGATTGCCCGAGGAGATCGATGGGAAGATTGAGGGTTGAATCTCAAAGAATGGAAAAGAAGCCAGTCAACGTCAAGCTCCATGAACAGAAGGTTCTAAAACCTAAAGTTCAGGATCAGACAATTCAAGAAAAGAAAGTTAAACTTTCACAGGGGCAAAAAGACAGACTGCGAAAGAAAAGGAAGAAGGCGAGAGAGTATCTCGAGAAAATTTTGTCTTCGGGTTCACCGGTTGGTTTGAATAAGAGTTCTGATGAATCAACTAACTTGACTGCAAAGCCAAGTAACTTGAATTCTTCAGATGCAAATCTGAGGACAAAAGAGAAAAAGAAAAAGAAGAAAATGGTTGGCGATGAATCTGATGTGTCAAAGTCAGACAAGCCACCATCAGGCAATGAATCTGACAGGTTAAAGTCAGACAATACATGTGCAGGCAATGAATCTGATTCCACAAAATCAGAGGAGCTACAAGTGGAGGTAAAAAAGGAAGAGACAGTTCTGTTAATGAATGATGAGAACTTTCCATCATTACAAGCCGCAAACCTAAAATCAAAAGGTGTTGATGCTGGAAAAATGTTTAATAGCAATGTTAAACATATTTTTAGCAAGATGGCTGATGGAAAGGTAAAAGGGGCAAAAGAATTTTATGAAGAAAAGAGAAAAGCTCAAAAATGCACCTAAGGCTGGTCAGGCTTGGGTGTCAAAATTTGTTGGTTGAATTCCTGACTTGCCGGAGCTTCCAGGTTGGTAAGTGTGAAGCAGGTATCGGCATCATTCTTGAGAAATTCACAGGATGGTAACTGTGATATTTCGATTTACAAGTGGTAAATCAGGGACATTAAGTTGTACTTGATTTTCTACTAGTGTTTGTTGTTGACAAGGGTCTTAATTGTTAATTCTTTAAAATGATTGGATAAGAACAAAGGTGATGAAACCCCGCGTTTGTGAAAAGACAAACAAAACTAATTTTCCGGAAAAACCATTTTGATTAAAACAAACTTAAGTGTTTTGAAATCTAAATGGAAAAATAGTTTGTTGTCAGGGGGAGTTCTGATTGTTTATGCCAAGTGAATGGCGAATTGAAGCGATTTGATATCAGTTTGTCACATTTCTTGTATAGTTTGTTTTCAAATTTTCCTTGAAAATCAAAATTGAAACATATTTTGATTTTAGGGGGAGAAAAATTTTAAAAAAAAATTGAAAATTTGAAAATGTCAAAAACATTGAAAAAGCAAAAATGAGTTTTGTTGAGACAAGAGGAAATGATAGTAAATCAGTGGACTATCACAGCATGCTAAAGAAATGTATAGTCTAAAAGTGATAAACGGTCTCACTAAAGATGTGACGATAGGCTCAGCTAGACTAGTAGATTTGCGATAACGATACAAACATAAATGAAAAAGCCTAGTTCTAGTGGGAAACATGGTCAAAAGCATAGTACTTGGTTTTGTCCTTCTTGATTGTGTACCTACTCAGTAATCGCTGATTGTCGAAAGACATAAAACTGGTTAAGTTTGTGAACTTTCACAACTTTGCTGAAAAGTCGCTGTGATTGTGCATTTTATTTTGCAAAGATTTAAGCTTGTTTGATTTCTTTATTTTGTTTAAGCATCGGACATCCTCTGCGTATACGTGAGTATCGACCTGGATGTTGTTGCCTAAACGTTCTGCTTTATTTTCTTTGGTGTTTCGTTTAAGCTTTGGATCACCTCTGCGTATACGGGAGTATCGACCTTGTGGTTAAAGCCTAAACAACTTCAACTTGTTTTATTTTTCTTATTTTGTTTAAACATTGGACTTTCTCTGCGTATACGGAAGTATCGACCTGATTGTTAATGTTTAAACATTCTGCTTTATTTTCGCACAAATCACAGTTGATAAAAGTTTAAAGGCATTACTTGAGTCAGTGTATTACATGATGAGGGGATATGCTGAGATCGTGGGGTCCATAAGAATTTTAGTGCTATCTTAATATACCTTAACGTATCAGTAAGCATTTCGAAAGTTTTTAGATTGAGTTTAAGAGGACAACTATATCGTCAATCTAAGTGAATCGTTTAGAACTTAAAATGTCAAAAGCTTAACGGTGCTTGTGTTGTGTCTCAAAAACTGATATGATCCTCTTTCGCAAACTCACAAAAATATGATTGTACATATTTTATTTCTGCATTACATTTCTCTTATTACAAAAATCAAAAAGATTTTAGTGTGTTTTAGCATAAATTTTGAAAAATCCAAAAAGATTTTCGACAACTGATGTTGAAGAGCTGATATTCAAAATTCCAAGTGCTAAACTTGATGAATTAGAGGGTTGGGAGAATATATTGAAAACTTTGAATGTCATATACAAATGTTTTGAAAAAGTGTGTGTTTAGTTAATCAAGGTCATTCATTTGAACTTGATGTAACTAGTATGTTTGTTGAATATATGATGTTTACTAGTAAGTTTATTAAAATTCAATTGTTATAAATTTGTGAAACTTATGTTGAGGTAGAGGATGTGCAGGGTAACAGGTTTGGACATTATTTCCCAACGGAGGCAAATTGTCAAAGCTTGAACCAGATATCTCAGATTCCAGCATATTGAGAGGGGGAGTCTGTGAAAGGGAGAGTCTGGATCAACAGTTATTGGGAAGTTGAAGTTAGAGCAAGGTGATGCTGAAACTTGTGAAGAATGCTTGTGAAGATAGACAGAGTTGAAGAAAAGACTAAGACTGAAGACTACGGATATGAAGATGCTAAAAGACTACGTCAACATCCAAGGGGGAGTCTGTTGATGCACGGAATGTCTGTTGACTGCGTCTACAAAAAGTCTGAAGTAAATATTGGTCAACAGAGAGTCAAAGATGTCAAAATATGTATTTTATAAGTCTGGTTCGCTTATGTGGTTAAGTCTGGTTCGCTTATATGTCAAGTAGTCTGGTTCGCTTATGTGTCAAGGTCTGGACCGCTTATACGGCATGTCGTATAAGTGGACCAGAATCTCTATAAATAGGCTAAGTGTGTTCATTAGTCAGTGTGTGTATGTGTGTGCTTGGGAGCTGAAACTCTGTCAAAATATCATCAGAAAGCAATAAAAAGATAAGAATTGAAAGGATAAGCTGCTGTTACATTACGTATTCTGATTCCGCCTTTATACGTAATGATGAACTACTCAGACTGATCTTTTCGGGTCAAGGAACGGTCCAACATTAGACACTTGTTATATTTGACACTGTGTTTCTTCCTAGTATCCTCTTCCGTCTTTTTATCTTGAAAAGCTTCAAGACCTGCAACAGTAGGATAAACTCTATCAATCAAATAATCACAAGTTGTATAACTCAGCAGCAATTGTTTGATTCTTTCATTTTCAATCTTTTCGAGTTCCAAATCCTGCTTCAGCTTTGCACAGTCTTCAATATACTCATTGATGACCTTCTGCTTAGTCATTAATGTTGAACTCATCATCGTTGAAGCAGCTCCCATTTCTAGGGTTGTCTTGTTCAAATTATCAACCGTTATGTTCAGCACATCATATGATTCTTTTACGTATTTCACATCAAACAACAATTTTTCTTTCAACTCTTCTAGCTCACTATACTTCTTGTCTTTTTCTTCACACTGTTTGCATGGTTCCAAACATTTCAGACAAGGTTTTGTGACCTCGACAATCTTTTTAACTTCGACAATCTTTTCAACTTCAACGATTTTTTCAACTTCGACTATTTTTTCAACTTCGACAATCTTTTCAACTATTTTTTCAATCACCTTTTCATTTAATGGTTCTTCATCAAATTCTATTTTTATTTCAAATTCTTCATCTTCAACTTTCTCTGTCGAATTTTCTTCAACTTTATCTTTTTCAGCTTCCATTTTTTCTTTTTCTTCAGCAACCCTTCTTGCTTCAATTTCTTTTTCAACCACATTTCTTGCTTCCATTTCTTTCTTCAGTCTAGCATCCTTTTTCTTATTCAACATCTCGATCTTATCTGCAAAAAACAAATTAAAACTGTAAGAATCCAATTGTCGTCTAGCTTTATTAATATATTCTTCTTCGTCATCGGTGTCTGCATCACTTCCTAATTCCTTAAAAATCGGTATTCTTCTCGGACAATTCTTAGACTTGATTGATTTTCCTGCAGAACTTGAATCTTCAAGAATTTGAGCAATAAAGGCTTGATTCTTTGAGTAATTTTTATCCGGAATGTATTTATCCCAGCTAAATCCCTCTGGTAATCTTTCATCATCTTGATCTACCAGACATGCTTTCTTCTTTTCATCTTCAATGGCACGGGATGATGACGGTTGTTGAGCAATCTGATGATAAATTGATTTTCGATGATAATCGTTGTTTCCAAACGGATCTTGTCTTCCGGTTGCTTCTTTATTTGTACACTCTCGTTTAAAATGCCCCTTTTCTCTTCAACGAAAGCAAGTAACCTTTGATTTGTCAAACCCTAACGGAGATGTAGCAACATCACGAAAATCATCTCTTCCGGTGATTTGTTTGAATTTTTCTGCTCTTCTTACAGCACTGGCTAAACACCACTTGATGTCCATCAACTCAAGTTCCTCAGAATCAATCTGGTCATAATCCTCTTTAGTAAGCATTGGATTTCCGATTCTTCCAGCAACTAAACTTTCATAAGACTCTAACATAGTAACAAGTGATGCCATGTGTTGCTTAGCCACTTCTGGAGAGAGGTTTTGACCATTTTGAATATTCAATGTAACATTGCATTGCAGATTTGTTGAACTATGTCGTTGAGAACTTGATGTTGAGAAATTTTGATCAAAAGTGAATAACCACCACTCTGAGTTGTAGTACTAACATTTGTTCGGGAAGTACTATCAGCACTGAAAGCAGTCTTGATCTTTGGACTAGGAGTAGTCTCAAATTTGCTTCCTCTATAGTATAGACTAATATCTTGTTGAGCACTTGGATTATTCATGATATCAGTTTTTTTAACATCTAATTCATGTTCTTCAAGCTTCTGAATGAACTTAGCCAAATTCATACTTTCAGATTTTCTCATATGTTTTAAGATCAACAAATATGTTCCCCATTTATGCTGTGGTAGCGCATCAGCTAGCTTATCAACCCATTCATCATCTTCTTTCTTGATTTCCAACCTTCTCATTTCCTGGACAAGATGACAATATCTATCGATAGTCGTTTTTGTTGATTCACCTTCAAACGCTGTAAACATATCAAATGATTTCTTTAGTAATGCACATTTATTTTTTATCATATCAGCACTTCCCTTAAACTTGTTAATCAACGCCAACCAAATTGATCTAGCAGTTTCCGCATGTTGAAGAAACACGAAAATATCTTCTTTTACTGCTTGTTGAAGAAGACTAATCGTCATTTTTTCACTGGTGTATTTTAATTTTTCAACCGCTGAATAGTCACTTAAAGCTTTTTCATTCCCACGTACATCTTTCGGTTTAACGTAATCTACATCTAACGAACACCATGCATAAAACTTATAAGCTTGCACCCAATTTTCAAAACGATTTTGCCATCCTTTAAAGTCTTCGATGTACATAAGCTTTGGAGGCTTTTGAGACGTTCCCGTTTCATTTTCGATTTCAATTGTTTCTGCAGCTATGACTGGGGCAGCTGGAGTAGTAGCAAACGCATTGTAAAACTCTTCTTCCATGTCTCGGTAAAATGTTTCACAAAATCACAAAATTTACGCGGATTGACGATTCAAACGAACTGGACATCTTTGAAGCGAAATGGACTTTTGGTGCGGATTGGCCTTTGATGTGAAATGACCCTTTTCAAGCGAAATGAATGTCGTAAAGTTCAAATCGTGCGAAATGGTAAATCCTTTCAAGCGAAATGGCAACTTTCAAGCGGAATGGGTTCAATCCGTGCGAAATGAAGGTCTCATGATGCAATTCGTGCGAAATGAGAATCTGATTCACACGAAATGGACTATTTCGTGCGAAATGGAAATTCTTTTCAAGTGAAATGATGTCTCTTTCAAACGAAATGGCAAATTCAAGCGAAATGGAAGTTCATTTCGTGCGAAATCATGCTGATGTCATCCAATCGGCCGGTTTTTGACAAAATTGATTAAGATTTAGGTCGATTTTAGATCTAATTCTTTCAAGGATTGATTAAAACTATGTTTCGCATGTTATATGTGAAAATCAGTCCATTTTGACCGTTAAAACTCTGTTAGTTTTGAAAAAAATGTGAAGAAGAATGAGTAGAAGTCTGAAATTTTGGTGAAAAACAAGCTGAAATGGTAAGAACTATTCCTCCTGAGCTCTGATACCACTTGTAGGATCGTTTGCACAACCAAAACGAGTCGTTCAAAAGAGTTCTAATCAATACGAGAGGCGGAAACAAACATATCGACTTTGAATCAGCTTGATATACACTCAAATTGTCTTGTTTATTGATAAAACGATGTTTTACAGCCTGGAGACACTTCGGCAGCACCTCGGTACCGGAATCAGAATCGTTACAAATGAATTGACAAGGCAGCTATATATAGGAGTTCCATTCCGCATGAAATGGTCAAGATTCATTTCGTACGAAATGGACAAAGTCCATTTCGCACGAAATGGCCTCTTCCATTTCGTGTGAATTGGTCCAACAACTCCAATTTCCTATAAACTAGCCTACCGAGCTCCAATCTATTCAATCTAGATACAAGACTCGATACAAGACGAAGTCGACAGACATATGCACCAACAACATGTGAATTCATGCACGTTTTATACTTCAAATATTGCTTTATGCATTACTATTAGCGTTGCGTCAGAAAGACTAGTAAACTCACCGGTAAGACACATTGTGTCAGCAATTCTGCAGAAAGCAGTCAGACAGTAGGATTGGGGCCTAGGAGTAGGTCCAACGTCTAAAATACATTAAAACCCAAGAATGAATACAAGGGTTAACCTATAGACTTTCCGGAAGCTAGAATATGCACCAAAAATCACCCGAAACGCACTTTAAATGCTGAATTACACATATTTCAGCAAAATTCAGCATTGTAACAAGTTAGTAACATGTAAAAATATGACTAAATGGTCCTGAATGCTTTCCTAAGTGTCGGGAATTAAAAGTGTCACAAAAGGGTACTTAAAGATCACTAAACGGAATAGTTTGACACTTTAACGAACCGGTATCTAACCGAACAACCGGACACTACTCGAAACATCAAAATTATACTAGAATCATTTCTTTAATGTTTCTAAGCTAGTTATGATCCCCGAACACCATAACACCTATTATAACATAATAACACATTAAATCCCTAAACTTTACACTTGAAACCTAACTTATTTATACAATTAGTGATTGGAACTTACACTCTACCCCCCGCCCCTTGGTTGGGACGGTCACAAGGTGGCCCCCATCAAAGATCTTTACTTGATCTCACTAGATTGCATATGATCTTCTAAGATTGGCAAAAGATCTTGCTTTGTACTCAAGAGACATGCTAACCAATGGGTAATAGAATTATGTGGTTATAAGTATTGGATGGAGGGATTTGGAGATCATAACTTCACACACACTACACACACCATTCACCTCCTCCTCTCCTCCCCCATTCTCGGCTGATCCTAGTCCACCACACCACCACCACTTACATCCATTAATCCTCCATTCCAAGATCATCCTAAGGTGCAAGAAGGTGATTAAGGAAGTTGGAAACTTGTGGATCTTGAAGGACCTCTCCCGATTGTTTTTATCCAACACTTTTGTCATCTTCAACCTCTTGTGTTCTTCCCTAGCCCTTGTGCTAGTTGTAAGCTTCTTATCACTTGTTGTTACTTCATATTTTGATGATTAAAAGATGATATACATTGTTAATCTTGAAGAACACAAAAGAACATGAACATGATACTTTAACATAAGCTTAAATACATAAGAATACATGTGAATGATGATGATTTGCTTCTTGATGAATGATGATTTGTGTTAGTGATGTTAGACATCATAAGAAACCTACTAGATTGTGATTAAACACATGATCTAGTAAGTTAAGGTGGTGATCTTGTGAAAGACCAAGATCATCATACTTTATGTCTTCATGAACTTGAATGATGAAATTGGTTTTCATATGTAAAGATGATTTAAACAAAATACAAATCTTGTAAATAAATGATTACAAAAAAAAATTCTCAAGAAACCAAGTTTATTTATAAGATTTACAAAGTCATGGTTTCTAAGTAAACTAATCGCATTTTTAGTGTTAAATCAAGACTAGGAACATGATTGTAACAAGAAAAATACCAAAGAATTATTTTCATAAAAATCATCTTACAAGTTGTAAATGACCAAATCTTTTAATAATGTGATTTAGAAACAAATAAATATGTTTTAAAGGGTAACTAAACCTACTAAATAACATGGTAAGTTACTACAAGTTTTTACAAAAACTTCAAGTTCAGGATGTAGTGTAATTTACTTGATTTTGACACTCGGTAAGAGATGAATGAGTTGATGATTGTTGTGATGATCTTAAAAGAAAATAAACACATGTTTTGAAAACATGGGAAACCACCATTTTTAGGGGAAACTATGTTAAAATTTCTATAAAATTTTGACACTTAGAAAAATATAAGTTTTGGTGAAACTTATTCCCTAAAAATGTACCTAAAAATATTTACCAAGGTTTCCCTAATTTTTATGTAAACTTCAAGTTAAGAAATGATGATTTCTTCAAGATAAAAATTAATATTAAGTATATATATTTTTGAGGAAAATATATATATTTATTGATCACCAAATTTTTTGCTAAGTGTATGTAGTATGTATTATATGTAATAGTGTATTAGGACTTGAAAATACACTAAATACTCCCAAGGAGTAAAAATACAAAATACACATACAACATGCATAGACAAATACAAGAAGATATATTTATGAAAATATATTTCTTAAAAGATTATGTAACTTGGACAAGTTACGAACTTAAAACGTGTTTTGGACAAAATATATAACTCGGGTGAAAAATACAAGATACTTATATTTATTTTTGAGAAAATAATATAAGTAAGATTTAGTTAAAAATATAAGTTATTTTTAACAACAAAGAAAACATACATAAAAGATGGTGACTTGTACTTGTGCGATACAAGTCTAGTGACTAACTTTAATAAAACACGTATAGGTCATGACGCTATATAAGCAAACCCGGTGAAGTTTACGGCGCAGGAAACGCAAAGTTGTGAGTTCATGTCCCCACTTTTAAACTTTTACATGCTTTTTAAACTTGGGGAAAATACACGTGTTATGGTATGTTGGATACAAAAACTAAGAAATGATACTTTAGATCATGTCACGAATAGGGTACCAGAAGCACCATTAATCGTGTACATACTAAGACCGCAGAACAAAAGGTTAGATCTAATGGGTTTCAGGCAGCCACACTCTTGGTGATAACTAGTACCAAGTAGTGCTTTTGTGTCTCAGTCGTGAATCGACTACTAAAAATGCCTATGGTTTGGATGCTTCCTATGTCGTGTCACATGTTAATGGCCTTGCAAACCATTAGCGATCTCGATTTCCTTATATTTATGGAAATACTTGTTACATACAAATTACATACAATGTTTCCATTCAAAGTGTACAAACGTTCAATACAAAAACTGCATGAATTCACACCAACATTATGTTGACGATTTTTCCAAAAACTCACATGTATTTCAAGTAACTAAAGTGGATGTGCGTGCGGTCTTACTCTTGCTCTTGGATGTTGTTTATGTTTATCTTTGAATAATGTTGTAAACTTTTCAGACAACGTTTTATGCTGTGATGTAAACTCCAAACTTAACTTATGTTTTCAGTTACATAATGTTATTGGTATTTGAAGTTATTTTTACGAGCATGTAGTATGTTTACCATTCGTATGCAATGAGAACCTTTCAAGATCACACCTCGTGCTTCCGCCTTAGAAAGGGGTGTGACATTTGCATGTATAAGCATGTAAGTATTCTTGTAGCACATGTGAATCACATAAATTGCATGTATTCAGCAAGTATTTAACAAGCATTAAGACGTATGAATGCGCAAAAGAGTATAAATTTAGTTTGTTCATGAAAATTATTATTGTTTTTTATTGCGAGAGACGTGCGAATCGTGTATCGATTTTGAAATGAACGAGGTAACAAGTATAAAATCACATATCAATTGAGATAACATAAAAAAGAGGCTTAATAAAACATTGGATTGTTTCGGGTTTAGAAACGTCGACTATTCCAAAGTGAATCGAAAGTCCTTTCAAATTAGGGAAACGTGCTTTGGCCTATAGATAAGATACTCTCGTGGAGAAGCGATTAACGGTATCTTACCCTTCCAGTTACTACACGTCCCTAATCGATTGAAACCGTCGAAACTTTGGCGGGATTGGAAATCGAGGAGTGGGACTTAATCGACAGGATGCGGGTTTCACCCCTTACTTGACGATTTCGTACCCTAAGTGTGGTTGGTACTTGTCGGGTCAAAAATTAATTTCGACATTTTGACGAGGGTCCACTAGAATTTGAATTGGAAATTTACCATCAAGATGTGGATTTCACTCTTAACTTGATGGCGTAATTTCGTGAAAAAATAAAATATACGGAGTGAGAGTCGTTTATGAAATTATGGGTTTCACGCCTATTTTGGTAAACTCGTCTCGTTTGTATTACAAGTATCTTCAAGTCTTCAAAAGTGTATTGTGTAAATGTCTTAGGAAAGACATATTGTAAGTAATAAGACAAAAGAAGAGGAAGAAGCAACTTGGAAGAATAAACATTTTAATCAAGTAGCGGGAATGGTCAAAAGTATGGTACTTCTACCTAATTCCCTATAGTTATGGCTCTGATACCAATCTGTCACACCCCAACCGATGTCGGAAACATCGGGGTGAGACGAACGAGATGCTCAAAGACTTCATAACATTACGTGACAATAAATTAAGTTTAAAACCGATATTATTCATGATAATAAATTGTCAAATACATCAAGGAAATTCAAATACAACATTGAAAGAGACAAATACAACCATTTAACATAACAAAATAAGCAAATCTAGTATTTTGAGCGTGTTTCTAAGTCTTCCTACTAGATTCATCATGAGTATCATCATCAAACTGTAACATGTTAAAAATAATGCTTCAACGCAAAAGTTTTGGCGGGTACACAAGTTTGTAAATATATAGCATAAGTATAAAAAGAATTTCTCGAATCCACATGGAAAAATTTGTATACAAGGTTATCTAGCATGCAATACTAAGTGGAAACCCGAGTGTCCACAATAATTATGTGCATCCCTCGCCACAAAAGTGACGAGACCATTTATGTATAATAAGATTAACAATACCCCGACGGGCAGCGTGCTACTCCTATTGCGCTATATATGTTAAGTTGGGCTAGCTAAGTTAATGACAAGAAGCATGCATGTATCTAGCATGGACCTAAGCATAAACTAAGTCCAATCAAATATTATCATATAGCATCATGTATGTCAAGAATGGAGGTTAGAAACCTCATTATATAATTCACCACTACACACACCATTATGAAGATGGTGGGAGGGTCATGAATAATAATAAAGTAAATCTAATTTGACAAATTATAAGAATGTTCAAATGAAGGAGTGGAACCTGGTTTGGAAAGCCAAAACTTCCATTTGTTCACACTTCACAAGTCACATCATATGGAAGATGATGACTTGTGCTTGTTTTCATCATTTGATTATCAAGTATAAACATAAAATATGTAAGTGTTTGAACTCATAACTTGGATGGTAATCACCCTAATACAAACCCGCAATCATAGACTTGATTGTGAGCTTGATAGGAACAAGATTCCATCAAGTTATCAACATAAAAATGAACATACAAAGAAATAAAAATGAGCAGAAAGTTTACTACACTTTGGGCCTCAAAAATGGTGAGGTTTCACCTTAGTTTACCCAAGCAGACTTGTGAAAACCTTCCTAGAGGTTATCCATGTGTTTTAGAAGAAAGAACAAAGAATAAGTAGAACAAGAACTGAGTTAAAACTCACTTTTAATTGCTGGAACTTTCTGATGTAATTGCTGAAAACTCAACTGAGTTTAGAGGGATTTTGAGAGTGTTTAAGGGTTGCAAAAGTGGGAAAATGGCTAGGAAAAGAGTTGTATTTATAGGGAAGGGTTTATGGTTTAGTTTGTTTGAGCATTGAATGAAGTTAGGTGGGTGTTAAGCATTTAAAAAAACAATTAACCAGCCATATAGGCTGTTCCAATCGCTGATGTTTAATCAGCTTTAAATATTTTTTTTTTACAATGTAAGACATGTATTTGAGGTGCATTTTATATAATTAACATGTTACATAATGTCTAGTGTGCATTTAACATGTTATCAAGGCCTAAAAGGTGTATTAAACATGATTTAAAGCATGAACATTATGTTTTAAAGTATGTTATGAGAAGTAAATATGTTTTAATATAAAAGTAACATGTAACGAGTACAAACAAGTATGTGAAACATGTAATGAAGTGCTAAATAAGTAGGAGTCTCGTAATCAATAGTCAAGTATCATGTATGTATGTAACGTTTACGAATTACGAATACACTATCATTGTTTACAAGTTAAACTTATGCTTATGGTAATAATGAATCAAGTATCAAATAAACATATGTATCAATATATAATCATGTATAAACGATGAATATTTCACACAAAAGATCAATTTCATTACGATCGAAGTCTCGGTTTTACAATGGCTTGAAACGAAATACGATTACAAAGGAAACGAGTTTCTGAAAATAGAAATATGATACAATCTTTCTAAAAACGGAAAGCTCCAAAAAGCGAGGCGTTACACCTTTCTAATCCAAACGAGTCACGAAGATTGTGAACATGTTCAATGGACCATTACCATAGGCGGTTTCTAAGGCAAGACATATTTGCCGGGCAGTGGGGAGACCGATAGTGATGGTAACCGCCTCTTCAAATAAGGTGATGTTGATGATTGTAATTGTTTTCTGGTTAGTAGAGAGACAAGATTCATAAAGCGGGTTATTTGAGGTTTTGTCATCTTTGGTGAGTGTTTTAGGTGGGACAGGGGAAGAACCTTCACCATTGGAGAAGAGTCCCTGATATTTGAGGAGGGTGTCCATCTTATGTCACCACAGAAAATAGTTTATGGAGCAAGGTTTCATTGGAATTAAGTGAGCAAAGGAGTAGGGAAGGGGAGCGGCATCTGCGGATGAAGTGGATGTAGCCATGGCGAGGGGAAAGGAGAAAAGAGCTCGGAATGGGTGAAGAGGAGAAGGGGGAGAGGAAGGAAAGGCTTGATCTCATATAAAGAAGGCTCAATGATCTCCACCAATGAAGAAGATGAATATTAAAAAAAATAAGTGAATACAAAACATGCAGGAGAAAATAAAATGACCCACATTAAATATATAATCAATATGTGTAGGTCCACTAGAGGAGGATCTAGAACACCTATCCTTGTTGTTGATTACACCTGCAAGTGCGGAATCCAAGTGGGTGAACAAACCAAGCAAGAGAACACGAACACAACACAAGATACAACGTTTAAAGCTTCAAATGTAATATAACTAGTAGAGTTTGTTTACAAAGATTACAGAAGATAATGCTCTCAAACTCACTGTGTATTCTCACTTCTGTGTCTGCCTTATCTGTTGTTACAACCTGTTTAAATAGACAAAACATATCAGCACATCCACGAAGAATGGACTGGGCCATGAACAATCACCAGTCCCACGAAGACTAGGAGTCTTCATGGTGAACAATCAATCACAAAGGATTGTTCGTCGAAACATGTTTATCCCACGAACCTTCATTCTTCATGACATACAGTCTTCGTGACATGAAGTCTTCGTTCAGTGGAGTCTTCGTCCAAGGGAGTCCTCTGCATTCTTCATGGGTATCATGACTGGCCAACGAACATTGATCATTCTTCCTTGGGGGTTGCATCATGCAGATTAATTTGCAGAACATGAACTAACAGAAGCAACAGATCACCAGCACGCAGAACATGTAGCATGAAGATGATTGATCCGAACCTTGATGGAGGATACCAGGCTTCGGTCTTCATTCTGTAATGCGGGCGAGCCGAGTCGAGCCGCATCCACAAAATGCATCAACAAACTCCCCCTTGGATGCTGCTCGTGATGGTTTGTCTTCATATTTTTGTTGGATCTTTAAAGGTCTTCACTTGTCACTGTCAGGAGGTCTATCAGTAAACTCCCCCTTGAACGTTGCTCGTGAGACGTTGATCTTTAAATCTTAAGATCCTTGTGGTGTCGATAGAGGTCAGCTGCAACTCGATCATCTTGATCCTTTGATTGCATCAATGTCGTGTCTTCATTCCAAAGTTCGTCATTTAACACGTTCTCGTCGCCTTTAGCTGGTTCGAATGTCACATCTGCACAAACAAGAAAGCTAAACGCGTAATGAGAACAACCGCTTGGAATATAATCAAAAGACACACAAGTGACCAACTCTCAATTAATTACCAACCAACAACAGTTTGTAAAATTTGAACAGTTTTAGACTTTAACTTTCAAAACTTGTTAACTTTGAACGTTTATGAAGATGCAATTGTTTTTGGGTTTCGAACAGGTTTCAGGTGGTAGAGACTCGAGATCCAACATCGGGCAGTCGAAAATAAAACTGATAGAAAATCTTTTTGGCTTTTATAAAGTTTATATTAAAACACACCTAAAATCTTTTTGCTATTTTTGCATATTTCAAATGTAAAGACAGAAAACAGTAAATAAATATATACAAGGATGCAGAAACGGAAAGCATTAAATAAATATTTACAGATATTCTTTTTGCGAGTTTCGAGGGTAAGAGAATCATATCAGTGTACGGTCATGCCAAAACGATCTTGTTGTTTAATTAGTTAATATTAAGATAAGCATCCTATAACGTATCGGTATTGTTGTCCACATAAGCTCAACTTATTAGATGTACTCGCGGTTAGGGGATTCGTTAAGGTATGATTTATACTTACCGACCGGTGTTCATCCACACACGACACATTCCTGTATCAAGGTAAGCACGAGAGTTCATCTTACTGGTGAGTATACCATTTATCATCTGTTTTCAATGTATATGATGTGAGATACTCACTTTTTTTTGGGTGACTACAAGCCCTATGTGATTAAATCACTTATTGATGAGGAACTTGATATTCGATGCATGCAGGGCACAAGAGCAAGTCAGTGAACAGGTTAGTACCATCGTACCGACAAAGAAACGAACTTGACTCCCAGATAAACTGTGATATATTATCACTTATTGATTGGGACATGTGATTGTTTATCACTTATTGAGGTCGTATGCATCATGTATTATATACATGTTTGTATGATATTTACACGTATGTATGGTATCATGGAAGATCTAGACTTGCGTCTCCGTTTTTTTCGGTAAAAGAAACAACCATGATACCCAGATGATAAACAGCATAAAGACCACATATCTCAAAACCTCGGCAATCTATCAAACGAAATTTCGGTACCAAGACCATATGCCAATGAGCGCCCACACAGTCTTTAGTTGATTTAGGTTTATATCACCCTGCACACTTTAAAATGATGGTGAGCCTACCGATACATCTTATATAGAGCTGCTTATCGTTTTTCATTTTAGGTTTTAAAGAGGTTTCGACAGACCAGTGATGTACTATCATTTTCTCTTTTGCTCGCCGGGAAACTCATTTTTGTTTTTCTATTGTTTTTGTGTTTTTGAATTTTTTTGATGTTTTTGTATTTTTGAAAATTTTCAATGTTTTTGTATTTTTTGAAATTGAAATTACTCTCCCTAAAATGCAAAAATTACGAGAAATTAAGAAAACAAAAAAAAAATATTTACAAAAATGATTTTCCGATGTTGGTTTTACTCTGGCTTGACCTTAATGCGGTTTACTATTAGTAAATAGTCAAATCGTGATTTGTCAAATGCTTTGGTAAAAAGGTCGGCACGTTGGTCATCAGTGTGGACCTTAACAACATTGATTAGTCTTTTATCAAAACAATCATGTATGAAGTGATATTTGATCTTGATGTGTTTGGTCTTTGAATGCTGCACAGGCTTTCTAGTGATCTGTAAGGCTGCATAATTATCAACGAAAATAGGAGTAAATAGGAATTCAAAACCGTAGTCGCGCATTTGTTGTTGTATCCAAAGGACTTGGGAGCAACAACTTGAGGCAGCAATGTATTCAGCTTCACAAGTTGATGTAGCGACACAAGTCTGCTTCTTGCACTGCCATGTGACTAGGCGATTTCCTAAAAACTGACATCCAGCCGTTGTGGATTTACCGTTGATTTTGCAGCCACCAAAGTCAGAATCGCTGAACGCAATCAAGTCAAAGCTATCATCCCTAGGGTACTAGAGACCGGTGTCCGGGCAACCCTTCAAATAGCGAAAAATCCTTTTTACAGTTGCTAGATGAGAGGCCTTCGGGTTGGCTTGATAGCGAGCGAGCAAGCATGTAGGATACATTATGTCGGGCCTCGAGGCTGTGAGATACATAAGAGATCCGATCATTGCGTGATATAATGAAGAGTTAACGCTTTCACCCTTCAAGTCCGGAGTAATCCCGTGTTTCTGCAGAAGTGGGGTACCAATGGGCGTCGCTTTGGACATCTGGAACCGGCTCAAGATGTCACCGACATATTTAGTCTGATGATTGAATATCCCAGACTCCGTTTGTTGAACTTGTAGGCCCAAAACGAAATTCATTTCCCCCATGGCGCTCATCTCGAATTTCTCCTGCCTAACACGCTCGAAATCCCTACACATAACATCATTAGTGGAACCAAAAATAATATCATCTACGTATACCTGAACCAATAGAAGATCTCCATCTTTTTCTTTGATGAAAAGCGTGCAATGGATAAGACCCCGGCGAAAACCGTTCTCTAGCAGATAGGTAGATAAGGTTGCGTACCAAGCTCTCGGTGCATGATGCAATCCATAGAGAGCTTTGTTGAGCAACCAAACCCGATCAGGATGAATAGGATCTTCAAAACCCGAAGGCTGTTCGACATACACCTCTTCTTCAACCACACCATGTAAAAATGCACTTTTCACATCCATTTGGTAAACCTTGAATCCTCTGAAGGAAGCATAAGCTACAAAAATCCGAATAGCTTCAAGACGTGCAACCGGTGCATAACTAATCTTGCCTTCTTTCGGACAACTACTCCACGGTCATCTTTCTTGCATTTGAAAACCCAACGGGTGCCAATCTTCTTGTAGTTTTCTGGCTTCTCAACCAGTTTCCAGAAACCTAACTTCTGGAATTGTTGCAGTTCCTCCTGCATATCTTCCACCCAAGAATTATCCTTTAACGCTTCTTTCCAAGACTTTAGTTCTTCTTGCGAAACATAACACGCGAAGGACCAATCATTCTGCAAACCCGATTCTCTGATCGCTACATACAAGCCAGCATTGTTGTTTTTTCTCAACCAAATCCTCGTCTGCACGCCACAATGAACATTACCAATGATGTTTTGTTGAGGATGGGTATTATGGATTCTTGTCTCTGGATTATTTGGAACTGGAACATTTATACCCAGATTGTTGAAGTTGAGATCAACAAACAAATCAATACCCTAAACTGGCGAAGAGGATGATGTAGTAGCTTCAGCTATTTTAGGGCAGTCCTCAGGGGGCGTAGCCTCAGAAGTACCATGCACAACTGTTGCAGGAGCTTCTTGGTATGCATCGAGAAATAAATCATCCTCTGAAGATTCATTCAGTTCAGTAGCATCGTGAAATCCTCATTCTCGAGAGCATTATTGTTAACTGATGATGACTCTGGATAGTTGACAATAATTGGACGAACCAACGGTGAATCTGTTGCATTGTCACTCTCGAAAAACATCTGTGCCGCAACATCTACTACTTCTTCTTCAATATTGATCGAATTGAAAAAGTCATAGTGCTCAAACATCCATGGCTGACTTGGACATCTGACTGGCAAGATGTGCCTTTGTACTCTGACTTCTGACCATTCCTCGATCCTTTTTGTTTCGAGATTCCAAACTCTTAAATTCGGGGTGGCATACCCAAGAAAGTATCCCTCAATTGCTTTTGCCTCAAACTTTCCATCAAGATCGATCATAGTGCAAGGATCCCCAAACGGTTCAAGAAATTGTAAGTCTGGTTTTCGTTTGTGAAGAAGCTCAAAGCAGGTCTTGTTGTGTCTTTTTACTATAAGGACTCGGTTCAACGTGTAGCATGCAGAGGCCACAGCTGCATTCCAGAAGGGAATGGGCAACTGTGACTTTACCAACATAGTCCTTGCAGTTTCGGATCAATGTTTTATTCAAACTCTCAGCGACGCTATTTTGTTGAGGAGTGTATCTAGCCCTGAATTCATGAAGAATACCTTTGGATCTACAGAACTCCTCCATGGCATGATTCTTAAACTCGGTTCCATTGCCGCTGCGTATGCGTCTTACCTTCAAAGTATACAAATTCTCAATCGTTGTGATCAAGTTTTTGATAATTTAGAAAGTTTCACTCTTGTGTGCCATAAACGCCACCCAAGAAAATCTTGAATAATCAGCTGTCACCAAGAAGCAGTATGAGTCATTACAGATACTTTTGCGATTGACAGGACCAAAAAAATCCATGTGCAAGCGTTCAAGCGGCACTGCAACGGTGTTAATCTTCTTTATCGGGTGCGATTTCTTACTTTGTTTTCCTTTCTGGCACGAAACACAGACGTCTTGCAAGTGAAAGTTTTTTACAGGAACACCATTTACTAACTCATTCTTCACCAGATGATTCATTTTCCGTAGGTCCCATCCGCCAGTGCCAAGAGATTGTTTCCTTTTCCGTGGCTTTGGAAACAAAACATGTTACTTGAGCAGACGTTGTAATGGCTTGGCTCATATCACGGACATATAGATCATTAATCCTTGGTGCAGATAAGAGAATCCAGTCTTTGGGGATCTTGAAACCTGGCTTCAGCACATAACATCCATTAGCATCAAAGTGCACCGAAAACTTCTTATCACAGATCTGAGAAACACTTAGAAGATTGTGATCAAGTTGTTGCACAAAGTTGATCTTGTTAAAAGTGACAACCCCGTTGGAAACCATTCCTTCACCAATAATATATCCGCCTTTATCTCCAGCAAAAGCAACATAAACCCCTCTAATAGATTTGACGTCGTAGAGAAGTCTCTTGTCGCCGGTCATGTGCCTGGATTCCCCACCATCAACAATCCAAAGACTACTGATAGTTCCTCCTGGAACACCCTGCACATGTACTTAAATTTTCAGTTGGAGATGGGGACCCAAGTCTTCGTGGACTTGGGTCTTCCATTTTCATCGACAAAAGTTATTTCAACTTCGCGATGATATGGAAATGGTGATGCTCCCCCTGAGTTTGTAACCAATTTAGGTTTCCAAGTCTGTCGAGTTTTACCAGTTTGATTGTTTGAAATTTTAACTTCGTGATTGTTTGAAGTTTTTGAAATTTCTGGTTTGACTGAAACAGGTTGATTTTGAACCACATCAGTTTTAAGAGCCTTTTCAATTACCTTGATTTGCTTGCATTTCTGTTTCTTCTCCCTTTCTTTCACAAGAAGGGGATCGTGTTTTGGAGAAACATATAGCTTTTGGTAATTTTGCTCACGGGGAACATCAACTTTAGCTTTTAACTTATGAAGATACGGACAATTTCGAATGATATGTCCAAATTCACCACACTCAAAACATGATCTTCGTTCAACAAACCCCGATGTATCATGTTGATGTCTCGTTAATGAACTTTGTGATTTCGAGGTACTTGGTCCTAAGTTATTTTGATCATTTCTTTTCAAAATTTTAACTTGCTTAACATAATCAATGTTAGATTTATTTTCAAATGTTTCAATTTTATCCGTTCCCTTTGACTTCACAAAGTTCACCCTTTTGTTCTTTCACTGGTTTTGTTCCTTTCGACCTTGAGTTGTCGATTTTTCTTTTCGTTTAGTGTGATTTTGCTGAATTTTCTCTGTTGGTAATTTCTGATTGCCATATTGTTTTAGAATTTCAGCTCTTGAAATCGGAGGACATTGTGTTACCACAACTCGTGAGATCGACTCTCCCAAAAACTTACTTGTCGAATCTTCAAACACTTTGATGGTTAAGGATTGATTTACATTTTTAACCGGAAAATCTTTGTTTAAATAAACTTTATCATCACCAACTAGAGTGTACAGCAAATTCACACTCTCAGACTCTTGTGCATAAGTGGACTCGACCTGAACAGTCTTAGCAGGTTTTGCGGGAGGATCACATAGAATGTGATTCTCGAGAGGTATGTCCTCTTCTTTGATAACCGCATCAGACTGTGCAGAGTCAGCATCATCGGATTCATCATCTGCAGAATCAGCATCCTCAACAATGACTGGAGGATCTGCCGATACATTTGAGTCTAATGATACTTCCTTTTTGTAACCAAGTCCAGCTGCGAACTCCTCAACATCTAAGGGAATATATGGCTCAAATTGGGGTTTATCCTCCTCATCAGGCATTACGGTATAATTGTGTCTAACAGGTGGAGGACACTTCTTATAGCCAATGCACGTGACATCATTCTTCTTTTTTTGTATGTCAATGACGTGATCCAGCACATACGTAGAGTTTGAGTAACTATCTAACCTAAGCTGGATCGCCTCATTTTCACACTAGACACAGGCCAACTCCTTTTGTGCTTCCTCGAGCCTAGTGATGTAATTATTTATCGCAGTTTGTTTTCTTGAAACTGTTTTTACTAGCTCGGTTTTATCTTCCCTTAATGTGTCAGTTACTTTCTTAAATTCTTTTTCATGGTTTTTATGGAACAAGTTGGCCTTTGTGCATTTCGCAAGATCCACGATCAAACTTTGATTGTGGATAAACGTCACGTCATACTTGCATTGCAAATCATCATATTTGCTTTGCAAGTCAGACAATCTAGTACCTAAATCAGACAATCTAGCACCTAAATCAGACAATCTAGCATCTAAATCAACGCAATTATCACATTATCAGATTTAGATTCATCAACACGTACCTGACTTGACGAGCTGCTGACATTAGCCATGAAGGCTGAATGAAGAGAAGAAGAAGAATAAGTAGCTTGATCCACCAAAATTGATCTTTGATCATTCCCTGCTTTAGCTTCACTCAAAAGCTCCTCAACATCTGCATCAATAGACTCATGTGACACTTCATCCGTCCCATCTTCACCTGAACTTGAGGTTTCCTCATCCGAGCTTCCACTATAACCAGAACTGTCTTGATCAGAAGATTCGCCACCACACGCTTGTTTTAGATCTTTGACAACTTCAACAAAACAAGCTGTTCCACCCTGATCACCACTACCCAGTTGAATCGACCAGTCACAACCTTCATCAACTTGTACCACAAGAGCTCGGTTGTTGTTTGATGGACCTGCATGATGAGAATTGTTTGCAGGCATCAAGGCACGTTCATTATTCCTGTTTTGATTATGGTTCGATTGGTTGCATTGATTTCTGAACGGATTCTGGTTCCCATGCTGAGTTGGCTTCGTGCATTCCCTTTTGAAATGACCCCGTTCGCCACAATTAAAACATTTGACCGCCTTCTTATCGAACCCATACTTGGTATCTTTCTTGCTTTCCATGCTGGTTCTACCAGTTCTTTCCATGAAGTCTTTTGCTCGTCTCACAGGACTAGCTAATGCCCACTTGATATCCATCAAATCCATTTCATCCTTATCTATTTGCTGATAATCTTCCTGAGTCAAATTGATGTTCCCAATTTTCCCTGCAACCAACCCACAGTACGCGTTCACCAAAGTGTTTAGAAGCTCCATATGTTCCTTTGCCACCTCGACACTTACTTTCGAGAAACTTGAAGTATCTAGCCGAACTGTGTTCGGATTAGTTAACTGACCAGCATTGACTGTTGATGAAGTGTTTCCATAATAGGCTTGTTGTTGACCTTTGTAGTTTGGATCAAAAAATGATGGTACTCCAGTAGACTGATAGCTTTGCTCTGAGGCAGCTGGTTGAGGTGTTCCATACATATCGGTGCTCGAGACGAATGCCGTTTGTAGCTGAGCATGTTGAGTAGATCTTGCAATCGTACTGGTAAAATTGAAAATGTTTTCTTTTCTAAATCATATACCTTTTTATCATTGATAGAAAGATCCGCAAATGTCGCAGCATTGGAACCGGCTTCTTCAAGTGCTTGATCGAATTCCTTGGTAAAAGACAACCACAACTCCGTGTTTTGCCCAAGAGCATACGTATGAAATCTCTCTTCCCAAGCGGGGTAATCATTCAAATGCATGAGCTTTGATGGGTGGTTGTTACTACCGGTTTCATTTTCACTCAAAAGAAGATTTTGAATACTTTGGTTTTGGTTTGTAACAAAGGCCCACTGATTTGCGGTAATCGAACTTGATTGTGCTGATGACGAAGACGTGGGAGTCTAAGCCCATGAAGGGACTGGACCTGAACCTTTACTCGTATACATATCTGCAGTGGGATCCGGTTTCCAACCACACCAGTCGGAAGTCATATTTGGTTGAACTTTAATTACAAACGCTTGAAAAACCAAATTAAACAAGTTTTGGTAGAAATGCAAGTCTTCTGTGAAAATTGAAACAATGAGACCACGAAGACTCAAGTCTAAGAAGAGTACAAGTTCCCCACGAAAACTTAAGGAATCTTCGTCTCACGAAGATTAATGTTCACGAAGATTCAAGGTCACGAACACTTGGTGAATCTTGGTCCACGAAGATTGTAGTTCACGAACATTCAAAGAATTTTAAACTTTAGTTGGTGAGAAAACAAATATTTAATCAAAGTAGGTAAACCAAATATGTCAACCAGCCATACTTTCGGCTGAATTGTCAAAGGACCATCATTTGCTTACCAACTTTTTGTCAAACAAACAATAATTTAAGATTTTCAATAAAACAATTTTACAAACCAAAACCCAGATAATATGAAGACCACGTATGAATTCTAGGAGTTTTCCGACCAAAATGTTCACCGGAATAATTTCCGAACTCAAATTTTGCACGAAACTTCACTAAAAACCATATCCCATCACGTACACATGAGATTTAACAAGGTTTTTATATGAACTAACAGCAAAATAACATGATTTTCAAAGATTTAACCCATAAAACTTTCAAGACACAAACTTTGAAAACTCGACACACGGCTCGGTTTTAACAAGGATGAGAGCCAAGGCTCTGATACCACTTGTAGGTCCACTAGAGGAGGATCTAGAACACCTATCCTTGTTGTCGATTACACCCGCAAGTGTGGAATTCAAGTGGGTGAACAAACCAAGCAAGAGAACACGAACACAACACAAGATAAAACGTTTAAAGCTTCAAATGTATTATAACCAGTAGAGTTTGTTTACAAAGATTACAGAAGATAATGCTCTCAAACTCACTGTGTTCTCTATATGTATTCTCACTTCTGTATATGCCTTATCTGTTGTTACAAGTTATTTAAATAGACAAAACATATCAGCACATCCACGAAGAATGGACTGGGCCACGAACAATCACCAGTCCCACGAAGACTAGGAATCTTCGTGGACTATGACAACGAACCTTCAAATTACCGCGAAGATTCAGTCTCCGTGGTGAACAATCAATCACAAAGGATTGTTCGTCGAAACATGTTTATCCCACGAACCTTCATTCTTCGTGACATACAGTCTTCGTGACATGAAGTCTTCGTTCAGTGGAGTCTTCGTCCAAGGGAGTCCTCTGCATTCTTCGTGGGTATCATGACTGGCCGACGAACATTGATCATTCTTCGTTTGGGGCTGCATCATGCAGATTAACTTGCAGAACATGAACTAACAGCAGCAACAGATCACCAGCATGCAAAACATGCAACATGAACATGATTGATCCGAACCTTGATGGAGGATACAAGGCTTTGGTCTTCATTCCGTAACGCGGGCGAACCGAGTCGAGCCGAATCCACAAAATGCATCAACAATATGAAGAAATAAATAAGTTGCAATTAGTGGAGGTTAATAAAAACCAACTTACCAATGAGGTGGTGATCCATTATGAAAGGCAAAGCCTTTAAACCATGGTTGTAAAGCAAGGTTTCCAAGGCCGAGTACTCCCCGAGTAGTCGCTACAAGGCAGGCTGCCGAGGCGACTTTCTTTGACTCCGCCTAATTACTTGGAGTCGGTCAAACGCGGTCAACCTCGGCCATAATTGGATCTAGTATGTCAACTCGGGCCTAGTTTAACTTAAATAATAATATAACATAATTTCTATTCCTATCATATTAAAGAACGAATATCATTTGCACGTATTTTGTTATAAATATTAGTAAATTTGTGTTATTTGACATATATTTAATCTCCAAAAAGTAATTTCTTTATAATTTAACATGTCCGAGTACTCCCCGAGTACTCTCCGCATAGACCGAGTACTCTCAACTCCTCGGTCGACCGACTAGGGAGCGCCTAGCGACTTTTGCAACCATGCTTTAAACATTTTAGAAGAGAGAACTCTTGGATTCAAATACCATAGACTACATAAATAAAAGAAATTTGCCGTTAAAAAATAGAAACCAACGTGATTGACGAATGACACAAATTACATGATATTGACTTTTCTCCACTTTCCAATTAATCACACGATCACTTAAGTGAACCAATTAAATTAAGGATGACATGTAGTGAAATAAGTAGCAAATATTTGGGAGTCAAGGGATGGCTGTAAAGTTTTGCTCACATCAAACCATTTCCGTCCAGACCTTGTCATATGAGTGAAATTCTAGTTAGTATGTTTGTTTGTTATCTTTATATAGGTGCCAAAACTTAGGCGTGTTTATTGGCTTGGTTTATGGTTTATTTGGTTTATTCGGGTTTTAATTTTTTTTTACCCCAAACCAAAAACTAAACCAAACCAAATTAGGAATATGCAAACCAAACCAAAGTAAACCAAATTCAATTCGTTTTGCTCTCGGTTAGAAACCAAATTTAATCAAATTTTACGTAAGTACTTTTTTTCCTAATTTATATTTATTTTTGTGCTCTAACTTCCAAACATCAAATCAACAACAATTTAAACCTAACAATATATAAATAAAAGCATAGCAAAATAAAACAAACATATCCATAAAATAGTCACACATACAACCACAAAGTTAAAACTTCAAAACATAGATTATAGAAACTATAAATGGTGAACAAGTCTAATGTCACAAACTTAGATATTAGACTTAGTATTTTAGACTAATAAATTGTATATAGTTTGTTAAACGTTATTATTTTTATTTAATAATTAATTAAATTAACCGTTTATTCAGTTATCCAAATAAACCGAATAAACCAATTTAAATAAGAAAAAGTGGATCCAAAAACCATATTCACAATTCGGTTTCAGTTAGAAACCAAACAAAAAAACGAATTCGTTGTTCGGATCAGTTTATTCCGTTACGATTCGGTTTACGGTTTTTCGTGAACACCCCTACCAAAATTGTTTCTTGTATCATTGTCTGAACAATCCAATATGCCATCTGAAACTTTTGGTATCTAGTCAACCAGATAAGATAGTGGAAAAATATACAAGACTGGAAGGTATGGAAGAGGCAAGTCCTCCAAGGATGGACTAGGGGGGCGGTGTGGGAGGACAGGCGCCGTGAAGAGAGAGAGAGAGAGAGTGGAGAGAGAAAGAAGAGAGAGAGAGACCCGTCCTCTCCGGCGGTGTGGGGGACCGGCGCCGGCCTCGCCGGGCCTAAGCCGGCCCCATACCGCTTAGTCTAAGTAGAATTGATGGAGAGGAAACACATATTTTTCATTAGATTGCTTATGGTCTGACATCTCAGACCCACATAAAAAAAGCAAAAATAAGACAGCCAAATACAATGAACCAACACAGAAAGGTGTCACCAATAGTAAACAACTGTAGCCTTAATTTAGTTCACGATACAAAATACAAAATAAATATGGAGTTACTACTTCTACAAACATTAAAAATTAAAATTACAATTTTTAACTGCAGTAATATGTGCTCATAAATCATCAAGTTCTTCTTGTTCTTTGGTGTTCTTGGTCAATCTGCTCGATCCGTAACCCCCGTATCGAAACCCATGATTCTAGATAATGATCACTAAATGTCACATTTTTTGTGATATTCACATGAAGTTTAATTAATTTGCTTCTCTGATGATGATGGGATGAATCTCCATGCATGCACTATAATATCGTACAGTAAAACAAGTTAAAAACTGCAGTTAGCACACGGTCCTACATTTAAGTAGATTAAAGAGATATTATATACAAATAATAATTAATTTAATATTCATTTACCATGACTAGTGAAAAGATGTCAAGTTATTGCTGAGGGCAAAACGATTGTCATGTTTTACTCTTTGTTCATCCACATCCCACAATTCATGTTCATTTCCCTGAAAATTAAGTTATTTATTAAAAATAAAGAAACAAATATATATCATCATCACAATAATAATAACAATAATCATAATAATAATAATAATAATAATAATAATAATAACAATAACAATAATAATAATAGTAATAATAATAATAATAATAATAATAATAATAATAATAATAATAATAATAATAATATTTTCTGAATATTGTTTGTGCCTTTCATGAGTTTGAAAAGATACCTGTGAAAGAATATTTGGCATATGTTCTTGTTGAAACAACAATGAATTAGTAGCTGCTGAACTATCAATCAGCTGTGGCAGGTAGTTGCAGTTGTCGTTCGTCGTTGGAGCCAAGGTGGCGACTCCTTCATTGAGACTACATTGTTGTAAACTTGGCATGATTGGCAATACCATGTTGCTCGTATTCTTCACATATATTACAGGATGAACTATTAATTATTGTTTTATGAAGATAAAATAATCCCACAAAACCTCAATTTATTTATTGATTAATTATTACCTCATCAGGTTTAAGCATGAATGAATCTAAATCCATTCCAAAATCATATAGCATGGGATTGACAGAAGCCAGCTTCATGGAAAGAAACTGAAAGTTTGTTTATTAGTTTATATAATTAGCAAACTAAGTTTTTTCTTTGACTAAAATAATCAAACAGAAAACTATAAATATATAAATATATACCTCGACTTGATTTTGTAATGACTGGACATAATTAATAATTTCATCCAACATGAGGGCCTTTCCAGTTACCTACATATCAATCAGTCCCACATGAAATTGTCAGATCAAATATTATTATCAGTCTAATTTATATAATTAATTAATTTATTTATCCAGACAAACAAATAATTAAACAACAAAGACAGAAGCAAGCCAGTTCACCTTGTCACAACCTGGAACAATTGCTTGCAACAGCTTCATCCTTTCACTTATTTTCTCTCTCCTCACCTGATGAAGAAGCAAAAAATAAAAGTTTTCAGTTAAAGTAAATTGGTAAGTAGTCTACTACATAATCAAAAAATTAGAAATTCAAAATCTTGTAGGGTTCAGCTGATATGGTTGGTATGGTGTATTTATTCTAGAAAATCAGTTTTTGTGAATATTCAAAACAGAAGAGGAGGGCATAATTGGAAATTGAGGTGTGAAAATGTATAAGAAAATAAAGGGTACCCTTTCAGCAAGGCTATGGCTATCAGTAGCTTGGCCTCTTCTTGCTCTAACATGAATGTACCCAACTGCACCTTCTTCTTCAGAAGTAGAACCTTTCTTTGTATTCTTTTTCTTTTTTTCTTCTTGATAATCATTGGTTTTCTTTTGCTTCTTCACTTTGTTGCTTGTATCCTTCATAATATCATATAATTTTTTTTGTAAGTAATTCACAAATTTCAACATAGGATAATATTAAGCAAATGTTGCTTGTATCCTTCATAATACCATATAATTTTTATTTTATTTTTTGTAAGTAATTGGGCAAATTTCAACATAGGGTAATATTAAGCAAAAAATGATTAATAAAGTTAAATACTTTAGATTGAGCATGATGAGCAAGCATTTGTTTGTCCTTCCTCTTTTTTGCTAACAACTCATTGCCACTCTCAACTTTCTGATCATCAAGAACCATTGACATTGAAGAAGCTGGGCTTTGTAACTTATTTGCTACAGAAGCTTGATCATGATGATAACCATGAACAGCATGATTATGAGGTTGGTGGAACTGAGGGAAACAGGCAGCAGTGGTGTTAGGGTTTGGAAAGAGAACAGTTTGATCAAGAAAAAAAGATTGGTGTTGTTGGTGTGAAAAAGCTGCCATTTTGGTGATTAGGAATTGGGTGTTTTCAAGTTTGTTATTTGGAGCAGAAATACTGAAAATTTGGTGATTACGAAATTGAAAGAGTTGGAAAAGAAAATGTGGGTCTATGATGATCTTGGAGTTCAACTATATATAAACATGTGGAGAGAGAAAATGAGGGAAAATTAAATTGATAAGTGCCAAAAATTTCCCATTATTTTTTAACGGTAAATTTGGATCAATAGACTATCATCGTTTCATCAGCGTAATTACACGATCATATCCATTTCCACTAGGCTATAATGTCTAGAAACCCGCTATAATGTCTATACACCAATTCATGAGAAAACCCAATAAATTTAGGAAAAACCCCCTTGTGGGAATCGAACTCAGGAACTCATACCTATAAACTATATAAATTAGAATTAGATCAACTGTTATAGTAAGCTCATTATCAACATGTTTCTTCATCAATGTAAATTTGTATCGGCAAACTAGAAGAGGTATAATAATACATTATATGTATGTATACAAAAAAAAAAAAAAGGGACAGGTATGGAACCAAAGGTAGGTCAAGAGGGTTTATCGTTGGCCCCTCGGTCACTGAAACTTATTAGATATTTATATGTAAAATCGAAGTTTCTTTTCAAGAAAAAACATGAGTTGATCACCACTATAGTTGCAACTGTTAGAGAATAATCTTATGATAATCCTGGTTAAAAAGTTTTGGTTTGGATGTAAACACAAAATTAGGTAGTGTTTACAAAATATATAACCTTAAATCACCACCATATATAATTAGGGCTTCACATCTAGCTAAAAACCGAAGTTAAATGGTTTTGACTCTCGAGCATATAAGAAGGCTGCTATTTTTGGTAAACTGTTAATAGGTGTCTTTGTTCCGGTCAATCCATATATGAAAACTATGTTGGTAAAAAAAAATGTAAATTACTGTGTATGTCATAGGTTGAGAATACATACTGCAGGGATTTCTTATCAGTCCTATAAAGAGACTGTTTTTTTCACTTTGGACAAATAGATACCTCTTGTTTTTATATGTCAAGTTTTCAGAAGAACCTTTCTAGAACCAACTATATGAAGAAAATGGATAAAAGAATGGTCTGTTACATATAAATTATCAAAACCCTAACCCTATTAAACTATCACTATAAATAGAAGCTTGTGATTCAGTCTTTCAGAGAACTAGCGACAGGCCATTTTAAATTGCTTCTTCCCTTTTTTTTATTTCTCTCGTTAGTAAACTAGTGGAATTTCTTGTTGCATTGCGACGCGAATTTGGACGTTATCAGTAAGGTTCGTTTAAGTACAAAAAGGAACTCTATTGCAAATAAAACTTCATTTTCAAAGAAATTTTAACCGAAACCATAAAATTCAAAGTAAACCATTAGTGTTATTTGGACGTTATCAGTAAGGGCCGCGTAAGAAGACCTTTGAGTCTTCGTGGGCCGCGAGGAACTGCAAATCAGGCCCTATAAATAGCAACCATCGGCAGTTCAGTCGAATTCGCTCACACTTTTCTCTCTCGAATTTCTATAGAGTTTAAGCTATTCTCGGGCATAATACCCCACTAAATAACAAAGTTCTGCCCCGTTGTAAGTATTATAACCCCCGGTTACGTATTAGATACGCTGCCCGATTGATCCAGGGTTCCGTAACGGCTTTCGTGGTTCTGCCCGACGTAGTCGTTTGAATGCCGTCTCGGGGAGGGTATTACTAATGTAAATGTTGGGTTATTATACTAACTCGTGTGGATTTGGGTAATTAATAGATAATCACCAGGAAATCCTTGAGGAAAACCCTAAGACAGCAATGCGAGTAATCTCCTTTTTGTAAATTGTTTTACAAAATCTTTATTTATTTTAAATTATAATTAGCAGTGATTGAATCTTTGTAGTTCTTCAATTATTGCCAGTATGTTGGGGTTTTGTATACAAAATGTGGAACACGTTACCATTGGACAATGAGATAGCCAATGTGTAATATGACCCACCAGTCAGGATTGACAGTACTGAATGAGTAATTGTGTAGAAATAAATATTGTAATCACTCTCAATACTGTTAAAGGATAAAACTCTTCTTGATTCAACTGGGATTCACTCACCAGTATTTCCCACTGACAAAATATTTTTAAACGCGTTTCAGGTAACAAAATGTGAAAGCCAAATAGAAGCCAGCTGTACAGCACTGAAGGCTTGGAAAAAGTGGCTATAAAAGTTACCTGAATAAAGAGACGTTTTTATTAAATAAAATAGGGTTTATCCCTATAAATGTGTGTACTGAAAACTTGAGAATTTCCCACGTGTTTAATAGTATAAAAGTGTGGTATTTACTCTGATAAAATATTTTCTAACTACGGTCCTAATGTAATTTCCGCTGCCACAATAATAAACGCCGATACCACTAAATATGGTCTCGCGGCCGCCCGTTCCTGGGACAGATAGGGGACAGGGGTTGCGACAGGTTACGAATGTTAACTCGTAGCTTACGAGTTATGTTGGTATTGGTTTGTTTTTAGACGGAACTTTTGTTTCGTAAGCTACATGTTTCAAACTGTAGCTTACGAGTTGACTATATGCAGCAAAGAAGGGAACATTAGATGCGACCGTAGCTTACGAGTGCCAACTCGTAGCTTATGGTTTGGGTTAATTGTTCAAACAGAGTTTTTAAATCGTAAGTTAGTGCCAAACCGTAGCTTACGATCCGAGCAAGTCCATACATTGTGAGGGGTGTGTAGCATGTGATTAATTGTAAACATGTTAGTTTTCGATAGACAAGTCTTATGTTTTTGAAATTCCATCATTTACTTGTCAGACTGTCAATCTCGATTGTGTCAGTCTATGGGATGGGTATGACTTGGGACTGAACAGGTTCAAAAAACCCAATGTATTGGAATAAAAAAATGATGGAAGCGTACATCTCAAGACCGTATCAGGGATACCGACAGTATCATCCCGAGGATTATTCTGAGCCCGAGGGTGTCCATACTTATCAGACCGAGGAGGAGAAAGAGCTTGCTATATTGGAAGTAACTTTGTCCAAACTCGAGCAGTATTTATCAGCACCCAACCTTTCCGATGAAGATCGAATCAGCTGTTTAGTTTCTAAGTGTCAGAATTTAAAAATGAAGATAGAAATAGAACAACGCCTTTCACCATTACCTGATGACATTAGAGATTATTCTCACATGAAGTAGGAGGTTGTGGAGGATAATACCACACCAATGAGTCCTTAATCTGATGAAGAGTCACTGGTGGATCAGATGGTGTGTGCAGATGATGAGGCGGAACAGTCTGAGGAGATGAATATGTGTACCGAACCTCTTCCATATCAATCATTCAAATTAATAAGTGTGGGGAAGAGGGTTCGAGGAAGAAGATGAGAATAGTGAAACAACAAGACATCAAGGTATATCTTGTGAAGTGGATTAGCGAAACCCGCAGCTGCTTTCTAAACATGCTAATTATACCGACGAGCTTATGGAGATGGCATGTAAATTTCCGGGCATTCATTGGAAATACAATGGGTAAATGTGCATTGAGACCACCGTAGCGCATATCAGGTACGGTCTGGTTGAAGACATTTAAACTTAGCGATCTCGGGAGGCAGCCCGAGGATGTAGAGTTTGTACTTTGTTTTGGTTTCGTTTGGTGTGTTGTGTTTTGACAGGTTCTTGATTCAATCATCACAGATGCAACAATTCAAGTGTGGGGATGTTTTGCAACATCCCCGGTGAGATATCAAAGAATCTATGGAATGCGACTATTCCGGTTAAAGCACAACAGCCGCATCACTACAGACACATGGTCAGGTGCATGTGTTTATCTATCTTACTTTGTTTTGTGTGTTTTGTTGTTTTTGGTGGTGTGAACCTTTGTTTTGTTTAGGGGATGTGTTTTGGTTGTTTTGTTATGAGTTAGCCGCTCATTGAGGGTTGTTGGTTTGTTTTCCTGGGTTTATATTTTAAAAGCACCACACATTGGGGACAATGTATCCCAAGTGTGGGGATGTGGGAGCCCGGGAAGTGGTTTGCGGATAAAGCTTGAAGAGATTGAAAAGTGATTGAAATCGATGAAAATTGGAAAAAATTGAAAACTAGATAGGCTTAAGTATGCTAATTGGATACGAAAACCTAAAGTTTCAATCACCAATAGGCTTCTTACCGGTAGTAAACTAGATTAGTACCTTGTCATGGTTGTCCCTTTAAGTTTCAGGAGAGTAGGTTTGACAAGTGTTTTTATAGGAAATGAGTTGAAAAGAGATGTCTATCTAGGGTTAACATGTTTTAATTGCATATGCTACATGTCGTCAACCTTTTTACCTTTTTCTTGGTGAGATCTTGAGCCTGTAGACGGATAGGATACACTATATGATGAATTCATTTGTTGAGTGCAGGCTACATGTTATTCTGTGTTAGAACATATGTGATTCGATGCATGCTAAGACTTTGGGTTTGACATGTGCACATATATGATAAAGGCATTAGGATTCCCTGTTACAACCTTTTGTGTTTGTGTTTCTTTCGTGTTATTCACCAATTTCCCTTAGTAGCCCTGTTGAGCCTAACTATCTTTCGTTTGTTCGCCTATTGTCTATTGTGAAAAACCGATCATGATGATATTGCTATGAAAAAAAGAAAAAAATGAAGAAAAAGAAAAAATAGCAAAATATGTGAAAAACGAAAAGAAAAGAAAAGAACAAAAAATAGAAGTATTGTGAATATCGTCTATGTTCTTGGGTAGAAACCAACCCAATAGTACAAAGTGTGTTTGAATAAAGTATCACAGTTTGGTTATTGTTTGTGAGCCAATTAGAAAAGAAAAGAACCCAAAAATAATTTCCTACCTTTACCCTAAGCCCAAAACCCGAAAGTCCTTTTGATATGTGCCATGTTAGATGATACAGTGGAGGTGTGATTGTCATACAAGCCTATGATTGAAGGATTTCATGTTTGCTTTTAGAGTGCTTGATATACTAGCACATTACACGCTAGTCCAGATATTAACCCGATAGGAGATTACATTGTGAGGGGTGTGTAGCATGTGATTAATTGTAAACATGTTAGTTTTGAATAGACAAGTCTTAAGTTTTTGAAATTGCATCATTTACTTGTCAGACTGTCAATCTCGATTGTGTCAGTCTATGGGATGGGTATGACTTGGGACTGAACAGGTTGAATCGGTTAAGAGGTTTAGAGGTGTTGTTGCTATGGTGACTAGTTCTAGTTGGTTTGCTTGGGGACAAGCAAAGGCAAGTGTGGGAATGTGATGGAGAGGGTGAAACCCGAGCTTTAGAGTGTTTAAATATCATGTTTTATGTGTATTTGATGTGTTTAGTTGATTGGAATGAGATAACAATGTGATTTTGGTGATTTGCAGGTAAAGCACATAATTCAATGCGTTTACGATGATTAAAGATGAAGTTGCGAGCATAGGATGGGATATTGCAACTCGAGGATGAATGTCGAAGCTTGTTCGGGGGATACAAAGGCTCACGAGTGAAAGGAGTGTAAAAAAAGCGAAGTTTTGGGACTAATTCGGTAATTTATGAAAGTTGTGTGGAGCTTATATATGCAAAAATCAAGGAATAATAAAGTTCAGGGGTCATTTGGAAATTGATTGAAAGTTATGTTATATTTAATTATGCAAGAAATTGGAAGAAGGAAAGTTGAGGGGTCGTTTGGTATGAAGTGGAAAGTTAATATGTGTTCAAATATGAAAGGAGTTGGAAGAAACAAACTACAGGGGTTGATTTGTCATTTATTGAAAGTTTGTAGTAAAGAAGGAACAAGGAAGGTGAATTCGATCGTAGGTTATATAACAACCCTTCAAAATATTTTTTTCCGACACCCATAATATATTTAAAGTGTCCCGATATTTCCTAAAATACACCCCGTAAACGAAAACGGGCCCCGAATACCTTTATTTTTATTAAAATTAAAGAGTAAACTTCCATTTTGCTCCCTATGGTTTGGTCACTTTAACGGTTTTGCTCCAAACCTTTAAAAATAGCCATTTTACTCCCTGATGTTTCGGTTTTTTTGCCAGTTTGCTCCCCGCCTCAAACTCCATCCAAATTGTTTATTTTTCCATTTTGCTCCCCGCAGGGAGCAAACTGGCAACAAAACCAAAACATCAGGGAGTAAAATGGCTATTTTCAATGTTTGGGGCAAAACCGTTAAAGTGATCAAATCACAGGGAGCAAAACGGAAGTTTACTCAAAATTAAATAAAAACCAGAAAATAGGGCGCTCGCGGGCCGCGTAGCCCTTGGCTCCCTCCTACGCGGGGCGCAATAGCCAGTCACCAGGGCAACACCCTGAGCTGCCACGTGGCAGCAACGTGTTGGACCTAGAATTGGAAGGTATGGCCATTATGAATTTACCTTTACGGTAGTAAGTTATGGCCATTATGATCTAGAATTGGAAGCTATAATTTTTGCCCTTAAAATTTGGAGACATTACCTTTACGGTAGTAAGTTTACCATTTTCACCGACCATAAGAATTTAAGGTATGTTTTCGGGAAAATGGAATTTAATATGAGATAAAGACGCTGGATGAAGATACTTAGTGATTATGATTGTAGTATCCAGTACCTTGTAGGAAAGGCAAACGTAGTAGCTGATGCTTTAAGTTGAAAATATCATGAAAAGCCAAAAAGTGTACGTTCACTTAAACTAAATATGCAGATAGATTTAAATGAACAGATTAGAAATGCACAAGAATCAGTAGTCAAGGATGATACTGAAAAGTTGAAAGGAATGATTAAAGAACTAAAACAAGGAACATATGGAATTTGGAGATTCCATAAGAAAAGAATGTGGACACCTAAATTAGGAAACCTACGCCACCATATATTTGAAGAAGCCCATAAATCTAAGTATACGATGCATCCTGGAAGCGATAAGATGTATGAAGACTTAAGAAAGAATTTTTGGTGGATAGGAATGAAAAATGATATAGCAGCATATGTTGCAAAGTGTCTAACCTGCTCACAAGTTAAAGCCGAACATCAGAAACCGTCAGGTTTGTTGCAACAGTTAGAGATGCCCGTATGGAAATGGGAATTAATAACAATGGATTTTGTCAGCAAATTACCCAAAACAAGGAAAGGTAATGATACAATTTGGGTAATTGTAGACAGGCTAACCAAGTCAGCACATTTCCTACCAATGAAAGAAACTTTCAATATGGAACAATTAGCTAAACTGTATGTAAATGAAATAGTTTCATTACACGGAATTCCTTTATCAATTGTTTCTGATAGGGATAGCCGTTTTACCTCTCATTTTTTGACAAGTTTCCAAAAAGCAGTGGGAACCAAGTTGAATCTAAGTACCGCTTATCATCCTCAAACGGACGGACAAAGCGAAAGAACGATTCAGACAATGGAAGATATGCTTAGAGCTTGTGTAATTGATTTTGGAGGTAATTGGGACGATCACTTACTATTAATAGAATTTTCCTATAATAACAGTTATCACACAAGTATCAATGTTGCACCATTCGAATCACTTTACAGAAGAAAGTGCCGAACTCCAGTCTGTTGGGCAGAAATTGGAGAAAAGCAACTATCCGGACCTGAGATAGTACAAGAAACAACCGAAAAAATCATTCAAGTCAAGGAACGACTGAAAGCAGCACGTGATCGACAAAAGAGTTATGCTGATAACAGACGAAAGCCATTGGAATTTCAGGTAGGAGACAAAGTGTTATTGAAAGTCTCTCCTTGGAAAGGAGTGGTAAGATTCATCAAAAGGGGAAAGCTAAGCCCCATGTATGTTGGACCTTTTGAAATTATTAGAAGAATAGGACCTGTAGCCTATCAGCTGAAACTGCCAGAGGAAATGGCAGGAATACATGATGTATTCCATGTATCTAATCTCAAGAAATGCTTAGCTGATGAATCGCTAGTGGTACCTCTTAAGGATGTAGAGGTAAATGAGCAGTTAAAATTTGTAGAAAGGCCACTACAGATCGAAGACAGGAAAGTCAAGAATCTCAAACACAAGAGATTAGTTCTGGTCAAAGTGAAATGGGACTCCAAAAGAGGACCAGAGTACACATGGGAGCTTGAATCAGAAATGCAAAGAAAATATCCACACCTGTTCCAGTAGATCTCGAGGACGAGTTCTAAAACAAGGTGGGGAGGATATAACAACCCTTCAAAATAATTTTTTCAACACCCCTAATATATTTAAAGTGTCCCTATATGTCCTAAAATACACCCCATATACGAAAAAGGGGCCCGAATACCTTATTTTTATTAAAATTAAATAAAAACCAGAAAATAGGGCTCTCGCGGGCTGCGTAGCCCTTGGCTACCTCCTACGTGGGGAGCGACAGCCATTCACCAGGGCGACACCCTGAGCTGCCACGTGGCAGCAACGTGTTGGACCTAGCGTGATGACCCGGACAAGCTAGGCCCTACTACCCCTATGTCGCGGGCTTCTTAAGAAGACCTTTGAGTCTTCGTGGGCTGCGAGGAACTGCAAATCAGGCCCTATAAATAGCAACCATCGGCAGTTCAGTCGAATTCGCTCACACACTTTTCTCTCTCAAATTTCTATAGAGTATAAGCTATTCTCGAGCACAATACCCCCTAAATAACGAAGTTCTGCCCCGTTGTAAGTATTATAACCCCCGGTTACGTATTAGATACACTGCCCGATTGATCCAGGGTTCCGTAACGGCTGTAGTGGTTCTGCCCGACGTAGTCGTTGGAATGTCGTCACGGGGAGGGTATTACTAATGTAAATATTGGGTTATTATACTAACGCGTGTGCATTTGTGTAATTAATAGATAATCACCAGGAAATCCTTAAGGAAAACCCTAAGACAGCAATTAATCTCCTTTTTGTAAATTGTTTTACAAAATCTTTATTTATTTTAAATTATAATTAGCAGTGATTGAGACTTTGTAGTTCTTCAATTACTGACGGTATGTTGGGGTTTTGTATACAAAATGTGGAGCATGTTACCATTGGACAACGAGATAGCCAATGTGTAATATGACCCACCAGTCAGGATTGACAGTACTGAATGAGTAATTGTGTAGAAATAAACATTGTAACCGCTCTCAATACTGTTAAAGGATAGAACTCTTCTTGATTCAACTGGGATTCACTCACCAGTATTTCCCACTGACAAAATGTTTTTAAACGCATTTCAGGTAACAAAATGTGAAAGCCAAATAGAAGCCAGCTGGACAGCACTGAAGGCTTGGAAAAAGTGGCTATAAAAGTTACCTGAATAAAGAGACGTTTTTATTAAATAAAATAGGGTTTATCCCTATAAATGTGTGTATTGAAAACATGGGAATTTCCCACGTGTTTAATAGTATAAAAGTGTGGTATTTACTCTGATAAAATATTTCCTAACTACGGTCCTGATGTAATTTCCGCTGCCACAATAATAAACACCGATACCACTAAATCTGGTCTCGCGGCTGCCCGTTCCCGGGACAGATAGGGGACGGGGGTTGCGACAGGTTACGAATGTTAACTCGTAGCTTACGAGTTATGTTGGTATTGGTTTGTTTTTGGACAGAACTTTTGTTTCGTAAGCTACAGGTTTCAAACTGTAGCTTACGAGTTGACTATATGCAGCAAAGAAGGGAACATTAGATGCGACCGTAGCTTACGAGTGCCAACTCGTAGCTTAAAGTTTGGGTTAATTGTTCAAACAGAGTTTTTAAATCGTAAGTTACGAGTGCCAAACCGTGGCTTACGATCCGAGCAAGTCCATACATTGTGAGGGTGTGTAGCATGTATTAATTGTCACTACAAAAAAAATGACTTTTGGGGACTGAAAAATCAGTATCTGATGCATAAGAATCAGTCCCTAATGGTTATCAAGGACTGATTTGCCAGTCCCCACCCAGTCCCGGATACCTAGTACTAGATACTGGTTTTAACAACTAAGAATCAGTCCCTATTATATGACACCAAAGAGGACTAATAGTCAGTCTCAGATACATAAAAATTCAGTCCTAAACTTACCTCCCGGTACCACGTCATTTCAGTCCCTGATGCATTTCTTCCATGACTAAAAAATTAGTCTCGGATACTACGATAGTTTAGTCCCAGATGTATTACTTTAAGGACTGAAAATCGGTCCTATAAACATGTCTGTATTGTCCCTAATAAGTTTTGTTAAGTTCGTGATTCCATGTCAAATCAGTATCCAATAAGATGTTTTAGAGACTAAAAATTAGTCTCAAGTACGACATGATTTCGGTCCTTAATATGCTTCTTTTAAGTACTAAAAATTAGTCTCACGTACTATCTTATTTTAGTACTTAATATGTACTTTTAGGGACTAATAATCAGTTTAAGATAACAAATATATTCTAGGACTAAAAGGTAGTCGCCGATAGAATTTATAGTTTTATATATTAAACCATTCTCATTAACACAGCATTAATATTATTCGTCAAAATGATTCTAGCTTTCTTAAACTCACAATAAACTCAAGCATTAATGTCATAACAATAGCCAATGAAAATCAAAATAACACCCGTTCATCACTTCTGAAATTTAGAAGAGTATTAGAGAAAAAAAGTAATAAACGTCTTAACTAACTGCCTTTAACTAACTGCCTAGATAGTGTTGTCACTTTCGTTGTGTAGTCCATTCAAACCATCATCTTCACCAGCATCATTTGTAGATATTGTGCTCTCGAAATCTGGATATTTTCGGCTCAAGAACTCTGTCACTCTTTCGTATTTTTCGTTACTCTGTTTCAATTCCTCCTTGAGTTCAGTAACCTATTTCTCAAATCTTCGTTCTCAGTTGAATCTCGTTGAGATGATTCGGCTGCCGATTTCATCCAGTTATCTTTTTTCCTTAACACAGGACCAACACCTACCTCCCATGCTGATTGTATTGTTTTAGCCCTGCCACATACACTTTTGATGGCTTTTCTCTCCACGTGGTGTTCCATAGCAGTAGTAACGATGGTTCCTACAAGTGGTTTCATAAATATATTTAATATGATTCCATTACCAACGTCGTCTTCTTCATTCCTTTTAAACAATACGTAAATTGTTTAACTGGTTATTCAAAGTTTTAGTTGATTTGAACATTATAATAAGATGTGTATTAACTGTTGGAATTCTTCTTCAATATGGAACATGAATTTACATGTATGTACAGAAATTATACACTCCATTTACCATAGCATTAGATTTAGTTAAATAAAAGTTATGATTCCCAGTTATATTTCATCTTCTTTGTTATAAACCAAACCAAAACTAAACCCACTGTTAACATGTTATATACTTATGGTAATTATCAAAATGCTTGAAATTCTATTAGATTCTTGTGTAGTGAAATAAAAAAAAACAAAAGGAAACAAGAAAACTATACCGAAACGAACGAAGAGAGGACTTCGATGTTTTCCGGCGACGACTGGATTCTCCGGTTTGTTCTCCGATCTCCGGCGGCTCCGACGTGTTCCAATGAGTTCCGTTCTTCATATTAAAAAAAACACAACGAACAGAATCAATAGTTTTTGTTTTATTTCGCTTCTATGATATCGACAGTTTAACAAGAAGGTAAAACAAGAGTAGATCGAAACGAAGTAAAGGAAAGAATCGATACCTAGACGTTGATTGGAAAGTTCCGTCGAACCCTGTATGGCTCCGGTCGTCTTCTCAGTTTTCGGCGATGTTACGAGTTTCTCCGGCAAGTGCAGGTTATGTAAAAAAAATGTTATGTTGGTATGAGGGAGTGGAACCGTGATGATGGTTCGGTTTTGTAGTGTAAATATGGAAACATTATATTTCGATCACAAAAGAAAACACGGAATTAAGAATCAATCCCGATAAATCAGCGATCAATCAAGGAGAAAAGAAAAGGAATTGGTGGTTGTCAACTTTCTGTTTTGGCGGCAATGAAAAGGAAAGACAAAAAAAATAGTGCTAAAATATACAAGGGTCTGTTACTTTGGACAATGTGAAGACGGCGGTGGACTGGTTTTGTGCGCGTTGTTAGTGTGGGGCTACTCGGGTTCGAAACCCGCCCCACGCTTTCTTTTCTTTTATTTTTCACTTCTCAAATAGTTTATATTAAAGGTTTTAAAATGTTACAACTTAACCCCTTAACTTATATTAACGAGACTAACTTGGTTATTAACTTTAGTTAACTTAATTACCAGCTAACTGAGTTAGTTTAAACTAACTTTAAAACCTTAACGAGGCTAACTAGGTTATTATTTTTAAATAAAGATATAAAGAATAAAACTTTTAATTTATTATTTTAGTTATTTAAACACTAAATAAATAACCAAAAATTCAAAGCGGGTCGGATTTTTTTTTTTTGGGAATCCATTTTGACGGATGTTACAGTCTCCCCTACTTTAGGAAATTTCTTTTCTTAAACTAAATACTAGTGAAGCTCGGGTGTAAACAAGCCGAGCCGAGCCTAAACTTAACTATGATGGAGCCTGATAAGTGAAGCTCGGGTTGGGCTTGTTTATAAAAAAAATTCTTTTCTTAAACTAAATACTAGTCCATAATGTAGTATGTTACAATAAATATGAGGACTAATTTTGAGTTCGTAATTTCTTCTTTAAAATACAATGATTTGTATCGATTATTAGAGACTAATTATCGGTCACTGTTTCTTATGTCTGTATAAAACTTTGGAGACTGAAAATCAGTTCCTAATAAGTTTTCGAAAAGTTTTAACATATTTGGACACTGAAAATTAGTCACCAATCATTTCCTATATAAAAAGGTATTAAAAACTGAATATCAGTGCCTAATTATGGTTGTCTTGAAAATATTAATAACTTATATTCAGTCCCTAATATGTTCCATCTATATTGGAGACAAAATATTAGTCTCCAACATAGATGTGTCATTTTAAATTATAGAGGGAACATATTTGAGACTAAAATTTACTAGTCAATAATCGTCCTTCCAAAAATCTATACCATGCAAACATATTTGCGACTGAAATTCAGTCTCAATTAAGGTGTTTAGATATTAGAGACTGATTTCTAGTAACTAATATATGGTGCATAGAAATCAGTCCCTAATATTATCAGTGACTGATAAATCAGTCTCAAATATTACGTATTGGAGACTGATATATCAGTCCCTAATAATTTAGTATCTAATGGTCACTTTTCTTGTAGTGTGTAAACATGTTAGTTTTAGATAGACTAGTCTTAAGTTTTTGAAATTGCATCATTTACTTGTCAGACTGTCAATCTCGATTGTGTCAGTCTATGCGATGGGTATGACTTAGGACTGAACTGGTTGAATCGGTTAATAGGGTTAGAGGTGTTGTTGCTATGGTGACTAGTTCTAGTTGGTTTGCTTAGGGACAAGCAAAGGCAAGTGTGGGAATTAGATGGAGAGGGTGAAACCCTAGCTTTAGAGTGTTTAAATATCATGTTTTATGTGTATTTGATGTGTTTAGTTGATTGGAATGAGATAGATGTGAGATTTTGGTGATTTGCAGGTAAACCACGTAATTCGATGCGTTTACGATGATTAAAAATGAAGTTGCGAGCATAGGATGGGATATTGCAGCTCGAGGATGAATGTCGAAGCTTGTTCGGGGGATACAAAGGCTCATGAGTGAAAGGATTGTAAAAAAGCGAAGTTCGGGGACTAATTCGGTAATTTATGAAAGTTGTTTGGAGCTTATATATGCAAAAATCAAGGAAATAATAAAGTTCAGGGGTCATTTGGCAATTGATTGAAAGTTATGTAATATTTAATTATGCAAGAAATTTGAAGAAGGAAAGTTGAGGGGTCGTTTGGTATGAAGTGGAAAGTTAATATGTGTTCAAATATGAAAGGAGTTGGAAGAAACAAACTACAGGGGTTGATTTATTATTTATTGAAAGTTGGTAGTAAAGAAGGAACAAGGAAGGTGAATTCGATCGTAGGTTACGAGTGCTAACTCGTAGCTTACGAGTTATGTCGGTATTGGTTTGTTTTTGGACAGAACTTTTATTTCGTAAACTACAGGTTTCAAATTGTAACTTACGAGTTGACTATATGCAGCAAAGAAGGGAACATTAGATGCGACCGTAGCTTACGAGTGCCAACTCGTAGCTTACGGTTTGGATTAATTATTCAAACAGAGTTTTTAAATCGTAAGTTACGAGTGCCAAACCGTAGCTTAGGATCCGAGCAAGTCCATACACGCGAAAAAAGCCCTCTAAAGGATATATTAGGGTTTTTAAAAAGGAGAATCATCATCTATCATCTACGGTCGATCAAGGCACTCCAAGACTCAAGCTTCAAGGATTCTTTCATCCCAATCCATCAAGATTCTTCATCTAATCATCGAATTAACCATGAACTCTTCGTCAATTCAAGCTTTTGAAGATTCTTTGTGCGAGATGAGCGGCTAAACTCTTATGGTTTCCGCGGATGTAGGGTTTTTGTAAGTTAATGGATATTATGTATTGATACAATCGTTTTAACCTGGTGATCTAAGCATTCGTTGTTTTTCACCATTGATTTGATTACTTGATTGTAAACAGTTACGTTTATTTAAACCTTAATTTCAAAGCATTCAGTTCCCGAGAGTTCTAGTAATTGGGATATATTTGACATGGGGTTAGGGTTTGTAAATTGTAATTGATAATCATTCGATAACCTCCCGTTATGTATTGACCGGAGTACTTAGTCGTTGGTTATCACAATTAATTAGTCAAAATTAGCACCTATGTCTATGTAGGTAACGATTAAACACATAGTTGATGTTAACTGCAAAACCTGAAATCTGGAGGAACCAACTTTTCTCTTATTGATTTAAATCACAATTTTTATTCGCTAATTTAGTTATTTCACATAATCAAACAAACCGATTTTCCAATTCCGTAATAGTTAATCAATACTTTTCATTACGACACTTTCCACAATCCTCCCTTGGTTCGATACCCTGCTTATTCTATACTAATAGTTTAAATAGGTTTTTGCATGTCACTAACGACAGACATCATTATTTTTTATCCTTACTAATACTATAAAGAATAAAAGCAAAATATATCGTATGCTATTAAGGCTTGAACGTCGAGCTTGTGAAGTTCTACAAATGAAAAAAAAAGGTTAGCGTATGTCACGTGACGTCTACCCAATTGAATACAGTGGAGGTGTGATTGTCATACAAGCCTATGATTGAAGGATTTCATGTTTGCTTTTAGAGTGCTTGATATACTAGCACATTACACGCTAGTCCAGATATTAACCCGATAGGAGATTACATTGTGAGGGGTGTGTAGCATGTGATTAATTGTAAACATGTTAGTTTTGAATAGACAAGTCTTAAGTTTTTGAAATTGCATCATTTACTTGTCAGACTGTCAATCTCGATTGTGTCAGTCTATGGGATGGGTATGACTTGGGACTGAACAGGTTGAATCGGTTAAGAGGTTTAGAGGTGTTGTTGCTATGGTGACTAGTTCTAGTTGGTTTGCTTGGGGACAAGCAAAGGCAAGTGTGGGAATGTGATGGAGAGGGTGAAACCCGAGCTTTAGAGTGTTTAAATATCATGTTTTATGTGTATTTGATGTGTTTAGTTGATTGGAATGAGATAACAATGTGATTTTGGTGATTTGCAGGTAAAGCACATAATTCAATGCGTTTACGATGATTAAAGATGAAGTTGCGAGCATAGGATGGGATATTGCAACTCGAGGATGAATGTCGAAGCTTGTTCGGGGGATACAAAGGCTCACGAGTGAAAGGAGTGTAAAAAAAAGCGAAGTTTTGGGACTAATTCGGTAATTTATGAAAGTTGTGTGGAGCTTATATATGCAAAAATCAAGGAATAATAAAGTTCAGGGGTCATTTGGCAATTGATTGAAAGTTATGTTATATTTAATTATGCAAGAAATTGGAAGAAGGAAAGTTGAGGGGTCGTTTGGTATGAAGTGGAAAGTTAATATGTGTTCAAATATGAAAGGAGTTGGAAGAAACAAACTACAGGGGTTGATTTGTCATTTATTGAAAGTTTGTAGTAAAGAAGGAACAAGGAAGGTGAATTCAATCGTAGGTTATATAACAACCCTTCAAAATATTTTTTTCCGACACCCATAATATATTTAAAGTGTCCCGATATTTCCTAAAATACACCCCGTAAACGAAAACGGGCCCCGAATACCTTTATTTTTATTAAAATTAAAGAGTAAACTTTCGTTTTGCTCCCTATGGTTTGGTCACTTTAACGGTTTTGCTCCAAACCTTTAAAAATAGCCATTTTACTCCCTGATGTTTCGCTTTTTTTGCCAGTTTGCTCCCCGCCTCAAACTCCATCCAAATTGTTTATTGAGTAAACTTCCGTTTTGCTCCCTGTGGTTTGATCACTTTAGCGGTTTTGCTCCAAACCTTTAAAAATAGCCATTTTGCTCCCTGATGTTTCGGTTTTTTTGCCAGTTTGCTCCCCGCCACTAACTCCATCCAAATTGTTTGTGTTTCCATTTTGCTCCCCGCAAGGAGCAAATTGGCAACAAAACCAAAACATCAGGGAGTAAAATGGCTATTTTTAAAGGTTTGGGGCAAAACCGTTAAAGTGACCAAACCACAGGGAGCAAAACGGAAGTTTACTCTTGTTTATTTTTCCATTTTGCTCCCCGCAGGGAGCAAACTGGCAACAAAACCAAAACATCAGGGAGTAAAATGGCTATTTTTCAATGTTTGGGGCAAAACCGTTAAAGTGATCAAATCACAGGGAGCAAAACGGAAGTTTACTCAAAATTAAATAAAAACCAGAAAATAGGGCGCTCGCGGGCCGCGTAGCCCTTGGCTCCCTCCTACGCGGGGCGCAATAGCCAGTCCCCAGGGCAACACCCTGAGCTGCCACGTGGCAGCAACGTGTTGGACCTAGAATTGGAAGGTATGGCCATTATGAATTTACCTTTACGATAGTAAGTTATGGCCATTATGATCTAGAATTGGAAGCTATAATTTTTGCCCTTAAAATTTGGAGACATTACCTTTACGGTAGTAAGTTTACCATTTTCACCGACCATAAGAGTTTAAGGTATGTTTTCGGGAAAAGGGAATTTAATATGAGATAAATACGCTGGATGATGATACTTAGTGATTATGATTGTAGTATCCAGTACCTTGCAGGAAAGGCAAACGTAGTAGCTGATGCTTTAAGTTGAAAATATCATGAAAAGCCAAAAAGAGTACGTTCACTTAAACTAAATATGCAGATAGATTTAAATGAACAGATTAGAAATGCACAAGAATCAGTAGTCAAGGATGATACTGAAAAGTTGAAAGGAATGATTAAAGAACTAAAACAAGGAACATATGGAATTTGGAGATTCCATAAGAAAAGAATGTGGACACCTAAATTAGGAAACCTACGCCACCATATATTTGAAGAAGCCCATAAATCTAAGTATACGATGCATCCTGGAAGCGATAAGATGTATGAAGACTTAAGAAAGAATTTCTGGTGGATAGGAATGAAAAATGATATAGCAGCATATGTTGCAAAGTGTCTAACCTGCTCACAAGTTAAAGCCGAACATCAGAAACCGTCAGGTTTGTTGCAACAGTTAGAGATGCCCGTATGGAAATGGGAATTAATAACAATGGATTTTGTCAGCAAATTACCCAAAACAAGGAAAGGTAATGATACAATTTGGGTAATTGTAGACAGGCTAACCAAGTCAGCACATTTCCTACCAATGAAAGAAACTTTCAATATGGAACAATTAGCTAAACTGTATGTAAATGAAATAGTTTCATTACACGGAATTCCTTTATCAATTGTTTCTGATAGAGATAGCCGTTTTACCTCTCATTTTTTGACAAGTTTCCAAAAAGCAGTGGGAACCAAGTTGAATCTAAGTACCGCTTATCATCCTCAAACGGACGGACAAAGCGAAAGAACGATTCAGACAATGGAAGATATGCTTAGAGCTTGTGTAATTGATTTTGGAGGTAATTGGGACGATCACTTACTATTAATAGAATTTTCCTATAATAACAGTTATCACACAAGTATCAATGCTGCACCATTCGAATCACTTTACAGAAGAAAGTGCCGAACTCCAGTCTGTTGGGCAGAAATTGGAGAAAAGCAATTATCCGGACCTGAGATAGTACAAGAAACAACCGAAAAAATCATTCAAGTCAAGGAACGACTGAAAGCAGCACGTGATCGACAAAAGAGTTATGCTGATAACAGACGAAAGCCATTGGAATTTCAGGTAGGAGACAAAGTGTTATTGAAAGTCTCTCCTTGGAAAGGAGTGGTAAGATTCATCAAAAGGGGAAAGCTAAGCCCCATGTATGTTGGACCTTTTGAAATTATTAGAAGAATAGGACCTGTAGCCTATCAGCTGAAACTGCCAGAGGAAATGGAAGGAATACATGATGTATTCCATGTATCTAATCTCAAGAAATGCTTAGCTGATGAATCGCTAGTGGTACCTCTTAAGGATGTAGAGGTAAATGAGCAGTTAAAATTTGTAGAAAGGCCACTACAGATCGAAGACAGGAAAGTCAAGAATCTCAAACACAAGAGATTAGTTCTGGTCAAAGTGAAATGGGACTCCAAAAGAGGACCAGAGTACACATGGGAGCTTGAATCAGAAATGCAAAGAAAATATCCACACCTGTTCCAGTAGATCTCGAGGACGAGTTCTAAAACAAGGTGGGGAGGATATACACATGGTTTGTTTTTGGACAGAACTTTTGTTTCGTAAGCTACATGTTTCAAACTGTAGCTTACGAGTTGACTATATGCAGCAAAGAAGGGAACATTAGATGCGACCGTAGCTTACGAGTGCCAACTCGTAGCTTAAAGTTTGGGTTAATTGTTCAAACAGAGTTTTTAAATCGTAAGTTACGAGTGCCAAACCGTGGCTTACGATCCGAGCAAGTCCATACATTGTGAGGGTGTGGAGCATGTATTAATTGTAAACATGTTAGTTTTGGATAGACTAGTCTTAAGTTTTTGAAATTGCATCATTTACTTGTCAGACTGTCAATCTCGATTGTGTCAGTCTATGGGATGGGTATGACTTAGGACTGAGCTGGTTGAATCGGTTAAGAGGGTTAGAGGTGTTGTTGCTATGGTGACTAGTTCTAGTTGGTTTGCTTAGGGACAAGCAAAGGCAAGTGTGGGAATTAGATGGAGAGGGTGAAACCCTAGCTTTAGAGTGTTTAAATATCATGTTTTATGTGTATTTGATGTGTTTAGTTGATTGGAATGAGATAGATGTGAGATTTTAGTGATTTGCAGGTAAACCACGTAATTCGATGCATTTACGATGATTAAAAATGAAGTTGCGAGCATAGGATGGGATATTGTAGCTCGAGGATGAATGTCGAAGCTTGTTCGGGGGATACAAAGGCTCACGAGTGAAAGGATTGTAAAAAAAGCGAAGTTCGGGGACTAATTCGGTAATTTATGAAAGTTGTTTGGAGCTTATATATGCAAAAATCAAGGAAATAATAAAGTTCAGGGGTCATTTGGCAATTGATTGAAAGTTATGTAATATTTAATTATGCAAGAAATTTGAAGAAGGAAAGTTGAGGGGTCGTTTGGTATGAAGTGGAAAGTTAATATGTGTTCAAATATGAAAGGAGTTGGAAGAAACAAACTACAGGGGTTGATTTATCATTTATTGAAAGTTGGTAGTAAAGAAGGAACAAGGAAGGTGAATTCGATCGTAGGTTACGAGTGCTAACTCATAGCTTACGAGTTATGTTGGTATTGGTTTGTTTTTTGACAGAACTTTTGTTTCGTAAACTACAGGTTTCAAATTGTAACTTACGAGTTGACTATATGCAGCAAAGAAGGGAACATTAGATGCGACCGTAGCTTACGAGTGCCAACTCGTAGCTTACGGTTTGGATTAATTATTCAAACAGAGTTTTTAAATCGTATGTTACGAGTGCCAAACCGTAGCTTAGGATCCGAGCAAGTCCATACACGCGAAAAAAGCCCTCTAAAGGATATATTAGGGTTTTTAAAAAGGAGAATCATCATCTATCATCTACGGTCGATCAAGGCACTCCAATACTCAAGCTTCAAGGCTTCTTTCATCCCAATCCATCAAGATTCTTCATCCAATCATCGAATTAACCATGAACTCTTCGTCAATTCAAGCTTTTGAAGATTCTTTGTGCGAGATGAGCGGCTAAACTCTTATGGTTTCCGCGGATGTAGGGTTTTTATAAGTTAATGGATATTATGTATTGATACAATCGTTTTAACCTGGTGATCTAAGCATTCGTTGTTTTTCACCATTGATTTGATTACTTGATTGTAAACAGTTACGTGTATTTAAACCTTAATTTCAAAGCATTCAGTTCCCGAGAGTTCTAGTAATTGGGATATATTTGACATGGGGTTAGGGTTTGTAAATTGTAATTGATAATCATTCGATAACCTCCCGTTATGTATTGACCGGAGTACTTAGTCGTTGGTTATCACAATTAATTAGTCAAAATTAGCACCTATGTCTATGTAGGTAACGATTAAACACATAGTTGATGTTAACTGCAAAACCTGAAATCTGGAGGAACCAACTTTTCTCTTATTGATTTAAATCACAATTTTTATTCGCTAATTTAGTTATTTCACATAATCAAACAAACCGATTTTCCAATTCCGTAATAGTTAATCAATACTTTTCATTACGACACTTTCCACAATCCTCCCTTGGTTCGATACCCTGCTTATTCTATACTAATAGTTTAAATAGGTTTTTGCATGTCACTAACGACAGACATCATTATTTTTTATCCTTACTAATACTATAAAGAATAAAAGCAAAATATATCGTATGCTATTAAGGCTTGAACGTCGAGCTTGTGAAGTTCTACAAATGAAAAAAAAAAGGTTAGCGTATGTCACGTGACGTCTACCCACTTGACACCCAAAATTGAATAGCGTTTAGCAGGGCCGGCCCAATGGGCTTGCGACCCTAGGCAAAGGCCTAGGGCCACCCAAATTGAAAGGACTCAAATTTGTTGTGGGTTTTTTGTATAGTAGGCCCATTTTGAGTTTTAAAGAAAACAGCCCATAACATGAAAGGCCCGTTTTGAGTTTTAATGAAACACAAAAGGCCTCACACAGATTCACTAACGCGCAGATCAATGAATTGAAGAACCAAAGGTCGGCGGCTGTACAATGATGGTATTGAAGAACAAATCATCATCCGATCAGGCGCTGATGAAATTGAAGAACGAATCATCGGTAAATAATTCACTATTGGCTCTTTTTGCTTTTTTACATCTATATCTTCTTCATCTTCAGTTCTTCCATTTGATTACAACAGTTGTTACAGTTCTTCGATAATCGATTACAAACAAACCATTAACCAAACCATGTGATTACTGTCTTACTGATTAAATCAGTTCTTCGATATTTTGTTCGATCGATTCAGTTCTTGTTCTTCGATTTGTGGCAGTGGAAGAAGTTGATTAATTTGTGGCAGACGTTGATTGATTCGGGAATTAGGGCTTATTCAGTTCTTCGATTTGTGGCAGTGGCAAGTGTTGATTCGATTTGTGGCAGTGTGGGCACAGGTTAGATCTGGTATCCTCATTCTTCTTTCATAAGTTGCTATTTTTTCTGAATCAGGTTGTTGTATAGGGAATTAGTGCTTATTTGTTGAACTGATATTGTTATTTAGGCACTAGGCTTGGTTGTTTGTCTATTTAGTTTGTTGTTTAGGGAATTAGGGCTCATTATCAATCTCTCAAATAGATTTATATTTTACCAATGTCAAATCGAATTAGAACTTTTAAAGTTAATGATTTTTGGAGGTGATTTGTGGTTAGGTTAGTTTCTTGATGTGAATTATTCCGCTGAACAAAGTATGGTGATCTGATCATGAAACATAGAATGTTCTTGATGTGAAGTTTTCTAAATAAAATACGGTGATCTGTTTATTAAACATGGATAATTCATGAAATTTGTCGATTTATCAAGGTGACTTGTGCTTAGGTTAGTTTCTTTATGTTAAGTTTTCTGAACAAATATGGTGATTTGTTTATAAAACATAGAAAAAAATTGAAATTTATTGATATTTAGAGGTGATTTGTGCTTTGGTAATTTCTTGCTGTAATTTTCTTTGAACAACTTATAGCAATATGTTTATAACCATCGATAATGTTTGAAGTTTATCGATTTTTGGAGGCGAATTATGCTTATTAGGTTAATTTCTTGTTGTAAATATTTCTGAACAAAATATGCTGGTCTGATCATACATCATAGAAAATTGTTGTAAATTTTTTTATTTTTGGATGTTAGATTTGATATCCACATTCTTAATAAACAATACTTAATTTACACAAAAACATACAAAATTTAAAAAAAAAAATTTACTTCGCCAACTATAAACTTTTTAGTTTATAATTGCCGGTCAAAAGCCCGGGTAAAGGAGGAGGGTTTTGTTACTAAATATGTTGAAATGGTAATTTTGAGAAAAAGGCCTTCATTTCGAAGTTCGCTAAAGGTCTCCAAAAACCTAGGAACGACCCAGGCGTTTAGTGATTGAGGAGACTTTATATTTGGTGATGAAATGATGGTTAACTATATAATCTCTATAAAGGGTTTAAACTAGCCAATCCACTCATTTTCTATCGATGTCGGGTTGCTAAAGTGTACCTAGCTCGAATCGAGGTGAGATTAAACAAAATTGACTCGAGCTTCTTAAAAATAAGTTTGTTAATTTAATAAACGAGTTTGAACCTGAACTCACTTAATTATCAAACTAGAGTAGCATCACAAACTTAAACAAGCCTACTATTACACACACACACATATATAGTGTATTATGTGTGTTGTTCAATTGGGAACACTAAAAAAGTGAGAAACTGAAGAACCATGTATTAACATGTTAAATATATCATAAAATTTTAAATTTAAATTGCTATAAAAAATAATTTTCTTCAAAGCTTTTCCACTTAAAAAAGTCATTTTTTTGTAATAAAAATTTACCTTTTGTTATTGTTTTTTAATAATTTTTTTAAGTTTTGATTTTTTTTATTAAAACGGTTTCTATGTGTTATATACAAAAGCTCTGAAAAAAATTAAAAATTTTAATTTTTAACATGTTAAATTTATTTTTTTATGATATATTTAACATGTCAAATGCATGCTCTTCACTTTTTTAATGTTTTCCATTGAACCTAACCTTATGTGTGTGTATATGATGCGTGTGAAGTGTATATATAAGTTTAAGTATATTTTAAGCCCTTTTACACTTTTTAGTCAAGTTTTAAATTTATAAAACACGATATTTACTAACACTAAACACACATATGGGCAAGTGCACCCATCGTGAGCGTAGTATAGTGTTGGCAAGATACCGAGGTCGTCCAAGGACACAAGAGTTTTTAGTACCGGTTTATCCTCAACGTCTAATCAAATCAAAAGTTTAGAAAAATGTTTTAAACTAAGAAAATGAAAATTAACTAAAATGCTAAAAAATAAAAATAAAAGAAAAAACTGATAGACAAGATGAATCACTTGGTTCCGACTCGTGTTTAGTGTAACCTTTGATTATTTCCGCACTTTTGCACTTATTTAAGAGATTATCTTAGTTATTGTAGTAGGCCACTCTTTTGGAGGTGACGTTACCCTCAACCCAGTAGTTTGAGTCAGCAAGGATACAATCCTAAAGGGTCGGATTATTGAAAGATAATTAATTAAGTTATTAATGCAAATTATGGTAGGCCCCTCTTTTGAAGGTGACGTTACCCTCGGCTAAGTAGTCTGAGTCAGCAAGGATACAGTCCTAAGTAGCCGGGTTATAGTATTAATAGTAGTTTAACTTATGAGGGGATCAAAGAGTTTGGACCCCCGCCATCCAATACCGTTAAGTATTGAAGGAGGTCCTACTAAATTTGACCCAGGTCCCTTGCAGGATCTCTAAACGCTGAACAACGGCAAGACTCTTACCAAACCGTTCCCTTAACCCCCGACCAGGTAGCCAACATACCTCCATATAGACCGTGGAGATATGAATGGTGAAAATCTTTTATTTTATATAGACAGTAAAATAATCCCAAGACACCACGGTCAAACGATAAGGAAGAATCACCTTCAACATAAGAAACTAGTTATTAAAGTCATTAATACATAACCAATTAAAAAGTGCGAAAAGATTAAAAATAAAAAGTATTGCACGAGACACTTTGTCTTCACCAAGTGATGTAAGAGACTTAGGCAAACATGGCCTTGATTGTCAAGAACTCTTAAGATCAATCTTGGATCCCAAGACGACTCACACACTCTATGATGGACAATGGATGATGGTGTTATGGTGGTGGGTGGTGGGTGAAGTGTGAGAGAGGTGGTGTGCCAAGGGATGGTTTGAGCTTGAGCCAAGCACTCCTATTTATAGGCTGAACAGAAGCTTCGGCACGGCCCCGTGTCCACATCCTTCTCTTTCTTCATTAATTGCTCTTGTCTTTATTAGTTGACCACGCCCCCGTGTCCGCTAAGAACGACCCCGTGTGCAGAAGCATATCTGTACTATGAAGATTTGCCTAGATTCTGCGAATCTTATAGTTGACCACGGCCCCGTGCCCGCTGAGCACGGCCCCGTGGTGGGCAATAGAAGCTTCTACCACTTTGTCTTTTCTGCTGACACTTGGGCAGGCCCCCGTGCTGGCTGAGCACGGGGCGTGTTCAGTCTTCTGTCTTCTTATTTTGCTTTGGGAGGATGCTGTCGTGGGGTCGGGCATGTCATGTTTGTTCCTTTTCTTGTATTTATGTTAGATTTTGCTGTCTTTTTGCTTCTTTTGTTACTTTGAGCTCATTTAATCCTGAAAATGCAAAAGGAGGACAAAAGCACACTTTTTCTAACATTAGTACTAAAAAGGGTAGTTTTATGCCACAATTGATGTAATTTATATGTTGCATTTTGCACACATCAAATACCCCCACACTTGAATCTTTGCTTGTCCTCAAGCAAAACTCTTTATAATGTGGCTTTACACTCCCAAATGGAATGGGTAGAAGAGAAAGTTTTTAGGCTTGTCATAGAGTGTCGGGATTTCCAAGATTCTTTATTAAGTTTTATTTTTATTTATTTACAATCCTATTCGTCATGATTTATTTAAAACTTTTCATAAGATAAACTACTTATTAGGGCATAACATGCCTCTTTAAAATTCTCTTTATATACAAGTTCACATACCTCACGGGGGATCACTCAACACTCGGCCGAAAATGTATTTTAGTGGATCACTCGAGAGCGGCATTGAACTTACTCCTACCATAGGCTTGCCAAGCAATCAATCCTCCTCCTTTTTAACTATGTACCTTTGTAAATATCAAGAGGACTTTTTGGGTGAAGGGTTAGGCTTGGGTTAAAGGTAGGTGGTTGGGTTAGTGGTTAGTGGTTAGTAGAAAGGGCGAAAATGTAACACCCCGAAAAATATAAAACTTTATATTAGAATTATAAAGTATAAATAAACGAGAAATTACTAACTAGAAATTTTTAACCTAGTTAGTTAATAGATTAGAGATAGTTTATGATGGGGTTAAAAGCTACTAAATAATAAGTAGAACAAAGTTGAGGGGCCTAAGTTGTCAAAATTGGAACCTAATTTGTTAAAACAAATGAAAATAAACCAAACACCCCCAAAAGAAGGGTGTGGTCGATCAGAAGAAAGACCAGGTCGACCCCCCCCCCCCAAGCTTCAAACCCTAAATTCACTAAAACTCTCAAATTGGATGTGCAAATCTGGTCCAAAACGAAATCCGAGCCTAGAATCGTGATCCTCATCGCAAGAGGATTAAATGGTATGTAAAATCTGATGAAATCTCTAAACTTAAAAATCTCATGATTTTGGAAAATCTGAAATTAGATGTTGCATGTGAGTTATATGGTTAGATTAGGGATGATATAGTGTCTAGGAGTGAAACCTAGACAACTACATGTGAAATCATGCTCAAATTCAGGAAAATTCCATGAACACCTTGAAGGTGGGTTGTGGGTTTTACAAGATAATGATGAATATTAGGGTTTAGAATGATTATCCTAGTGTAATTTGATTATAGAAAGTGATTTCAGAAAGGTATGACGATTAAAATGCTATATGAGGGCTTTATTTATGTTAAGTTAGCTAATTAGCAAACTATGAACTTGAATACAAAGGATATAAAAATTCTGCCTTTATAGTGTTTGTTGAAATGCCTCAAAGAAGGCTTGAAACTGAATTGTTAAGTTAAAAACGCATAACTATGATGTATGACAAAGTGTGCGTTATGTATGTGAAACCAAGAGTTCTAAACATGTCTTAAATTGAACTCTATAGGAAAGGATACCGGAACGTCGAGTGGACAAGCCGGTGGTGATTTGCGGTTGAAGGGAGTACACTAAGGTATGTAACTTGACCCGTTACATTAAGTAAATTTTGATAATTGTAATATGCACAGTTGAAATTTAGAATAAAGGTTGCTATGAATTAAAGCGGTGATGTCGCTATATTGAATAATTGGTCAAAAGTTGGTTAGAACTCGTTGGTAGTCGTCATAAGGAAGGAATTCCGTAGACGAGCCAAACGGGTCGAATAATCAAGTAAGGCATGGTTAATGCTCCGGATTATGATGGATTGATCTTTGATATTGGATAATATATAACATATTAAAGGTACGACATTTCAATGTATTGGTATCCTAGAAAACTGAAATCCGTGAGTTGGGTTTTAGTGTAATGAACAAATCAAACAAAAACATAAATCTCCAGGAACTACCGTAAATTACGGTAGTACCGTAATTTACGGTAGATGTCAAGAAGTTACGGTGGTTCGCCCCTGTTTTACGGTGGACCAAATGTTTCTAGGACTCACCGTAACTTACGGTGACACCGTAAGTTACGGTGTAATCAGAAAAACTTTAATTTTTTTTTATTTATTTAAAATTGATGTTGGATAATATGTTTATGTCTTATATACCAAAGTCAAAACTAATGTTTTAATGGTTTTGACCCTAGGTGTCAAGGTGGACCTTACGGATGGTGGTCAAGCAATGTCGAAGAACCGAACACGACTTTTGAAGCTTCCGCTATGTTTTTAATCTTACTTAAACGTTGTTCATGGGTTGTAAACAATTTCTTAAACAACTTTTGAATGTTCCAACTTAGTCATTACTTGACTAAGGTTTATGATACTTGTGAACTTGACTTATGAAACTTACTGTAATTAATATCTTTTGTATAAAAATGTATAAAATTAGTCTTAAATTCAAGTAATTTTGAGGTTGTTACAAGTTGGTAATCAGAGCTCAAGGTTGTCAATAAGTGTTCGGTTCAAGCTTGATCGATCGTCCGGTAAGAATTAAATTATTTTGTTAATAAATTATGTATTATGTAAATAATGAGAAACAAACAAATATGCATGAAAAGAGTGTGTAAGCTCACTCAAATACAAGAAATGCATGAAACAAGAACGATTAAATCAAGTTATGAACTTTCTTGTTTTGATTCTATCAAGTTCATAACTTGATTTAATCGTTCTTGTTTCATGCATTTCTTGTATTTGAGTGAGCTTACACACTCTTTTCATGCATATTTGTTTGTTTCTCATTCTTTACATAATACATAATTTATTAACAAAATAATTTAATTCTTACCGGACGATCGATCAAGCTTGAACCGAACACTTATTGACAACCTTGAGCTCTGATTACCAACTTGTAACAACCTCAAAATTACTTGAATTTAAGACTAATTTTATACATGAAAAGAGTGTGTAAGCTCACTCAAATACAAGAAATGCATGAAACAAGAACGATTAAATCAAGTTATGAACTTGATCGAATCAAAACAAGAACGATTAAATCAAGTTATGAACTTGATCGAATCAAAACAAGAACGATTAAATCAAGTTATGAACTTGATTGAATCAAAACGAGAACGATTGAATCAAGATATGAACTTGATTGAATTAAAACAAGTAAAGCATGTGTTATAAATGGAATGCTTAACAACCTATGTAAACATTTCAGAAATAGAGATGGCAGATGGAGGTAATGATAATGCGGTGCCAAGAGTCACCGAACAAATGAGGGAAGTGATTGCCGAAGAGGTTGGAAAGGCGATCAAAAACAGTTTGTCGGGCTTTATTGATAAAATTCAAAACACAGTTTTATCAATAGTAGAAGAGAGAATCAAGAAATTGGAAGATGATTCAAATTTAGCAAAGGAAAAGCAGAGAGGACGAAAGCCTTGTTCATACAAGGAATTCATGGCCTGTAAACCACCAATATATAATGGGGAGGTTGATCCAATAGTGTGCCAACGATGGCTAAGTGATATCGAAGGGGTATTCGAGAGGACCCATTGTGATGAAGATGACTACGTAGCCTATGGTACGGGTCAACTAAGGAGTCAAGCGAAAGATTGGTGGGATAACAAAAAGAGAGAGATCGGTATTGAAGCTGCTAAGGTCATGACTTGGGAAGAATTCAAGACGCCATTTCTTAAGCATCATAGCCCCAAGGCGGTTATGAATAAAATCAAGGAGGAGTTCATGCAACTTAGGCACAAGAGTGAAACCATAGACAAGATTACGGCAACGTTTATGGATAAGATGAAGTTTTGCGATGATTTAGTGATGAATGAAGAACAAAAGATATACTACTACCATAACATGTTGAGTGCTGAATATAGAGAATTTATCACCCCTTCCAAATACGAGACCCTTACCGAGATCATAAATGCTGCTCGGGAAAGGGAGATCGAACTGAAAAAGGGCATTGAAAGGGGTGAACGGAAAGCACAAGATGTAAACCCAAGCCCTGCTAAGAAGGCACGAACAAACGAAACTGCAAAGAAATCTGATACGAAAGGCGGGTCGCCAAGTTGCAGAATCTGCGGAAAGGGTCATAAAGGCGAATGCCGTTACAAGGATAAGCCTTGTCCCATATGCAAAAAAGGGGGACATATGGCTATATCGTGCCCGGAGAAAGTGACGGTTTGTTACAATTGTTATCGAACGGGTCACAAAAAGTCGGAATGCCCGGAACTGGTCGGAAAGAAGGATGGGCAGGACCCGAAAGGTGAAGCCCCAAAAGCAAAGGCAAGATCTTTTCAACTAACCGCCGCAGAAGCAAAGGTTGAACCTGACGTGGTCTCAGGTATATTTGCTGTAAATTCGATTCCTGCACGCGTGTTATTTGATACGGGTGCGAATAAATCCTTTGTTTCATATGGATTTATTCGACATCCTTCATTTGTTCTAACAAAATTACCTGTGCCCTTAGAAGTAGAGATAGGTAATAACAAGAGCTTTATGGTTTGTGATGTATGTAAAAACTGTAAACTGAGCATTGATGACGAAGAATATTTGATAAACCTAATTCCGATGTCAATGGGAGAATTTCAAGTAGTCGTTGGGATGGATTGGCTATCTCAACACCATGTAAAGGTTGTGTGTTTTCGTAAAGAGATTAAACTAACATCTCCGAGCGGGAAACACGTCACCATTTATGGTGAAAAAGGAGGCAACCCCATAGTATGCTCAATGTTGAAAGCTCACAAGCTTATGAAGCGAGGATGCAAGGCATTCATGATATACGCTAACGAGCCCGAAAAAGAATCACGAAAGATTGGAGATGTACCGGTAGTACGAGATTATGAAGATGTGTTTCCAGAAGATTTATCGGGGATACCGCCTGAACGGGAAATAGAGTTCGGGATCGAATTGATTCCAGGCGAAACCCGTAGCAAAAGCCCCGTACCGACTTGCACCGTCGGAATTACAAGAGTTGATGTCCCAAATCCAAGACCTGCTTGACAAGGGATTCATAAGGCCGAGTGTGTCTCCTTGGGGCGCACCGGTGTTGTTCGTGAGAAAGAAAGACGGGAGTATGCGCATGTGTATCGATTACCGGGAGTTAAACAAACTCACGGTAAAGAACCGATACCCGCTCCCGAGGATAGATGATTTATTCGACCAACTACAAGGTGCGAACTGGTTTTCAAAAATTGACCTTAGATCGGGGTATCACCAACTAAAGGTCAAAGAAGAAGATGTGCCGAAGACGGCTTTCCGCACGAGATACGGACATTACGAATTCCTCGTGATGTCATTTGGGCTAACAAACGCACCCGCGGCTTTCATGGACCTCATGAACCGGGTTTGCAAGCCAATGTTGGATAAGTCGGTCATAGTGTTTATCGATGATATCTTGGTGTATTCGAAAAGTGAAGCTGAACACACACACCACTTACAAGAAGTGTTAGAGACACTTAGACGAGATAAGTTATATGCAAAATTCTCTAAATGTGCCTTTTGGTTACGAGAGGTACAATTTCTTGGCCATGTCATAAGTGCCGACGGAGTTTTGGTGGATCCGTCAAAGATAGAAGCTGTGTCAAAATGGAATCCCCCGAAGAACCCTTCAGAAATTAGAAGCTTTTTGGGACTCGCGGGATATTATAGGAGATTCATTCAAGATTTCTCCAAGATTGCGTCACCGCTGACAAAGCTAACCCGGAAGAAGGAAAAGTTCATTTGGGGTGTAGATCAAGAAAGGGCGTTTCAAACACTAAAAGAGAAGTTAACTCAAGCTCCGGTACTGACATTGCCGGACGGAGTCGAAGATATGGTGGTATATTCGGATGCGTTTTGATGCAACGGGGCAAGGTTATAGCTTATGCCTCGAGGCAATTGAAGATCCACGAGAAGAAATACCCCACGCACGATCTCGAGTTGACTGCGGTGGTATTTGCGTTAAAAATATAGAGGCATTACTTATATGGGGTAAAGTGCACCATATTCACCGACCACAAGAGCTTGAAATACTTCTTCGATCAGAAGGAGTTAAATATGCGACAAAGGCGATGGCTAGAAACGGTGAAAGATTTCGACTGTGAAATACATTACCACCCCGGAAAGGCAAATGTGGTAGCGGATGCTCTGAGCAGAAAAGCGGACTATGTCCCAATACGAGTAAGGTCGATGCAACTCGTGGTGACCTCGGGTATACTCGAACGTATTCGGGAGGCGCAGTTAGAAGCAGTAAAAGAAGAGAATTGAAAGAAAGAAAGAAAGAATAATCGGTCAATTGAAAGATTTGTCTGATGGGAATCACGGGTTGAAGACTCGATCCAGAAGGATATGGGTCCCACATACTTGTGGAGTGAAGGCGCTTCTAATTAATGAAGCTCATAAATCCCGTTATTCAATTCATCCGGGTGCGACCAAGATGTACAATGATTTGAAACAAAATTATTGGTGGCCCGGAATGAAGAGGGATGTGGCGAAGTATGTGGAAAAATGCTTGACATGTTTACAAGTCAAGGCGGAGCACCAGAAACCATATGGCAAACTCCAACCGTTAGAAATTCCGGTTTGGAAATGGGAACATATTACAATGGACCTATTAACCAAGTTGCCTAAGACGAGTCGTGGTTTCGATGCCATTTGGGTAGTGGTGGATAGATTGACGAAAAGTGCTCACTTCATTCCGATTCGTGAGACTTATACGTCAGAAAAGATGTCAGAAGTTTACACTAATGAAATAATAGCACGTCATGGGGTGCCGGTATCCATCGTCTCTGATAGGGATACCCGGTTTACTTCAAATTTCTGGCGAGATTTCCAAGAGCAAATGGGAACCAAATTGTTCATTTGCACTGCGTACCATCCTCAAACGGATGGACAGAGTGAAAGAACGATACAAACATTGAGGGATATGCTACGGGCATGTATAATCGACTTTGGAGGAAGTTGGGATGTTCACCTACCGTTAGTCGAGTTTTCGTATAATAACAGTTACCAATCTAGTATTAAGATGGCACCGTACGAAATGCTTTATGGTAGGAAGTGTCGAACCCAGGTATGTTGGGGTTAAGTGGGTCCGCGTGAACTCGCTCATCAAGATATAGTACGAGCCACGAACGAAAAGATCGATATAGTTCGGGCACACTTGAAAGCAGCTCAAGACAGGCAAAAGGCGTATGCTGATAAAAGGAATAGGCCAATCGAATTCCAGGTTGGTGACATGGTCATGCTAAAAGTTTCCCCATGGAAGGGCGTTATTAGATTCAGAAAAAGGGGGAAACTAAGCCCGAGTTTTATTGGACCATTTAAAATTATCGGAAGAGTTGGCAAGGTAGCTTACCGCCTTGAGCTACCGGAGGAACTAAGTGGGATTCATGGCACGTTTCACGTGTCACAATTAAGAAAATGCCTAGCAGACGAAACGGCCTATATCCATTACGACGATATCGAAGTGGATAATAGTCTGAATTATGCGGTGAGACCGGTGGAGATTTTAGACCGAAAGGTCAAGCATTTACAAAATAAACAAATTGATCAAGTCAAAGTCAAATGGGAGCATAGGAAAGGTTCGGACACCACGTGGGAGTCCGAAGAGGAGATGCGACGTCTTCACCCTACATTATTTGGTACGTACTTCGGTTGCATGTGAGTTATGTGGTTAGATTATGGATGATATAGTGTCTAGGAGTGAAACCTAGACAACTACATGTGAAATCATGCTCAAATTCAGGAAAATTCCATGAACACCTTGAAGGTGGGTTGTGGGTTTTACAAGATAATGATGAACATTAGGGTTTAGAATGCTTATCCTAGTGTAATTTGATTATAGAAAGTGATTTCAGAAAGGTATGATGATTAAAATGCTATCTGAGGGCTTTATTGATGTTAAGTTAGCTAATTAGCAAACTATGAACTTGAATACAAAGGATATAAAAATTCTGCCTTTATAGTGTTTGTTGAAATGCCTCAAAGAAGGCTTGAAACTGAATTGTTAAGTTAAAAACGCATAACTATGATGTATGACAAAGTGTGCGTTATGTATGTGAAACCAAGAGTTCTAAACATGTCTTGAATTGAACTCTATAGAAAAGGATACCGGAACGTCGAGTGGACAAGCCGGTGGTGATTTGCGGTTGAAGGGAGTACACTAAGGTATGTAACTTGACCCGTTACATTAAGTAAATTTTGATAATTGTAATATGCACAGTTGAAATTTAGAATAAAGGTTGCTATGAATTAAAGCGGTGATGTCGCTATATTGAATAATTGGTCAAAAGTTGGTTAGAACTCGTTGGTAGTCGTCATAAGGAAGGAATTTCGTAGACGAGCCAAACGGGTCGAATAATCAAGTAAGGCATGGTTAATGCTCCGGATTATGATGGATTGATCTTTGATATTGGATAATATATAACATATTAAAGGTACGACGTTTCAATGTATTGGTATCCTAGAAAACTGAAATCCGTGAGTTGGGTTTTAGTGTAATGAACAAATCAAACAAAAACATAAATCTCCAGGAACTACCGTAAATTACGGTAGTACCGTAATTTACGGTAGATGTCAAGAAGTTACGGTGGTTCGCCCCTGTTTTACGGTGGACCAAATGTTTCCAGGACTCACCGTAACTTACGGTGACACCGTAAGTTACGGTGTAATCAGAAAAACTATAATTTTTTTTTATTTATTTAAAATTAATGTTGGATAATATGTTTATGTCTTATATACCAAAGTCAAAACTAATGTTTTAATGGTTTTGACCCTAGGTGTCAAGGTGGACCTTACGGATGGTGGTCAAGCAATGTCGAAGAACCGAACACGACTTTTGAAGCTTCCGCTATGTTTTTAATCTTACTTAAACGTTGTTCATGGGTTGTAAACAATTTCTTAAACAACTTTTGAATGTTCCAACTTAGTCATTACTTGACTAAGGTTTATGATACTTGTGAACTTGAGTTATGAAACTTACTGTAATTAATATCTTTTGTATAAAAATGTATAAAATTAGTCTTAAATTCAAGTAATTTTGAGGTTGTTACAGAAAAGCGTAAAAAGCATCGGTTTTCGTAAGACTTTCTATTTTTCAACTTTTTATTTTGATGAAGCTATTATTCAAACAAAGTTATTTTTGATGAACTTGTTTGTTTATTTTTTTTCTTTTGCTTCATCATCAACACTTTTTTTTTTTTTTAGGAAGAGTCATACAAAGAACCGAGCTAGTTACTAAAACAAGGGGTTAAAAATGAAAAAGGTTTTGGTGGGTGAAAGGGTGTTTGGTTTGGGTTATGAAATGAAAAGTTTTAGGCTCAAAGGGGCTAACTAGGGGGATTTTGGGTAGGTGGCAAAAAAAATGGTGTAGAAATAAAAAGGGTTAGTCCTAATGCCTCCATCATTTACTTACTCGGGTTTAAGTTGGTAAGGACCGGGAATGTATCGTCATGGCAAGTTCTAGAGTCGTAAGAACCAAGCGGCTATTCACACAAGAAACGAAAAATGAGCATTTAATTTAAAGATATATATTTGTATGCTCAATAAAGGCTCAAAACTCACTTTTGTGGGAATGGGTTTTTATGTGATCAAGTATATATAATTAAATTTTAACTAAGCTTGTCATGCCTTTTCATAATTTTCTTATGTTGGTTCTTTTTATCACGACACTATCGGTTGTAAATTTGTAAAAATATAACCTTTTTAGAACTTTGAAATTCCAAAGTTAAACCTAGACAAGTAAAAAAATGAAATTTTTTTGAAAAAATTTGGGTTGATTAGCGGTTCCAATAGAGTTTTGTGTAAGGCTTGTATTTAGGACTTGCAAGATTCAAGGTTTTAGCATCCCCCCACACTTAAATTACACATTGTCCTCAATGTGTCCCAAAAATAAGTTTTTAGGTTGATTGAATGTGTAAAAGGTGTGATTTAAGAAAAAAATTTGTGTTACTGGGCGCTGAACACGGCCCCGTGTTGTCCGGGCACGGCCCCGTGTTCAAGTGCCAGTAACAAAAATTAAACAAAAGAAACAGAAGCCTGGACACGGGGGCGTGTTGGGTGAACACGGCCCGTGTCCAGTTACCTGAACTGGGTCTTTTCTGCAGACTGTGCAGCACTGGGCCGTGTTGGGCGGACACGGCCCGTGCCGAGCTTACTGTAAACGAAGAAAATCGTTGGATGGCCCTGTTTTCCTGCATGGGGTGCTGGTTCAAGCTTCCCTCGTTTCCTTTGCCATCTCAAGTGTGTTTTATTCATTTTAGCACCATCCAAACACCAAATTAACTAAAACCATCATTCATTAAGTCATAGAGAGAATTACATAATAGTCCTAAAAAAATGAAAAATAAAGCAGAAAATAAAAGTTAAAAATCCTAAATTAGATAGGTCAAGTGATACGAAAAATCATTCCTAGGAGCTCTACTTCTTCAATAAGAACCAAAATTCCGGAAATAGTTTTCCGGTTTCTAAAAGTCTTGTAGAACTCCAAGCCGAGCGGTGTCCCTTAGATGTTGCTAGAGCCATTCTTCTATTTCCCTCGGGAGAAGGGAGGCGGCTTCATGTTCCTCAATATCTTGTGGAGGGGGAGCGACACCAATTGGAACCCCTTGTAGTATGTCTCGAGGGGGCTCCGGATGTAAGGCGTACCATTCGGCCGGAATGATGACTTCAGGTACCACATTCCATGCCCTTTGTGTGATAATCGGCACCAAAGGAGGAGAGGCGATGTAACAACTCTCATCAAAAAGTACTATTTATTACTTTAATTTAACCAATAGGAAACCTTAATTGAGAAACCCAAGTGATTCTGCACAAACCCTAAAATTTTCAGAATTTTCAGAATCAGGATTAGGGCCCCTAAAACTCAAGGGGGGTAAACCCTAGTTAACGATTATCTACAATTACTCGTTGTCAAAATTCGAATTTACAAAACAGTCGAGTCAGCAGAGCTAGTCCCAACCGTGGCTACCCTATAACCTATTTTCAACCCTTACGCACCGTAACAATTTAAGTCTTACGGTCCGTAAGCATCCTTACGCACCGTAACAATTTGAGGCTTACGGTCCGTAAGCAAAGTGAAATTTTAACTATAAATAGCAGACATTGGCAATCGAATTTTGGTGTTCAAACGACGTAAAACTTCGCTGCATGTACTGAGATACGTTCTGTTTACACAAATTAACACACACGGTTCACTAATCGACGCCGCAATCAGGGTAATAACTCGATCGCTGCTACGATTCAATGTCCGATCGATTAAACTATCCAATGGATGTTTAAGTGCTGCCCACATTAGGGTTTATGCTTTGTCATTCGTCGTTAAATCGATGGATGTTTAAGTATCGCACTTTGTCATTCGTTGTGAAGGTTTTAATCTCGTGAGTTATCGTAAATGCTGTATTAAGTTACTAACCAAATTGTGTGCCTGTTATTAAACTAGGTTATCAAGGCTAATCAGTAGAATAAGCTCTATTAAATCTGCAATGTGAGTCATTCTCTTTTTATCAAATTACTTTCAAAATCATGTTTATTGTCAAAGTTATAATTACAGTGATTAAGTATATGTAGTCACCAAATTACAGCCGGTATGTGGGGTATTGTGCACATTACTGTTTTTATCAATTTAGGTGGGCGTACCTAATTAATGATACTCGTTACTATTGGGTGAACGGACTCAATAGTAATATGACCACAGTCACCGAAACAAGTCGATGACAAATACTGTGGGTAGTTGGTTGAAATAAACATTGTAATCTCTCTTAATACTGTGAATTATAATAAATGAGTCGTTTTTAGTAAATAGAATGATTCACTCAGTATTTCCCGCTGACAAAACCTTTTTCAAACATGTTTCAGGTGATCTGTTGTGATCCAGTAAAAGTGCCGTGAAGCACTATCAGCTTAAGGAAGTGGCTTAGTATAAAATAATGAAACATGTTTTGTAAAATAAAAGATTTCCTGGTGAAATCTCAAGATTGTAAATTACCGGGTTTTTATCCCGAATTGTGAAATAAAATAATCGGGAAATATTTCATTTTTAAAAAGATCCTGAAGAAACTTCCGCTGTTAATTAAATACCACGGGATTTCTGTCCCGCGGCTCCGGAAACGGGTCAAACCGGGTCGGGGGCCGTGACAGAAATAAGGTGGTATCAGAGCCACTGATTTAAGCCTATTAAGTATTTAGAAATACTTAATTTTACTGATTACCAATTATGTGATTCTGTGTTTATTAACTGATTATTTGTTAATTACAGTATGGGTAAACAAAAGCTGTCCAACATCTATCTTAAACTAGATAGGTCATCCAACGAGAAGGGAAGTTCATCCTAAACAAAACCTTATGTAATTCCTGAAGAAGGAATATTTGTCCGTAAGGCACATTACGAGGAACCACTTTCTCCTAATAAAAGAAGTTTGATTATTAGGAAAAGTCAGGAAGAAATAAGGAAAAACCGAGAGAAGAAAGTTAAACAAGAAACCCAGGATTTAATCAATAAATCACCTTGGGAGGACAAATTAGATGAGAAATGGGCAAATCTTTATATGCTAGCCACAGTAGCAGAAAATGCAAATCTCTAAATACTCAAAAAGTTTTAGTACTTTTAATTCCAGAAATCTTATTTAGTAAATAAATAAGTTACAGCAAATCGTAGTATAATTTACTTGTTAGTTGTTTTGTGTATGCAATAAAATTTACGGGTTATCTATAAAATGTTGTTTTAACAATTGGTATGTATTTTGCATATATGCTAAACAGCATGAATGAGATATCAGAAGGTTTAGAAAATCTTAACCTCTATCCCGTTAAGATAGAAGTTTCCAAGGAATTCACTGGTTACTTTGCTGATAAAGAAGAACTCATGGAATTTCAATCCAAACCACCGGCAAAACCTAAACCCAAGAAAAGAAACAGATTTGTGGGCTGGAGGCGTGTACGAAGGAAAAAGCCAGCAACAAGAAAGGTTACTAAAACTAAAGAACCAAAAGACAAAGGAAAGGGAGTAGAAATTGAGGAAAATATTAATCAAATAGAGATGGAAACTAAGAATAGTTGTAAGCAAACAGAAAGAGAAATCGGAGAGAGTTCTAGGCAGAAACAGAAAATGACTCCCTGGGAAGTGTTAGATCATAAATTAGTAATGAGTGATCTCATCGGACCTGCCGATGGAAACCTTGAAGCAGCTAATCCAAACCTTATCTTTACTGAAGAAGATCTTTTCAGTTACCCATTAGAAGCTCCAATCCCAATCAATCTGGAACCTGCTATTCCAGATCCTATTGTCCAACCTCAACCACTACCAGTAGAATTAGATGAATGGTGGACAACCGATTGGCAATACCAAAACCTTTTAAATAACCCTGATACATTTTTCCCACAAGTTGACCCAGAACCTCCACTATACCCAACTATGAGCCCAGAGAATCTTACTGAACTTCGCCTCTGGGGCGAAGAGTTAATTAATGCAGGAAATCGGATTAGGGATGTGGGAGAAAGAGTTACTTGGAAATATGACGAAAGGGAGCGTCGTTTTTAAGAAATTAGCTGACCAGAGTTTGCAGAAATATGTGTTAATAAATAATCATAATAACCAGTATGTGTAAATAACTTAACAATAAAACGTTGTATGATAATCGTGTGTACGAGGCATAATATAATATATAAAAAATGAAACTTGAGAAATCAATAATTTTGATTATACATGTTAATGTGATTATGTGCAAACTGTTTTATTATATTTGTATTTATACTAATTATTTACATAAAATTTATTATCAGATGTCAAACGTTGGTAATGAACCAGTAAATGAGGTTAATCAGTCAGAACAACATCCAGGAGATCAATATATGACTCGGCAAGATATTGAAAATATTGTTGCTCAAGGGATAGCCAATGTTATTCCAGCATTTGTTGCTGCTATAAAGAATCCAATCGAACCGCAACCAATTGTTCCAAGTAAACGTATTACTGAAGATAACTTCAGTAATAGTGTAAACGGAGGAAATGATAATGTCAATCATAATGCAGAACCACATCAAGCTCCATTTCCTAAGAAAATGAAAACTGTAACGCCTGGTTGCACTTTCAAAGAATTCATTGCTTGTAAACCCACTGAATTTGCAGGCAATGAAGGAGCAACTGCATCACTGCGTTGGTTAGAGAAAACCGAAGCAGTCATTGCAATAAGTAAATGTGCTAAAGATGATCAGGTCATGTACGCATCAAATCTCTTCAAGGAAGGAGCACTCGAATGGTGGAACACTATGTTACAATCAAAAGGAAGAATAATAGCTTATGCTATGACTTGGGAAGAATTTAAGGGTTTTGTAGAAAGAAAATTCTGTCCCGAATATGAAAAGGAACAAATGACAAATAAGTTCCTAAATCATCGGATGACGGGTGTAGATTGTCGCGGTTATACTTCGACATTCTTTGAATACGCTAGAGTGGTACCAACACTGGCTTCGCCAGAACCGGTACTCATTTCTCGCTACATTTGGGGATTGATTAGTGAAATCCGCAACATTGTTAAAGCTGTCAGACCTCGCACTATTGACGATGCTGTGGAATTAGCTAATACCCTAACCGATGAACTGGTACACACCCAAGATGAAAACAGAAAGAAGGAACTGGCTCAGAAAATTACCCAAGGATTTCGTATGGGTAATAATAACAATTTCAACAGAAGAGGAACGGGAAAATCTTCAACTATGCCATTCTGCAGGAATTGCAAAAAGAAACATTATGGAAGATGTAATATAACCTGCAATTTTTGCAAAGTTGTAGGACATCGGGAAGAGAACTGCAGGAAGAAATCCACAATTTGTTACAATTGTGGAGAAACAGGACATTTCAAAACAGAATGTCCTAAATTAATCAAACCAGCAGACAACAAAACCAAGGCGACCGACGGAAATATTAAGAAAAATGCTAGGGCATTTCAGCTGACCACTCAAGAAGCAGAACTCATTCCAGATGTGATAGCGGGTACGTTCTTAGTTCACAACATTTACGCCAAAGTATTATTTGACTCTGGTGCAAACCAAAGTTTTATAAATACTTCATTCTGCCAAGCTCTTAATTTACCTTTAACCAATATTAGGCAGATTTTTACAGTTGAAACAGCAGACGGAAATTCAGTTAAAATATATAAAGTTTTGCAAGAAGGAAACATAGAACTTTTAGGACATAAATTTTCTGCAAAACTATTACCAATGAATTTAGCTGAATTTGATGTTGTATTAGGAATGGATTGGTTAGTAGCCAACCATGCTCGAATCCTTTGTGATCAGAATTCCATAGAAATTCAATCACCCACCGGAGAAGTTATTAGGATCACAGGAGACAAACCACGTAAGCCTATGAAGTTCATATCAGTAATGAAAATTGCTAATTATGAACGAAAACAAGGAATAGTGTATATTATTTCGGTAATCATTAGCACTAAGGGTAAAAATCTTAAAGAAATACCAGTAGTCTCCGAATATCCTGATGTATTCCCAGAAGATTTACCAGGATTACCTCCAGACAGGGAAGTAGAATTTAGGATTCATCTAATTCCAGGAACTACACCGATAGCCAAGGCACCTTATCGGTTAGCACCCACCGAAATGTTAGAACTGAAAAAGCAATTAGATGAATTACTAAGTAAAGGATTCATACAACCTAGCTCATCCCCTTGGGGAGCGCCAGTGTTGTTTGTGAAGAAAAAGGATGGTTCAATGAGAATGTGTATCGATTATAGAGAATTGAATAAGGTTACAATTAAGAATCGATATCCATTACCTAGGATTGATGATCTTTTCGATCAACTTCAGGGGGCTAGATATTTTTCTAAGATAGATTTACGCTCCGGATATCATCAATTGAAGGTACAAGAAGAAGACATACCTCAGACTGCTTTCAGAACTAGGTATGGTCATTATGAGTTTACAGTCATGCCCTTTGGGTTAACGAATGCACCTGCTGCATTCATGGACATGATGAATAGGATCTGTAAACCATATTTGGATAAATTTGTAATTGTTTTCATAGACGATATACTTATTTATTCCAAAAGTCAGACAGAGCATTGTAAACACCTTCATGCACTCTTAACTTTGTTAAGAAAAGAAAAGTTTTATGCCAAATTCTCGAAGTGTGAATTTTGGTTACAAGAAGTGCAATTCTTATGACACATGGTGAATCACGAAGGTATTCATGTGGATCCTATTAAGATAGAGGCAATTACCAATTGGAAGGTTCCACAAACAGCAATGGAAATAAGAAGTTTTATAGGTTTAGCTGGGTATTATAGACGGTTTATTAAGGATTTTTCCAAGATAGCCGTACCATTAACTAAGTTAACCTGTAAAGCGGTTAAGTTTGAATGAGGACTTAAGCAAGAAGAAGCCTTTAGAATATTGAAGCAGAAATTAACAAATGCACCAATCTTAGCCTTACCAGAAGGAACTGAAGATTTTGAAGTATATTGTGATGCTTCAAAACTAGGATATGGATGTGTGCTTATGCAACGCAAAAAGGTGATTGCATATGCTTCAAGGCAATTGAAAAAGCACGAAGAAAACTATACGACTCATGATTTAGAATTAGGAGCCGTAATTTTTGCCCTTAAGATTTGGAGACATTATCTTTACGGAAGTAAATTTACTGTCTACACAGACCACAAAAGTCTAAGATATATATTTGGGCAAAAAGAGTTAAACATGAGGCAAAGGAGATGGATGGAAATCCTAAGTGACTACGACTGTGATATTCAGTATCATGAAGGAAAGGCAAATGTAGTTGCAGATGCCTTAAGTCGTAAGTATTATGAGAAACAACGACGAGTTCGTGCTCTCAGATTAAATCTACAAATAGATTTAATGGAACAATTGAAGAATGTTCAAACTACAGCAATCAAGGATGATGCTGAAGGAATGAAAGGACGAATGAAGGAATTAGAACAAGGAGCAGATGGAATTTGGAGATTCCACAAAAGTAGAATTTGGGTACCTAAGCAGGGAGACTTAAGCCTAAGATTTTAGAAGAAGCTCATAAATCTAGGTATACTATGCATCCCGGAAACAATAAGATGTACCAAGATTTAAGAAAGAACTTTTGGTGGATAGGAATGAAAAAGGATATAGCACGATATGTTTCTAAATGTCTTACTTGTTCACAAGTTAAGGCAGAACATCAGAAACCTTCAGGATTACTACAACAATTAGAAATGCCGGTATGGAAATGGGAACTTATAACAATGGATTTTGTTACTAAGTTACCCAAAACCAGAAAAGGTAATGATGCGATTTGGGTAATTGTGGATCGATTAACCAAATCAGCTCACTTTTTACCTATGAAAGAAACCTTTAGCATGGAAAGACTGGCTAAATTGTATGTAGATGAAGTTGTATCCTTACATGGAGTTCCACTCTCCATTGTTTCGGATAGGGATAGTCGTTTTACTTCCCATTTCTGGAAAAGTTTCCAACAAGCTATGGGAACTCGATTAAATCTGAGCACTGCATATCATCCCCAAACAGACGGACAAAGTGAAAGGACAATCCAAACTCTAGAAGACATGCTCCGAGCATGTGTAATAGATTTTGGTGGAAGTTGGGATGACCATTTACCATTAATTGAATTCTCCTATAACAATAGCTATCATTCAAGTATTGAAACTGCCCCATTTGAAGCACTGTATGGAAGAAAGTGCCGAACTCCAGTCTGTTGGGCATAAATAGGAGAAAATCAATTATCAGGTCCTGAAATAGTGCAAGAGACGACTGATAAGATTACTCAAATCAAGGAAAGGCTGAAGATGGCTCGAAATCGCAAGAAAAGTTATGCAGACAATAGATGCAAGCCTTTAGAATTCCAAGTGGGAGACAAAGTACTATTGAAAGTTTCTCCTTGGAAAGGAGTAGTCAGATTCGGAAAGAAAGGAAAACTAAGTCCAAGGTACGTAGGACCATTTTCAGTAATCCAACGTATAGGACCAGTTGCGTATCGTTTACGACTACCAGAAGAATTAGCAGGAGTACATGATGTATTTCATGTATCCAATCTCAAGAAATGCTTATCAGATGAATCACTGGTAGTACCTCTTCGAGATATAGAAGTAAACGAAAAGCTGAAATTTGTTGAGAAACCTCTTCAAATTGAGGATCGAAAGATCAAGTTTCTCAAACACAAACGACTAGTTTTAGTCAAAGTCAGATGGGATTCAAAGAGAGGAGCTGAATACACTTGGGAGCTGGAATAAAAAATGAAGCGAAAGTATCCTCATTTATTCCGGTAAATCTCGAGGACGAGATTTTTCTTAAGGTGGGGAGAATGTAACAACTCTCATCAAAAAGTACTATTTATTACTTTAATTTAACCAATAGGAAACCTTAATTGAGAAACCCAAGTGATTCTGCACAAACCCTAAAATTTTCAGAATTTTCAGAATCAGGATTAGGGCCCCTAAAACTCAAGGGGGGTAAACCCTAGTTAACGATTATCTACAATTACTCGTTGTCAAAATTCGAATTTACAAAACAGTCGAGTCAGCAGAGCTAGTCCCAACCGTGGCTACCCTATAACCTATTTTCAACCCTTACGCACCGTAACAATTTAAGTCTTACGGTCCGTAAGCATCCTTACGCACCGTAACAATTTGAGGCTTACGGTCCGTAAGCAAAGTGAAATTTTAACTATAAATAGCAGACATTGGCAATCGAATTTTGGTGTTCAAACGACGTAAAACTTCGCTGCATGTACTGAGATACGTTCTGTTTACACAAATTAACACACACGGTTCACTAATCGACGCCGCAATCAGGGTAATAACTCGATCGCTGCTACGATTCAATGTCCGATCGATTAAACTATCCAATGGATGTTTAAGTGCTGCCCACATTAGGGTTTATGCTTTGTCATTCGTCGTTAAATCGATGGATGTTTAAGTATCGCACTTTGTCATTCGTTGTGAAGGTTTTAATCTCGTGAGTTATCGTAAATGTTGTATTAAGTTACTAACCAAATTGTGTGCCTGTTATTAAACTAGGTTATCAAGGCTAATCAGTAGAATAAGCTCTATTAAATCTGCAATGTGAGTCATTCTCTTTTTATCAAATTACTTTCAAAATCATGTTTATTGTCAAAGTTATAATTACAGTGATTAAGTATATGTAGTCACCAAATTACAGCCGGTATGTGGGGTATTGTGCACATTACTGTTTTTATCAATTTAGGTGGGCGTACCTAATTAATGATACTCGTTACTATTGGGTGAACGGACTCAATAGTAATATGACCACAGTCACCGAAACAAGTCGATGACAAATACTGTGGGTAGTTGGTTGAAATAAACATTGTAATCTCTCTTAATACTGTGAATTATAATAAATGAGTCGTTTTTAGTAAATAGAATGATTCACTCAGTATTTCCTGCTGACAAAACCTTTTTCAAACATGTTTCAGGTGATCTGTTGTGATCCAGTAAAAGTGCCGTGAAGCACTATCAGCTTAAGGAAGTGGCTTAGTATAAAATAATGAAACATGTTTTGTAAAATAAAAGATTTCCTGGTGAAATCTCAAGATTGTAAATTACCGGGTTTTTATCCCGAATTGTGAAATAAAATAATCGGGAAATATTTCAGTTTTAAAAAGATCCTGAAGAAACTTCCGCTGTTAATTAAATACCACGGGATTTCTGTCCCGCGGCTCCTGAAACGGGTCAAACCGGGTCGGGGGCCGTGACAGGCGAGAATGTTCAACCTTTGGTGCAAAAGGTTGACTTCCCGGAGACATCCTTCTAGTCCCACCGTTAGATGATTAATACGGTCGACCAATGCTTCTTCCACCCCCGTTATCTCATCAATGGCTTCTCTTAGGGCGTAAACATAGTTTACAAGAGAATCCTCAACCGTTGATGATCTTCTCCCCTGCCGGCTGTTTCTGGAATGTGACGAAGAGTTTCCGCTTGTTCTGCTCGCCATTCTGAGAAAACAAACCGAAAAGAGTTCAATTTTATGGGACCAGTACCTCGGACACGGCCCCGTGTTTAATGAACACGGCCCCGTGTTCAGATATCTGCATGATTTAAGAACAAGGAATCTGGGAGTTTTAATTTGTTTTTCTGATTTTTAAGGCATTTTTGAACAGAAACAACTTAAAACATTGTTGTAGAACTTATTCTTAACAAGATTCCATGAACAAAAATCTAACAAACATCTCAATAAAGCTTGAAATTATGGAAGTCTCAAGCTTTAATGGAGGTGTAAGGGAAGAAAAAATTGAAGAAGATGATAGTGGATAAAAGAGGAAAGGACAAGAAGATAGTTGAGAAACTTCTTTTAGAAAATACCTAGGATGGTATGTGAGAATATTCCTCAAATCTCTGTCCCTGGAATGGTTCAAATGTGCATGATCCTTGGCTGCATTTATAGAAAACGACAGTACGTTGCGCACGGCCCCATGTTGGCTGGACACGGCCCCGTGTGCAGATGGAATCCTGACACATTTTTGTCCGTATTCTGACAAAGTCAGAAGGGAATCTTTGGGTGGACACGGGGGCGTGCTGACCTGGACACGGCCCCGTGTCTAGAAGCTGTCTATGAAGTTTGTCTATTTTTAAGGAACTTTTCCGGATCGGGTGGTTCCTTACTGGATGGAACAACCCCAAAGTGCCTAAGATACCTTAATTGTTCTAGATTAAGACGAGAGCGCAAGAGGTTGTCGGTGAGGGTGATTCCTATGCTATATGTAGGTGGACAAGTCCAACCCTTTCCCGGGCTCTCGTTAAAGAAGGTGTATGTCGAATCGCTCAGGTCTATGTATGCATCGAACGAAGTCGATGGGGAGTCCTTCACGGCACAATCGACACAGGGACGACTATCGCTCAAGTCCTCACTAGAGTTAGAAGTATCGTCGGAAACAACGAAGTTGTTTGAATGCGAGCTCAACCCTTCTTCTTGGTTATCGTCTTGGGATAGATCATTGAAATCTTTCCTAAGTTATTTTACCCAATTAAGAATTAGATCTTCTAATTGAAATAATTCATCAAGAAGCATTTCTCCTAGAAAATCCGGTTGAGAGCATTCGAGGGAGAGATAGGGATTATTTTTACTTTCGCCCCTCTTAAGGATGCAAGGAAACGATGGGTCTATATAGTGGGGCTTATAATTTAGAAAATAACATTCTAATTCCTAATGGGTACCACCACATAATTGACACCACGTACCATAAGAGTGCCGAAAGTAAAAAGTATCAGTATCACTCATGTCTGTGTCAGAATTTACCAACCGTCGGGATCTTACGGTTCTGTTTTCAGTAACTGAATCTTGGGCACGGGGGCGTGTTGAGTGGGCACGGCCCCGTGTTCTGCTTACTGTCTGACTTAAAACAGGATTGCCAGTTCCAATGATTGGGCACGGGGCGTGTTCAGCGGGCACGGCCGGTGCTGAGTTCTGCAGAAGCTGAAAAACTAAGAAAAATCCTAAAAAAATGGAAAAATAAAAAAAACGATTAGGCCGCTGATTCCTAACTTTCTTAAAATCCTTGTGTCCCCGGCAACGGCGCCAAAAACTTGATGCGTGTGAAGTGTATGTATAAGTTTAAGTATATTTTAAGCCCTTTTACACTTTTAGTCAAGTTTTAAATTTATAAAACACGATATTTACTAACACTAAACACACATATGGGCAAGTGCACCCATCGTGAGCGTAGTATAGTGTTGGCAAGATACCGAGGTCGTCCAAGGACACAAGAGCTTTTAGTACCGGTTTATCCTCAACGTCTAATCAAATCAAAAGTTTAGAAAAATGTTTTAAACTAAGAAAATGAAAATTAACTAAAATGCTGAAAAATAAAAATAAATGAAAAAACAGATAGACAAGATGAATCACTTGGTTCCGACTCGTGTTTAGTGTAACCTTTGATTATTTCCGCACTTTTGCACTTATTTAAGAGATTATCTTAGTTATTGTAGTAGGCCACTCTTTTGGAGGTGACGTTACCCTCAACCCAGTAGTTTGAGTCAGCAAGGATACAATCCTAAAGGGTCGGATTATTGAAAGATAATTAATTAAGTTATTAATGCAAATTATGGTAGGCCCCTCTTTTGAAGGTGACGTTACCCTCGGCTAAGTAGTCTGAGTCAGCAAGGATACAGTCCTAAGTAGCCGGGTTATAGTATTAATAGTAGTTTAACTTATGAGGGGATCAAAGAGTTTGGACCCCCGCCATCCAATACCGTTAAGTATTGAATGAGGTCCTACTAAATTTGACCCAGGTCCTTTGCAGGATCTCTAAACGCTGAACAACGGCAAGACTCTTACCAAACCGTTCCCTTAACCCCCGACCAGGTAGCCAACATACCTCCATATAGACCGTGGAGATATGAATGGTGAAAATCTTTTATTTTATATAGACAGTAAAATAATGCCAAGACACCACGGACAAACGATAAGGAAGAATCACCTTCAACATAAGAAACTAGTTATTAAAGTCATTAATACATAACCAATTAAAAAGTGCGAAAAGATTAAAAATAAAAAGTATTACACTAGACACTTTGTCTTCACCAAGTGATGTAAGAGACTTAGGCAAACATGGCCTTGATTGTCAAGAACTCTTACGATCAATCTTGGATCCCGAGACGACTCACACACTCTATGATGGACAATGGATGATGGTGGTAGATGATGGTGTTATGGTGGTGGGTGGTGGGTGAAGTGTGAGAGAGGTGGTGTGCCAAGGGATGGTTTGAGCTTGAGCCAAGCACTCCTATTTATAGGCTGAACAGAAGCTTCGGCACGGCCCCGTGTCTAGTGGGCACGGCCCCGTGTCCACATCCTTCTCTTTCTTCATTAATTGCTCTTGTCTTTATTAGTGGACCACGCCCCCGTGTCCGCTGAGCACGACCCCGTGTGCAGAAGCATATCTGTACTATGAAGATTTGACTAGATTCTGCGAATCTTATAGTTGACCACGGCCCCGTGCCCGCTGAGCACGGCCCCGTGGTGGGCAATAGAAGCTTCTACCACTTTGTCTTTTCTGCTGACACTTGGGCACGCCCCCGTGCTGGCTGAGCACGGGGCGTGTTCAGTCTTCTGTCTTCTTATTTTGCTTGGGAGGATGCTGTCGTGGGGTCGGGCATGGCACGTTTGTTCATTTTCTTGTATTTATGTTAGATTTTGCTGTCTTTTTGCTTATTTTGTTAATTTGAGCTCATTTAATCCTGAAAATGCAAAAGGAAGACAAAAACACATTTTTTTCAACATTAGTACTAAAAAAGGGTTAGTTTTATGCCACAATTGATGTAATTTATATGTTACATTTTGCACACATCAGTATACATTAAAAAATATTTGTTTATCTTCTTCTTCCAATTCTCACACTAAAACCCTCTTCTGAAATTAATCTCCCTTTATATGTGTGTGTATTGTTTAATATATTAAATGCATATTCGTATATCATACTTATTATATTATATAAATTTATGATATTAATGGTTGACTAATATAAATTATGTTATATATAAAATTTATAGCTATAAATATATATAAAAATAAATGTAAATGTAAATGTAAATACATATAATTATTAATATTTTAATTAATAAATAATAAACGAGCATAATCAAACTCGAGCTTAAAAACTGCTTTATTTAATAGCTCAAGTTATAGAAATAAAGCTCGAAATGAACAACTCGTAAGTTTAAGGAGCTAAACTCGGATTACCTTTTTTTTATTTTTTTATTTCTCTCTAACTACGTTTATATGATTATTATGTTAAATATAAATATTAATATGTCATCATAACCATAATCAATTTATATTTTCTGTAAAATGATTTATGAGTGTTTGTGCATTGAAATAGAGTCGGATTCATCCGAAATGGTCAAATACTTTTGACATTTTAATCATTCTTTCTCCCAGATAAAGAAAAAAGGGAAAAAAAAGGATGATTCTAAACACACCCCCTCCCTCCTGATTATACCTCCCTTGTGAGAGTAGAGGGTGTAGAAAGTAGCACCAAAAAAAACTCCAGCATACAACACTCATCAATGTGTCATAAATGCTATTCTTTTCTCTCGTTTTTTAAGGTAAACTTTACTAAAACACATGCCGCGTCAAACCGAGGTGATCAAAACCGACATTACAACATTACAAATTTACACCAATCATTCCAAGTGATGGACATGGAACCCCCCCCCCCCCCCCCCTTATGCCTAGTCGAGAACCATAAAAACCCTATCGATCTAATTTCGTTAATGATGCTATCCAACTTCACCTGGATGTTGTTAAATGCTATTCTTAGGTGATTAGTTAAGCATAACAAGTAGGAATTAAACTTGTATCATTTATCCCACTGTTAAAAATGCTACGTCTAAGTAGTTGCATATGACTTTTTCAATAACTGTTTTGTGACTGGTTTTGACGGTTGCTTAAACCATGATTGGCAAGTGACGTATTCTGAACCTTTACAAATAATAACCACCTAAAATAAAGCATATGCTCCCCAAATATGACATGTTATGACTATATATAACACATCATAGCAAAATGTAACTCATTAATGTACTTCTAACAACCAAACTAAAACCCATTTATATACACATGGTTCCATTACAATCAAATACAGATCTTTAATACTTGTAATAGCATATTAAAACCGAAAAATACGTAAATGCCATTTTATGTATGTTATGGACCATTGCAAACAATAATCACTCAATGTATGCATTAGGCTCCCAGAAATGACCCATTATAGTTGTGATGACTAGGGCTGTAAACGAACCGAACGAACACGAACAAGGCCATGTTCGTGTTCGTTCGTTAAGGAAATTAACATGTTCACGAACGCATACCGAACATAAGTTTATGTTCATGTTCGTTCGTTAAGGAAATTCAGTTGTTCACGAACAGTTCGTGAACACTGGTCTCGAACACAAACGAATGCAAGCGAACACAAACGAAATCAAGCAAATAAAAAAGAACGCAAACGAACATTTAACTTGAAAAAAAATATTGTTATCCATAATTAATAAGTAGTTAAATACAATCATTTGATCAAATGATAAATTAAAACACAAGAAGTCTAATACACCACCAAACGATGAATCAAATTTAACTAGCTTAAACATAATTATCCCCAAAAATGTCTTGGCATGTCCAAATTTTAGCTAACTTAGAAAAAATAATAGGGTTTCAAGTTTTCAATATGTTTAGATAAAATGTTTATTATTTATTATTTTTTAATATAATCAAATGAATACGGACGAACGTAACCGAACATATTACCGAACTTTCACGAACGCAGTCGAACGAACGAGACCTATGTTCGTGTTCGTTCGCTAAGCTAACCGAACGAAATTTTTTGTTCGTGTTCGTTCATTAAGCTAATCGAACGAACATAAACGAACTTCCCGCCGAACGGTTCACGAACTGTTCAATGAACGTTCGGTTCGTTTACAGCCCTAGTGATGACTCATTACAATCATAGACGACCATTTAAATAGTTGTGATGACTCATTACAATCATAGACGACCATTTAAGACCGCTTATAACAACACATTAAAACTAAGTAATACCCCTTATATCTTATCATCCATTATATAACTTGAAAGTAAATGAACTTTTTGACAAAAAAAAAAAAGAAAAAACATAGATCTTCAAAATTTGTTAAGATGAGATATTATTAATTATTGGCCAGATATGTGATGAGCGAGATCCATTGGTGATTAGTCGGAAAATTTTATTTTGCGTTGGATTATCTGTTAATGATCCATATATCATAAAAGAAAAAGATAATATTTTCACAAACTTTTTAGTCGTTTTCGTCCAACCAGAGATGCGTCGGGCTAGGATCATCAATGATCAGTCAAAAACATATACTCTAAGTACATTCAACGCCTTCGCGTCTTCACGTTCATGATTATCATAATACAAATTTCACATACATGCCATATGATATACAATTTCACAAGTCAGTTTATGATAGAAATGGTGGATTCAAAGCTAAATCTGTCAGAAATGGGTTTACATGGTTTCTCATTTGTTTGGAGGATGTACGCATTTAGAAACCTATTATGTATAAAAGTGTATGTTAGTTTTAACATTTCCTAGACTAGTGGTTGATTAATGTTGGAAGTGGTTGTCTCAAACTATATGGACTATCCCTAGTAGCTCCTAAATGGACTATCTAGTACTACATATGTGCACTAATACGAAAAAAAATCCACAACCATCGTTCTTACCCTTACAGTCGTGGCTCCTGTTGCCGCAACCGTAATTCTTGTTACTATAGCCTTTATGGTGTCTCTTGCCACCTACATTATGGCCTTAGATTTGTTGTCGTCATCAGGGGCGGATTTAGAGGGGTTTACCGGGTTCCCAGGAACCCAGTCGATTTGGAAAAAAAACGTTTTTTTGTAGTGTAAACCTTGTATGATTTGGAAAAGAACGTTTTTTTTTTTTGTAGTGTAAACCTTGTATGGTTTGGAAAAAGGAACCCAGTTAAAAAACTGGGCAGGATCCGCCACTGGTCGTCATTGACCACCAACGAGTTTTCTTGCATGGTTTTTTCTTATTTTGTTGCAAGCTTGTAGTTACTAACGTGTTTAATGTTTTTCTTTGTAAGCGTCTGATTTTTTTCCTCTCCAACTACAAAGAAAGTATTGATATTATAATATTATTTAGGATTAAATAAATAACTTATATCAGTCCTTACGTTTTATTTAGATAGGATTTGTGCTCCGGCTATTATTAAATTTTAACTATTCACTTTTTTTTTTATAAACGATTAGATCCATAATACAAAGTCTTTTAAAAATAAGTATCAAACGAACTCTGATTGACCTCATTCAAGCGGCATTAGAACCGTCTCATCGAACTCTACGAGGTGAGACTTTAGTTTTTGTTTTTAGATGTTTAACTTGTAGATTTTAAACTTTTTTATTTACATCATTATGTTTTTTAATTTATCATTGTGTTTTTTTATATTTGCATTATTGTTTTTTTTTTTTTTTTTGACTTATTGTGTCTTTTTCCTTTGACGTTGTGTTATATATTTCGGTATTAATTAATATATAATTCGATGTGAAAGTAAAAACTAAGTCGTTGGCCACAAGGAGTATTAATGGGCTTAATTTTTCTTTAAATTTTAACCGAGAATCTTTTAGGCCCAGCCTATTCTATAAAAGCAGCTTCAACTACCACTTATAACCTAGCCCGGTCCAACTAAAAGGACTATCAGTTGGTACTCATTTCTGTTATTATATTATATGCTACGACAAAATATTTTATTGCAACCCAAAAAACAATCTATCTATACATATAATAAAAGAAATCAATTGGTGGACACGTGTCGATACGAGAAACATCTATTTTTTAGTTTTCTTGCCATATATTTATGTTTATTTTTATCTTAAAAATTACAAGTTTTAAAATATTTATCAAGTTATCCCATATTTTAAGTCGACGTTTATCTATAACTATATCTCTATATTTATATTTATCTTCTAATATAATCTTTACACTTATCTTTAGTTTATATTTTGCGAGTAAATTGCACAAAACGTCCTTTATGTTTCCTCAAACTTACAGGTTCCAGCCTTAATGTTTAAAACTTGCTAAAAACATCCTTTAAGTTTATTTTTGTTGCTAGTTTAATCCTTTATGACTAACCAAGTTAATTATCTCAGATTATTTCCCTCACATGCCTAACATGTGAGGATTCCCACTATCGTTTGATGACCGACATCAACTGACTCGCAAAATGGAATGGGGATTGTGGTGCAAACACAAAACTGCTTGAAAACCCAAGCAAAATTCCCTCTGTTTTCACCGGAGATGTAGTCCCAAATACAATTGGATCTCTTAAATTTATGGGGCCATTCACATGGAGCAAGCCCTTTTTCATTCTGAGCTATCAACATCCAATCAGAGGAAAGATGCAGCCCGCGTTTCGCTGACTAAATGCCAAACAAGCCATATTTGCAGGTTGATAGCCTCATGTTAACTGATTACATTATAATTATTCAAACTGTGTAGTACACGTGATTATTCAACTCATGTTATACCCGGGTAATTAAATATGTAACTTTTTTAGTATATAAAATATATTTAATCAACTCGTATAATACACGGGGGTTCTAACCTAGTGGAATATATTATGTTTATTGAAAATACATGGAGGGCCATGGAAGTATGGTGAAAGCGGTAAAAAGTGTTGCACCCAACTCATAAAAAAAGCTGACCACTCAGCTTTCAATTTTGTATCTACTAGGGTGGAAGGAGTGTGGGCTTAGAAGGAAGCAAGACAAGAGGGCGGGAGCGGCCGGTACCAGTGGGAATCTTGCAGCAGGTCACCCTTACCGACAAATGTGCCCCCCCCCCCCCCCTCGCGGTTCTCTTGACCTTTGTCTCCTTTTTCGTGATGCATTTAAATGTGTTTATAGTTTATCTGGCTTTTTATTTTGGTGATGATGAAGAACGATGAATTTAGTTCGTGGGAATAATCTATCAAAGAACATGAAGAAGAAGAAGAAGAAGAAGAAGAAGAAGAAGAAGAAGAAAAGGAATTTTTAGATTTTTATCTTAAAAAGGTTTAATAGTAATTACTAGTATAAACTTACCACGTAAATTTTGTTCATTTAAATTAATTAATTCTCAGTAAACTATTACTTCTATGGAATTTAAACTTTTATTAGTATTTATGAGAGGAAAAAAAAAGACCTTTTTTAATAATCTCTTTAAATTATTTTTTTTTATTTTTTGTTTGTTGTTAAAATTGTTTATGAATGGAAGAGATGGAAACCTAGTCCTTCCAACCACATACAAATTTCTCTAGAGGGGTGAGAATAGGTCTTGGTAAATCGACAATAAAATAAACCTATTAATTGTAGAAATGGAAGCAAAACACTTTAATAAACCGAAAAATTTATTGAACATGTCTTGGTTAATTTGTTACATGGGTTCACCATCTTGCCAAGGGTTAATATGGATAATGACAAGACTTGGAGGTAGTTGGGAGATGGAGGATGATGGTGTGTAGGGACTCAAAGACGGTTGTGATTCAAGAATATTTTTTATCGAATTCTTTTGATGGATTCTCACTAATCCTTACTATTTTTTTTCCAAATCATACAAGGTTTCTACTATTTTTTATTTTTTTCCCAAGCTGCAGGGTTCCTAAGAACCCCAAAACACACCTGGATCCAGCCTTGGGCGACCCAGTGGCTATTAATGGACGTGAGGGAAGTTGTAATAACCATATGTCGTGTTGTATGATTTGGTTACATGAATTTGAAGTTTTAAAATTTACACTTATATTTTGGCGAATTGGAAATAAATAATCTCACCTAACTCAATTTGGCCGATAATAATCCCAAATCAGTTATTGGCCGATAATAATCCGAACTGGTCAATTTTTTTTTTGTAAAATAGTCCGCCGTTAAAATAGCTTAACGGAGTTAAGTTTTTTTCAGAATTACAAACCGATATTTTAGGGCTTTTGATCAGAACGAGGATATGAGTCGATTGATGTAAAATTTACCTCGAAATGGCTTGATTTTTGTTAATTGGAAAATTTAAACACCCGAATTGAAGCACCGTTTTCATGGGTTGGGGCAGTATTTCGAGATAAGTTTTATATCAGTCGACTCGTATCCTCGTTCTGATCAAAAGCCCTAAAACATCGGTTTGTAATTCGGAAAAAAAAATTAACTCCGTTAAGCTATTTTAACGGCGGACTATTTTATAAAAAAAAATTGACCAGTTCGGATTATTATTGGTCAATAACTGACTTTGGATTATTATCGGCCAAATTAAGTTAGGTAGGATTATTTATTTCCAATTTGCCTTATATTTTTTATTTAATTTAAGAATTTTAGTATAGACCAAAAAGTGTCAGTCAGGAACAGTTTGAAAAATATCAGAACAATTTTCAAAAACAAAAGTGCAATATTTTTATCAGTTTTTAAAAATTTTGGTCTTTGGGTCGATGGTTTAGTATGCTAGGCAAAAGATCAAATACAAATAATCTTAACATACTAAACATACACATTGAAGGAAAACCCAAAAAGACAAGGTGTCATTTTTGTAATTACCACCAACTATCAAAGTTACAACCAAAAATACCTAAAAAAACACAAATTTTTTTTTTTTAACATTTTTTATTAAAAAATCGCTACATTTTCGTTAGCAAAAAAAAAAAAAAAAAAAAAAAATTTTTTTTTTTTTTTTTTTTTTTGCTGCTACTAAAAGTAGCGATTTTTTAATAAAAAATGTTAAAAAATAAAATAAAATAATTTGTGTGTTTTTTTTATTTTTTTAGATTTTTTTAGGTTTTTTGGGGATTTAGTTTTTAGCATTTTAGCTTGGGTGGGGGGGGGGGGGGGGGGGGTTTAGGTTTTTGGGGGGGTGGGGGGGGGGGGTTAGGTTTTTTTAGGTTTTTTTTTGGGGGGGGGGGGGGGGGGGGGGGGTAGGTTTTTTTTAGGTTTTTGGGGGGTGGGGGGGGGGGGGTTAGGTTTTTTTAGGTTTTTGGGGGGTGGGGGGGGGGGTAGGTTTTTTTTAGGTTTTTGGGGGGTGAGGGGAGTGGTTAGGTTTTTTTAGGTATATTTGTAGAGTAACTTTGATAGTTATTGATAATTACAAAAATGCCACCTTGTCTTTTTGAGTTTTCCTTCAATTTGTATGTTTAGTATGTTAAGATTATTTGTACAAGAACTTTACCCTTAGTATGTAATATCATCTCCAAAGCAAGATCAATTTTTTTGTAAAAAATTTTGCCACGTCATCTTAGTAATGACTCTCTTCCTTCTTTCTTTTTTCTTCATTTAAGATCTTACTACTCACAAACTTCATTCTCTCTCCACAAATGCTTGCATTTAGCAAGAACTTTTATACCATCTCTCTATTATCTCTCCTCCAACTCATCATCTATGTCACAAATGCAAATCAAATGCATTGCATTGGGTTTGGTCTAAGTTTCGAACTTTTAGTTTGGTTAATTTAGGGTCAATCTTGATTGATCAAATATTTTGTTCTTCATCTATTTTTCTGTTTCCAGATCGAATTCAATTGGGTCAGGGCCAACAGGATTAGTGTTTGTAAAAGCATTCTCGTCTCATTCTTCGAACCAATCTAAGCCTTGTAAATTGAGAACAAAAATTAAAGTTTTAATCTAATTTGACATGTCATCGTATTCCCCAACATTAGGAGTAAATTTAAGGACTTACCATTCATTCCTTAAATTTAAGGACTCACTACATATAACATATCATAACAAAATGTAACTCATTAATGTACTTCTAACAACCAACTAAAACCCATTTATACACATGGTTACCCATTACAATAAAATACAATCTTTAATATTTGTAATAGCATATTAAAACCAAAAAAATAGGTAAATGCCCTTTTATATATGTTATGGCCCATTACAAACAATAATCACTCAATATATGCATAGGCTCCCGGAAATGACGCATTATACTTGTGATGACTCATTACAAATTTACAATCATTGACGACCATTTAAGACCGCTCATAACAACACAATAAAACTAAGTAATACCCCTTATATCTTATCATCCATTATATAACTTGAAAGTAAATGAACTTTTTGACAAAAAAAAGAAAAAACATACATATTCAAAAATTGTGAAGATGAGATTCTTGATGAGATATTATTAATTGTTGGCCAGATATGTGATGAGCGAGATACATTGGTGATTAGTCGGAAAATTTATTTTGCGTTGGATTATCTGTTAGTGATACATATATCAGAAAAGAAAAGAATAATATTTTCACAAGGTTTTTTAGTCGTTTTCATCCAACCAGAGATGCGTCGGGCTAGGGTCATCAATGATCTGTCAAAAATATATATTCTAAGTACATTCAACCAGTGGCGGATCCAGCCAGTTTTTTCACTGGGTTCCTTTTTCCAAATCATACAAGGTTTACACTACAAAAAAAACGTTCTTTTCCAAATCATACAAGGTTTATACTACAAAAAAACGTTTTTTTCCAAATCGACTGGGTTCCTGGGAACCCGGTAGACCCCTCTAAATCCGCCCCTGCATTCAACGCCTCCGCGTCTTCACATTCTTGATTATCATAATACAAATTTCACATGCATGCCATATGATATACAATTTCACAAGTCAGTTTATGATAGAAATGGTGGATTCAAAATTAAATCTGTTAGAAATGGGTTTACATGGTTTCTCATTTGTTTGGAAGATGTACGTATTTGGAAACCTATTATGTATAAAAGTGTATGTTAGTTTTATCATTTCCTAGACGAGTGGTCGATTAATGTTGGAAGTGGTTGTCTGAAAACTATACGGACTATCCCTAGGATTAGCTAGATAGTTTTTCTTTTGATTAATATACTTTGTGTATTGGTAAAAAAAACTTGATTGAAATGAACTTGTTTTTATTTATAGCATATTTATGTATTTGATAGTAGGGCCAGGATCATTTCAGAACCATAAATATTTACAGAACTCGCAGAACTCCTAATAAACAATCTTTTTATTTATATATTTTTATGTTTAGGATAATTTTATCATTTATTATGTGTATTTTTACGATTACATACATGTTAAGAGTAATTTTATCATTTTTATATGTAATTTTATAATTACACATATGTAAACTAGTTTTTTTACATATATGTAATTAGTTATGACACATATATATAATGTTGGCAATTAAACATATGTAAACTACTTTTAACATGTATGTAATCAAAGATATACATATAATTGATGATAAAAAGATCTTAAATACAAAAACTTATATATAAAATGATTGTTTATTAGGAGTTCTGAAAGTTCTGTAGTTATTTAGAGTTCTGAAATGAACTCAACCCTTTGATAGTACTACTTATTTATTTAAACCTAGTATATAGCTCCCCGTGCTAGGGGGGGTACGCAAAGTTAAAAAGGAAAATATATATATATATATATATATATATATATATATATATATATATATATATATATGCTAACATTGACATAAGAAAATTTACTATATTTTTTAACATGTGCATTTTCGTAACGTGTGTGGATCGCATGAATGGATAGTTGCAACTTCGCTTGTTTCTGCCGAATAGTAGCAACCCTTTCTGATAGCTCGTTGAGCTTCATGGTGATACGACGATCGGATTCCACAACATCTTTAAGTATCTTTTGGAGGCGTGCAAAAACCTTCTAATCTTCCTAGAAGTTGACATCCTAGAAGAAAAATAACTTATTTAGATAACATAATAACCATATCAAAAAATCATTACAAGGATCCGATCAATAGGCTCGGAAACATTGGTGCAACTGGAACCCTATTCCAAGCTGCCATAGACACCACATCCATAACCACGACACATTCTTGGTCGCTTTTGAGCTTCGAAATCTGAATCCAAATAAGAAAGCAAAAGAAAAACCAAACCGAATATCAATTGTATGGCTAAGAGATTTTGCCTAAATCGGTTGAATTATTCAAGTCGTCTCAGTTGTTGTGCCTTATAAACACCTCATCATAGCCCAAATACATGTACAATAATCATCAATTATCTAGGATGCACAAATAGAAGGTCTAGAGTCATATACCCAACAAATGTACAACAAAAAAACCCACATAACGCAACATTTTTGGCACAACAAAACCAACTAACAACATTTACAACACCCCAATGGAAGAAACACTTACAAATTAATACACACACACATATAGGGGAGGGATCATGAGAAAACTTGTTTAAATGATAAAACAAAAAAAAAAACTAGGGCTGTAAACGAACCGAACGAACAGGAACAAGGCCTTGTTCGTGTTCGTTCGTTAAGAAACAAGCTTGTTCATGAACTGTTCACGAACGCTTACCGAACGAGATTTCTTGTTCGTGTTCGTTCATTAAGGAAACGAAGATGTTCGGGAACTGTTCACGAACACTTACCATATGCTAATGAACTCTAACAAACGTTCATGAATATAAATGAACACAAACGACTTTTATGAACACAATATTCATTTTAGAATAAAATCTGCATTTTCATTACAAACATTACGAACACAGTTCGCGTGATTATCAAAAACATGATAAACATAAAATTAAGAGTTTGTCAAGCTTTAACACAAACTAAATTGAAATAGTGAAATGAGGGATGTTGTGAGACGCATATAAGATAAATAGGGTTTCAAAATTTTAAAAACTAAAAATAATAAAACAAAGTACAACATATAAAAACCTTTAAACGAACTAACACAAATAAATATTAAAGAGCAAACATAAATGAACTCACTATCGAACGCTCACGAACATAAACGAACATATTACCGAACGTTCACGAACATAAACGAACGAACGCAACCTCTGTTCATGTTCGTTCGTTTAACTTAACGAACGAACTTTCTTGTTCGTGTTCGTTCATTTACTAAACGAACGAACATAAACGAACTTCCCGCCGAACGGTTCACGAACTGTTCGCTGAACGTTCAGTTCATTTACAGCCCTAAAAAAAACTACCTAAAAACACACCAAAAAATATATTATCCAATTTTTTTCCTAAAACTCGCTATTTGTGACAAGTATTTAACGTAACGGTTTTCATTTCATGCTAACAAGAATACATTGTTTTAAAAGAAGGTACAACATTTAGAACATAACAAAATAAACAACAAAACATAAATTTAGATAAGTTCGTTTCTAGTCCTTCCTACCAGATTTCTTTTCAACGCATAACATCAAGCTCCTGCAATATATACTAAAGTAATATCTCAACACAAAAGCATTGTTGAGCATACAAGTTTAGTGTACTAGCATATATATAAACGAGTTTTACGAAATCCACATGTCAAAAACGTATACTAAGACATAACATATCAGGAACTAGCATGCATCACAATACGTCTCAACCCAAAAAGTTCCAATAGCGTAACCTCTGACACTCCGGCGGTAGTGTAAATTTTGGAAAAATTTGATGTTTTTTTAGATTTTGCTGCCCCTATAAAAACGAAAATTTTGAAACGTTTCCTCTTGACGTTTTTTTAGATCCGTCACTGTGGAACCTATTCCTTCCAATCATATACAAATTTCTCTAAAGGGTGAGAATAGGTCTTGGTAAATCGACAATAAAATAAACTTTTTAATTGTAGAAATGGAAGCAAGACACTTAATAAACCGAAAAATTTATTGAACATGTCTTGATTAATTTGTTACATGGGTTCACCATCTTGCCAAGGTTAATATGGATAATGACAAGAGTTTGAGGTAGTTGGGAGAGGGAGGATGATGGTGTGTAGGGGATTAAAGACGATGGCGGATTCAATAATTTTTTGTTCCACCGGGTTCCTTTTGGTGAATTCTCACTAATCCTTACTGGTTTTTTTTTTTCAAATCATAGAAGGTTTCCATTATTTTTTTTTTCCAAGCTACAGGGGTTCCTAAGAACCCCACAAAACACCCCTGGATCCACCCTTGGGTGACCCGATGGCTATTAATGGTCGTGTGGGAAGTTGTAATGACCATATGTGAAATAAGGTTTTTGTTTTCTTCTTATTATTTGCTCATATAAGTCGTGTAGTATGATTTGGGTACATGAATTTGAAGTTCTAAAATTCACACTTTTAGTTTTGATTTAGTTTAAGAATTTTAGAGTAGACCAAAAAGTGTCAATCGCGAACAGTTTTGAAAAATACGAGAACAATTTTCAAAAAGTAAAGTGCAATACTTTTTAGCAGTTTTTAAAATTTTTGGTCTTTTGGTCGATGGTTCAGTATGTAATATCTTCTCCAATGCAAGATAATTTTTTTTGTAAAAAAATTTGACACATCATCTTACTAATGACGCTCTTCCTTCTTTCTTTTTTTAAGACCTCACTACTCACCAACTTCATTCTATCTCCACAAATGCTTGCATTTAGCAAGAACTTTTATACCCTCTCTCTACTCTCTCTCCTCCAACTCATCATCTATGTCACAAATGCACATAAAATGCATTGCATTGGGTTTGGTCTAAGTTCTGAACTTTTAGTTTGGTTAATTTAGTGTCGATCTTGATTGATCAAATATTTTGTTCTTCATTTAGTTTTATGTTTACAAATCGAATTCAATTGGGTCATGGCCAACATGAGAGTTGTTTGTAAAAGCATTCTCGTCTCATTCTTCATACCAATCTAAGCCTTGTAAATTGGGAACAAAAATTAAAGTTTTAATCTAATTTGACATGTCATCGTTTTCCCCAACAATCGGAGTAAATTTAAGGACTACCTTTCATTCCTTAAATTTAAGGATTCACTATTCACTTCACATATTCATTCCTAGTTTTTTGTGATTTTTGTTCTAAAGAGATGGGGAATAAGATATAGGATATTTAATTGAATAGAGATAGAGTTTGAGAATGTAGTGTAGAACTGTAGAAGTTTTGATTGAGTAGAGAGATAAAGAATGGTATGTAGAAGCATTTTTTAACATATGCACAATGTTTAGAAAAAAAATAAGAGTTAATTACACAGATGGTCCCTGTGATTTATCTAATTTCACATCTTTTAGTACTAAGGTTTAAAAGTTGCATGTTTGGGGTTTGTCGTTTCGATTTTGTTACAATTATAGGTTTTAAGGCAAACGTCCATCATCTGTTAGCTTCGTGTGGAATGGCAGTTTTACTTTTTAAAAATTCACAGGGGCACTAATTTAAATAACTATATCTTAAATAATCTTAAAAATAAAGTGTAATTTACGTCCCTCTGGTTTTGGGGCGGTATCAGCCTGCGTCCCTAGATGAAACATTGGGAAACTTGAGTCACTGTGGTTTGAAAAGCACTACATAATGCATCCCTAGGGCCAACTATGTTAGTTTAAATTTCCTGAAATGACTTATAACCCTTTTTCCCCATTAGCCTGCGTCCCTATGGATTATAGCCTGAGCTTAACAATTTTTTTACCCACCAAATTCAAATACAAGCCTTTCAAGTTGTGTCCCTATGGTATTTAATACGTATTAACATTCGTCCCTACGGATTTATAAAGTATCAAAATCCTATTTAAAATGTATAGTTTGCGATTATGAATATATATATATATATATATTAACATTTCTAAAGTTTGAATACATTAAAATTTCATAACATTATGAAATATATATTAACATTTCTAAATATATATAATGCATTAATCATAAGTTATGTTTACATCAAAAGTTAGATTATCTCACAAACACCTAGATCATTAATCAACAAAAATCTAATCAAAAGTTAGATTATTGAAACACCTATAAGATCCTATATGTTTCCCCTTCTTCCCGGCTTCCCCTCTCGTACCTCCAATCAAAGGTCATATTAGTCCAAAACCTGATAACCACCCGAACGTGCAGGAAGAGGTGGGTCGGGGTACTACTCACCCTAATCCCGGCTACAAATGTTCTAATCAAATGTATCAGGTAAAACCAAAATAATCCCACTAATAAAAAAATTGGGTATTAACCAAAATAAGTACACTATTCATCAAACATAATACTAATCAGCGAGTATTAACCAAAATAAATTCACTAATCAAAATAAGTACACTACTTATCAAACATAACACTAATCAACGGGTATTAACATAATAAGTAAACTAATCAACGAGTATTAACCAAAATAGCTCCAACAATCAAAATAAGTACATTGTTCATCAAACAAAACACTAATCAATGGGTATTAACTAAAATAAGTAAACTAATCAACGAGTATTAACCAAAGTAGCTCCAATAATCAAAATAAGTATGTTACTCATCAAATATAACATTAATCAACAGGCATTAACCAAGACAACAATAATTAACTTCACTACCTGCCACATGGTTGTTATCCACTGTTTCCCGAGCTTGGAATGGCATCTTGACTGTGGTCGAAGGGACGTGGTGGAATAGGGGTTTGCGACGAGTTGTCGTGGTGGTCGATTAGATTATGGGGGTTTGTGTGGGGTTTGATGTTGGTGCGACGGGTGTGACAGGTTAGACGGAGGTGATGGTCGACCGGGGTGCAACAAGTACGATGGAGAAAAAGTCTGGTATGTAGGGTTGTGGGGGTTTGTGTGGTGATGCCTCAGGTTATGTGGTGGTGGTTGGAGAAGATGGAGAAGATCAAAGGAGATGAAGAGGAGTAAGTGGGGACGCAAAATGTAGGTGTGGAAATGGAGGGAGTCTATAGATGAAGGAATGGTTTAAGGTGTGTGGAAAAAGACCATTTTACCCCCCCCCCCCCCCCCCACCCCCTAATTTTTTGTATTTAACATCAACACCCAACGTCCTTAGAACCACGGACGCATTATGTAGCGCTTTTCAAACCATATGGACTCAAGTTTCCAAACGTTTCATCCGGGGACGCTGGCCGATAAAGCCCTAAACCATAGGGATGTAAATTGCATTTTACTCTAATCTTAGATAAATGTATAAATTTTTAACCTAAACCACCCCAACCCTCCCCTTTGTCCAGTCGTCCTTATGTCGGCGATTCAACTACTATCTTCAACGAACCATATCTTCGGTGGAAGTTTTGTCTCTGGCGGCCCATATTCTCTCATTCCAGCTGGAGCAACAAACGCCTTACACCACCACCACTCATCACCATCATTCTCTCCATCCAGTTATAGTGAAATAAAGTCGTTCATCATCGAAGAACAGTAGAAAAATCAAACAGACATCCTAACCGGATGTTTATATCACTTTAACATTTGTGACACTAGTTTCACTTTGGGGGTTTTCAATTCTCGAAATCAAACAGTAAATTCACTTTTTTCTTTCAGCTCTACCTCTATCACCCATTCACCCCCATAACTACTTCCAAATATCGAACAAACACTAATTTTGTGAAGACTGGTTTTGAGTCAGATCGTTGAACATGCAGCCACATCCACAAAAAACGAAGGGGAATGGAATCTTGTGGTGTTGATATATGAAAATAAGGTGTCAATGAAGGGAATCTTGTGGACGTATCAAAGTAGTCAACTAGACCTAATAAACGACCACCACATGATATAAGTCGATGCTAAAAACTTGAAATCGCAACTCAATATCCCTTTACGTCTTCTCTATTGAACACCGGATACGAGACAAATCATTTGTCCATTGTAACACCTCGTAAAATCACGACCAGTGATGTATTGACACGTGTAATAAACCCTGATGAAGTCAAACATTGGAATTTAGGGGACTAAATTTTTTGAAAAATCGAAAACATTAATTATAAAAGAACTGGAAGCATTATCATACCTAAAATAAGCTTCTAAATAACCTGCTACGGATTTGTATTCACAAATGAGCCACTTGTTGATCAAGTGTAACCGTTTGCATAATTAATTGAAAGTTTGCGCAATGAAGGGTTAAAAGCGTCAACATGTTAATTCTTACCTCTGAGTGACATTTTAACAAACCAGGAGCTTCATGATATTTGATTATACTCTCGGGAATGCCAACTATTGGCCGTCTAAGGTTTTTATGCCTTTAAGTGAAGTTACGCGCAACTTTGCAAGTTAAAGGGGCTAAAAGTGTCAATATGTTTAATTACACCTCTGAATGACCTTTTAGCAAACCCGAAGCATCGTGATGATTAATAATACTTTCAAGAATGCCTAATATGGATTAGATGAGGCTTCAATGCTATTAGATGATGAGATGCACAAGTTTGCACAATAGAGGGACCTAAAGCGTCAAATTTTGAATCTACGCCCTACGGTGACCATTTAAGCGAACGGAAGCGTAGTAACATGTATGTATATGCTTGGGAATGATCAATATGGGCCATGGAAGGCTTTGCTATCATTAAACAGCATTTCGCGCTACTTTGCGCAATTAAAGGACTATTTGCGTCAAACAGCAAAAGTATGCCGATTCGTAGGATATCGGACCTTCCGGATTATGACCATAAGTTAAACATACCCTATTTATTCTTAATATAGCTTAGATATAGGCTTAGAGGTGTTTCATGCGCAAAAATAAACTTTTATGTCATGCAGGGACTAAAAGTGCACAAGTTTGCATTTTCGCGCATATCTCACATTCTGAATATCTTCGGACACCCAAAAATTTATGTAAGCACTAAAATATTTTATTTTAGTGTTCAGCTTGATAAATTTCCTTTCGTCGCATCGTTTGGTTCGTTTTTAGCGTCCGTTCGTGTTTCGTCGTAATTAGACAAACAACGTGACCGTACGGCCAAACGAACCGACATCCAACATGTTTTTGAACATGTTTCATATCCCCTATATGTGGGAATCATAATGGAGCCTTGAAATGAGGTTAACGGACCGTAGATGTGTCAGAAACACATCTATATGCAAACAAGGACCGAATCTGCCAATTAGGAAACATGTTTGCTGACCCGGGATGTGAGGCGGGCCGCGTAAGATCACACAGATCCTTACGCGGGCCGCGTAGCCTGATCAAATGCAGAAATAGCTGATAACAGCCTGTTTCTTGCTGGCAATTGTTTTAGATTGTTTCCAATACCCCCAAACTCGATACTAGGGGCTGCACATGGTATGTTAAAACCACTTAACACTTGTCATGACCTGATTATAGCTCCCCGACACTTGTCGCAATCATACAAGGTCCCGAAAAGTATATAAGGAGGTGGGTTTTTCACGTTCACTCACACCTCATTCCATTTCTGATTTGCTCTCTCATTCTTGGAGGATCTTGAGCTCTTTTGAGGACCTCCCTAAGTCCTTTGGACTCTTGTAAGTATCCTTTCGTGCTTAGTTTATATCGTTTAGCATTTTAAACCAAAAAGTCAAGCGTTTTCAATGAACGCTTTGACTTTTAAACGGTTGAGCCATTGATCATAGCAAACATGGCTACGTGACCGTAATTAGGTAGGTATTTAACCCTCAAAAGGGCACCTCCTAATTACCACGTTACTTAGATTAATTGTCGGGTCAAATAAAAGTCAAACGGGTTTGTTTTAGATAAAATCCATAACTAATTCATAAAGACCAGTTTCCTTACTTTAATAACTTAGTAAATATTAATTGAACATGCCTAAGCACGATTCAACCCGACAATTCTAAGTATAGGCTCGGTTCGGAACCGAAAGTCGCAAAACTTTGACTTTTGCTTTGACTTCGGTTCTGACCCGATTTAGGTGGGTTTAGACATGCCTTAAAGTCCCATTAGGACCTGATTACATGATAGTATAACCTCTGTGATTGGTTCGTTGATTGCCTAATGTTGACCATAATGCCCATTTGACCTTAAAACGAGAATTTTTGAAAGGTGAGAGGACAATAATCTTTGCCACTGATTTATAAACTTGTACCTAAAGTTTCACATCAGTTGGAGGTCTAGATTAGGAGTTATGCTCATTAGCGTAATTATAACGCCTTTTATTAATTAAACGGCATAATTAGCGTATAGCCTATCTAAACCCAATATTTGATACCAAAATTTTACCCACTGATATAATATAATATTTTGGGATTTTCGAATATTTTTAATTAATTTTAGGCTGAGCATAACATAGGGTTGTAGCTTTATGTCGGTTAATGACGGTTTTGCCCTTTCGGGCTATAAAATGAGTTTTACAAATCCTTTGACCCCAAACCTTTTTCTACTGATCTAATATGATAAATAAAATATTTTGAGCCTTCTGGGATAATAAAAATATCAGCCTTCCTTTGAAAACCCGGAAATGGCTCCAAATCGTCTTTTTAAGCGTTTTTAACGCATAGTATGTATCAAGACCATTTTATAAATATAAGACTTGATACCCTACCGTTATAACTTATTAAATTAAGTATTTTACTGATTACATCAGAACCGAAACCCAGATTTATATTTGAACTCTTTTAAAATCTTTAAATTGACCAAAATACCCCTACGGGGCTTAATTGGAGATTAAACTCGTTTTGGGCATAATGGAAGGTATCCTACTGATATCACAACATATCTAAGGCATATTAACTTAGGAAACCTGTATATAATTCTTATGGTTACCCGTTACGCTTCTTGCGCGTTCGGTTCGGTTTATGTAACTAGTTTGCATAAATTAGCCGAAACGGGTCAAACCTTATCGTTATTATCTCAAAACCCAGAATGTGTTTAGATTACCCATATTATACAAGTCTTCAAACTTGTCGGGGCTAAATCACATTCTATTCCGGTCTTCGCTTTATCATGCGTTTGAACCGAATCTTTCTCTTGAAAACTAATCGGTCTAAGTCAAGGCTTAATTAAAGACCCGTTAGGATTCTAATAGGTTATTAAAAACCTTCGTTCCAGATTTAGGAGCCCAGTAAAAGCTATCTGTACTTGCTGATTTGATACGGATGGGATTGAATTTATATTTAGCTCAGGTAAATACTTTTAACTTATTTTCCCTTATACGGGCTTGGGGTACGGTATATAAAATACCGCTTGGTCGGGCATTCGACCTTAATCGTTTGGTGGTTAAGTATTATCGAGATGACCGTTTAAATTGTTTTGTTTGCTTAAAGCCTTTGGGGGGTTAATGACCATGTCCCGGATATCCCTGGCATCATTTTACGAAATGGCCACGACCTTAGCACACAGGTGTAGGCGTACACCCGTCAGTGTCTCATATAATTAATGTGGTGTGTCTATTGATCTTTAACCCGGCACGAACCGGGCTACTGAACGCATAAGAAACATGTAAATCTTTTACGAGTATTATATTCAAATAATTATCCCAAGTTATAAAATATTATTTGTGCCATGTGCATACAAATCAATCATCTTTTTAAACCCTTTTCAAAATGAGTCGGTTGATTGTATTTACCAGTGTAAACTGACGTATTTTCCCAAAAAGGCTGAGTGCAGGTACTAATCGGAATAGGCTGGCTACTCCTAGCATCAATAAAGAGTCTCGCAAGCTTAGATGCCTAAAGTCTGTTGAACAGTGTTATTTTTATTTTCGATCCGCCTGTGGATCCTTTACTTCCGTTGTAATACTTGGATGTTACATTATTTCGGATTGTAATATATTTATCCTTTTGCTTCCGCTGTGCATTTAAATATTGTGTTGTTGACTATGATGATATCAACTACGTCACGATACTCCCCACCGGGCCCACCGGTGATACGTGAAAATTCGGGGTGTGATAGGTTGGTATCAGAGCCAAAATTGAGTGAATTAAACACTAGCTTTTTGTGTTTAATCTCAATGACACATTAGCACATTCCTTGACCTTCTGAGTCTAGACTTAACATAGGAATATTCTCAATCCTCATCTGGAAATTCTGCTTCCATTTTTTTTTTTTTGATACGTCGCCAAGCGAAGAAGCCGTAATAATAATTCTCCACACCCGGAGCCTTGAATTGCTGACCTTCGTACAGCGGCTAGGATGAAACATGCAACCAAGGAGAAAGCATTCAGAAATAAAATGAAGAAGAAACTCCTTTTGCTAAAGATTGTTTCCTTAATAGTCCTTCTAAGGACATATTTATTTTTCAGTCCCTTCTAGGACAACATTATTCCTTTCAAGTCCCGCTTAGGGCAACTCTGTACTGTTATTTTCATATAGTGGATTGATTAAATTTAAGTTTTCATTCTAAAAATGAAATATGAAATAAATGGGAAATAACATTCCTTTTATATGATCTACCTTTATATAAAATGACAAAATCTAAAAAAGGACAAGACCTAGCCACGCGTTATTTTGAGACAGGGCCAAGATGGCAGTTCCTCAACTAGATTCAGATCCTTATTAACATCCCGAGTTGGAATTGTTCTGCGTTTATTATTAAAAAGGAATCTTAAAGGTAAACCTAGCCTATATGACGAGGCCAAGATGGTAGGACCTATTCAAGAGATTCAAATCCTTGTTAACACCTAAGAACGTGTTAGCACTCTTGACAGATGTGATTCGAGAAAATCACAACAGTCATTCTTATAGTGGATTCTTCCAATTTTCTTATCTAGTCTATTGATTTAGAAATCATGGCTTATATCATCCTATAAGATGATCATATTATAAACATCCCTTAAAAGGGAAATGCCTACGGACTATAGTTAATGTCCTCTAAGACTAAAGACAGTGGTAGCCTACAACTCCCTGTCAAGAAAAAGTAATGAACTTTGATTCACACCTTAATGCCTCGATTCTCTGAAATCATGGCTTATAAATTAAACTTGTCCACGTGACTAGGCCTTTTGTGCTATTATTAACTTATAAATTTGCCTTGATTCTCTGAAATCATGGCTTATAAATTAAACTTGTCCTTGTGACTTGACGTTTTGTGCTATAGTTATATTTTTATTAAATCCAGGATAATATTAATAAAAATCCTCAGTCCTTTCCTGCCAGTATAATTATTAAAAGAGAATCTTAAAAGGTTTGACCTAGCTTGAATGTCATTGAAGACCTAGCTAAGATGGTAAAATCTGTTTAAAAATCCATGTTAACATCTGAAAAATGTGTTAACACTCCCAACAACAGTGATACGATAAAATCACACTTGTCATCCTTATATTAGGAATTTTCTAAATCCCTTAGTTTGCATAAATGATCAATCGGAATCATGGCTAGTAAACGTCGAACATGATGTACGCATCAAAACATCCATTTGGGATGTATACCTACGGGAAAAGGTGTATACATGAAAAGATAGTTTTTATTTCATAAATTCTTGTCAAGACAATGAACTATGAAATTTTCCGATTCAAAGGAATCATCGATTATGTTTTAGATTTTTTCCTAGTGACAAGGCCCTGTGCCATCAAGAGTCCTTGGGAACAAGCTCTTGTGCTAAATAAAATGTCAGTACGACATTGACAGTCGTGATTTATGTCCCCTGTCTAATAAATATGAAGGATTATATTCTGTTTACACGCCAAGGATGGTTTATATAAAAACCTAGGCAGAACATAATCAAATAACTTAAATACTATCTTTTGGCCTATATGGTTTATTTACACCATAGCTATTTAATCAACAAATTCGACAATTCACCATATAATTAAATAAATTATTACTACTTGGTTTGTAGCCTTCAAAGTTTCACCATGGTTGACTCCTCTGAAGCTCACCATCATCCAGTTAATCAGAATGATGATACAAGACTGAATTTAACGGGCGCCGAGTTACAGGCTATGTTAGATACGGCTGTAAACAAGGCCGTGAACCGAGCGTTAAGGGATCATAAGCGAAAGTACGATAATACCCCGAATAAGGGTTACAAAAAGGGTAAGACCGGTTCAAGCTATAACCAGTCCAAACCAAAGGAGGCAAAACCCGAATGTAAAACCTGCGGGAAGAAACACTTCGGAAAATGTTTCTATGATCAGACCAGGGGATGTGTCATCTGTAAAGAGATGGATCACAAGACCCATGAATGCAAGGACTTGAAGAACAACCAACAGTCAGGTGAAAACCCCAAATGTAAAATCTGCAAGAAACAGCACTTCGGGAAGTGCAGGTATGAATCGAACTCGCATACACAATCGAGAACTTTTGCATGTGGGATATGCAAGTCCAAGGAACACAAGACCTTGGACTGCAAGAAGATGGAGGACGCAACCTGCCATGGTTGCAATGAAATAGGGCACATCAAAACTAACTGCCATAATAAAACCAAGAATTCTGGCGAGGCTAAGAAGACCAAAACCGGAAACTCTCAAATGGATACTCAAGAGGCTATTCAGGATGACAAGGTCACAACAGGTACTTTCTATATCAATAACGCCCATGTTAGAGTATTATTTGATTCAGGTTCAGATAAGTCTTCCGTAGACAATAGATTTTGTAAATCATTAAATCTGCCTGTTAAAAATCTAAGCGTTAAGTATAAAGTAAAATTGACCGATAGTACCTCAGAGACTGCTTCAGCAATTTTAGCTGGATGTTTTATATCCGTTAGGAATCATTCTTTTCCACTGTCCATTAGAAGAGCCATAGTCATACTTCAAATGCGAAGAATAACCCAAACCAAATCATATGTGGCAAGAAGTCCCTTTCTTTTTAAAATGTACTTAAAAGTACTTCGTCTCTTAGAAGTCAAGAGACTTCAATAGTAAAAAGGGGCCATCGATTTCAGGAAAATTGATGGATGAAGTAGAAACCATTAGGTATATCAGCGGCTATACTGGAAGGGACATGGTAAAGTATACATCCCAGTTATCCGATGGCAATACCTTAAATTAGTAAGGACATTAATGAAATCCTCAAGAAAGATCCCCTTATGCAATATGGGATGGTCCAAATTTTTAAGGACCTTATTAGAAAAACCTATTACCCACATTACAAAATGAAGAGAGATGAAATAAGAATTTTCTGACTCTCGCCATAAAAGTTCTAGACTGTCGACAGTATGTCGCAAATTTTAATTCGTTGGCTGAGTTAGTACCCTAATCAGTTTACCCAAAATTCTAAGCTTAACGCAAATATTATTAGTGGTTAACATCGGCAATAAGAGGGCACATTAAGGTTTCAAGGCCTGCTTATTATAAATCCATTATGGATCAATCCCAGCTACTCACATTCTATAGATTAAGAACTAATCAGTCAAAGCTGAGACTGCCCTAAAGTTATCTAAGATTTTACCGCTAAGTTTAGAAGGATTAAGAATGGAGGTGTTTAACCCTCCTGTTGGATGATTAGAGGCAGCTCACATTAGGAATGTCACCAGATAAATCCTTATTTGTGATTTTATTGCTAGAAATTACAAGTGGTTTCTGGTGCTGTTAAGTCTCTCATAAGACCATAAACTTAGCAAACTTTTAGAATTTTTTCCCTGTGAGAACCCCAGATGTTAAGTGTAAGGTAGAACCTTCAGGCAAATCATAAGAACCATTTCTTTTGTTCTTATCAGAAACCTTCAGTCGTAGAATTTTAGAAGTATCATTTCTCTAAAAGGAAGTGCGACAGTGTACATAGTAGATATCTCTTTAATCTCTATCGATTGTGAATACCAAATGGTATGATAAGAGCACCTTGTGAGGATTTGTGTATCTTAATATGTCCCATAGATTGCTTCCATGCCTAATCAGTATGGAGGTTTAATGCATGGAACCACAATGATACCCCGATGATGATATGGTACTAAAGTCAACTAATGGTATTCAAGGAAGATATCCAGGATGAATTGTCCAAGTAAATGTTTCCGGTTAAGGAAATTAGTGGAATTGTAACATACATGTGTCACTTATTTGACACAAGCATGATGGATGAATTGGAGTCTGAGATTTGGAAAATCTCTGTAATCTCCTTCTACCTAAGTATCTTCTCACAAGTTTTCCCTGCTTATCTCCTGAGAGGCAGGTAGAGTTAAGATTAACATCCCACTGTGGGCTGGAGTATTGTGAAAACTCCATGTTGATTATGGAATAATCGAAACCCTGATTAAGTAGGTTTTAAGACATAGGCTCATATAGCCTGACTCAATATTCTGAGGGTTTTATGTTATTGATTAAGAAAGACGGTTCATTTTGCTTATGCATTGATTACCGCAACCCTACTTGAGCAACAATTAAGGATCGCCATCAGCTGCCCAGAATCGTCGAATTGTTCGACTAGCGGCAAGGATTAGCTATTCCTTAATATTAGTTTTGAGCAGTGGTTGGAATAACCATCTCACCCTAAAATAAGCTTTTCTATAATAGTTGATATATAAGTATCAAGGCTGCTCCTTTGGAGACCTGGTATAGATGGAATGTTGAAACATCTATTAGTAAACAGAAGATTGGTAAGTCCAATTATCAGTATCTGAAAGTTGCGTTGGAAACAACGAATAAAATCAAAACAAATCCATAATCCTCTATAAATGGCCAGTATTCGACAGAAAATCAAGGATTTGTGAGAATGGCAACCCTCATAAGTTCTTGTTAAAGGAATAAGGTCCAACAAAGGATACCACACTGGGAAGGTGTGCCAATTTGATTATCAGACTAGTTGAGCTCTGAATATATAGAAACATTCGAAGGAATCGAATGTATCAAGATCAAATAACTTATAAGCCAAAACCTATTTAAGGAACTTGGCGGAACTCGCAATGCCTTACACACTAATAATTTAAGGATGTGTTTCACCAATAAATCGAGGAGCACTATCACATAATGATATGCAGGTTTATGATATAAGGAGCAACCTGTATCGATTAAGGATAGACAGGTTAAGAAACTCCAAAAGGACACATGTACCTATAATAGAGGTCCGCCTAAGAACTTTGAAAGACTCCAGATATGCTATAGCAGTTAAGTCCGTTATACGACAATAAGAACTTCCAGCAATTTTTAGCAAATCTCGAGGTCGAGATTTCTTTTAAGGGGGTGAGGATGTAACACCTCGTAAAATCACGACCTGTGATGTATTGACACGTGTAATAAACCCTGATGAAGTCAAACATTGGAATTTAGGGGACTAAATTTTTCGAAAAATCGAAAACATTAATTATAAAAGAACTGGAAGTATTATCATACCTAAAATAAGCTTCTAAATAACTTGCTACAGATTTGTATTCACAAATGAGCCACTTGTTGATCAAGTGTAACCGTTTGCATAATTAATTGAAAGTTTGCGCAATGAAGGGTTAAAAGCGTCAACATGTTAATTCTTACCTCTGAGTGACATTTTAATAAACCGGGAGCTTCATGATATTTGATTATACTCTCGGGAATGCCAACTATTGGCCGTCTAAGGTTTTTATGCCTTTAAGTGAAGTTACGCGCAACTTTGCAAGTTAAAGGGGCTAAAAGTGTCAATATGTTTAATTACACCTCTGAATGACCTTTTAGCAAACCCGAAGCATCGTGATGATTAATAATACTTTCAAGAATGCCTAATATGGATTAGATGAGGCTTCAATGCTATTAGATGATGAGATGCACAAGTTTGCACAATAGAGGGACCTAAAGCGTCAACTTTTGAATCTACGCCCTACGGTGACCATTTAAGCGAACGGAAGCGTAGTAACATGTATGTATATGCTTGGGAATGATCAATATGGGCCATGGAAGGCTTTGCTATCATTAAACAGCATTTCGCGCTACTTTGCGCAATTAAAGGACTATTTGCGTCAAACAGCAAAAGTATGCCGATTCGTAGGATATCGGACCTTCCGGATTATGACCATAAGTTAAACATACCCTATTTATTCTTAATATAGCTTAGATATAGGCTTAGAGGTGTTTCATGCGCAAAAATAAACTTTTATGTCATGCAGGGACTAAAAGTGTCAAAAAGTGCACAAGTTTGCATTTTCGCGCATATCTCACATTCTGAATATCTTCGAACACCCAAAAATTTATGTAAGCACTAAAATATTTTATTTTAGTGTTCGGCTTGATAAATTTCCTTTCGTCGCGTCGTTTGGTTCGTTTTTAGCGTCCGTTCGTGTTTCGTCGTAATTAGACAAACAACGTGACCGTACGGCCAAACGAACCGACATCCAACATGTTTTTGAACATGTTTCATATCCCCTATATGTGGGCATCATAATGGAGCCTTGAAATGAGGTTAACGGACCGTAGATGTGTCAGAAACACAACTATATGCAAACAGGGACCGAATCTGCCAATTAGGAAACATGTTTGCTGACCCGGGATGTGAGGCGGGCCGCGTAAGATCACACAAATCCTTACGCGGGCCGCGTAGCCTGATCAAATGCAGAAACAGCTGATAACAGCCTGTTTCTTGCTGGCAATTGTTCTAGATTGTTTCCAATACCCCCAAACTCGATACTAGGGGCTGCACATGGTATGTTAAAACCACTTAACACTTGTCATGACCTGATTATAGCTCCCCGACACTTGTCGCGATCATACGAGGTCCCGAAAAGTATATAAGGAGGTGGGTTTTTCACTTTCACTCACACCTCATTCCATTTCTGATTTGCTCTCTCATTCTTGGAGGATCTTGAGCTCTTTTGAGGACCTCCCTAAGTCCTTTGGACTCTTGTAAGTATCCTTTCGTGCTTAGTTTATATCGTTTAGCGTTTTAAACCGAAAAGTCAAGCGTTTTCAATGAACGCTTTGACTTTTAAACGGTTGAGCCATTGCTCATAGTAAACATGGCTACGTGACCGTAATTAGGTAGGTATTTAACCCTCAAAAGGGCACCTCCTAATTACCACGTTACTTAGATTAATTGTCGGGTCAAATAAAAGTCAAACGGGTTTGTTTTAGATAAAATCCATAACTAATTCATAAAGACCAGTTTCCTCACTTTAATAACTTAGTAAATATTAGTTGAACATGCCTAAGCACGATTCAACCCGACAATTCTAAGTATAGGCTCGGTTCGGAACCGAAAGTCGCAAAACTTTGACTTTTGCTTTGACTTCAGTTCTGACCCGATTTAGGTGGGTTTAGACATGCCTTAAAGTCCCATTAGGACCTGATTACATGATAGTATAACCTCTGTGATTGGTTCGTTGATTACCCGATTCGTTTGCGTGTTTCCGTTAATTGCCTAATGTTGACCATAATGCCCATTTGACCTTAAAACAAGAATTTTGGAAAGGTGAGAGGACAATAATCTTTGCCACTAATTTATAAACTTGTACCTAAAGTTTTACATCAGTTGGAGGTCTAGATTAGGAGTTATGCTCATTAGCGTAATTATAACGCCTTTTATTAATTAAACGGCATAATTAGCGTATAGCCTATCTTAACCCAATATTTGATACCAAACTTTTACCCACTGATATAATATAATATTTTGGGATTTTCGAAGATTTTTAATTAATTTTAGGCTGAGCATAACATAGGGTTGTAGTTTTATGTCGGTTAATGACGGTTTTGCCCTTTCGGGCTATAAAATGAGTTTTACAAATCCTTTGACCCCAAACCTTTTTCTACTGATCTAATATGATAAATAAAATATTTTGAGCCTTCTGGAATAATAAAAATATCAGCCTTCCTTTTAAAACCCGAAAATGGCTCCAAATCGCCTTTTTAAGCGTTTTTAACGCATAGTATGTATCAAGACCATTTTATAAATATAAGACTTGATACCCTACCGTTATAACTTATTAAATTAAGTATTTTACTGATTACATCAGAACCGAAACCCAGATTTATATTTGAACTCTTTTAAAATCTTTAAATTGACCAAAATACCCCTACGGGGCTTAATTGGAGATTAAACTCGTTTTGGGCATAATGGAAGGTATCCTACTGATATCACAACATATCTAAGGCATATTAACTTAGGAAACCTGTATATAATTCTTATGGTTACCCGTTACGCTTCTTGCGCGTTCGGTTCGGTTTATGTAACTAGTTTGCATAAATTAGCCGAAACGGGTCAAACCTTATCGTTATTATCTCAAAACCCAGAATGTGTTTAGATTACCCATATTATACAAGTCTTTAAACTTGTCGGGGATAAATCACATTCTATTCCGGTCTTCGCTTTATCATGCGTTTGAACCGAATCTTTCTCTTGAAAACTAATCGGTCTAAGTCAAGGCTTAATTAAAGACCCGTTAGGAATCTAATAGGTTATTAAAAACCTTCGTTCCAGATTTAGGAGCCCAGTAAAAGCTATCTGTACTTGCTGATTTGATACGGCTGGGATTGAATTTATATTTAGCTCAGGTAAATACTTTTAACTTATTTTCCCTTATACGGGCTTGGGGTACGGTATATAAAATACCGCTTGGTCGGGCATTCGACCTTAATCGTTTGGTGGTTAAGTATTATCGAGATGACCGTTTAAATTTTTTTGTTTGCTTAAAGCCTTTGGGGGGTTAATGACCATGTCCCGGATATCCCTGGTATCATTTTACGAAATGGCCACGACCTTAGCACACAGGTGTAGGCGTACACCCGTCAGTGTCTCATATAATTAATGTGGTGTGTCTATTGATCTTTAACCCGGCACGAACCGGGCTACTGAACGCATAAGAAACATGTAAATCTTTTACGAGTATTATATTCAAATAATTATCCCAAGTTATAAAATATTATTTGTGCCATGTGCATACAAATCAATCATCTTTTTAAACCCTTTTCAAAATGAGTCGGGTGATTGTATTTACCAGTGTAAACTGACGTATTTTCCCCAAAAGGCTGAGTGCAGGTACTAATCGGAATAGGCTGGCTACTCCTAGCATCAATAAAGAGTCTCGCAAGCTTAGATGCCTAAAGTCTGTTGAACAGTGTTATTTTTATTTTCGATCCGCCTGTGGATCCTTTACTTCCGTTGTAATACTTGGATGTTACATTATTTCGGATTGTAATATATTTATCCTTTTGCTTCCGCTGTGCATTTAAATATTGTGTTGTTGACTATGATGATATCAAATACGTCACGATACTCCCCACCGGGCCCACCGGTGATACGTGGAAATTCGGGGTGTGACATCCATCCCCGTAAGAATGCAGTTCAAGAAAAATATGAAGAGAGTGAGAAATATGTCATATGTTGAATGATCAAAAAGGTGGGGGTGATTTGCGATGGTCGGTGTGAAAGGGGTTTGGTATTTTTTTAGTATAGTTTTATAATTTACATAGCAGGCCCTACATATATTTGTTTACATTTTTAAACCTTAAAGTTTTATATGTCACACCCTAACCGATGGAGGAAATATCAGAGTGAGGGGAAAACGAGATTGCTCGAGACTTCATAACGACTATTTGTGACAAGTATTTAAAGTAACGATTTTCATTTCATGCTAACAAGAATACATTGTTTTAAAAGAAAGTACAACATTTAGAACATAACAAAATAAACAACGAAACATAAATTTAGCTAAGTGTGTTTCTAGTCCTTCATACTAGATTTCTTTTCAACGCATCAACATCAAGCTCCTGCAATATATATTAAAGTAACATGTCAACACAAAAGCATTGGTGAGCATACAAGTTTAGTGTACTAGCATATGTACAAACGAGTTTTACGAAATTCACATGGCAAAAACATATACTAAGACATAACATATCATGAACTAGCATGCATCACATACATTTCAACCCAAAGATTCCACTAGCATAACCTTGGTGTCGCAACAAAAAGACCGTAAAGATTGAATACTTAACAATGACCCAACAAGGGTTGTGTGCTACTCCTATACTGCTATACATGTTAAGGGAGGCTTGTACAAAGTTAATGACAAAGTATAGTGCAAGAATGGCTTCTAGCATGCATGTATTTCTAGAGCATAAATGTATAAAGCATGTATTAACGGATTTGTTTGTATGAATAAAGTATTTGTGTATGTGTGTTCATGTGAGTTTTAATACAATATATATATTGCACCCAAAAGTGTGAAAAAAAAAAAGAGGGTCATGTATACTCATGGTTTGCAAAGTAATTCCACGTAGTGAGTTTGTCGAGTCTTGAGTTTGTGGAACACCGAAGTTACCCTAAGAGGGAAACGAAGGTGTGTGAGTTGCGGTTTTTGTTTAACGGATTGGATTAGGAATTTAAAAGTTAATGTATGTAAAGTAAAGTAACATGAGAATGGTCATGCAAGGAGGTATGATGAATTCCATCCATTTAACCTCATTATGCGATTCACCAAAGCACAAAGTCATCAACTTTGTTGATGATTTTGGTTGGTCATGAATATAAAAAAATAATAATAAGGACTTAAACCTACTAAATCTACAAACAACCAAGTGAGCTTGCTAGATGCGTACATCCCAAACATGGAAAGTGTTCGGGGATGTGATGTAGCCTTGTCGTTTTGTTGGAACTTAGTTGAGATTTAGTGGTATGAAGATAACAAATCAACAAGTCAGGTAGTGGAACAAAGTTGGAGAGCTAAAGCTTCCATGGTTCACACATTTACCAAAACACAAGCCTCACCATGTTGAGGATGGTGAGCTTGGATGATCTCAGCACTTGTAGCTTGTTTAAAACCTTGCCAAAACAGAAAGTTTATAAGGTGTTTGAACCTTTAAACTCATAATAATCAACAATACTCAAGCTCCATAACCATAGGTTTGGTTAGAAGCAAGGTAGGTGCAAGATTGTACAAGTTCAACAAGTTCAAAGAAAGTGTAAGTAGAAGTTTCATCAAAATAGAATTTTAGTACTACTTTGTGTAACATACCAAAAACAAGTTTGGTAATCAAACCACGTTAATACTAACGACGGGTAAAAGAGCGCCAGAGGTGAAAAATTTATCCGGTAAATAATAAAATTTAAATAAATAAACCTAGTATTAATTAAAAGGAGGTTAAATACTTTGAGAAAACAAAGTATATAAAAGGCCCGAGTTAACGGGACTTAAAAATACTACAGTTTATGACTTCCCCAAACCCATTAAGTAACTAGGGATATCAACCTAGTTGGTTAAGTATTGTTAAAACAATAAAAGAAACAAGAAATAGATAACCCTTTAAATAACTTGGGTAAATTTGAGGGACTAAACATGGGCAAATGAGATAAAGTTTTATTAAAACAAAATAAATAAACAAAACATACACACATACGTGTGTGTATGTCTGCGATTTTAACCAGAGCCAGGGAAGGCTCTCTTCCTCAAAACCCTAAATTGCAGGAATTGATCAAATCAAAGAGGCAATCAAACCCAAATCGAAAATCCAAGCACAAATTAGTGATCAGCTCAGTGAAGTGATCACAAGGTATGTTAAATTTCATTATTTGGTTCCATCTTGAATTCTTGATGAATTTATGAAATCGAAATTCGAGCTTGCATGATTGATGTTTAGGTGAAACTAGGATGAATCCATGTCTAGGAACAAACCCTAGTCGAAAAATTGATGAATTAAGATTGAAAAATAGGAATTTGATGATTAACCATGTATGTGTTAAGTGGGTTTCATAACAAGATGATGAACTCATGAATTCGAATGTTTAAATTGTGAAAACTAATGTTATGATGCAAGTTTTTGATATTGTTCATTAATGCTAGACATAAGGGCCTAATGTTTGATGATTGAAACTTGGTAAAAAGTTAGTTTGAACTAGATAAAAGATTTATAAAATTCTTGCCCACAAGGTGTTCGTTAAAATGGCTAAGTGAAATATGGAACTCAATTGTGCATATCATATGATTGAAGGTAGTTGACTTTGAAGGTCAAACTAACCAACAATACAGTCGAATAGTAGTTTTGACATAGAAAATACGTAAGGTGGAATAGTCGTGATTTTTAAATGACTAATCTAACCACTTTGTAAATGATGACGATAGTTTGAAGCTTAACGAGCTAGGTGGAGGCTTGGGAAAGAAGCGGGTCAAACGAATTAATAAGGAAAAGAAAAACATAGTTTTGATGCGAGGTAAGTTAAGCTTACAACCCTTTTTTTTATTTACAACACGCTTACTTGTGAATATTGATTGTGAATTATGTTAAGTATTTGAAATATGATGTTCCGGCATAATACAACGCAAGCCAGAATAAGTAAAAATGGTAAGAAACCATAAACTATGGTAAAAAGGGGTAAAATGGTAAATTAGTCGGGTGGAGACTAATAAATAAGGAATTTTGAACAATATGTTATGGGAGGAATCGTAACGGGTAAAAATGGTTAAATAATAATCCGGACACGAGTTGACGGATAGAATAAAAGATGTGAAAAGACACCATTTGGTATAAATCATAACGGGTCAAACAATTCAAGAAATGTCTTTTAAGAATAAGAACTCATGGTGCTAACCGGAATAGGTTCAAGGGGCGAGATGGTATCAAAATACCATCATATGTTGATAAATGATCATTTTGACTAAACGGGTCAAATGGTGTGTTAACACCATTTGACGATAATTACTGACGATCACTTGTTGAGTTTTGATGATTACAGGAAAGTAATATAAGGTTCTCGACACTATTAATTAGTAAGTAAATAGTGAAAGGTATTTTAGATGGGTCAAAACTTTGACCCGAGCCAGGTATGTGCAAATAAGATTATAGCTATAAGTGTGATTTCGGTCAAACATGTTATTAAATGTCCTTCGTCGTAAAAGAGTGGACTAAAGTCGACCAAAATGCTTTTGAACGACAAACCGGGCAAATGTTAAGGGTTGTTTAAAGGTAAGTTTTAAGATCGAGTAGGTCTTTTAATAGTATAAAAGTTTAAGGTACAAGTCTTTTGGTTAAAAGCTTCGAAACAAGTCTTTTGTAAAATTTCTAAACCGGATATTAGAATATGGAACAAGTAGTTATCACATTAAATCCACCACAAATATTGTTGTGTGGGAAAACAAGTAGAAACCATAGTGTGGAAATAAGGTGCAAGCATGGAATGAGCGAAGTTAAATGTTAAACGCTTAAATCCCTTAACGGGTCAATTAAGTTGAAAAATGTAGATTGCTGAGTGCTTAAAGATAAGAATTTTGTTATTCCGGATGTCGGATTTTAACTCCATGTGATGGAGTATAAATTTACGAGCGCATAGGAAAAAGAATCTCGTAAAACGGATAAGTAGAATTAAAGTTATGATAAATTGAAGTTGAAATTTTAGTTAAAAACTTGAGCTGGGCAAAAAGTGCAGGTCCAGATACGGACCTGCTGAAAATCCTTCTCCCCCGTGGCACGCGAAAGGGAAATGTAGTTCTGGCGCGACACGCGAGTGCCGTCGTGGCCCGCGAAAGAAAACAAGAAGCCTCTCAAGTGGCTCGAGAGGCATAAGTCTGAATTTTTATTTTTATTTCGTTTATTTGATGCTAGAATTTGATTATAATTGTTTATAAGTTATCAAAACTAACTTTTAAGTTGGTTTTGATCATTGGTGAATATCAAGAGTACCCGGATGAAGATCAAGCTCAACGAAGAACCGAACACGATGCAGTTACAAGCTTCCGCACATAGTTTTGTCGTTATTTTTAAACGACGAATTTTTACCAATCATGATGTAACCTTTTAAAATTTAGAAAAGTTTTAATTAACCTATAATTTCATTATAAATGTAATCATAATTACATGATTATTTTTTAAATCTGTACGGTAACCGATAAATAATAGTCAGGGTGTTACACTTTGGACCTCAAATGTGGTGAGGTTCCACCTTAGTTTGCCATGGCAAACTTGTGGAAACCTTTCTAGAGGTTATCCAAGTAGTTTGAAAGAAGAAATGGAGAAGAATGGTTAAGAAAAGTGAGTGAGAACTCACTTAAAACACTAAGTGTTTTCTGCCTAAAATGGAGAATTCTTAAGAGTTTTTGGAGAGTTAGAGAGTGGGCTAGGTGTTTGGAAAGTGTTTAGGAGTGTATGGAGGCTCATGTTTATAATGGGGTTTATTAAGGTTAGTGTTAAATGAGTTAGGAGGTGATTGGAGGTGGCAAAGGTGGCAAAAATGGACAAACCCGCAAGCTGGCTGCAACCTTCTATGGATTGACCTCTTCCACGCGTCGCTGGGGAGGACCTGAAATCTCCCGCGTGGTGCCTGGGAGTGCAGTCTGAAAATGTTCATTTTTGGCCTCTGAACTTTGTAATTATGTTATTTTATGTCGTAAACTTGTATTTTAGCCTGTTTATAGGTATTCAAAGTATATCAAAGTATGGTATGAGTGTGATGCATGTATGATTAATATTTCCAAATACTTCAATTCTTCGTTTTGTGTATAAACATGTATTCAACGATTAATTTCGTATAAAACAGTATGTAACATGTATATGTATAAAAATGAATTTTCATTATCAAGATTGAAAAGAAAATACTAATACGACACGATTACAAGTTTATAAAAATAGAAATACGAATACAACTTTCTAAATAAGGGAAGTACAGAAATGCGAAGCTTTACAATATATTCAAAGGGTACAATATTCATTTTATACAAATTTAACATATTTATTAACGGACGTTTGACTTAGGACTTATAATTGTTACAAAATCGAAATTACAAACCTCAAACTTGTAACTTTTAAACCTTATTACTCAAAGGTGTGATTTTGGGTCAACAATAGGGACCATCTGTGTAATTATCTCTAAAAATATTTTTTAGATAATTTATAGGGATGTTTGTGAAGAACATATTGCTGGTGCTTCAAGGGTGACTTAAAGTAGTGATTTTATAGTGAGGTGTATATCTAAACAACAAGCTTTTTTTTCTATCATATGTTACCAGTGTCGGGGGTTTTTCGGAAGCGGTCTCTCTGTCTTTAAAGATGGAGATAAGATTTGCCTACATCTCATCCACTTCAGACCCTACAACTAACTTTGCGATTTGAGTGATGTACTGGGTATGATTGTTATTTATCACCACTGACGAAAATTATATTTTGGCTTATCCCAAGGTTATCATATGATGAGCCCAACAAAAAAGTTATAATAAAAACTTACACATCAACAAAATTGATCTTAAATTAAAAGGTATATCTTTTAAAGCAAATGATATAACACGTTAGGGTGAAGGGTATGATTCAAACACTTTAGGGTGTTTGAATTTTCTGTATCCAATAATCTTATGCTATGTCAACTCATCCCTTTCACTCATCATTTTCTACTCAAACACTAGGAATAATTTAAACACCCACTCAATTAAAAAAAATGATTGGTTCTCTGTCTCCCCTCTTCTCTCTCTCTCTCTCCCCTCCATTTCTTCTTCTTCACCTTCGGTGAATACTCACCGATCACACCTCTTCTCTCCTACTCCCCGCTCACTGATCTACCACCCGGAATCAATCCCCGTGCGGCAACCCCACTCCCCGATATCACTCCGTCACCCCTTAGAAAATCATTAATTATAGCAGTGATGTGTAACCTCTTTAATGTTTGTACAAACCTTTAGTACCGAAAAACAGATGAAAATACGTACAAGTCTATAAAGGTTAAATTTGTTATGCATTTCAATGAATTTCATGCATAAAATGGGCATTGACAAGACAGGAGGTAAGTCAGGTTATGATATATGTAAGTAGGCCTATATATCACCAGATCTAATCACTGTTATTTTAACAGTGATACCTTTATTCTGATACGTCAACTCCCGAATGTACGTACCATCTTATAAATGCATGTTCCAAAATCAGTCATCTCAAATAGTTTTCATCTCTATGCCACGTGTATAATACCGTAGGAATACAAAACACATCAAATAAACTACCACGTTTAACCTGCGGGATACATGTTGAAGAAATGAAGAATCATATTTGCTTAAAAAACTTTACTATACCACCTATATATATTTTATGAAATTTTTTTGTTCTAAATAGTAATTTGATTCGTACTTGCCAAGTTAAATCAAAGCAGAAGGTAGACGGCCAACAAGCTGCGCCGTCACCTCTTTCTGAATTGCAAACCCTAATCTACCAAAGGTTATGTATCTAAATACCTAGTTCTATTTCTTTTTTTCCTGTTCTTTCTCATTAAATCAACAAAGCAATATATACAAATCTCTTGTATGGTTCTCACTTTTTTTGTGTGGCCTTTTGAAGTAAAACTCCTCCTTTATTTTGGTATATTTTGGTTAATATCGTCTCTCTTTCCTATGATATTAAATTCTTCTCGGGTTTTTATTATTTGATTTACGTATTTTATTTTATTTTATTTTTTGAATGGCGATTCACATATATATCATTTGATATTTTTAAAACAAGTTTTGAATTTAATGTATATAAATAGGTTATTACAGAAAATAGATTATTACATACAGTTATGTTTTTTAATTACTTGACCTCTAAGAATTTGTTTATAAAAATGTTACTTGATTTTTTAAAATGTATAAATTAAATATTTTTAAAATGCCCAACTTGAGTTTTACAAAATTGGAGATTTTAATAGATAAACCATTTATAAAAAATTAAGATTTTTAAATAAATTTAACGTTAATATCTAATGATAATAATAGTAATAAATTAATGTATACAATGTATAAAAAAGAACCCAAAATTTTAGAAAATTTGTATTTTTATGAAAAGAACAAATTGTATTTTATGAAAAGAACAAAAAAGAAATTAAATTTGGTGGAACCAACAAAATGTTTAATATTAGACTATACGGAGTAGGAGGGCTTGCAAAGAGAGCATGAAGCTTCATGTGGCAGCTACGTTAGCACCCATCAGAAAAGTGATGTTGTGCAAAAAAAGGGCGGGGTGGAATGGGTGTGGAAGGGTGGCGTGGTGTGACACGTGGCATACACTTCTTGTATTTATTTTATATTTAAATAATAGAAATATATTAAATTTAAAACATATATTAACATTAATTAGGTAAATAACATTAATTAAAAAAACTTACATAAAGTTAAAAAAATGACATATAAAGTTAAAATTAAAATTACTTAAACCTAAAAAAATTACATAAACTTTTAATTATCGTCTTCGTAAGCGTCGTTTCCTGGAACGCTCTAAATGTGTTCAACCAAATCCGCTCAAAGATTGTGATGTGTAATATTCCCATAAATGGAGAAAATATAGAATAAGTGTGTGGTAATAATTCCATATTAATCCAAATCAATTCATACGCTCCCATTTTAATAAAATTCCGGCTAGAAACATACAAGTACTGTAATGCGCCTCTCCGTGGGTATCTGGTAACCATGTATCTAGCGCTAGAATCAACAATTTGACAGCAAAAGCAATCAAAAATCCAATATAGAATATGATTTCAAAAGCCACGGGATATGACTGATTAACTCATGTTTCAAAATTTAATGTCACTCGAACTGATGACCCATATAGGGAAAGCACGTCACATGGTAAGAATCGGCGTTTAATGCGGCATTGTTGCAAGTAGGATATCCCTTGCGTTCGATTGTCTCGCGTCATCACTTATTTCTACAGTATTAGGTTGACTTCCCTCCTCATAGTACTCACAAATTGCGTATCTCTCATCCTCCAAAATCATGTTATGTAAAATAACGCACCCGTGCATCACATTTCGAATTCTAGGTTTTTTCATAATCATACACGGTAAGCTTAGAATGTGCCATCTTTTCTGCAAAACACCAAATGCTCGTTCTACCATTTGAGCACCATTAAACTTCTTTCTCTTTTTGTCTAACATACGCTTTGTATATGATTTTACAAAAACCGGCATATTCCGGGTAAATACCATCCGTTAGATAATAATTGTATTTGTACTACATGCCATTTACAATAAAGAGGCTTTCGATCCAACACCGTTTATACAGTCGTTGAAATGGATGGTTGATTAAGAATATCTAAATCGTTATTTACAGCAGGCAGACCAAAGAATGCATGCAAAATCCAAAGATCTTGTGATGCAACCGCTTCAAGCATCATAACCGGTTATTTTATGATATCTACTTGTGTGTTGCCCACGCCATGCAATTGGACAATTTTCCCACTCTCATTTCATACAATCTAAACTACCGATCATCCTAGGAAAACCATATCGCTCTTCATGGGCCTCCAGAAGTTGTTGTATGTCACCAAACGTAATTTTTCTTAAATATTTTTTTAGATATAGATTAATGACATACTCACAAAAATAATGGAGGCTTTCCCTCGCCATTAGTTCCGACATTTTTATACATTCATCCATTATGTCGGAAGCCGTGCCATAAGCCAATTGTCTAATCGCAGCCGTGACTTTTTGCAACGTGCTAAATTCTAGACTATCATGCGCATCAGTTTTTTGTTGAAAAATATTCATATTTACTTGATAAGTCGTTTGATATTCTTAGAATTAAACTGTGGCTCATACGAAAACGACACCTAAAGTAGATTTTCAAGCGAAGACGAAGACGATGAAGATAAAGATGACGAATTTGAGCCTTCTACTTTTTAAAATGATGTTAAAATTGGGAGTGAAAATATATGTGAGTGGAGATAAATGTGTTGGATATGTTGTGTGTTTTTGAAAATTTTGGATTAAATAGGTTTAATATATAAGTTTTTTTTAAATTAAAAAAACTTCTTTTCATTCAAACAAGCAGGTGAAAATTCATCCGCCCCCTTCCCACACCGCCCTCCACGCCACCTTTGGGCTGGTGTGCCCGGCGTGGAGTGGCTTCCACGTCACATCTTCACACGCAGTCCGTATGGTCCAAGAGGAGTGAGCAGTGTATATCAATCTACAATGAAAACGTGTAAACATTTTATTACCGCTTATTTTTTTGTAAATACGTAATCCTGCCTGAAATGTAAGGTTCCTTTTTTAAATACAAAACTACGTATGGTGAACGAATTTGTTAAGCTTCAGCTGGTTAAAAAAAAGATAATTAATAATTACAAATTTAGACTCATTTATAAAGTCATTAAATTATGCAAAAGAACGTACAATAATATACATATATGTTTATCGAACAGTACCAATTCACTTTATAAAAAAGAAACATAAAATTTGTGATATAATATTGTCAAGTACAAAACATATGCTGAAGCACATATGACATAATATAACACCTGCCGACGGTAGTCACCGAACCATCCCCACTCAAACCCTATTCATGACATTTAATGCAATTAACTTCTGTTTGGTGGCCCCTATTCAATTCTTGTTTTTGCATGTTTTTATGTGGATCCCACTTCTTTCTTTTTGAGTCAATGATCATGTCACGTTATATTCAATATTCGTTTTTAACTTACCGATTAAAAATAATGAACAGCAAAAGATATGGTTTTAAACTTTTAATCTAATGCATGGAAATGTAGTCGAATGTGTTGGGCATAATACCCGACTCTAACAAGCCGGTTAGGGTTGGATCATATGGATCCACAAGTCGGTGAACTTGGGATTAAACTTGGGGATTAAGGGGCTGTTTGGCTAAGCTTTTCAAAATGACTTATTTGCTTTTCTGAAAAGCAAATAAGTCAATAAGCTGTTTTGAAAAGCTTTAAAATTGAGCTTTTCAAAATGACTTATTTGCTTATTTGCTTTTCAGAAAGCAAATAAGCAAATAAGTCATTTTGAAAAGCTTAGCCAAACAGCCCCTAAAAGAGCACTAATTATAACGTTATTTTATTAATTTCGTGGAAATAATGTTAAAAGATGGGGATGGTCAATCATGCATCATGTGGTGTCGTTGATAGCTGAAAGAAAGACAAGGGAGCACATGCACTAATTGGCTTTAGTCTTAATTGCCGAGTGTTATGTGCCTTATGTCCAAGGTTTGATGCAAAACTACCATCGAGCCGTGGGTCTCACTGGAAGCAGCCTCTCTATTCCTATGGAGTAGAGGTAAGACTGTCTACATCTTACCCTCCTCAGACCCTACCTTAGCTTTGCTATTGATGGGATTTACTGAGTATGATGATGATGATGATGATGAGTTTGCTAATTATGTTATGATTAGTTACGGTAATGTCTTAGCTACCATGGTTTTAATTAGTTGTTTACTTGCTTACCAAGTTGGGTATCAACCAATGGCGGAGGTATGGTATAAGGAGAAGTATCATGGGCTACGCCTTAACCCCGTATTTCTAGTGTAATTATTTATCCAGTTTTATAAAAATGATATCCCTAAACAAATACGGGAATACCCCTAAAAAACAGGATACCTTAATTTATTAAAATTCCAAATTTTATGAGTTCAGACCTTTTACAACACCAAACTTATATAATTATTAGGCCTAAATAATAGAGTTTACCCAAATTAAATATAATATAACTGAAAGAGGCCCACTTGACAAACATAGCTCAAACCCCTAAACAATAAAATATCCTTTGGTTTTGTGTATATGCGGCAACGTAAGAAACATAACGTCACATAATTGCGATCATCCCATACTCTCAGCGCCCCTGTTGCTACTCCGTTAACCGGTAAAAAAAACCTTTGGATACCTCTAAATTAATGGGCTAGCTCCACCACTCGTATCAACAATAAATACATAGCCAAGACTTAGGTAGTGTCTGGTGTGCAGGAATGAGATGGAATAGAATAGGCTATTGCAAAGGAATGAAAACAACGTGTTTGGTTAGTCAAGTTAATAGAATCACCCATTACATGAGGTATTTCATTACCTCTAAAAACCTCAAAATCCTTCCACCCTCCATCCCTTGTTTTTATTCATTCCAATCCATATCTCACCCTTCATTACCATCACCCGCCAGTGCCACCCATCGTCGCCACCACCTTTTGTTTTTGCCACCGTCGCCAGCCTCTGTCGCTGACAACCAGCGCCACCACCCCTGCTTCCCCCCCTTCTATTTTTTAACTTCTTCTTTTAAATACTTAAATGCTAAAAATTATAAAAAGTTTTCATTAAAATTATAAAAAAGTACATAAGCTAGAACAAAAAAAAAGATATGATTTAAAAAAACAAGACATAATTCATAAAAAAAAAAAAACAACTACGGTCCACTTCCTCCTAGCAATTTCTTCGCGATCTTGTCCTTCATTCTTGAGATCACCGAACGTTCTCGTTCTAGTAGGGTTTTGATGTCAGTTCTCATGATTCGAAACTCTTTAGTTTCTTGATTTTGTAGATCAAATTCTAGTCGCCTCTTATCCAACGCAAGCCTCTCCATTTCCCTCGCCGTCGTTTCTTCCTTTTCTTTCTCTCTCTCTCTCTCTCTCTCTCTCTCTTTTTGTACCTATCGGTTTGCACTTCCTAAAATTCGTTGAAGTTTTGTAGAAGTGCAATAGGTTTTGATACATCGCTCGAGCCCGTTCCCTTTGAACCCAAATCCTTTGCAGCGGCCGTCTTTTAGTGTGATCCCTTCCTATTGGCTGCTCGAATTCAGGAGTTGGAGCTTCATCTTTGAACTCGGGGTCATCGTTTATATTGATAGCACAACGTGCATCAGAACCACCCACACTATAATTCCCCGACGGGCTCGTTTTATATCTTTTAGCTTGTGATACCTCATTAGGCATGACTTGCCACTTTTAACATTTTCTGAATATTTCATATGGTTTCATGTTGGCCCATGTTTCTTGGTGTATCTTTCAATAGCTATGGCCAAAATACTTTGATCATTTGTACCACTCAGACAATGGTTCCATGCCTCTTGATAGTGATGGATCGGTTCTGTTCAAACATGAAAGAAAACATGAAATCATACCTGTAATAGCAGATAGTCCTGTGGAGAATCCAGTAATGGAGTTCGACATGCTTGTCATCGTGATTTGGTTCCTCCTTAGGGTGTTGACTGATGATGGGGACTTAGAAAACCGAAAAGGGTATCGGTTAGGAGAGGAGGTCGAATTTGATGTTATGCTTATGGGGTGTGTAACTAAGTAACCCTATAACCTCCACATAATTCTCCTTATATAAGCACCCAGGAGGAAACCTAATTAGTTACTAAGGGTAATATGGTCCATCAACAATTACCAACTAATTTAAATAATAGGTTATTATATATTTTGATCTTTATTATGTAAATGATTATAATGGCTATAGATTAAATATTGTTACATAATATATTTAATCTTACATTCTCCCACTTAGCCGAGTAATCATTTACTATGAGTATTAGATAAGCCTGATCAGGAGTTAACACTCATTTTAGCCTTAAACAAGTACTATAGCAGAGAAATACAGCCGTTGAATCATTATGCGACTCAGGACCCCCATTAATCATACTATAGCCTTAATTTAAAACCTAATCGTCATGATCAAAATACGCGTAAGCCCTTTGTTTGATTTGTAACTTTATTTGTCAATATGCCATTATACCGGTTGAACATATTCTAAGAGACATACAAAATCAAACTGAGGAAATTTCATTAACATAAAACATAAGCTAGTACAATATGCTCAAATAAGGTCTTTACAAAATCCCATATTACGAACATGTTCTTCATAAACCTTAGGAGGGAGACCTTTAGTCATCGGATCCGCAAGCATATCCTTAGTACTAATATACTCGATACAAAGATTATTTTCCTCAACTCGTTCACGTACGAACAGATATTTTGTATCAAGATATAAACCAGCTCCAGTCGAACTGTTACTGTTCGAGAAACTAACGGCAGCTGAATTATCACAGTAAAGCTTTAATGGTCTAGAAATGGAATTAACGATTTTGAGTCCAGTGATCAGATTTCTAAGCAACATTCCATGACAGGTTGCGTTATAAACAGCAATGTACTCTGCCATCATTGTGGAAGTTGTAGTCAACTGTTGTTTATGACTCTTCCATGAAATAGGGCCGCCTGCTAACATAAAGATATAGCCCGAAGTGGATTTCTTGTCATCTTTGCACTTTGCAAAGTCAGAATCAGAATAGCCCACCACTTCTAAATGATCACTTCTTCTATAAGTCAGCTTATAGTCTTTCGTCCCTTGCAGATATCGAAGTACCTTCTTAGCTGCTTTCCAGTGATCTAGGCCAGGATTAGTCTGATAACGGCCTAGCATTCCAGCAATATAAGCGATATCTGGGCGAGTACAGACTTGAGCATACATCAAGCTCCCGACTACTGACGCGTAAGGTATCTGGCTCATTTGCTCCTTCTCAACCTCTGTTGTCGGACACTGGAATGAACCGAAAACATCTCCCTTAACTACTGGAGCGACTGAGGGTTTGCACTGTTGCATGTTGTAACGCGTAAGGACACGATCTATGTAGGCCCTTTGGGACAATCCTAAGATCCCTTTGTGTCTATCTCGGTGAATTTTGATGCCAATGACGTAAGAAGCCTCTCCGAGATCCTTCATGTCGAAGTTATGCGAAAGTAACCGCTTCGACTCATGCAACATGTCTAAACTATTACTTGCCAATAGAATATCATCTACGTAAAGGACAAGTATAGTAAAGTTGCTCCCACTCATCTTGAGGTAGGTGCATTGATCCACTTGATTCTTCATAAAACCTTGCTTCTTCATGACTTCATCAAACTTGAGGTACCATTGACGTGATGCTTGTTTTAACCCGTAAATGGATTTCTTCAACTTACAGACTAGATGCTCCTGACCTTCAGGTTTAAAGCCTTCAGGCTGCTTCATGTAAACATCTTCGTCCAAATCTCCGTTAAGGAAAGTTGTTTTAACGTCCATCTGATGTAACTCCAAATCAAAATGAGCTACTAGGGCCATGACGATCCTTAATGAATCTTTACGAGAGACAGGTGAAAACGTCTCTTGATAATCAATTCCCTCTTTCTGAGTGTAGCCCTTTGCAACCAATCTCGCTTTGTAGCGTTCAACGTTACCATTCGGATCCAGTTTTGTTTTGAATACCCATTTACATCCTACGGGTTTGGATCCGTTGGGTAATTCTACCAAATGTCATTTTTCTTCATGGATTCAAGCTCATCAATCATCGCTTTATTCCATTCAGAAGACTGATCACTGCTAATGGCTTCATTGTAAGAGATAGGATCATTGAGCTTTCCAGCATCCATTTCAGTCAGGTAGGTAACATAATCATCCCAATTAGTAGGCCTTCTTTGCCTAGATGACCTCCTGAGTGGATTATCGGGTTCAGCGTTGTCTTGGTTTTGAGCGTTTGATGTGCCTTCGTCATGAGGTATAATGGGTTCTGATTGTAGAGGTAAATTTGGAGTTGGTGCAGTAGCTTCAGGTACAGTAGTTGCATTGGGTACAAGAGGAGTAATCGGAGTAATGGTAAGCGACGAGTCTCTCCCCCCCGCGTCTTGTACTTCTTGCAATTCTTCGTAAGGGTTGGTACTGCTCCCACTGACCTTGAAATCCTCCAGGAACGCGGCACGCTTGGTTTCAACAATACGGGTGACATGGGAAGGACAATAGAAACGATAACCCTTAGAGTTCTCAGGATACCCGATAAAGAAACAGGTAACTGTTTTAGGGTCAAGTTTCCTTAGGAAAGGATTGTAAAGTTTTGCTTCAGCAATGCAGCCCCATACTTTCATATATTTAAGACTCGGTTTCCTTCCTGTCCAAAGTTCATAAGGAGTTTTAGGGACAGACTTAGAAGGAACTCTATTGAGTATATGAACAGCTGCTTTTAACGCTTCAGTCCAGAGGAATAATGGTAAATTAGTGTTGGCTAACATTCTACGCACCATGTTCATAAGGGTACGGTTTCTTCTTTCAGCGATACCGTTCTGCTGAGGTGTACCAGGCATGGTGTATTGGTTCACAATCCCCTGGCCCTTACAAAACTCATAAAATGGACCAGGAGCTTGACCCACATCAGTATGTCTTCCATAATATTCACCGCCTCTATCTGATCTCACAACTTTAATCTGACGATCTAATTGCTTTTCAACTTCAGCCTTATAATCCTTAAAAGTTGTAAGAGATTCAGACTTTTCCTTAATAAGATACAAGTACATGTAACGAGAATAATCATCAATAAAAGTGATAAATGAAGTATGTCCTGTTATGCCAGCGATTTGGTAGGGACCACTAATGTCAGTGTGAATGAGTTCTAATAAATTAGAACTCCTAGTGGCACCTTTCTTATTCGCTAATGTCATTTTACCTTTAAGACATTTGACACATGTTCCAAAATCAGAGAAATCGAGAGGAGGTAAGACTTCATCCTTCACAAGACGGTTTAATCGTTCTTTTGAAATGTGGCCTAAACGCTGATGCCACAACATGGATGAAGTTTCTAAGTCTCGTTTCTCTTCCATCTTTGTGAGTGATTCATTAATATTATATGACAACAAAGATTTGGAAAAGTTATCTTCTAGTTCTAATCTATAGAGACCACCATCCAGAACACCAGTACCATAAAGAACAGAATCATAGAGGATAGAGAGTTTGCGATGACCATGGGAAACAATAAAACCGTCCATGTCTAACTTTGGTCCTGATACAAGGTTCCGAGTTACCTCAGGAACATATAAGGTATCATAAAGTTTAATACATAAACCAGTTTTCATAACTAATTGTAATGTTCCAATGGCCTTCACTTCTAATTCTCGATCATCCCCAACCTTAAGCGTTCTTTGGTTTCTTTCCAGCTTCCGGATTGAAAGGAATCCCTGAGTAGAATTGGTAACATGAACCATAGAACCAGAATCAAACCACCAAGAATTAGCAGGAACACTTAAATTATAGGACTCAAGTATCATAAAATAATCGTTACCTTTCTTAGCCAGCCACTCCTTAAAGTCAGGGCATTCCTTCTGCATGTGTCCTGTCTTCTTACAGAACTTGCAGCGGATACTGCCTAAGGAGTTCTTAGAGCTGGAAGGTGCACTTGTATTAGGATTAGGATTAGGCCTTTGGACTTTAGAAGCATCCTTCCTCTGATAATTGTTCTTCCTCTTCTTAGAGTTGGAGGTAGTGAAGTTGGCAACATCAGTATGGCGATCCATCCTCATACGCTCTTCCTCCTGTACGCACATAGCGACCAGCTCACTCATCGTCCATTTGTCCTTCTGAGTGTTGTAATTGATCTTGAATGCTTCAAAGGACGAAGGAAGCGAAGTAATGATGAAATGTACAAGGAAACCATCACTGATTTCCATTTCCAGCCCCTTCAGCTTATTGGCCATGTCATTCATCATCATGATGTGCTCGCGAATGCCACTCCTCCCATCATACTTAGTTGTCACCAGCTTGAGAATAAGAGTACTAGCGTGTGCTTTAGACGTCCCCTTGAACTGAGCCTCCACAGAAGCCAAGTAGGTTTTAGCATCGTCAGAATCAGGAATAGCTCCTCTGATAGAGTGATTAATGGACTGCTTCATGAACATGAGAGACATACGGTTACTTCTAGTCCACTTATCATGAAGTAACTGCTGAGGAGCAGTACTCTGTGGAGTAAGGTCCGCTGGCTTATCCTCTCTTAGAGCATAATCAAAATCCAGCACTCCAAGTGTAAGCATGAGGGCATCCTTCCATGCAGCAAAGTTTTCACCAGTCAAAGATGGAATTCCGCAATTTGGTGCTGATAGTGGAAATAAGATGAGCAAGTTATGATACAAATGAAGAAGTCCTAATGTGATCTAAGGGCACGTTAAACTAAGGCAGGCATAAATAATGACCATTTTACATTATGAAGCTGTGATATTGTCTATTACTAACATCAAAATAATAGACTTAGCTAAAAATTCTACTTAAACGAAAACAAAACAGCTTTGGCCAGAAGTGTAATCATTTAAGCATTTGTGCAAAGTGTTTGTAACAAATCAGCTTTGGCCAGAAATTGAAACAACCACTTTAGTTATGCACTTGTTGAGTATGCCATCTATGAATGAATTAAATCAGCTTTGGCCAGAAATTAAGACATTCATGCTTATGATGCACACACAACATAGCTTTCGTAATACTTGAACGATAAGTAGATGTATCAAGTCAGCTTTGGCCAGAAATGATATATCAAAACTCATTCAAGTTAAGCTATTCTGGTTTTGCAAAACATTATCTGATTCTGATTAATTAACTAAGTAAATTACAAAACCATTTATTTAATAGCAAACCACCCGTTAGCGCGGATCGAAAAAAAATTTTTAGTTCACATTAAACACTCATGATTTCGGATGAAAATGACTGATTTCGAATCCATTTCGGACAGTCCGTAATGGCTGATTTCGAATCCTTTCGGATGTGTCCAAAACGCGTAAGTCGAATCATTTCGGATGCATTTCGGATGATTTTTAGTCCGAAATTGATCCGAAATGGTGATGCTTATCCGAAATGATCCGTAATGGTGATGTTTAGTTCGAAATCAACAACTTATGATGAAAGATGATCCGTAATGATCAACATCCATCCGAAATGCATCAGTAATGATCCGAAATCATCCGTAATGATCAAAGATGATCCGTAATTATGAAGCTCCAGATCCAAAATCATCCGTAATGACCAGTGATGATCCATAATGATGAAACTTTGATCCGAAATCGTCCGTAATGATGAAACTTTGATCCGTAATCATGAAACTTACATCCGTGATCATCCGAAATCATCCGTAATGAGGATTTCGGATGGCAAAAACGTAATCTGATATGAATTTTTTCGATTCTTTTTCCAGATTTTCCGATATAAAACAGAACCGACTAATCAACATACAGCTCTGATACCACATGATGGATCGGTTCTGTTCAAACATGAAAGAAAACATGAAATCATACCTGTAACAGCAGATAGTCCTGTGGAGAATCCAGTAATGGAGTTCGACATGCTTGTCATCGTGATTTGGTTCCTCCTTAGGGTGTTGACTGATGATGGGGACTTAGAAAACCAAAAAGGGTATCGGTTAGGAGAGGAGGTCGAATTTAATGTTATGCTTATGGGGTGTGTAACTAAGTAACCCTATAACCTCCACATAATTCTCCTTATATAAGCACCCAGGAGGAAACCTAATTAGTTACTAAGGGTAATATGGTCCATCAACAATTACCAACTAATTTAAATAATAGGTTATTATATATTTTGATCTTTATTATGTAAATGATTATAATGGCTATAGATTAAATATTGTTACATAATATATTTAATCTTACAGATAGATCCTCGACAAACAAACCAATTTTTTCCGTTCATCTCTCTATATTTGGAACTAACGGAAAGGACTAATTGATATGGGGGCCGTTGCATCAATTGGAAAATTGGTTCCAAAACCCATCTCTTTTTCGTTTAGTGCCTACACATTAAAATTTTAATACTTTGTTTAAAAATAAAATACAAAATTTATTCTTAATACTTTCTTTATAAATAAAAAAAGTACAAAACGTATAATTATAAAAAATATATATATCGAGCTTTAATCGGATCGGTAGAAATGTTAACCCACGCTCGTGCAAGCGCTTCCAACTCATATGTGCTCCAAGGAATGCTTTGCGCCTTTCTGCATCCCTGTTCTTGTGTGTGTGCTTGCTTTCCTTCTTGTGCTCATTTTTTCCTCTTTTAGCCTTCTTGGTTTGTGCTTGTGTTTCGGGTATAACATCATCGTCTACGCCTAAAGAAACAAAACCGTGCACGGGTTCGGTTTGATTCAACGGTTGGAGCAGTGGCATTTGGTTTGTTGTGATTGTATTTGCATAGTAGGGTTAAGTTATTGGTATTGCATTTGCCATGGGTTTTGTGATTGACTAAAACCGCCAAATAAATACGGATCCATCGGTGTCGTGAGGTACACAAGTGGGGTTTGGTCAAGGGAGTAGCGGGTGTGTTTGGAAAGAATGGAGGCGGGTATGGTTGTCACACCCCGATATTTCCACATATTACCGGTGGGTCCGGTGGGGTGTATCGTGACGTAGTTTATATCATAATGGACAATTAATCACAGTTTAATGCACAGTGGAAGTCTAAATTAATAATACAAACCGAATTGAAAGTATAATAAAATATTACACAACGGTTATAAGTGGATCCACAGGCGGATCTAAAACAGAAAGAAAAATATTGTTCAACAGACTTTAAGTATTAAAAGCTTACAAGACTTTTTATTTAATACTCAGGAGTTTCCAGCCCATTACGCGTAGTACCCGCACTTAATCTTTTTGAAAAATACGTCAGTTTACACTGGTAAATACAATTAACTGACTCTTTTGAAAAGTATTTATAAAATTGGTTTAGGTGCACAAAGCATAAAATCTTTTATAACTTGGGACAATTATTTAAAAATAATCTTGTATACATATTTATATGTTTGTCGTCCGTTCAGGACCGAAATAGAAGAGCCGGTACAAGATTAATAGACACACCACAAGTATAGGCCCACAAGGAATTTCCTCACGAGTGAAATACCGTTTATACATACGCAACTGTCAGGTGTATGCCTACACCCCGTGCTTAAGTCGTGGCCATTTCAAATGAATGAGCCGAGGATATCCAGGACACGGTCATTAACCCCCCAAAGGCTTTGTATCAAACAAAGCAGATTAAAACGGGTTATGTAAATTTATTAATCCCAATCCGATTAAATGATTTCATACCCGACCAAGCGGTATTATTATAATACCGTATCCCAAGCCCGTTTAACGGAAAATAAGTTAAAAGTATTTACCTGAGCTAAAAGTAATTTTTATTCTCAGCCGTATATCAAATCAGCAAGTACAAGTAGCTTTTACTGGGCTCCTAATTCTGGAACGAAAGTTTTAATAACCTATTAGATTCCTAACGGGTCTTATTTAAGTTATAACTTAGACCGGTTAGTTTTAAAGAAAGGTTTACGGTTCAAAACGCAGGATTAAGCGAAGACCGGATTAGAATGTGATTTAGACCCGAAAAGTATGAAGACTTGTATAAAATGGATAAACTAAATACCTTCTGGATTTTGAAGTAAAAATGATAAGGTTTGACCCGTTTCGGTTAATTTATGCAAACTAGTTACATAAACCGTACAGAACGTGTATAAGCATAACGGGTAACCGAATATGTCATGTACAAGTTCCATAAGTTATTATGCTTAAATTATGTTGTGAGATCAATAGGATATCTTCCATTATGCCCTAAAAGAATTTAAAACCAATTTAAGCCCCGTAAGGGTATTTTGGTCATTTTAGGGGCTGTTTGGTAGCATCTGAATGACATTAAGAGGCTACCTCTTAATGAAATCATTTAAGAGTTTAACAAAGAAAATGTAGAAGAATGTGACATGTGATGGTTTACCATTCAGATGTTACCTCTTATCCAGTCAGACATAAGGTTACCTCTTATTCATTCAGACATAAGGGCCACAAATGATTTCATTAAGAGACAGCCTCTGAATGGATTAAGAGGCTACCAAACAGCCCATTAGTGTTTATAAAAGAGGTTAAATAATAAACTGAGGTTTTGGTCTAAAAGTATAACAACCCTCCAAAATATTTTGACACCCCTAATATATTTTAAAATACCCTAATATGTCTCTAAATACACCCCTTATATGAAAACCGAGCCCAAAATACGATTTAGCATTAAAAATAAAATAAAAACAAAAATTTAAAGGCTGTCGCGGGGCGTAGCCTTTGGCTACTGCCTACGCGGGCAGCGAGCGATCAAAGACTAGGCGACACCCGGTGTTGACATGTGTCAGCATCGTGTCAACCCTACTTGATGACCGGACAAAGCTAGAGCCGTAGACCCCTACGACGCGGGCCGCGTAAGCCTAAGCTTACTCCTACGCGGGCCGCGAGAGACTCGGATTACAGCCCTATATAAGAAGGCATCGAGCCTTCAGTCAAAATTCGCTCACGATCTTCTCTTTCTCTCAATTTTCACATAGTAGGCATAATTCTCGGGTATAATACCCCCCATAATTAACGAATTTCTGCCCCGATGTAAGTATTATAACCCCGGTTACGTATTAGATACGTTGCCCGATTGATCCAGGGTTCCGTAACGGCTGTCGAGGTGCTGCCCGACGTAGTCGTTGGAATGCCGTCTCGGGGAGGGTATTACTAATGTATATAATGGGTTATTTTACTAACATATGTACATTTGTGTAAATTATAGATTATCACCAGGAAACCCTTACAAAAAACCTAAGTCAGCAATGTGAGTAATCTCCTTTTTGTAAACTGTTTTTACAAAACCTTAAATATTTTACAATGCGATTAAGCAGTGATTGAGTCTTTGTAGTTCTTCAATTACTGCCGGTATGTTGGGGTTTTGTATACAAAATGTGGAACACGTTACCATTGGACAACGAGTTAGCCAATGTGTAATATGACCCACCAGTCAGGATTGACAATACTGAATGAGTAATTGTGTAGAAATAAACAATGTGATTGCTCTCAATACTGTTAAGAATAAAATGTTTCTTGATTAAACTGGGATTCACTCACCAGTATTTCCCACTGACAAATGTTTTTAAAACGCGTTTCAGGTAACAAAATGTAAAAGCCAATTAGAAGAAAGCCAGCTGGAGAGCACTGACGGCTTGGAAAAATGTGGCTATAAAAGTTACCTAAAAGACGATGTTTTAAATTCAATAAAATAGGGTTTATCCCTATAAACATGTTGTAATAAGAAACTTAGGTTTTACCCATGTGTTTATTAATATAAAATATGTTGGTTTTACTCTGATAAACATTTCCTAACTACGATCCTGATGAAATTTCCGCTGCCAAAATATTAATAATGATAAACAAAATGATACCACCACAACTGGCCTCGCGGCCGCCCGTTCCCGGGACAGATAGGGGGCGGGGGTTGCGACAGAAGGTGGTATCAGAGCTTAGCCACTGATTCAGCCACATAAGTGTTCTGCTGACACCAAAATATTATTCAAAATTGTTAGGAAATTAATTATGGAAATACGTGCACATCTGTATTTTATTGTCGTGTGTTATTTGACTATTTGTTAGTTTTCAGTATGAGTGATCAAGGACCCTCAGACGTGTATCGTCAGTTGTCCGAGTCACCTAGGAGTGAAGGTACTTCTTCACAGCCAGCCCTCTCTGGGTATGTTGCTGATAATGTAGAAGGGATGTTTGTCTTTAAGGCTCAGTCTGAAGAGTTGCAACAGCAAAGAGTCCTAGCAGCCGCTAAGCGAGAGTCGGATGCCCATACACAGGATATGCTTAATAGAAGCCTTGCTAATTTCCATATTGTCACACCCCCAAAATACCACACGCGGAAAACCCCCGCGAGGCGTGTGACATACCAGGATCTTAGCCATCAATCACATTGAACTCATAGATATATGTAAATAAAACTTTCATTGATTAACAGTAAGTGTTACAATGTTACAATATTTCACCGTTTACAGCGGAAGCATAATTCATTCGTTAAGAGTTTATAACCACATGTAAAAGCCATTTGTGTTGTGTTATGTTTCTATGTATCTCGACCCATGGCCATTCCAGCCTCCCAGACAGCAAGTTCCAGTCAATATGCACCTAAAACCTGCAAGACATGTAACAACGAATCAACAACAAAGTTGAGCGAGTTCACAGTTGGGTGTTCGTTTTAAGTTGTTTACAAAAACATAGTTTGTATTTAGTTGGCTTACTTGCCGTGGGGTTTACCCCATAGTTGAAAATATGATGTATATAGTTCTTAAACTAACTGGCCCATGTGCCGTGTTTGTGTTTAACTAAGGGTGTGTTAATCCATTTATTCAATTAGAATTAATTTGTGATACACACATAATTTCCAATGATCAATCGGTCTCAACATTGGGGTTCATGAGCCTAATCATTAAATACAAACAAATCGAATAACATGATCATGCAACACAAATTTGTGAACTTATCCTTGTTATTAGTTCTCATCTAATCATATATAGTTAATAAAAGTTCTGACCAAACACCCACCATCATATAAACCCTCACATGCATATGTCTGACATGCTTTAAATTCAAGTTTCAATTGCATCACAATCAATTAATAGGATAAACCGATTGGACCAAATATTCTGCAAACAACTTCTTTTAATTGGACCTCTTTTGATCTTTCACGTGCATTCTGATCAAATTGACATATGGGCCGACAACTTTGGACCGATTAATAAGTTTTCTGATCAAATTGCATTGGGATAACCTGATTGGACCGATTAATAAGTTGATTATAATAAAACTTTGGCCGACAACTATTCTTCAATTCACATAATCATATAACAATATCACTCATTATCATAAATAATTAATCATCGATCCCATTCAATATCACATATGATCAACATCATCAATATCACATATGAACAACATTATGCAAAAATGAATGTCAACAGATAAAGAACCACTAACCAAGAATTTAATCGCACGAGATGCTATCTCGAGGGGGGGTCTGCTGCTCCCGTCACACGCCTAGAGAGGTTTAGGGTTTGATTATGTTTATGCTCTCGTGCTACGTAACTACATGTGTGCCTATATACTGGAATTGATTGCCGGCCCCAAACCAAGCATCACTTGGGCTCTACCAAGCCCAACTTGATTTCGGTGTACATATGTGCCCAAGCTGGGCTTCGGACGTGTGTGTGCACATGAATTCGCAATAATCAGCCCAATACAAAGTGTGTGTGCCCAACCACATGTACACTATATTACCCGGCCCAAACGTAACATGAGTATGTTAAGCATACTGGTGATGTAGGCGGCCCAAACACATGAAATACCAATCCGTTACTATACTTAACAAGTTTATAATAGCACAGCGCGTAACACATAAAGAAGAGGGATGAATTACGAGAAGCTAGGATCACAGAATTAAACGACACTGATCTGAAAGTTCGGGTTGTCACATCATCCCCAACTTGAAAGAAATTTCATCCCGAAATTTAGCAAATGCTTACTGAGGAAGCTAGTTAGGTTGGCTGGTTTCCTGGTTTTCCTGGGGTGTCACATCATCCCCTCGTTGGTTTGGAATTTCGTCCCGAAATTCCGCAGTAGCTTCAGCATCAGTAGTGGTTTCATTGATCTCGAACAACTTGGGATATTTGTGTTTCATTTGGTCATCTCGTTCCCAGTTAAACTCTGGGCCACGACAGGAGTTCCAACGAACCCGAACGATAGGTGTCCTGGTGAGTGTGAGAATCTTGACCTCCCGGTCTAAGATTTGCGTTGGTTCTTCGACAAATCGCAACTGATCATCGATGATGAGTTCCTTGAAAGGAACTATGAGGGTTTCACTTCTTCAGATTCGACACATGAAATACGTTGTGAACTCCACTGAGTTCTTTGGGTAGGTTCAGTTTGTAGGCCACTTGGACTATTTTATCTACGATTACGAAAGGTTCGACATATCGCGGGCTGAGGTTGCCTCATTTACCAAAACGAACTACACCTTTCCAGTGTGAGACTTTGAGTAGCTGTTCAGCGTAGCTCGAGTGGTTTCCTGCGCTTATCAGCGTAGCTTTTCTGACGGTCACGAGTCGCCGCCATTCTTTGTCGTATCTGAGAAATCTTCTCGGTTGTATCTACTACAAGTTCTGGGCCAGTGATCTGGCTGTCGCCAATCTCTGCCCAACAAAGAGGTGATCGGCACTTACGTCCGTACAATGCCTCAAACGGAGCAGCCTGGATACTGGTGTGGTAACTGTTGTTATACGAGAACTCCATTAACGGAAGATGCTTTTCCCAGCCGTTACCAAAGTCAATCACACACGCCCTAAGCATGTCTTCAAGGGTTTGGGTGGTGCGTTCAGACTGCCCATCTGTCTATGGATGGTACGTCGTGCTCATGTCTAAACAAGAGTCAAAGGATGTGCGTATTACCTGCCTTAAATCAGGTATAGCTCAAACTCAAAGGTATCAGGAGTTGGCACCTCGTGCCTATAAGTCGTCTCTCCTAGAGGAATATTCACAAGCTGAGTAGATTCGTCAGTTCCTTTGACTGCAAGAAGGTGTGCTGGTTACATGCGGTGATCAACGATCATCCATGTGTTACTGTTTCTGGTTCGAGTTCTAAGTAGTCCAGTGACAAAATCCAAGGCAGTATGTTCTCGTTTCCATATAGGTGTTTCTGGTTGCTAATACTTCACCTTGACTTTCCCACAAGTCAAACATCCTTCCCATGCCTAGCTAGGTGGGCCTTCATGCCCGATCACCAGTACAAAGCGAGTCTGATCAGGTAAGTTAGAGTCGATAGTGAGCTGCAAAGCTCGTGCACATTCAAGTTTCATTGTCGTATCCATCCTAAAGTTCCCTCCAGTGATGCCATTAATTGATTTAGCTATGTCGATGCCGAGGTACACGGGAGGCCCTTGTGATCGGTTTAAATAGCGCATCTGGTACCGTCCAAGTGATGCCTCCATCCAAAATCCCAATGCCATGGTTTTCACCGTTAGTCGAGTGTGTCGCGTAGTTCCTCTTTGTAACTCCTTCACGTACGTCATCACTCCCTCGTGTTGCGTCGATGTGCAGCTGGGACTCTGATTCGGACCATAAGGATGTTCCACTGAATCACCCGCATCCTCAGATAAAACGGTGCTCAGAGCATTGCAGAGTCGGGATTCGAAAGCTGAAGGGACGCCCTTCTATTTTGTCTTCCACGAGCACAGCACCCTACTGTGCTAAAGAGATTAAAGTTGCACGATCTGTGAAAATCCTGTGATGAATCTACAACCGCATCCACCGAAACTAAGAAATTGTTGTACCCCCGAAGGAATCTTTGGCGTCAAATAGTTTCTAACAAGATGGATCCTAGCACGATCCACGCGTATCCCCACTTCGTTGGTTACATGATCAAAATGCTTTTCTCGTATCTAAGTGTTACATTTAACAAGTCTTCTCATGTAATGACTCCTCCCCTAGGAGTTCTAAGATACAACATAGGCGTCGTCCATGCTGTCCCTTCCTCCAGGAAAATGACCCAAAATGTCACCAATAAATACGGTCGATTCATGTGATTCCTGAAGCTACTAGTGTGTTGACCCACTCAATGATCATGATGTACAAAGTTGAAATGGCTGCATTGCGTTCGACGTGCTGTTCTAAGAGCATTTTCCCCTTGGACTTCCTCCTGACAATAGTTCGTTTGCTAGCGAATCTTCGAATGGAAGCTTGTTCCTCGCAATTCGTCGCCGGGTTGTCAATACGTGGTCGAGGCAAACGGTTCTTGACTGTCACCTTGTTGAGTTCTCGATAATCAGTATGTATGCGAAAAGGCTTATCTTTTCTGGTATAACTGAGGCTCCCCAAAGCGAAAACTAGATCCGATGAAACTCAAGTCCAATAATTCCTGAAGTTGATTAGGCAATTCCTGCAACCTTCCTGGTGTAAGATAATAAGATATACTAGTAACAAGGGCTACTTCTGACATGATACGGATCTGATATTCCACCTGACGATGTGAAGGTAAACCTGACAGTTCTTCTAGTAACACTTAGGGAGAAATCACGAATAATTGGTGGATTCTCGATCCTCCTTTCCTTAGTCCTGACATCAGTAACGAGTGTTATCATGGCGAAGTAATCCTTCCGTCGACACTCCTGGCTTTCCTTGCTGAAATGACGCTAACCGTTGTGCCACTCTGGCGCGTTAGAACAGATAACAATCCTCCATGAGGGAGGGGGTTACGTAGAATTGTCTCCTAACAGGGTGCCTCTACCAAGAATAATAGAAGAAAGTTCGATGCCGAACACTTGTCCCACAAGGTCATGTTTGCATCCCAACGATCATATGAGGTTTCCATTGTCTAGTCATCGGCCGATTCCACAACAGGTTCAAACTCTTAAGAGCATCAGGGTCGAGCGGACACATAGATGAAGCGGATTGCAACTCATACTAGCTACCATGTCGATAAGTCCTGACGTCGCCCACGCCAATTCTAAATACCTTTCCAAGAGCATCATTTTTGTTGTTGCTGTTTTCGTTACAAGAATTCCAGGTACTGCCGTTGTTCCCTTGGTCGTTGTCTACATTACTTAACCATGGCCAATCCAAGTTGTAGGCACCTTTATTCCCATATTGTGGGCTAGTCTTACGAATACCTTGTTGTTGCTGTGACTGCTGCTCCCAATGTCGTCGTTCGAAACGAAGTCCTATGGTTCTTCACCATCAAGGTCCATCTCTTCACATTCGGAGCCACGTCCTAAAGTGTTACTCACTGCTGGCAGCTACACATTCCTCGTTAATGTCGATTGTCATTGCTTATGTCCTGATTGATTCGTATGAGTTGACTCCCATGAGTCGCTGACAGGGGTTAGGGACTCGATTGAAGCCAATTCGCTGGTGTTCGTTGCCGGTAATTAGGGTCGTCAAAGTACTGAGGTCGGTAAAGTACTACGCTCATCCTCCTGTCCATCGATGTTGCAAGTTGCTTGATTAATACCCGGTCTGTTATGAGGGTATTGCAAAAGTGATCACACTTCGGAATCTAAGATGTCAATACATGAGTTCCAGCAAACGAATAGGAGGGGGAAAGGTATCGAGCAACCATTCGGCGCTGCAACATCCAACTCAGGGACGTTCGTATAAGCACCTAACATTCTACATGGTTCGCTGAGCTCAGAGGGGTGTTTAGGTAACACTCGATAGCATCGAGTTTTGAAGGGATCCAAAGATAAATGAAAAGTTCACGTTTGAGTTTGAGTAGGGGATAATTACTGCTACGACCCCTATAGGTTTGTTATGTTTCTCATTGATCAATTAACGGGACGAAACCCCTTTTCCACTTGTTAAGCCTCACTGGGATTCACATGCACCCCACACTATTATTATATGTGCACCCACAATAATATTGTGATTTGCATGCTCATCTCAGCTCCTCTTAACTTATGTCAAATGGTTCCTCAAACTCGAGTAGCAAACAAAAGAGTATTACGAAGCGTAGGTCTTAAAGGTTTAGGGAAATACCCCCCTAACAGCCACATAACACGTGCAAGTGTACATGAATTCATATCGTTGTGCTCAACGTGCAATCACATGCAATATCGTATGTAGGTGTTCACTAGTTATGTAGTACAATGAGTATATGAGCGACGAACCTTGCAATCTGGAGCTGAGTGTCATGGTCGTATTCATGTCTTTAGAACTGTTTGGTTATAGTCTGGTTTTACAAAAAACATTTTCCCCTTTTTTTTAAAACCAAGTTGTAACACCCCGAAAATGGGTTTGGTAATCAAACCACGTTAACACTAAAAGACGGGTAAAATACCGATAGTGGTAAAACTTACCCGGTTAATATTAGGATTTAAATAATTAAACCTAATATTAAATAAAGGTTGTACGAAGACTTTTTGAGGAAATAAATTTAGGAAAGGCCCGAGTTAACGGGACTAAAAAATAAAACGGGTTATGACTTCCCGAACCCATTAAATGTAACTAGCAATAATTGACCTAGTTAGTAATATGTGACTAAGTTATAAATAGTGAACTATAGATTCAAATGATCAAAATAGAAACATGAGGGACTAAAGTTGTCAAGTGGGAAACTAATATTTATTAAAACAAGTAATAACACACAACACACACACTGAGAGTGTGTGTGTGTGTGTGTGTGTGTGTGCGTGTAATCGCCCAAGAGCAAGAAAAGAAAGGGTGCAACCCTAGTTCATCAAGATTCAACAAATTGAAAGGCAATTTAGAGCCAAATCGTATGGATTAACACAAATTCGTGATCACCAAGCTTAGGGGATCACAAGGTATGTTAAATTTTTATGTTTAGTAAAGTTGAAATTCTTGATGAATTTATGATAAACGAAATTATTGCTTGCATGTTTGATGTGAGAGTGAAATAAGGATAAATCCATGTCTAGGAACAAACCCTAGTAAGGATTTGACGAATTAATGATGAAAAATTGTGAAATAGATTAATACCCATTTATATGCTAAGTGGGTTTTTATGTCATTGTGATGAACACTTGAATTAGGATGTTAAATTCAGGAATATTGATTGTTATGATATAAGTTCTTGATGTAGTTCATGAACACTAGACATAGAGGTTTGATTTTGATGTAAATCTTGGTGAAAATGACTAGTTATGAACTAGTTAGTAAATATGTAAAATTATGCACATTAGGTGTTTGTCAAAATGCCTAAATGAGAACTAAAGTGTTGAAATTTAGAGTGAAAACGCGTATTCGAATGATAGGGCAATTACGCGTGATATGAAGTAATAAGAGTTCTAAATACTATGTTGATTTAGACTTAATATCGTAAACCATGCGATTGAAAGTAGTTAACTTTAGATAAGTTAAGTTAACTAATCATGAAGTCAAATAGTAGCTTCGGCATAGGAAATAAGTGAGGTGGAATAGTTGTGATTTTTATGACTAATTTAACCGCCTTGTAAATGATTGACAATAGTTTGACGCGTAACAAGCTAGATGAAAGCTTGGAGGAGGGAGCGGGTCAAACGGAGCAATTACGGAAAGAAAAGCGTGGCGTGGATGCGAGGTAAGTGTAAGTTACACACTTATGTAGAATACCCGTTTATTCGATACGTTAATATTGGAAATATGGAAATTTGTCAAGTGTCGACTAATGTAAATCAAGGTTAAAAGGATACCCATGGCGTAAGCCGAAATGGGTTGGATTTGTAAGAAAAGAGTGTAAAAGAAAAAGGGGTATGGTTATAAAATCCGGGATGGGATGGATGTATGAATTGGAAATCAAAAACGATGTTTTTGATTTAATAGATAATGTTGGGCATATAGTCCAAACGGGTCGAATGGTGAAGATAACACCATTTGACAATATCGACTAATGTGGTTGTCAAGTCTTATGTTAACAGGACCGATTAGCCAATCGGATAATTGCGTCACTATCGATGGTGTGATAATGAAAACGAGGTATAAATCGGGTCTACTTGTTGTAGTTAAAAGTGTTATTTTGGTCGAATAATTTGAGAGAGAGTCCTTCGTCATAAAAGGACTAAAATCGACCAAAACGCCCTTGTAGGCTAAATGGAACAAATGACCCTTAAAGGTTGTTTGGAAACGAGTTTTATGATTAGGTAAATACTTAGAATAAGTATAGAAGCTGAAAGAGGTGTTGTATTAGCTAAATGGCACTATTTGAGTTTTTGCCGTAAAATAATGATTCAAGAGGTAAAATTTGGTTTATATTGATCACCACATTAAACCTACCTTAAATACAGTTGGGGTGAGAGATTATAGGATAAGAAATGTGGTAATGGAATGCTAGAAGCAATCGAAAGCTATTTTAGGCTCGAAAGTGCTTAAATACCCTTAACGGGTCAAAATAAGCATACGAGCGAAAATGGGTTTAAATTGTGTAATAAACCTGTGATTAGAACCTAATATGGTATATAACATTTATTTGAAGAAGTGTAGGTGATGTAGGAATCAAACAAATATGTTTGTTTGATAAAATGCATAAACGGGTAAAATTTGATAAAAAGGTAACGAGTCGAAGGCTTGAAAGTCTCAAAATTTATTTATGTTGGATGTTGGATTTTAACTTTATAAGATGGAGAATTAAATTACGGACGCGTAGGAAAAAGAATCGGGTAAAACGGATCAATAACGAATAAGTTATGGCCGTTTCCGTGAAATCGGGTTGAGCTGGGAATGTACAGCAACAGCTGAAGGCAACAGTCTGTGAAAACAACGGCTAGGCGTGACGCCTAGGCCCTTGGCGTCACGCGACGCCCCTAACTCCGGAAAATTTTTAAATTTTGTCATTTTAACCCCTGTACTTGTTTGAACTTAATATTTGACTATCAAAACTAACTTTTAAGTTGGTTTTGATCATAGGTGATCGCCAAGAGTGCCCGGATGAAGATCAAGCTCGATGAGGAACCGAACACGATAAAATACAAGCTTCCGCGCGGCTTTTTGTCGTATCTTTAAAACGACGAATCCAATTACATTAAGTTGCATTTTTGAAAAGTTGTTAACATGTGAAAATGTTAGTATGCAAAGTTTTTGTAAAGACACATTTTAGCATTTAAATGTGTATTTTATTAATAAAATCTTGATTTATTAAGCCGGGTGTTACACAAGTTCACTATAACCAATGGCTCTGATACCAATCTGTCACAACCCCAAAATACCACACGTGGAAAACCCCCGCGAGGCGTGTGACATACCAGGATCTTAGCCATCAATCACATTGAACTCATAGATATATGTAAATAAAACTTTCATTGATTAACAGTAAGTGTTAAAACGTTACAATATTTCACAGTTTACAGCGGAAGCATAATTCATTCGTTAAGAATTTATAACCACATGTAAAAGCCATTTGTGTTGTGTTATGTTTCTATGTATCTCGACCCATGACCACTCCAGCCTCCCAGACAGCAAGTTCCAGTTAATATGCACCTAAAGACCTGCAAGGCATGTAACAGCGAATCAACAACAAAGTTGAGCGAGTTCACAGTTGGGTGTTCGTTTTAAGTTGTTTACGAAAACATAGTTTGTATTTAGTTGGCTTACTTGCCGTAGGGTTTACCCCATAGTTGAAAATATGATTACCCAGTTTACCCTGTTTCCGAAAACTTTACGATATTTAGTGGTGGCTTCCCATGTTGTATATTACTAGACTAGTTGTATCTATAGGTGTCCTTCCCAATCCGAGGACAGTGGTAAGTATGAGTTTGCGTAGGTTTTACGTAAGTGCCCTTCCTAATCCGAGGACAGTGGTAAGTATGAGTTTACGTAGGTTTTACGTAAGTGCCCTTCCCAATCCGAGGACAGTAGTAAGAATGAGATTACGTAGGTTTTACGTAAGTGCCCTTCCCAATCCGAGGACAGTGGTACGTAGCGAGTACATAGGTTTAGCGTTGGCGTCCTTCCCAATCCGAGGACGGTAGTAGGTAGTCTAGTAGTGTTGAAAGTATAAGTAGTTATTCAATCCCATTCCCAACCCACCGGGAATCCCATGCCTTAGGAGTGTGAACTCACCTTGGTTTGCTCGGTATGATTAGTTTCTTGTTCACACATAATCAGTCAAAGCCTATGATGTTCATACACACAAAATCAGTTTACGTTCACGTTGTTCATGTATGTTCATAGTGTGGATTCGTAGAAAGGATCATCACATAACCGATAACAATCATTCATGATACACGAAACGGATAAGTTCCCACAAAACAACATTTCATGTAGCAGGCATTTAGTTTCCATATTGGTCATCATACCCATGTGAATATTACACAAGTCAAAACAGGCTCCCTATCCTTAACCAACACTATCATACATCCAAATAATATATACCGACATTCATATTCATCACAGTGGCATGCCGACAAAAGACCTCCATATAAACTAAAATCCAATACCAAGTTCAATCAGATAACATCCCAATACCTCCCAAGCATCTAATTACAAAACATCAAGATTCACACCAATTAATATAACACATTCCTCAATCACTTACGTGATCCGAATCATCATGTTGCGAATCCGTAGATGACATACCAAATTATTCAGTTTAACATGCAATACCCCCTAAGTCTTGGTTAATTACCACATAACACATAGCTACCAATGGAATCACATATGAGTTTATGTCACAAGTTAGAACATCACATAAAAATCTAGCAATTCATTTACGTGTCATACAGTATAAGTGTGCGACTTGGTTTCCGTTCGTGGCCCACTGTCGAGATGTGCGGCCCACTGATGTATAAAGCCCAAACAGGATGTATATAGTTCTTAAACTAACTGGCCCATGTGCCGTGTTTGTGTGTAACTAAGGGTGTGTTAATCCATTTATTCAATTAGCATTAATTTCTGATACACACATAATTTCCAATGATCAATCGGTCTCAACATTGGGGTTCATGAGCCTAATCATTAAATACAAACAAATCGAATAACATGATCGTGCAACACAAATTTGTGAACTTATCCTTGTTATTAGTTCTCATCTAATCATATATAGTTAATAAAAGTTCTGACCAAACACCCACCATCATATAAACCCTCACATGCATATGTCTGACATGCTTTAAATTCAAGTTTCAATTGCATCACAATCAATTAATAGGATAAACCGATTGGACCAAATATTCTGCAAACAACTTCTTTTAATTGGACCTCTTTTGATCTTTCACATGCATTCTGATCAAATTGACATATGGGCCGACAACTTTGGACCGATTAATAAGTTTTCTGATCGAATTGCATTGGGATAACCTGATTGGACCGATTAATAAGTTGATTATAATAAAACTTTGGCCAACAACTATTCTTTAATTCACATAATCATATAACAATATCACTCATTATCATAAATAATTAATCATCGATCCCATTCAATATCACATATGATCAACATCATCAATATCACATATGAACAACATTATGCAAAAATGAATGTCAACAGATAAAGAACCACTAACCAAGAATTTAATCGCACAAGATGCTATCTCGAGGGGGGGTCTGCTGCTCCCGTCACACGCCTAGAGAGGTTTAGGGTTTGATTATGTTTATGCTCTCATGCTACGTAACTACATGTGTGCCTATATACTGGAATTGATGGCCGGCCCCAAACCAAGCATCACTTGGGCTCTACCAAGCCCAACTTGATTTCGGTGTACATATGTGCCCAAGCTGGGCTTCGGACGTGTGTGTGCACATGAATTCGCAATAATCATCCCAATAAAAAGTGTGTGTGCCCAACCACATGTACCCTATATTACCCGGCCCAAACGTAACATGAGTATGTTAAGCATACTTGTGATGTAGGCGGCCCAAACACATGAAATACCAATCCGTTACTATACTTAACAAGTTTATAATAGCACAGTGCGTAACGCACAAAGAAGAGGGATGAATTACGAGAAGTTAGGATCACAGAATTAAACGACACTGATCTGAAAGTTCGGGTTGTCACATCATCCCCAACTTGAAAGAAATTCCGTCCTGAAATTTAGCACGTGCTTACTGAGGAAGCTAGTTAGGTTGGCTGGTTTCCTGGTTTTCCTGGGGTGTCACACATATCCTAGCAACAACTGCTGCCGACCCAAATCTTTAACAACTAGTAGCCCCACAACCCTTACCTTTATTCCCTACTCAGCCGATGGAGATAGAAGAAAACCCTGAAAATAAGTAGAAATGCATGATTTTAACCCTAAGGAGATACCTAGGATACCAGCCCCTAATCCCTTAGACCCGGATTATGATCCATGGTTCGATGATGTAACACCCCGAAAACGGGTTTGGCAATCAAACCACGTTAATAATAATGAACGGGTAAAATACCGTTAGTGGTGAAATTAACCCGGTAAATATTAGGATTTAAATAACTAAACCTAATATTAAATTAAAAAGGGAATAAAAGCTTTAGAGGAAATAAAGTTTATAAGAGTCCTGAGTTAACAGGACTTAAAATAAAACGGGATTTTATCTCCCTGAACCCATTAAGGTAACTAGGAATATCAACCTAGTTAGTTAAATGTTGTCAAAATGCCAATGAAACTAGATTGATAATACTTGTATAACTCTACAAAAGTTGAGGGACTAAACATAGGCAAGTGGAATGAAGTTTTAATTAAAACAAATTAATTAAACAAAAACACACACATACGTGTGTGTTCCTGCGATCGACCAGAGCCAGGAGAAAAAGGGTTATAAACCCTAACTCAACAATATATTCAATTGGAGGATCAAACGAAGGCCAAATTTAGATTGGAATATATATAAACGATCATCAAGTCAAGGGGATCGTAAGGTATTTTTGACATTCATGAAGTTGTGAAAATTAGTTAACTTTGCATGATGCGATCTATGTATGAATCGTAGATGCTATGGCCGAATTAATGAAGTGTGATTGCTTAGGAACAAACCCGAAGTAGAAATATGAAGTAAATTCAGATTTGTCGATGCTAAATTCATGTATGTGATGTTTTTAGGGTTTTTATTGCTAAAAATTAGTGTTATGATGTCAAGAACATGCTTAAATTGAAAGCTGAATTCAAACAGCTCCTGATCAGAATTTATAGCCGACTTGTATTGGCTGTAACCTGAACAAAACGTGACAAAAACATGTGTTTCTTGAGTCTAAAATGTAATTCCAGGAAATATCTTTAAAACCCCACTGGAATCGCATTTTTTCAACGAAAATTAAGCGTTTTATGAATTTTTCCGTATCAAAGGTTCAAGCTGCGTTTTCTGGCAGAATTTGCAGCCCATTACTAATGTCATAACTCAATTTAGGGATTTAGTTATAATCTCAAATTTTTACTTTAGATAGTTTTAAGCGATTAAAAGAATTGCCAATTGGAATTTGGTCAATCGGATAAACGAGGAATTTTTAATGAGTTTTTCCGTAAGCTGCAGTCAAAAGTCACGAATCTGATTGCAGCTTAGTAAATGAATTTTTACGAATTTTTGGTAAAGAGTTGGATCTTGAAATTTTAACACAAGGCCTAACCCTCCGAGAGGTATGCCACATAAAAAAAGTCATAATTTTTTAAGACTTGTAAATAGGTTAAACAAGTCACCAAAAAACAGCCCATTTTCAGTGATATGAACATGCCTAAATGAAAGCTAAAATGTTGAAATTTCGAGTGAAGCGCACATTTGAATGATATGGCAAATTATGCGAAATATGAAACGATAAGAGTTCTAAATATCATGTTGATTTAGACTTAATTGTGTAAACCATGTGATCGAAAATAGTTAACTTATGATAAGTTAAGCTAACTAATGAGGAAGTCGAATAGTAGTTTCGACATAGAAATTAAGTAAGGTGGAATAGTCGTGTTTGTTAATGACTAATCTAACCACCTTGTAAATATTGACAATAGTTCGATGCTTAACGAGCTAGGTGGAGGCTTGGGAAAGAAGTGGTCAAACGAATCAAGTACGAGAAGAAAAGCATAATCGGAATTCAAGGTAAGTAAAAAGCTTACACTCTTTTTTTTAGACATGTATTTATTCATAGATCGTAAATACCATAAAATGCTATATCCGAAATATGTTTCCGACACGAAATAATACGGGACATATAAAATGATGAAAACCTTGGTTAAAAAAAAGGATCTAATGGTAAAATCCGAAATGGGTCGGATGGGCGAATTGGTAGTTAAAGCCATGTTTTGTTATGTATGTAAACGTTTGGTCATATGGTCCAAACGAGCCAAATGGTGATGAAAACTCCATTTGGCAATATCGACTAACATTTGGTTGTCAAGTTATATGTTCTCAGGATTGAACAAAAAAATTGAATAATTGCGTTGCTTTGGATTAGCGGCTAATAAAAGCAAGGTATAAAAATGAAACGGGTCTATATGTCGACCGGGCCAGGTACGTATTAATATGTTGTAGCTAAAAGTGTTATTTTGGTCAAATGATTGTGAGAGTCTTTCGTCGTAAAATAAGATACTAGAATTGACCGAAAAGCCCTTAATGGGTAAAACGAGCAAACGACCCCTAGAGGCCGTTTAGAAACTTGCATTGTAATTATGTAACCCTTAGATACATGTAAGAGTTGTAGGCATAAACTTCGTAGTTCAAATGCCTAAAAATGGTCATTTGCGTAAAATGACTAGTTGAAGGGTAGAATTGAGGAAAAGGGGTTCGTTATGTTAAATCCACCACAAAATAGTTGTGGTGGATTATATATAGTTATTTAGATATGGAAATATTGTAGTGTCAAAAAGAAAAGAGCAAGTTTTAGACTAAATTGCTTAAATTCCCTAAACGGGTCAAAACAGTTTATGCACATAGCTTGCGTACTAGTCGCGCAAATTATAGCAATTACGAACCCGAGCTAAATACTTTGTGTTAAATACATTGGAACACGTATTTTGATTAGTTAGAAACAAGTTGGTAGTTTTAAATACAAACGGGTCAAAATGTTGATTTTGAATAATAAGTCGAATGCTTAGAAATTTGGAATTTTATTAGTTTGAATGCTGAATTTTAACTCCATGAAATGGAGAATTTAATTACGGTCGCGTAGGAAAAAGAATCACGCGAATCGGATAAGTAGAACAAAAGTTATGACATTTTAAAGTTGAATTTCGATTAAACTTATAGCTGGGCAAATGCAGGTTTCAGCAACAAACCCGCTGGAAATTGGTTTCCCCCGCGCCACGCGACGAGTCACAATGTGTGGGGCGCGACACGCGACAGACGTCGCGCCACGCGACAAGTTTGTCAGAGTCTCTCGCGACACGCGAGAGACATAAAAGCTGGAAAAATTATTTTTAATTATCGTTTGACGCGTAGAACTTGTTTAAACTTATATTTAAGTTATCAAAACTAACTTTTATGTTGGTTTTGATCATAGGTGAATATCAAGAGTACTCGGATGAAGATCAAGCGACGAAAAGGAACCGAACACGTGAAAAAGAAGCTTCCGCAAGTCGCGTCGTCGTAGCTTTTAAACGACGAATTCAATTACGCTATGTTGTTCTAAACTGTAAATTGTAAAAGTTTTAATAAACCCCAATTTTGTAATATATATGTGCTCATAATCACATGTTTATTTTCATAAATTATACGAAAACCATTAAATAATATTAAGGGTGTTACAGATGATCATAGGGATTATGTGTCACGCTATCACTTAAACGACGAACCCATGCCGAACTTAGCAGCCTATCTAGGATTGGACCCTCTAGATCCCTACTATGACAACGATGAATATATTAGGGTGATATTAGAGAATCCTTACCCTCAGGAGAATCCCATGCCCCAGTACCCGGACCCAGCACCAGCACCTGCACCCCCAATGAGTGCAGATAATGTGCATGAGCTCCGAACTTTCAGAGAAGAGATCTTGGAGAGTAGTGAGAGGATGAGACAGGTAGGAGAGTGACTCGTCTGGAAGTACGACGAGCGCAATATGGATTACTGGATGAACCCAGACCAGTAAAGGAGGTAGTGGAGTTGGTAATAATATAATAATAATAATAATAATAATAATAATGAAAAAAAATATAATATATATGTGTAATAATAATAATAATAATAAATGTTGTAGTATAGACCACTTCGTGGTTAGCGATGCATAGTAGTATTGTAATTTAAATTTCAGCATTAGTGTATATTTGACGCATATTATAATAGAAAAAGAGTAAAGTCGCAATGCTCGACGCTTTTGGTTAATATGTGTGTTGTGTGGTTGTTACTCAAATTATTAATTATTTTGTGATATTAAAAATTAGTAATTGTTTAAAATCCAGATGAACGACGAGGTAAACCATGAAAACCAGAATAACGATAACCAGAGTAACATTAACTTGGATAATGAGAATCTGAACAACAACAATAATGGAAACCAAGTGGATAACAGTGTTATGCAGCATATAGTGGAACAAGGGATAATAGATGCAATGCCATATATTATCAAAACAGTTAGGGAAGCCGAAAATAAAAGTAAACATGATAGTAAGCGACCATCTGAACCGGAAAATAGCGTGAACAATGGACCCGTACTTCAAATGCCCATTCCCAAAAGAAGGAGAACCGTGTCTTACGGTTGTTCTTATAAAGAATTCTGGTCTTGTAAACCAATGGAATTCTCGGGCAATGAAGGGGCCGTTGCATCTCTATGCTGGATAGAAAAGACTGAGGCAGTCTTAAGAATAAGTAAATGTCCGGAAGAGGATAAGATAATGTTTGCTTCTAATTTGTTTAAGAATTCAGCACTAGAATGGTGGAACATTATCCTCCAGTCTAGAGGAAATGATAGAGCTTACAATATGGGATGGGAGGAGTTTAAAAACATGGTAGAAAGGAAATTATGTCCTCCTAATGAAAAAGAACAGATAGCAAACAAATTCCTAAACCTTAGGATGATTGGGGTAGATAGTAAGGGTTATACAACATTATTCTTTGAATATGCCAGAATTGTACCAACCCTTGCTTCACCTGAACCAGTTTTAATCTCCCGTTATATCTGGGGATTAATTGGGGAGATTAGACATGTAGTCAAGGCAGTTAGACCTCAAACCATAGAAGAAGCAGTAGAACTAGCCAACACCTTGACAGATGAATTAGTCCGTAGACGAGAAGAGGATCAAAGGAGGAACCTAACCCAGAAGCTTACTCAAGAATTTCGTTCTGGAAATTCTAACCGTGGGAGAAATGTAGGTTCTACCTCTGCACCTTACTGTAAGTATTGCAAAAGAAAGCATTCAGGAAGATGCCCCATATACTGTAACTTTTGCAAAATATCTGGACACAAGGAGGAAGACTGCAGGAAAAAGCCTAACAACAGAATATGCTACAACTGCGAAGAACAAGGTCATATCAAGCCTAACTGTCCAAAGTTAGCTCCAGCTACGAACCCCAAGAATACTAAAAATGCTAGAGCGTTTGTTTTAACTGGAGAAGAAGCAAGGATGAATCCGGATGTGATCACTGGTACATTTTTAGTTAATGATGTTTTTGCTAAAGTATTATTTGACTCTGGTGCGAACCAAAGTTTTATTAATACTTCATTTTGCAAACTTCTTAATCAATCATTAACTAAACTCCCACAAGAATGTCTAGTAGAGACAGCAAATGGGGGAACCATTAAGATTTCTGAAATCTTGTAGGGAGCAAGAATAGAAATTTTAAATCAGAAATTTATTGCAAACCTTTACCCCATGAATCTGGCAGGATTTGATGTTGTATTAGGAATGGATTGGTTAATAGCCAATAAAGCCAATATTTTATGTGATTAAAAGTCAATTCAAGTAAATTCACCAAAGGGTGAAAAGATCACAATTAAAGGGAATAAATTTTATAAATCTACAAATTCATCTCTGTGATGAAAACTGCAAGTTATGTAAGAAAATGATCATTAGTGTATTTGATTTCTATAATCACTAACACTAAAGGAAAAGAATTAAAGGATATTCCCGTAGTATCCCAGTTTTCAGATGTGTTTCCAGAAGAGTTACCAGAACAACCTCCAGATAGGGAAGTTGAATTCAGAATCCATTTGATACCAGGAACTGCACCAATTGCCAAGGCACCTTACCGATTGGCACCCGCAGAAATGCAGGAACTGAAGAAACAGTTAGACGAATTGTTGGAGATGGGATTCATACAGCCAAGTTCATCCCCATGGGGAGCACCGATTTTATTCGTTAAGAAGAAGGACGGATCAATGCGTATGTCCATTGACTACCGTGAATTGAACAAAGTCACGATTAAGAATCGGTATCCAATACCAAGAATAGATTAACTTTTTGATCAATTGCAAGGAGCACGATTTTTCTCTAAAATCGATTTAAGGTCAGGATATCATCAATTAAAGGTACAGGAAGAGGACATTCCTAAGACCGCTTTCAGAACAAGGTATGGCCATTATGAATTTACTGTCATGCCATTTGGTTTAACCAATGCCCCAGCTGCATTCATGGACATGATGAACCGAATATGTAAGCTATATTTGGATAAATTCATAATTGTATTTATAGATGATATTCTTATTTATTCAAAAAGCAAAGAGGAACATGCAGCCCATCTGCATGCACTTCTAAGTTTATTGAGAAAAGAAAAGTTTTATGCTAAATTTTCAAAGTGTGAGTTTTGGATAGAACAGGTACAATTTCTTGGACATTTAGTCAATCATGAAGGAATTCATGTAGATCCCACCAAGATCTGAGGCGATTACCAAGTGGAAAACCCCTGAGTCACCAACTGAGGTTAGAAGTTTCTTAGGATTGGTCGGTTATTATAGAAGATTTATTCGAGATTTTTTCTAGAATAGCCATTCCCTTAACTAAGTTAACCTGTAAATCTGTTAAGTTTGAGTGGGGACCAAAACAAGAAGAAGCCTTTAGAATTCTTAAGCAAAGATTAACCCATGCACCCATATTAGCGTTACCAGAAGGAACTGAAGATTTTGTAATCTATTGTGACGCTTCTAAGTTAGGATATAGATGTGTATTAATGCAACGTCAAAAGGTTATAGCTTACGCTTCTAGGAAACTTAAGAATCATGAAGAGAATTATTCAACCCATGATATAGAGTTAGGAGCTATAATTTTTGCCCTTAAAATTTGGAGACATTACCTTTATGGTAGTAAGTTTACCATATTCATCGACCATAAGAGTTTAAGGTATGTTTTTTGACAAAAAGAGTTGAAAATATGAGACAAAGACACTGGATGGAGATACTTAGTGATTTTGATTGTGATATCCAGTATCATGCAGGAAAGGCAAATGTAGTAGCTAATGCTTTAAGTCGAAAGTATCATGAAAAGCCAAAAAGAGTACGTTATCTTAAGTTAAATCTGCAAGTAGATTTAAATGATCAAAATAGAAAAGCACAGGAATCAGTAATCAAGGATGATACTGAAAAGTTAAAAGGAATGATTAAGGAATTAGAACAAGAAACAGATGGAATTTGGAGATTCCATAAGAAAAGAATGTGGATACCTAAATTAGGAAACCTACGTCATCGTATATTAGAAGAAGCCCATAAGTCTAAGTATGCGATGCATCCTGGAAGTGATAAGATGTATCAGGACTTAAGGATGAATTTTTGGTGGATAGGAATGAAAAAGGATATAGCAGCATATCTTGCAAAGTGTTTAACTTGTTCACAAGTCAAAGCCGAACATCAGAAACCCTCAGGTTTATTGCAACAATTAGAAATGCCTGTATGGAAATGGGAATTAATAACAATGGATTTCGTTACTAAATTACCCAAAACAAGAAAAGGTAATGATATAATCTGGGTGATTGTAGATAGGCTAACCAAGTCAGCTCATTTCCTACCAATGAAAGAAACTTTCAGTATGGAACAGTTAGCTAAATTATATGTAAATGAAATAGTTTCATTACATGGAATTCCTCTATTAATTGTTTCTAACAGAGATAGTCATTTTACCTCTCATTTTTGGACAAGTTTCCAAAAAGCAATGGGAACCAAGTTGAATCTAAGCACCGCTTATCATCCACAAACGGACGGACAAAGCGAAAGGACAATCCAGACAATGAAAGACATGCTTAGAGCTTATGTAATTGATTTCGGAGGTAATTGGGACGATCATTTACCATTGATAGAATTTTCTTATAATAACAATTATCACACAAGTATCAATGCTGCACCATTCGAAGCACTTTATAGACGAAAGTTCCAAACGCCAGTCTGTTGGGCAGAAATTGGAGAAAAGCAACTATCTGGACCAGAGATAGTACAAGAAACAACAGACAAGATCATTCAAGTCAAGGAACAACTGAAAGCAGCACGTGATAGACAAAAAAGTTATGCTGATAACAGAGGAAAGCCATTGGAATTTCAAGTAGGAGATAAAGTGTTATTAAAAGTCTCTCCCTGGAAAGGAGTGGTAAGATTCATCAAAAGGGGAAAGCTAAGCCCCAGGTATGTTGGACCTTTTGAGATTATTAGAAGAATAGGACATGTAGCCTATCAGCTACAACTGCCAGAGGAAATGGTAGGAATACATGATGTATTTCATGTATCTAATCTCAAAAAGTGTTTAGCTGGTGAATCACTTATAGTGCCTCTTAAGGATATAGAGGTAAATGAACAGTTAAAGTTTCTAGAGAAGCCTCTACAGATTGAAGACAGGAAAGTTAAGAACCTCAAGCATAAGAGACTAGTTCTAGTCAAAGTGAAGTGGGACTCCAAAAGAGGACCAGAATACACATGAATCAGAAATGTAAAGGAAATACCCACACCTGTTCCAGTAGACCTCGAGGACGAGCTCTAAAACAAGGTGGGAAGGATATAACAACCCTCCAAAATATTTTGACACCCCTAATATATTTTAAAATACCCCAATATGTCTTAAAATACACCCCTTATGTGAAAACCGAGCCCAAAATACGATTTAGCATTAAAAATAAAAACAAAAATTTAAAGGCTATCGCGGGGCGCCTACGCTACTGCCTACGCGGGCCGCGAGCGATCAAAGACGAGGCGACACCCAGTGTTGACACGTGTCAGCATCGTGTCAACCCCACTTGATGACCGGACAAAGCTAGAGCCGTAGACCCCTACGACGCGTGCCGCGTAAGACTAAGCTTACTCCTACGCGGGTAGCGGGAGACTCGGATTACAACCCTATATAAGAAGGCATCGAGCCTTCAGTCGAAATTCGCTCATGATCTTTTCTTTCTCTTAGTTTTCACATAGTAGGCATAATTCTCGGGTATAATACCCCCCCTAATTAACGAAGTTCTGCCCCGATGTAAGTATTATAACCCCGGTTACGTATTAGATACGCTGCCCGATTGATCCAGGGTTCCGTAACGGCTGTCGAGGTTCTTCCCGACGTAGTCGTTGGAATGTCGTCTCGGGGAGGGTATTACTAATGTAAATAATGGTTTATTTTACTAACATATGTACATTTGTGTAAATTATAGATTATCACCAGGAAACCCTTACAGAAAACCTAAGTCAGCAATGTGAGTAATCTCCTTTTTGTAAACTGTTTTTACAAAACCTTAAATATTTTACAATGCGATTAAGCAGTGATTGAGTCTTTGTAGTTCTTCAATTACTGCCGGTATGTTGGGGTTTTGTATACAAAATTTTGAACACGTTACCATTGGACAATGAGTTAGCCAATGTGTAATATGACCCACCAGTCAGGATTGACAATACTGAATGAGTAATTGTGTAGAAATAAACAATGTGATTGCTCTTAATACTGTTAAGAATAAAAATTTTCTTGATTAAACTAGGATTCACTCACCAGTATTTCCCACTGAAAAATGTTTTTAAAACGCGTTTCAGGTAACAAAATGTAAAAGCCAATTAGAAGAAAGCCAGCTGGAGAGCACTGACGGCTTGGAAAAATGTGGCTATAAAAGTTACCTAAAAGACGATGTTTTAAATTCAATAAAATAGGGTTTATCCCTATAAACATGTTGTAATAAGAAACTTGGGTTTTACCCATTTGTTTATTAATATAAAATATGGTGGTTTTACTCTGATAAACATTTCCTAACTACGATCCTGGTGAAATTTCCGTTGCCAAAATATTAATAATGATAAACAAAATGATACCACCACAACTGGCCTCGCGGCCGCCCGTTCCCGAGACAGATAGGGGGCGGGGGTTGCGACAAAAAGTATCAGTAAAAACATTTATTTTATCAAGTTAATTCAGCGAGATATCATACATATGTGGGGTTTATCATTTATGGCCAAACTATGTACCTTAGGGGCATTTTGGTCATTTCACATATGCTTTTAAGGTTAAATTTGGAATTCTGAGTTCAAGACTTATACTTTATGTTAAAGTATAAAAATTTATTTTTAAAATCAGTAGGTAATAAGTCTTAAGCGTTAAATATGGTTTTAAACCATACTATGAGCTTAATAAGCGTAAAAGTCGATATTTGACGATATTTGAAATGTTTATAAAATTTTGAAGTTTTGATCAGTCTCTAAAGCTTAAAATATTTTACTTAACATATGAAATCAGTGGGAAAAGGTTTGGTATCAAAATGATATGTAAAACTCATTTTATCAATGAAAAGGGCAATTTCGTCAATACTGAATTTACACTAGAACTTTATGTTATGGTCAGTATAGAATTTGAAAAAAAATTTCAAAAATCCCTAAAGATTATTTCATAATAGTGGGTAGAAAGTTTGGTGCCAAAAATTGGGTTTAAATATGATTTATACTGAAAATGCCATTTAATTAATAAAAAGCTTTCGTTTTACGATATCTTGCGTAACTTCTATTTTAGACCATCAACTGATATCAAATTTTTAGGACATGCTTATAAATCAGTAATAAAGATTTTTGTCCTCTCACATTTTCAAAAATATCGTTTTTATATCAAAAGGGCATAACGGTCAACTTTTAAGCATTTAACGGAAACATGCAATGAACTAGGATTTCTATGGAACCATGTTGTATAATCTTAGAGGGTTATATTAACATGTAATATGGTCCTAAAGGAACCCTAAGGGATATCTAAACTAAGCTAAAACGGGTCAGAACTGAAAGTCAAAGAAAAAGTCTACTTTTGCGACTTTCGGTTGTGAACTGAGCCTAAACTCATAATTGTCGGGTTGAACATGCCTAAACATGTTCTTATATTATTTACCAAGTTATTTAAGTGTTAAAACATGTTCCATAACTTCTGTATTATCAGTTATGAATTATTTTGTAAAACTGACTCGTTTGACTTTTTGTTCCTAACTTTGACCCGACAATTGACTGAGATAACGTGATAATTAGAAGGTGCCCTTTTAAGGGTTTAACACCTACATAATTACCAACACATAGCCACTTTTAATTCGAATAATGGCTAGACAGTGATTAATCACTAAGTCAAAGTTTAATTATGATGACTTTGACTTTCGGTCATTAAGCTAATAAAACCTTAACTATAGAAGCTAAGAACACTTACAATAGTCCTTAGCACGAAAATTCAACTGGAGGAAGCTTCCTTGAACACCAGGATGCTTTAGAGAGTGAGTTGTGAAGTGAAAATTTCTAAGTGTGCATGAACAAGTGAAAACCAAGGCTCTTATATAGGAATTTGGATGCTCTTGGATCATTGCAGCTGTACATAGGAGGTTACCAGATGTTCACAAGTGTCCCTAGGGCAGTAAAAACCAGTTGCACAGTCCCTGGTATCAAAAACAAGCATGCAATGGCAGTGGAACAGGCAGCAACCTGCAGCTGCCATTTTTTTTGTTCGCTGGTACTTCCATCGCGGCCCGCGTAGACTTCAAAGAAGGTTTACGCGCCCTGCGAGGCTCTCCCCAATCCGGTTACAAACTTTCATAAATTGCACTTTTAGCCCCTGGTCCTTTATAACTTGATTTATCTTTTATTTATTGCACTTTTAACCCTCAAGTTTAACTTTTAAGGGTCTTGAGTCATTAAACAAACATCGTTAAGCTTTCGGTTAGTTACGAGGTCACCCAAAAGGTCTTTAATTGCAAAGTTGACGCATTTGATCCTTATTTCTTGGAATTACCACTTTATTCACTTACGTGCATCGAAACTTCATGAAATCAATATTCGACATTCGTGAGAATATAATAAAATATTACAATGCTTCGGGATCGTCAAAGGGTTACTCAGATGTGACAATTAACATGTTGACACGTTTAACCCCTGTGCTTTGTAAATTTTATATTTTAAGCACAAACGACTTTCTATGCCCGACAATTTAATCTTTAAGGAATACGAACATCACGTAAGGTCAATCAGAGGCACAAGTTAGGCATGTTGACACTTTGCATCCTCTTACATACATATTTACATTGTTTGTCCCTTTTAGTCCCTCGGAAATCAATTCATTACACGTTTAAAGTTCATGACACGTGTCTTTATTATATTGGACATGATTTTGCGAGGTGTTACATCCTACCCCCTTAAAAGAAATCTCAACCTCGAGATTTACTGAAATAAAGGAGGGTATTTCTGTTTCATTATGGATTCAACCTCCCACGTGTATTCTAGGCCTCTACGGGCATCCCATTTCACTTTTACGATCGGCACATGCTTTCTTCGAAGCTTCTTAACCTGTCGATCCTCGATCGACAAAGGTTTTTCAACGAATTTCAAGCTTTCGTCAATCTGCACGTCCTTATGTGACATTGCTAGCGATTCATCGGCTAGACATTTCTTTAAATTGCAGATGTGGAATACATTATGTATTCCACTAAGCTCTTCAGGTGGATTTAGCTTGTAGTCTACATTCCCGACACATTCGATGATCTCGAATGGTCCTATGTATCTTGGGCTCAGCTTGCGCTTTTTGCCAAAACGCATCACCCCCTTCCAGGGTGACACTTTGAGTAGCACTTTGTCACCAACTTCAAACTTTAGAGGTTTGCGTCTCTTATCAGCATAACTCTTCTGCCTATCCCTGACAGCTTTGAGATGATCACGGATTTGAACAATCTTATCCGTCGTCTCGATGACTATATCAGGTCCTGATAGTTGGGTTTCTCCAACCTCCACCCAACAAAATGGCGTTCTGCACTTCCTTCCATATAAGGCCTCGAAAGGCGCGGCTTGGATACTCGAATGATAGCTATTATTATACAAAAATTCAATCAAAGGAAGATGGTCATCCCAACTTCCACCCAAATCAATAACACAAGCCCTGAGCATATCCTCAAGCGTTTGAATCGTACGCTCGCTTTGGCCATCTGTCTGAGGATGATAAGCAGTGCTGAAATTTAGACGAGTGCCTAGGGATTGCTGAAAGCTTTTCCAAAAATGAGATGTGTATCTAGTATCCCTATCGGAAATAATAGATACCGGCACTCCATGGAGAGACACTATCTCATCCACGTATAGCTGAGCTAGCTTGTCGGAACTGTGTGTTTCTTTAATAGGCAAAAAGTGAGCTGACTTGGTCAGCCTGTCAACTACAACCCAAATAGTATCATTCCCACGTTTCGTCCTTGGTAACTTAGTAATAAAATCCATAGTTACCATTTCCCATTTCCAAGTGGTAAGTTCAGACTGTTGCAGCAAACCTGACGGTTTCTGATGCTCGGCTTTAACTTGTGCACATGTTAGATATTTAGCCACATAAGTGGCTATAGATATCTTCAAACCTATCCACCAATAATTTGCCTTTAAATCCTGGTACATCTTATCACTTCCAGGATAGACTGAATATTTCGAACTATGAGCTTCCTGAAGGACCACGTCTCTAAGTCCTCCATGGATAGGGACCCAGATTCGACCATTTAATCTAAGGATCCCATCCTTGCCATATGATAATTGATCAGCAGTGACGCCTAACTTCTCATTCGGAAAGTTAGTTTCCAAAACAGCTTCCTTCTGAGCAGCTAACAATTTCTCATTCAAGTTGTTCTTTAGTTCGATGCTCTTGGCGTTGATTCTTATTGGTTTAATCCTTTCTTTTCTGCTCAAGGCATCAGCAACAACATTTGCTTTGCCTGCATGATATCGGATTTCACAATCATAATCGTTTAAAGTCTCCATCCATCGACACTACCTCATGTTAAGATCTTTTTTATTGAACAAGTGTTGAAGGCTTTTATGATCAGAATAAATCACACACTTGGTTCCATATAAGTAATGCCTCCAAAGCTTTAGTGCAAATACAACGGCACCCAATTCCAAATCATGGGTGGTGTAGTTCTTTTCATGAACCTTTAATTGATGTGAAGCATAGGCAATAACCTTGCCTTTCTGCATAAGCACACAACCCATACCTGTGTGCAATGAGTTGCAATAAACCACAAACTCTTCGATTCCTTCTGGCAATGTCAAAACAGGAGCATTGCTTAATTTCTGCTTAAGAATCTCAAAAGATTCTTGTTGCTTGGGACCCCAGTCAAACTTTACATTCTTGCGAGTTAAAGAAGTTAGAGGTGCAGCAATCCTTGAAAAGTTTTCAATGAATCGTCTATAGTAGCCAGCTAGACCCAAGAAGCTGTGAATTTCTGTGGGTGCTTTCGGCGATTGCCAATTCATAATTGCTTCAATCTTAGTGGGATCCACCTGGATACCACGCTCACTTACCACATGTCCAAGAAATTGGACTTCACGAAACCAAAACTCACATTTGGAAAACTTGGCGTAGAGCTTCTCTTACTGCAGAAGTTTAAGGATACACCGGAGATGTTTTTCCTGATTGGCTTGACTCTTTGAATAAATAAGAATGTCATCAATGAAGACAATGAAAAACTTGTCTAGATATAGCTTGCAAACGCGATTCATGAGATCCATGAATGCTGCAGGTGCATTAGTGAGCCCGAAAGGCATCACCAAGAACTCGTAGTGTCCATATCGAGTTCTGAATGCGGTCTTATGCACATCTTCGGTTCTGACCTTCAGCTGATGGTAACCTGACCTCAAGTCGATCTTTGAAAAGTAACTTGCCCCTTGAAGCTGATCGAATAAATCATCGATCCTGGGTAACGGATACCTGTTCTTGATTGTAACCTTGTTTAACTCGCGATAAGCAATGCATAAACGCATTGAGCCATCCTTTTTCTTCACAAATAGAATTGGCGCTCCCCAAGGGGATGAGCTAGGTCGAATAAAACCTTTTCCAACAAATCATCCAACTGTTTTCTCAATTCTTTCATCTCAGTTGGTGCCAATCGATAAGGTTCTCTTGCAACTGGTGCTGCTCCAGAATTGATATTGATTATGAATTCCACTTGCCTATCTAGAGGTAATCCAGGTAGTTCTTCAGGAAAAACATTTGGATATTCAGAAATAACAGGAATGTCTGCAATCTTGGACTTTGGTTCATCAACGGTTACCTATGCCATGTAAATGACATAACCTTTCTTCAAACACTTCGATGCCTTAAGCATAGACACTTGCTTATGTAATCCGTACTGCGTATCTCCCTGAATTATTAATGGCTCACCAAAAGGAGTCTTTATAACCATTTGCTTCTTATCACATACAATTTGGGCATGGTTACGAGACAACCAATCCATGCCTATCACTATGTCGAATCCTGCTAATTTCAACGGAAGCAAGGATAGCGAAAAAGAGTGATTCCTAATGGATATAAAACATCCATCTATAATTGTTGAAGCAGTCTCTATAGTACCATCGGCCAATTCTACTTCATACTTTATGCTTAGAGTTTTAACAGGCAGATTTAATAATTTACAAAATTTATTGTCTACAAAAGACTTGTCTGCACCAGAATCAAACAACACTCTAGCATAAACATCATTGATAAGAAATGTACCTGTTATCACATTGTCATTCTGAACTGCCTCCTGAGCATTCATTTGGAAGACCCTAGCATTGGTCTTTTTAGCCTCCTCAGGCTTCTTGGGATTTTTCGGGCAGTTAGTCTTAATGTGCCCCTTTTCGTTGCAACCATAACAGGTTGCGTCTTTTATTTTCTTGCAATCCAAAGTCTTATGCTCTTTGGACTTGCAGATCCCACATCCATTAGGCTTTGACTGCGACTGCGATTTCGACTCGAATCTACACTTCCCAAAATGATGTTTCTGGCAGATTTTACATTTGGGTTTTTCACCTGACTGCTGGTTGTCCTTTTTAAACCCAGAACTCTTCTTGTGCTCAAAGTTTCCCTTTTTTTCTTGTCAAAGTAATGTGAGTTCTCATCCTCACGTTTCCTCTTCCCTTCATCAGAATTCTTAAGCGACCTTTGCCTAATCGCATCGAGTGTAAGAGATAAGGACAGATCAACTACTGATCTAAAGGTGGTAGGCCTGGATGCTTTCACATTTCCCTTGATTTCTGGAGCTAGACCTCCAATAAAACGTGCTATGCGCTTCGGTTCCGGTGTGACCAAATAAGGAACCAATCGGGACATGGTGTTGAAGCTTGTAAGATACGCCTGACAATCCAAGTACTTCATGACTAGAGTCAAGAAGTCAGTTCCAATCCTTTCCACCTCATGCTGAGGACAGAAGTTTTCCCTGATTAGTGCAACAAATTGATCCCAAGACAAGTTATACAACGGAATCTTCCCTGTGGCTTGGATTAACGACCTCCACCAAGCCAAAGCTTCACCTTTAAATGATTGTGAAACAAAATTCACAATATCTTGCTCTGCACAACCACTGATATCAACCACAATATCCATCTCATCGAGCCATGTCATACAATCAATGGTTCCTTTTTCTCCTGTAAAGTCCCTTGGCTTGCAAGAGACGAAGTATTTATAAGAGCAGGTCTTAACACGTGGCTCCTGATTGAGCATAATTTGCTTGGATGGAACACTTCTCTGATTCGACGAATGATGAGAATCGTCCTTATGAAATGCGTGTGTCTTAGAAGGTGGTTTTGTATGAGGTACAGATTGGGTCCTGTTACGAGTACCACTTGATTCTTTGAACTGTCTGTCCATGGCTCGAGTGACAGAATTATCTATCATTGCTTGTAAATCTGCACCAGCTACATTAATTCTGGTGGTATCATTTCTCTCCCTTGGATGACTGTTTACCTCTTCTAATTTAGACATGCTGAAGCTTGATTGCTATAAAACAATTGACAATATTTTATTCAGAGGTTACTATGGAATTATCATTTTTGATGGTTCATTAACCATGGTAACTATATTGGTTAATTTGTTAGTCATATTTATTTAGGATTTTCATTATAATTTATCCTCAGTTATAAATCATTAAAGATATTAGAGTGGCACAAAAGGCCTAGTTACAAGGACAGTTTTAAATTATAAGCCATGATCTTATAAGATCGAGGCATTAAGGTTTGAATATTATTCATCACCTTTTCTTGACAGGGAGTCGTAGACTACAACTGTCTTTTGTCTTATTAGACAATGAATATGGCCCGTAGGTACTTCATCAGTATTGGATATTTAAATCAGGTAAGAATAAAGAATTGGAAAGATCCAATACAAGGATGACTAGTGTGATTTTATTGAATCACATTTGCCAGGAGTACTAACATGTTTTCAGATGTTAACAAGGATTTGAATCTTAAAAAGGTTCTACCATCAGGGCCATGTCTAAAATGACATATGGGCTAGGTTATACCTTCAAGATTTCCTTTAATATTTAATGGCAGATCAATTGTAAATTGGAATGATATTTTTGATTTATTTCATATGATATATTTATACATATAATGACAAATAAATTTTTAAATGAAACATTCCATAAATTGAAAGAAGTACATAATTGCCCTAAACGGGACTTTTAAATAAATAACATTGTCCACGCAGGGACAGAAATAAGAAAGATAAGTCCACGCAGGGACCAAATACATAAATAAAATGTCCACACAGGGACTTAATTGAAAATAAAAATTACAAAACAATTAAATAAGGAATTTCAATAATCCCTCTTCTTCTTCCCCTTTATAAGGTTTGCTAAACCCTTTAGTAGACCACGGCGGCTCCTACGCTCCTCGTTTACCTGTTGCTCCACCTCGTGCAACCGCTGAAGGATTTCCTGCTGCTGTGGTGGTTGAATCTATGGCGGCTGCGACGGCTGCTGCTGCTGAGGTTAAGGAGGTGGTGGGTATTGATACCCATATGCTGGGTACCCAGTTGGGTACGTAGCTGGAAAGGATCCTGTAGAGAGCATTGTAGTTTGCCGCTTCAAGGTACGGGTCAACGGCAGGGGCATTGTTGTAATTGTAACCCGAATAAGCTTGCTGCTCAAACGGGTTATACGCTGCTGCACCAGGGTAAGAAGGAATTGGGTTTTCATAACCCATGGGCGGTAGTGGTGGTGCGACTGGAGCATAGTCGACTTCAGAAACTGGGTTTGAAGGCCCACCCATTTGCGGGGCTTCATACAGTGGCGGGTAGTGGCTGTTGCTGGAGTGTTGGTGGGTGCTAAAATGAAATCCCCCACGCACGGACATCCGTGCACCTCTTCTTCGCCTCGGTGGTTCTGGAGGCAGCTGCTGCTCTGGTGGCGGCGATGGCGGTGGCGTAACCGCCTGAAAATGCGGGTCCTTGGAAGGGACCTGTTGGTGTGGTGGAGAGTAGTGGTGAGGGGGAGTGTACTCCCACTTGTATGTAGTACATCTTTCAGCAAAAATGGCAGGGCCCCTGTATGGCAAACCATGGAAGGATGATCCGCTGGATATATCAATGGGATGCATTAGCGTCCCAGTCGGTGGTAGCTTGGGGTCTGGATCCTCGTCCATCTCCATATTCTGCATCTCAGGATAATGATCAACTGGTCCCAAAGGGTTTGGACCCTCTGGTTCTTGTACCTGGTTCATCGGGTTGAACCAGCTCTAGAAGTAAGGGGTCGGGTCCTGGAAGGCATGGTGCGAACCCGATCGCTGCAAAGGTATGAAGGAATGGTGAGAGTGGTCGGACTCGTTGTTCTGATGCAGTCTGAATGAATCATGATAGGATGGTGAGGAACTGAGCGAGACAGAGCTTCTCGCAGGCTCTAAATAAGTTCTCCAGTCTTCATGAGGACTAGAGCTAAGTGTTGCCGAAGGAGTACGCCGGTGAGATGGCACAGCTTCATGGTCGTTTCTTGCAGTCATTGGTGCTTTTCCTCTTCCACCTCTACCCCCTTCTCTTGGCAGCATTTTGTCTTTGGAACCTGTCAAAACAAAAGAAAACAACAAAAGACAAAAACAATTAAGATTAGGATTAATCCTAAGTCCTTTGCCTAGACTCGAAAGTCGAGGAATGTGCAAACTATGTCATTGAGATTAAACATAAAAGACTAGTGTTTAATTCCCTCAATGTTGGCTCTGATACCAACCTGTCACACCCCGATATTTCCACGTATTACCGGTGGGCCCGGTGGGGAGTATCGTGACGTAGTTGATATCATCATGGACAATTAATCACAGTTTAATGCACAGCGGAAGTCTAAATTAATAATACAAACCGAATTGAAAGTATAATAAAATATTACACAACGGTTATAAGTGGATCCATAGGCGGATCTAAAACAGAAAGAAAAATATTGTTCAACAGACTTTAAGTATTAAAAGCTTACAAGACTTTTTATTTATTACGCAGGAGTTTCCAGCCCATTACGCGTAGTACCTGCACTTAATCTTTTTGAAAAATACGTCAGTTTACACTGGTAAATACAATTAACTGACTCTTTTGAAAAGTATTTATAAAATTGGTTTGGGTGCACAAGGCATAAAATCTTTTATACAGATTTATATGTTTGTCATCCGTTCAGGACCGGAATAGAAAAGCCAGTACAAGATTAATAGACACACCACAAGTATAGGCCCACAAGGAGTTTCCTCACGAGTGAGATACCGTTTATACATACGCAACTGTCAGGTGTATGCCTACACCCCGTGCTTAAGCCGTGGCCATTTCAAATGAATGAGCCAAGGATATCCAGGACACGGTCATTAACCCCCCAAAGGCTTTGTATCAAACAAAACAGATTAAAACGGGTTATGTAAATTTATTAATCCCAATCCGATTAAATGATTTCATACCCGACCAAGCGGTATTATTATAATACCGTATCCCAAGCTCGTATAACGGAAAATAAGTTAAAAGTATTTACCTGAGCTAAAAGTAATTTTTATTCTCAGCCGTATATCAAATCAGCAAGTACAAGTAGCTTTTACTGGGATCCTAATTCTGGAACGAAAGTTTTAATAACCTATTAGATTCCTAACGGGTCTTATTTAAGTTATAACTTGGACCGGTTAGTTTTAAAGAAAGGTTTACGGTTCAAAACGCAGGATTAAGCTAAGACCGGATTAGAATGTGATTTAGACCCGACAAGTATGAAGACTTGTATAAAATGGGTAAACTAAATACCTTCTGGATTTTGAAGTAAAAATGATAAGGTTTGACCCGTTTCGGTTAATTTATGCAAACTAGTTACATAAACCGTACCAAACGCATATAAGCATAACGGGTAACCGAATGAGTCATGTACAAGTTCCATAAGTTATTATGCTTAAATTATGTTGTGACATCAGTATGATATCTTCCATTATGCTCTAAACGAATTTAAAACCAATTTAAGCCCCGTAAGGGTATTTTGGTCATTTTAATGTTTATAAAAGAGATTAAATAATAAACTAAGGTTCCGGTCCAAAAATATTAGTAAAAACATTTATTTTATCAAGTTAATTCAGCAAGATATCATACATATGTGGGGTTTATCATTTATGGCCAAACTATGCACCTTAGGGGCATTTTGGTCATTTCACATATGCTTTTAAGGTTAAATTTGGAATTCTTAGTTCAAGACTTATACTTACTGTTAAAGTGTAAAAATTTATTTTTAAAATCAGTAGGTAATAAGTCTTTAGCGTTAAATATGGTTTTAAACCATATTATGCGCTTAATAAGCGTAAAAGTCGGTATTTGACGATATTTGAAATGTTTATAAAATTTTTAAGTTTTGATCAGTCTCTAAAGGTTAAAATATTTTATTTAACATATGAAATCAGTAGGAAAAGGTTTGGTATCAAAATGATATGTAAAACTCATTTTATCAATGAAAAGGGCAATTTCGTCAATACCGAATTTACACTAGAACTCTATGTTAAGGTCAGTATAAAATTTGACAAAAATTTCCAAAAATCCCTAAATATTATTTCATAACAGTGGATAAAAAGTTTGGTGCCAAAAATTGGGTTTAAATATGATTTACACTGAAAATGTCATTTAATTAATAAAAAGCTTTCGTTTTACGATATCTTGCATAACTTCTATTTTAGACCATCAACTGATGTCAAATTTTTAGGACATGCTTATAAATCAGTAATAATGATTTTTGTCCTCTCACATTTTCAAAAATCTCCTTTTTATATCAAAAGGGCATAACGGTCAACTTTTAAGCATTTAACGGAAACATGCAATGAACTAGGATTTCTATGGAACCATCTTGTATAATCTCAGAGGGTTATACTAACATGTAATATGGTCCTAAAGGAACTCTAAGGCATATCTAAACTAAACTAAAACGGGTCAGAACTGAAAGTCAAAGCAAAAGTCTACTTTTGCGACTTTCGGTTGCGAACCAAGCCTAAACTCAGAATTGTCGGGTTGAACATGCCTAAACATGTTCTTATATTATTTACCAAGTTATTTAAGTGTTAAAAAATGTTCCATAACTTCTGCATTATCAGTTATGAATTATTTTGTAAAAACTGACTCGTTTCACTTTTTGTTCCTAACTTTGACCCGACAATTGACTGAGATAACCTGATAATTATAAGGTGCCCTTTTAAGGGTTTAACACCTACATAATTACCAACACATAGCCACTTTTAATTCGAATAATGGCTGGACCGTTAGTGATTAATCACTAAGTCAAAGTTTAATTACCATGACTTTGAGTTTATGTCATTAAACTAATAAAACCTTAACTATAGAAGCTAAGAACACTTACAATAGTCCTTAGCACGAAAATTCAACTGGAGGAAGCTTCCTTGAACACCAGGATGCTTCAGAGAGTGAGTTGTGAAGTGAAAATTTCTAAGTGTGCATGAACAAGTGAGAACCAAGGCTCTTATATAGGAAATTGGATGCTCTTGGATCATTGCAGTTGTACCTAGGAGGTTACCAGATGTTCACAAGTGTCCCTAGGGCAGTAAAAACCAGTTGCACAGTCCCTGGTGCCAAAAACAAGCATGCAATGGCAGTGGAACAGGCCGCAACCTGCAGCTGCCATTTTTTTTGTTCGCTGGTGCTTCCGTCGCGTCCCGCGTAGACTTCAATGAAGGTCTACGCGCCCCGCGAGGCTCCCCCCAATCCGTTTACAAACTTTCATAAATTGCACTTTCAGCCCCTGGTCCTTTATAACACTATTTAAGTTTTATTTATTGCACTTTTAACCCTCAAGTTTAACTTTTAAGGGTCTTGAGTCATCAAACAAACATCATTAAGCTTCCGGTTAGTTACGAGGTCACCCGAAAGGTCTTTAATTGCAACGTTGATGCATTTGATCCTTATTTCTTGGAATTACCACTTTATTCACTTATGTGCATCGAAACTTCATGAAATCAATATTCGACATTCGTGAGAATATAATAAAATATTACAATGCTCCGGGATCGTCAAAAGGTCACTCAGAGGTGACATTTAACATGTTGACACGTTTAACCCCTATGCTTTGTAAATTTTATATTTTAAGCACAAACGGCTTTCTATGCCCGATAATTTATTCTTTAAGGAGTACGAACATCGCGTAAGGTCAATCAGAGGCACAAGTTAGGCATCTTGACACTTTGGATCCTCTTACATACATATTTACATTGTTTGTCAATTTTAGTCCCTCGGAAATCAATTCATTACACGTTTAAAGTTCATGACACGTGTCTTTATTATATTGGACATGATTTTGCGAGGTGTTACAATGCTCGACACGGATCCATGATAACTTTAAGATTGGAGAATGGTGTAAAGGATTGGAAGTGAGTGTGATATTTAAATGAAGAAGAGGGTTTAAATAGGTTTTTATATAATATTTTTCTTAATTTCTTGACCATTCAACAGTCCAAATTGTGCAACGGTCAAACTTTTGATTTCAGGGAGATCAGGGAGAATTCCCTGATATTCCAGGAAACGTTGAGTTTGACGGAGCTTTGGTCCCAATATGATCGATTCGGTGATAAGAAATGAGTAGAAGATAGAAAAGACACTAAACAATCACTTATAATATGGTTTCTATTCAAATACGAAAATTACATACCCATGAAACCAGTTGGACAGCATGTCCCCTCTGGGATCCAAAAGCTTGTCCAAATGGGAACCCCAACTCCCTATTTTTAGGCAACATCCTATCCGCCCGTATGTACCTATGTCCATCCGTCCGGATGGACTCCATCCGTCCGGATGCACTTTACAATATCATTATATATGGCGGATAGGGTTTGGACTAATCTGTTGTCCATCCGTCCGGATGGACTCCATCCGTCCGGATGGACCTTGACAATACTATACCGTGTCCAACTTTTTACTATTCAATACAATATTTGTCACACCCCGATATTTCCACGTATTACCGGTGGGCCCGGTGGGGAGTATCGTGACGTAGTTGATATCGTCATAGTCAAACAACACAATATATAAATGCACAGCGGAAGCAAAAGATAAATATATTACAATCCGGATATAAAGTAATATCAAAGTATTACAACGGAAAGTAAAGGATCCACAGGCGGATCAAATAAAAGAAAAACTGTTCAACAGACTTCAGGCATCTAGAACTTGCAAGATTCCTTATTAACGCCCTGAGCTTCCAGCCAATTATGTTCAGTACCTGTCACTTAACTTTTTTGGAAAATACGTCAGTTTACACTGGTAAATACAATTAACTGACTCATTTTGGAAAAGAGTTTGAAAATTGATTTGAATGCACGAGGCACAAAAATATCTTTTATAACTTGTGACAATCTTATTAATAAAAATCTTGTATCCGATTTACATGCTTGTCCAACATTTAGGGCCGGTGATTATACAATACAAGCCGGTCAAGATTAATTGACACACCATAAATATAACTCACAAGAAGACATCCTTACGAGTGAGTATATCTTTTACATACGCAACAGGAGGTGTTATGCCTACACCTTGTGCTTAAGTTATGGCCATTCACTTTTTAAATGAGCCAAGGATATCCAGGACACGGTCATTAACCCCCAATGTTATTTGTTATCAATCAATACAGATTAAAACGGGATTATGCAATTTAATAATTTCCGATTAAAAGGTTTCTACACCCGACCAAGCGGTATTTTTATAATACCGTATCCCAAGCCCGTATAAGGGAAAATAAGTTAAAAGTATTTACCTGAGCTAGCAATGCAATTTATACTCAGCCGTATATTCTAATCAGCAAGCACAAGTACTTCTACTGGGGCTCTCAATCTGGAACGAAGGTTTTATTAACCTATTAAATCCCTAACGGGTCTTATTTTAAGTCGTAACTTAGACCGGTTAGTTTTAAGGAAAGGTTTACGGTTCAAAACGCATGATTAAGCGAAGACCGGAATAGGATGTGATTTAGACCCGACAAGTTTGGAGATTTATATAATATGGGTAAACTAAACACATTCTGGATTTTGAGATAAAAACGATAACGTTTGACCCGTTTCGGCTAATTTATGCAAACTAGTTACATAACCGAACCGAACGCGAATAACGCATGACGGGTAATCATAAGAGTCATATACAGGTTTCCTAAGTTAATATGCCTTAAATATGTTGTGATATCAGTAGGATATCTTCCATTATGCCCAAAACGAGTTTAAACTCAAAATAAGCCCCGTAGGGGTATTTTGGTCATTTTAAAGGTTATAAAATGGATTTAATGAACCTCTGAGGTTTGGGTCTGAATACATCAGTAAAATGACTTATTTTAACAGGGTATATCAGTTGGTAATAAGTCTCATGTGACAAAATGGTTTTAAACCCAAACTATGCGTTTAATACGCGTAAAAAGCTATTTTAAGCGATTTCCGGGTTATACAGGAAATCTGAGTTTTCTGATCAGGTTATCAAGTTCAAAATACTTTATTTATTATATAAAATCAGTAGCAATTGGATTGGTATCAAAAGGGCTTGTAAAACTCATTTTATGACCTAAAAGGGTATAATCGGTATTTACCGAATTAAGGCGATAGCCTTAGGTTATGATCATTTTAAAAATAATTAAAAATCTTTAAAAATCTCAAAATATTATATTACATCAGTGGGTAAAAGGTTTGGTATCAAAAATTGGGTTTGGATAGGCTTTATGCTAATTGCGCCGTTTAATAACTAAAAGGCGTTATAATTACGCTAATGAGCATAACTCCTAATCTAGACCTCCAACTGATGTGAAATTTTAGGGACACGTTTATATATCAGTAGCAAAGGTTTCTATTCTTTCACATTTTCAAAAATATCATTTCATGGTCAAAAGGGCATAACTGTCAACATTTAGGCATATAACGGAAACACGCATGAACTTGGATTTCTATGGAACCAAGTTGTATAACCTTGGAGGGTTATACTAACTTATAATATGGTCCTAATGGAATCCTAAGGCATATCTAAACCAAGCTAGATCGGGTCAGAACTGAAAGTCAAAGCAAAAGTCAACTTTTGCGACTTTCGGTTCCGAACCGAGCCTATACTTAGAATTGTCGGGTTGAATCATGCTTAGGCATGTTCAACTAATATTTACCAAGTTATTAACATGAGAAAACTGATTTTATGACTTTTATATTAATAGTTATGTATTTTATTTAAAACTAACCCGTTTGACTTTTATTTGACCCGACAATTTAACTAAGTAAACGTGGTAGTTAGAAGGTGCCCTTTTGAGGGTTTAACACCTACCTAATTACGGTCACGTAGCCATGTTCGTTACAAAAAATGGCTCAACCGTTTAAAAGTCAAAGCGTTTATCGATAACGCTTGACGTTTCGGTTTAAAACGCTAAATAAATAAACTAAGCATGAAGGGATTACTTACAAGAGTCCAAGGGACTGAAAGAGGTTCTCAAGAAGCTCAAGACCCTCAAAGAATTCAGAAAGAATGAATGGTGCAAGTGAAACCCAAAATCAAAGGGGTATTTATAGGATTTTCGGAACCGTTAAGATCGTTCATCGATAAACGTGATCAAATCTGGACCGTACACCTTTACCCACTGTTTTATAATACAATGGGCAGCCCCTAGGATTGAAAATACCATGTGCAAGGGCTGGAAACAAGCTGGAACAAGCTGGCAACAGCTGGAACTGATTTGCTGAAAATGTGCATCTCAGGCGACACGTGGAAGGTGTCACTGATTCTTCCGCGACACTCCTGGGCTGACCACCTGAAAGTTTCAGTTTTTTGACAGTTTTTGCCCCTGTATGCTAAACATTTGATTCTTGGCACATTTAAACCCCGTTAACCCCATTTCAAGGTTCTATAATGATGCCTAAACATGGGGAACATGAAACATGCTCAAAAACATGTCGGATGTCGGTTCGTTTGGCCGTACGGTCCTGTTGTGCGTCGAATTACGACGAAACACGGACGGACGCTAAAAATGGTCCAAATTACGCGACGAGTGGAATTTTATCTTGCCGAACACTAAAATAAAATATTTTAGTGCTTACATAAATTTTTGGGTGTCCGGGGATATTCAGAATGCGAGATATGCGCGAAAATGCAAACTTGTGCACTTTTTGACACTTTTAGTCCCTGCATGACGTAAAAGTTTATTTTTGCGCATCGAACACCTCTAAGCCCATACCTAAGCTATATAAAAGATAATTAGGGCATGTTTAACTCATGGTCATATTCCGGAAGGTCTGATATCCTACGAATCGGCATACTTTTGCCGTTTGACGCAAATAGTCCTTTAATTGCGCAAAGTAGCGCGAAATGCTGTTTAATGATAGCAAAGCCTTCCATGGACCATATTGATCATTCCCAAGCATATACATACATGTTACTACGCTCCCGTTCGCTTAAATGGTCACCGAAGGGCGTAGATTCAAAAGTTGACGCTTTAGGTCCCTCTATTGCGCAAACTTGCGCATCTCATCATCTAATAGCATTGAAGCCTCATCTAACCCATATTAGGCATTCTTGAAAGTATTATTTATCATCACGATGCTTCGGGTTTGCTAAAAGGTCATTCAGAGGTATAATTAAACTTATTGACACTTTTAGTCCCTCCAACTTGCAAAGTTGCGCGTAACTTTACTTATAGGCATAAAAACCTTAGACGGCCATTATTTGGCATTCCCGAGAGTGTAATCAAATATCATGAAGTTCCCGGTTTGTTAAAAGGTAGCTCAGAGGTAAGAATTAACATGTTGACGCTTTTAACTCTTCATTGCGCAACTTTCAAATAATTACGCAAACGGCTACACTCGATCAACAAGTGGCTCATTTGTGAATATAATATCATGAGAGGTTATTTAGAAACTTATTTTAGGTATGCTAACACTTCCAGTCCTTTTATAATCAAAGTTTTCAATTTTTTCGAAAAATTAGTCCCTTAAATTCAATGTTTGACTTCATTAGGGTTTATTACACGTGTCAATACTTCATTGGACGTGATTTTTACGAGGTGTTACAATATTCAACACACTCTCTATCTAGCTTATTCGCACAGTGGCAAACATACATAATATGCACCAACAGATTCCCCCTTGGCCGTCACTGTCGAATCGTCACTTTGAAAACCTTGAGCCATGTTTGAATATTTTGTAACCTCAAATATTCTGCAACTTCAATCAGGCATCTTGAAATCTTCAATAGATTCCCCCTCGATTGATGATCCGGGTTTGCTTTTGACAGTGTTTGAACAAATTCCCCCTGAAATGAATCTTCAGGTCTTTGCTTGCACAGTTCACGACTCTTCCTCTTATTTTCTAAATTGCAATCTTCACGAGCAATCACCAACTTGAAACTAATCCACGCAGCATTCTCTGTTTCAGCTTTAACCACATCTATGTTCAGTTTTTATATAACCTTTCAGCACTACGATCTCCCATTCCGCTTGCTCAATCTGAGAATGTACAAAAACTCAACCGGCAATTGATAGAAACTTCAAATCCCCCACTGATCAACTTTAAATAAATAATTTCCCCTGAAGATCTGATATCCTGTTTTCCGTGAACACTTTTAAGCACCGTAAGAATGATTGATTCGTATAAACGGTGTTCTCCATAATCAGCAAATCTTCATCGGATAACGAATCATCTGGTAACGCATTCAGATCTCAGAAACATTCATAAACGATCAGATTCACATTCTTCCTCTTCAGTCATGAAAACAGATGTATAGTCTTCTCCGCTAGTTCCGGCAGCAACTTAACCAACAAACATCTTCATTCCCCGGTGGTTAGTCCGGAAAACATCCATCTACTCGAAGATTAACCAATCCTGACACTTTAGACTATCACACGTCTGTGATATCTTATAAGTATCCACAATACAGATGCATCTCCTGATGCTAATCCTGCTAACCGGCTTAACGAAGACCCGAGACTCAAACCCTAAGACGTCAATCTGACACTGATCTGTAGATTCTGAGCTTCCTATGATCACGAACTCAAAAATCCAGATCTTATACATCTCCAGACAATCCTGAAGTCTGAACCACCCGAATACTGTTGTAGTGTCACGAATTTCAAAAATGCTAGAACTTCGTCTGAAATTTTTATTCCCCCTCATTTTTGCAAATTCTGACGTGTTATTATTGAATTCCCCCTCAAACTGAGCCATTCAGTCTTCTCTCATTTCTGAAAAACTTGACTATGCTGAAAATATGACAATTTTTCCCCAAATGTCAGTTTTTCATCATTGTGGATTTTAAGTTCTGGCCCATAAATAGTCAGATAACCTAAATGATAAACATTCTGCACCAGTATCATGACTACCCCACTAATTTCCACAATCTGTGATCACATCATTAAATCTGTTCACTGAAGCCCTAGACGGTGTCCCCGAACAACCCAGCTTGGTCGTTAAAAACCCGAAAAAAAAGTTTCAATCACCAAATTTTTTCTGGAGACTCACCTCATCATTGCGATCAAAAAATGCCTTTGTTCATCCGTCCGAATGGAGTAGGTCCATCCGTCCGGATGAACTGATTTTGGAACGAGTAAACTTTATAACCCTGAATGTCCCCATCTAGGGCTGTAAACGAACCGAACGAATACAAACAAGGTCATGTTCGTGTTCGTTCGTTAAGGAAATTAACATGTTTGTGAACTGTTCACGAACGTATACCGAACATAAGCTTATGTTCATGTTCGTTCGTTAAGGAAATTCAGTTGTTCATGAACAGTTCGTGAACACTAGTCTCGAACACAAATGAACCCAAGCGAACACAAACGAATGCAAGCAAATAAAAAAGAACGCAAACGAACATTTAACTTGAAAAAAATGTCTTAGCATGTCCAAATTCTAGCTAACTTATAAAAAAATAGGGTTTCAAGTTTTTAATATGTTTAGATAAAAGGTTTATTATTTATTATTTTTTAATATAATCAAACGAACACGGGCGAACGTAACCGAACACATTACCGAACGTTCATGAACGCAGTCGAACGAACGAGACCTATGTTCGTGTTCGTTCGCTAAGCTAGCCGAACGAAATTTTTTGTTCGTGTTCGTTTGTTAAGCTAATCGAACGAACATAAACGAACTTCCCGCCGAACGGTTCACGAACCGTTCGCTGAACGTTCGGTTCGTTTACAGCCCTATCCCCATCCGTTCGGATGTGTAAATGGCCATCCACCCCGGTGGACCCTATCCGCTCAGAATAGTTCGAACCTCTCATGAACATTCCAATCACTTTTTTCGATCCAAAATCTTTATTTCTGCGAATTTCATGATGAAATTTCACATGATTGTGCGAAAATCAATTCCGAATCTAATGATGTCTTCAATTTCAAATTATATCCGTGAATTGACCTTCAATTTGATGTTTGTTTGATGTTTTATGTCAAAACTCACTACACGTCCAAAATTCTTGAGCGTATGTGATTCAACCAACTGTTAGATCGATTGAATCGTTACCATAGCTATGATACCACTTGATATTCCAAGAAACGTCGAGTTTGACGGAGCTTTGGTCCCGATATGATTGATTCGGTGATAAGAAATGAGTAGAAGATAGAAACGACATCGAACAATCACTTATAATCTGGTTTCTATTCAAATATGAAAATTACATACCCATGAAACCAATTGGACAGCATGTCCCCTCTGGGATCCAAAAACTTGTCCAAATGTGAACCCCAAGTCTCTATTTATAGGCAACAGCCTATCCGCCCGTATGTACCTATGTCCATCCGTCCGGATGGACATTACAATATCATTATCTATGGCGGATGGGGTTTGGACTAATATGTTGTCCATCAGTCCGGATGGACTTTGACAATACTATACCGTGTCCAACTTTTTACTATTCAATACAATATTCAACACACACTCTATCTAGCATATTCGCACAATGGCGGACATACATAATATGCACCAACATTCCCCATGTGCCCCGAAGACACCTTTGGTTTGGGGGGGGGGGGTCTTCGATGGGAAAGGGTTTATCTGCATGCATGATTTAATTCAAGTGTATTTGTTTAGAATTCAATAATATCACTTTGTATTGTTGATTAAAAGTGCTAATAATTATTGAATAAAGTAAAATGTGAAATTGTCCCTGAGGTTTGGTTACTTTTGCCACTTTAGTCTAAAACTCAAACCTTTTGAATGTGGGTCCCTGTAGTTTCAATTTTGTTTTCATTTTCATCAAAATCAAAATCTGATCAGTTTTTTCAGTTAACATCTAGTTTTTTTGTCTTTTTTTCCTCTCTTTTAATGAAGAGCAACATGGTCTTTTAACGTTCTATTATAACAACTTGAAAAAATAAACAATTTTGCCCTTCATTAAAAGGGAGGAAAAAGATAAAAAAAACTGAATGTTAACTGAAAAATCTGACCAGATTTTGCTTTTGGATGAAAATGGCAACAAAATTGAAACCACAAGGACCCAGATTCAAAAGGTTTGAGTTTTAAACTAAAGTGACAAAAGTGACCAAATCTCATGGACCATTTTGGCAATTTACTCTATTGAATATTATTAAAGAATATGTGGTTCACACATAAACAAAAGGATATAAAGTTGTTGAACAAAGACTATTTTTAATAATGATCATATTAGTAATGTTGAAAGTGATATTAAGATGATAGGTGGAGAGGGTGTTCGAGTAGGCTAGCCAAAATTTTTATTAGAGTCGTCGTTTTCTAGTAGTTTGACCCCTAAATTACCGACGATAAAGTAATCTATTGTTGGCCCCGAATTACGAAGATTACTACTCATGTGCCAGAAAATACCTCATGTCCACGTAAGTTAGACAAGACACCATACCAACATCAAAATGAATTTGTCACGTTTAACATAAGGCTTAAATATAAACTATATCCGATAATCATGACCCTATTCAACTTCACGCGTTGTTTATTTCTTATCATTGTCACAAAAATGTATAGATTTCGTATCTCTGACAAGAAAACAAAATTTATTGCTCTTGATGGTTCAAAAGATGCCAAAAGGTGTGGTATGGCAATATCTAAATCAAAGGGTAGGATCAAACAAATTTTGCCTAACTATGATAAGAAGGGATCTTAATCTTTCATATTTCAAATCGATGCAGGTTAAGATGAAAATGGAGGAAAAAAGAGTGCAAGAGCATTTTTGGAAAGACCTATTTGTTAACTCTCTTTTCACATACTGTGCATATTAGTGTTCCTATATAATGCATGATCAATTTGGATATATTAAAGTATATTAATTTCATAACTCATTTAAACACATACGCACATGGTGATCAATGTGAATCTATGTAATTGATAACAATGATTTAAGCATATGAGGGGCTCTTTAAAATCACATAATCAAATGTTTCTGGTTGTTTTGTACAATCAATCATGTTAGTGGTTTTGTACAACACTAACTTATCAAAAAGTTAGAGAACAGCGTATGACACTATACAACCATTAGTTTGTTGATCGTTTAAAAAAGAGTTTGAGCCTTCTTACACTTAAAAAGAACTTTAAATTACCCCGCATTCATTAATGAGATAGCATATTTTCTAGGAATGACGACCAGACAACTCCTTCCAACCTGTATTCACCAGGATTTGCACAATTTCTATATTTGTTATCAGTGAATGTCTCACATTTTAACATTTTGCTAGATTTTTTTTTTTCGTCTTATTAATTTGGCGACCAACCTTAACAACATTGATGCGTGTGAAGTGTTCTGTATATTAGGTGTATATTTTAAGCCCTTTTTAACACTTATTTTAGCCAAGTTTTAAATTTATAAAACACGATATTTTACTAACACTAAACACACATATGGGCAAGTGCATCCATCGTTGAGCGTAGTATAGCGTTGGTAAGATACCGAGGTCGTCCAAGGACACAAGAGCTTTTAATACCGGTTTATCCTCAACGTCTAACCAAAATAAAAAGTTTAGAAAAATGTTTTAAGCTAAGAAAAATAAAAACTAACTAAAATGCTGAAAAATATAAATAAAATAAAAAACATATAGACAAGATGAATCACTTGGTTCCGACTCGTATCTAGTATAACCTTTGATTATTTCCGCACTTTTGCACATAATTAAGAGATTATCTTAGTTATTGTAGTAGGCCCCTCTTTTGAAGGTGACGTTACCCTCACCCCAGTAGTTTGAGTCAGCAAGGATACAATCCTAAAAGGGTGGATTATTGGAAGATAATGAATTAAGTTATTAATGCAGTATTGTGGTAGGCCCCGCTTTTGGCGGTGACGTTACCCTCGGCTAAGTAGTCTGAGTCAGCAGGGATACAGTCCTAAATAGCCGGGTTATAGTATTAATAGTAGTTAACTTATGAGGGGGTCAAAGAGTTTGGACCCCCGCCATCCAATACCGTGAAGTATTGAAGGAGGTCCTACTAAATTTGACCCAGGTCCATTGCAGGACCTCTAAACGCTGAACAATGGCAAGACCTTTACCAAACCGTTCCCTTAACCCCCGACCAGGTAGCCAACATACCTCCATATAGACCGTGGAGATATGAATGGTAAAAATCCTTTATTTTATATAGACAGTAAAATAATGCCAAGACACCACGGACAAACGATAAGGAAAGATCACCTTCAACATAAGTAACTAGTTATTAAAGTCATTAATACAAAACCAAATAAAAAGTGCAAAAGATTAGAAATAAAAAGTATTATACTAGACACTTTGTCTTCACCAAGTAATGTAAGAGACTTAGGCAAACATGGCCTTGATTGTCAAGAACTCTTACGATCAATCTTGGATCCCGAGACGACTCACACACTCTACGATGGACAATGGATGATGGTGGTGGATGATGGTGTTGTGATGGTGGTGGGTGGTGGATGAAGTGTGAGAGAGGTGGTGTGCCAATGGATGAGTTGAAATGAATCCAAGCACTCCTATTTATAGGCTGAACAGAGAGCTGGGCACGGCCCCGTGCCCGTCTGACACTCTCTCTCCTCATTAATTGTAATTCGCAATTACAATTAATGCGCCTGCTGTACTTTCGACATGCCCCCGTGTTCACTGGGCACGGCCCCGTGGTGGGCAATAGAAGCTTCTATAGGTTTGTCTTTTCTGCTGCTTCTTGGGCACGGCCCCGTGCTGGCTGAGCACGGCCCGTGTTCAGCCTTCTGCCTTCTCTATTTTGCTTGGGAAGATGCCGTTGAGGGGTCGGGTAGTCCACTAATGTTCCTTTCCTTGTATTTATGTTGGAATTAGCTGTCTTTTTGCTTCTTTTGTGTTTTTGAGCTCATTTAATCCTGAAAATACAAAAGGAAGACAAAAACACTATTTTTCCAATATTAGTACTTAAAAAGGGTTAGTTTTATGCCTTATTTGATGTAATTTATATGTTGCATTTTACACACATCAACATAATGCAACATTAGTAGCTACCGTACAAGTTTATAATGCATGTTTTTAGGGGACATCATGAAAATAGGCAAGTAGACCAAGAAATTTAGCAAAATAGGCATTGGAGAAAAATGCCCGGATAGTCCCTGTGGTTTCACCTTTTTTCACCTATAGTCCCTATCTTTCTAAAACTACTTGAATAGTCCCTGTGGTTTTCCGTTTTGTTCTCGGATAGTCCCTGGGTTTAACTTCAGTTACTTTTCTCTGTTAAGAGGGGTGTGAAATGACAAAAATACCCTTTCTTAAAAAGCCAAACCATAGGGACTATCCGGGCATCTTCGTCATTTTTATTTATATAACCCCACCACCACACTTCATCTTCAACCTCCACCCACCATCACCCTCCTCCACCCTCCACCATCACCAGCCGCCGCCGGTCTCCGCCGCGCAGAACCACCTGAAAACAGCAAATATTTATATGAAAAGATGTCGATTCAGCAAACCCAAATCACCTAAAATCACCCAAATTACCGAGAATCAGTGAACCCAAATCACCTAAAATCGGTTTCTCAGAAAAGATGTCGATTCAGCAAACCACCTGCAAATCACCAAATTACCTAAAATCAGTAAACCCCAATCACCTAAAATCAGTAAACCCAAGTCGCCAAATCACCTGCAAATCACCAAATCACCTAAAATCAGTTAACCCAAATCACCTAAAATCAGTAAATCCAAATCACCAAAATCACCTGCAACCCCAACGGCTCCGTCAATGTGTTCTGCGCTGGAATCGGTTTCAGAAAAGATGTCGGAATCAGTAAACCCTTGACGGAATTCTTAGTTCAGAATCAGTAAAACCTTGACTGAATCGACGGTGGCGGTGGTTTAGGTGGTGGTGGCTTGATGATGGTTGTAGAAGGAGGGAGAGGGTGGATCAATGGTGGTGACGGTGTTGAGAGGTGGGTGACGGTGTTGCTGGTGGTGGTGGTAGGTGTGTTGATGACAGGTGGGGTGCTGGAGGTGGCGGGTTGATGGTGGTGGCGGTGACAGGTTGATGGTGGTGGCGGCGGGTTGATCAATGGTGGTGAAGGTGTTGAGAGGTGGGAGAGAGAGATCTCTGTGTGTGAGAATGGTAGAGAGAGAGAGAGAGGAATAGAGAGAGAAGATAGTTGTGTGTATATATATAAAAGAGAAAGATGCCCGGATAGTCCCTATGGTTTGGCCTTTTAAGAAAGGGTATTTTTGTCATTTCACACCCCTCTTAACAGAGAAAAGTAACTGAAGTTAGACCCAGGGACTATCCGAGAACAAAACGGAAAACCACAGGGACTATTCAAGTAGTTTTAGAAAGATAGGGACTATAGGTGAAAAAAGGTGAAACCACAGGGACTATCCGGGCATTTTTCTCTAGGCATTGGCTTTCTGGACATGTAAAATAAGCAAACCGATAAGAGAATAACAAATAAACAGAGCTGACAGGGTAAACTCCAATAATTTGGCACCTCCATAGCTGATGACACCTCCATAGCTCTCACTCTGAGTCGCCGACACCTCCATTGCCCACACTCAAAGCCACTAGCACCTCCATAGCCCACACTCCGACTTTCCGGCACTTTCATAGCGCACACTTAGAAGTCAATGCCTATTTTGCTAACATGTCTGGCCAAGGCCAACGTTCGTTTTTCATAATTTTCCCATGTTTTTTTATGATAGAGTGGTATTTGGAAGGAGACCGAAAGTTGTCGCTATGTAGAAATTAGTACCTTCTCAATAGGGGTGTAAACAAGCCGAGAGGCTCGAGAGCTACTCGTGATCAGCTCGGTTAAAAGCTCGAACGAGCCGAGCCTTAACGAGCCCGAGCCCGAGCTCGAGCCTGAAATAGAGCTCGTTTTGTTATTGAGCCCGAGCTCGAGCCTGAAATACAAAGCTTATATAGGCTCGCGAGCCTAAACGAGCCCTAAAAAATTATTTTTTTATATATAATATATTAATAATGACGATACCTATATTGAGCCGAGCTAGAGCCGAGCTTTGGCTCGTTTAATCGATGTTGAAGTGAGCTCGAGCCGAGCTTTTAGCTCGTTTAAGGTTGTGCTCAAAATAGTTCGAGCCGAGTCGAGCTCGAGCTTTGGGTTTTACTCGTGAGCCGAGCTCGAGCTCAAAGAAGTAGGCTCGAACCGAGCCGAGCTCGAGCTCGAGCTTCATAAAAACCTAATGAGTCGAGCTCGAGCCTGATCGAGCTCGGGCTCAGCTCGGCTCGTTTACACCCCTACTTCTCAAAATAGGTTGGTACAAAGTACAAACACCAAGTAGAGTGTTTACTTCTAGTCTTTTTCTTTTCCTCCAACACCTCTTTTTTTTGGGTAAAATCTTCAATACATTTTAGCATGTTTTGTTGCTAGTGTTGAATTATTTTGTTAAAATGTTAACTACATCAACAAGGTGATAAGGATATATAAGGAGAGGGTGTTTACTGTTTAGTTTACCTTATAACAGGTTTTGTAAAATGTTATTACCAGATAACCTTGATTCTATGGAACGTGTCCCTGTATATCAAGGGCGGACCTAAGCCCATCCCAGGGTGGGCGGGCGCACCCCCGGGAAAAAAAAATTAGTGCTAAGTTCCGTCGAAAATCCCGTCCGCACCCCTTGGAATTTTTCGTCCGCACCCCTTGGAATTTTTCGTCCGCACCCCATGGAATTTTCCGTCCGCACCTCTTGGACTTTTTCGTCCGCACCCCTTAGGTAAAAAGTGTTATCAATTTATATTTTAAAAATATTCTTTAGTAAACTCCTATTTTATAAAAAATACTACCTAAATTATATTACTTTTAATACCTAAATAACTAAACCCAAATACCCAATACATTTAACTAGCCCACTACTAAGTCTTAGCCCAATAAACAAACCCAACAAATCAACAATATTTCAAACTAAAATAAAATAAATAAGCCCAAAACCCTTACATATTCTATTCTGCTCTCTTTATCGTCCTTGCACGCCAGCGATCAGAACATCAACAACAGTGAACAGTCAGCAGCCGCATACCACCGTAATCAGCCACGGGTAAGTTTCTTTGTTATTTTTGATGATTTTTGGTTGGTTTTTGGTTGATATTATCCATCTCCAGCGGCCTATTATAGCCACATACTAACCATAGTAGACATGTGCTTCGTTTTGTTTTCATTATGTTATGGTGGGTTATATAAATTAAGTTCTTTTGTTTTACATGACCCGAACCGACCCGATACGAACCGATTTTTTATTTATATACCTTGGGACCTAAAATTTTTAAAAATGTTCCGCACCCCCATGAAAAAATTTCTGGGTCCGCCACTGCTGTATATGTATTTAATATATTTGTAGCATAAAAAAGCAAAAATAAAATTTGTTTGCTTACTTTTAATCAAACAAATCAAGAAGTACATATCGTATACCAATGAAAAAACTATAACATAATCAAATGATATAATCAATTAAAACTGCTAATAGTTATTAAATATTATTAAAGAATAGGTGGTACATATACAAACAAAAAGGATATAGAGTTGTTGAAGAAAGACTATTTTCAATAATGATCAAATTAGTAATGTAGAAAGTAAACCCTGACTACAAAATGTATTAAGATATTGGTGGAGATGGGGTTGAGTAGGCTAGCCATAATTTCTATTAAAGACGTTGTTTTCTAGTAGTTTAACCCCTAAATTATCGAAGATAAAGTAACCTAAATTATATATGTTGGTCCTGAATTACGTAGATTACAACTCATGTGCCCGAAAATACCTCATGTCCACGTAAGTCAGACAAGACAACACACCAACATCAAAATGAATTTGTCACGTTTAACATAATGCTTGAATATAAACTTTATCCAATAATCCTGACCCTATTCAACTTCATGCGTTGGTTTTTGTTATCGTTGTCATAAAAATATGTAGATTAGGAATCTCTTGCAAGAAAACAAAATTTACTGCTCTTGGTGGTTCAAAAGATGCTAAAAGGTGTGGCATGGCAGTATCTAAATCAAAGGTAGGACCAAACAAATTTTGCCTAACTGAGATAAGAAGGGATCTTAATCTTTAATTTTTCAGATGAATAACTAAGATGACAAATGAGGGGAAAAAAGTGCAATGTATTTTAGAAAAGTCTATTTGTTGAATTTCTTTCCACATGTAAGGCACATGCATACTACCCTATTTATTAAACGACCATATTTTTTTATATGACATTATTTAAAAAGAAAAGTGCACCATAAAATCAAACATCTTTCTATCTTTAATTTAAGTACCCTGTTGTTATATAAAATATACTGACTAAACAACCCAAAAATGGTGTTTATTTCTATGTTGTATAACATTTTTGTACTAGATTTTGTATACTAAACTTTTGTGAGGCATTTTTGTACTGGTTTTTTATGCTAGATTTTTTTGTACTAGATTTTTTGTGTCAGATTTTTTGAGTTGTAAGTTTGAGAAAACAAAAAGGTGAGGGTTTCTATTTTAGGATGAAAATACCCTTTCATCCTACTTATAAGGAGTGTCACATGTAATCTCCATAATCCTTTTTAGACTACTTAGACAGAACTCATTTTTAGTGCATTTGCCCCTTAGGCCATGTGTAGTTATAAAGCCCCTTGTGGGGCGTTATGCAACAAGTGTCGGATTGTGTAAGAGAGAGTCTTTATATAACTTGAGTGTGTAGTTGGGTTATATGGGTTAAGTTATTCTACAAAGGCTCCTAATTGTAAGGAGTGTAAGAAGGCTTTATAGAGTGACAAATGTCTAATAACCCACTACACCACCACCCAAAACCTAAACACCCACCCCCACCACCACCCAAAAACCTAAACCCCCCACCCCCCGCCCAAAAAAAATAAAAAATAAAAACTATACCTCACCAAAAAACCTAACCCCCCCCCCTCCCCCCACACACCTCACCCCCCAAAAACCTAAAAAAACCTTACCCCCCCCCCCGGGGGGAAAAACTGGGTGGGTGATCTAAGAAATCTCGAGCAATCTCAGGGGTCCCCACAACAGAGGATGTGGTTATCTTCCATTTGGGAACATACGGAACTGGGAGACCCTCAGCAAACAAGGGAGCTAAAAGAGACTTTTCAAAGCAAGGCCCTCAGAGTGAAAGGGTTTGCTGGTACCAGTAGCCTGAAGAGGAGAGATGTCAAAAGCAGGGTTGACACGGGCAACGCTAACTTAAGGAGTCTTATCCTTGACCCGAGTGGAGGCAGGAACAGGAGGAATCACAATCGAAGCCTTGGAACTCCCATGTTTCAAACAAAAAAGGGGGGGAGCAAGCAAATATCAAAACATTTTATACCAAAGAAGCCGGACAAAGTAAGAAAGAGAGGGTTCGCTATAGACAGGGAGCCCTTGGTTCCAACAGGGGGAATTTCGGAGGCAGCTTTGATGGCAGGGAGGGATTTCTAACCACTAGCACTCTGGAGCCTCAATCGGATATTTCGAGGGGTCGGGACCACTTTAGGACTGCTGGTCTGGGCTATCTTCCGCTTACGTAGCAAACGGCTCTCTAAATCCTCATCGTCTTCATCATCCCTTGAACTCTTTGCCCGGAGGGAACCCTAGGAATCCCCTGCTTCATCAGAAGATGTCACACCCTGACTTTTGCGGAAGCGTGATTATGGTGTGACTTTCTTAATACCATAGCATTCAATCATAACAACGCTATATGATAAAACCATTAGATGTTCATCCATAAATTAAGTTTGAAAATACCACAACATACTTGTCTGAAACGTTGACACCAAATTTAAATTACAAACCATAACTTGTTTAAATGAGTTCACGAAGACTCGACAAAAGACCTTAAATAAAACCATGTATCTCATCCAGGATTAAGATACATCTCCTAAACCCTAATGACCTCGGATGACATCTTTTATTCATGACGCAACTTGAAACATGCAAACACCCGCCAGATCCACTTAATTTCCTGAAATACATGTAATTTAAAAACATCAACAAAAGTTGAGCGAGTTCATGTGTTTGTGTATATGTATGAAACCTTTGTAAACATTGTATGTATGTATGTATGTATGTATGTATGTATGTATGTAAATCCCGGTATGAAAGCAAACAAGGAAACAGATCACCACTGGTTTGCAAGGCCACTGGTATGTGTGATGGCGTAGGAAGGCTCAAACCTAGCAAATTTGTACCGGGCTTCCGGTTGTAAGACATAGTCACCATATGGGCCACCCTGGTCCTCATGGGTGTGGGCTCGCTACACCCAAATAGATCTATCACTCATGCCCCTCGGTCCTTATACGAGGATTAATGGTCCCAAGTGTGCGCCTACCCATTCACATGATCTACTGTACTTTCCTAGGCTAACCATACCAATTGTAATTGTATGTAATCCTTTTGTAACATGTATTTCACCCCCGAAGTTAATAAACAAAACAATTTAAAGAAAAGGGGGACATGAACTCACTGTCTTGCGTCTTCAGTACTCGTAACTCAAATCCCTTCAGCAAACACGACTACCTACAATGTACTAACGTATATTAGACGAACAAGTCGTGCCTTGTCTTAGTATTAATGTTTTTGAGTCACGTTTTCAATGTAATTCCAAATTATATAATTATTGTCAAAATAATTAATATTTCAACTTAAATTATATTTATAAATTTCGGAATAATTGTTAAACAATAATTTTGTAATAATACTTCTCAAGTATTTATATTCGCATTTCCTTCCCAAGGATGGGGGTATCCCATACATGTGTATTCGTATTCTTGTATTTGTTAAGTATTTTTATACTCAATTTTTGTGTTAAACTTTCCGGAATATTATTTCTTATAAAAGTCCACTAATATATATGTTTCCCAAGATATATATTTAAGAATTATTACTTAGAAAAATTATTCATAATTTTTCCTTTTGGCAAAATATTTGTAGTTTCAAAATAATATATTTTCAAGTCTAACTTTAGAAAATATATTTAAACTTATTTTTATCCAAAAATAATCTATTTCAAGTTTATCCAAGAAAATATATATTTTTCTCAAAAATCATATATCTTCTAAATATTCTAAGAAAATATATTTTTACTTCCCAAAAATAATATATTTCCTCCTTGTCAAAAATATAATATAACTTTGTGATATACACAAAAATCATATTTTCATTTCTTGTTACCAAAATATTATTTACCAAAAATATATTTATAAATGTATTTTCCGGAATATTTTGTAAGTTACATTGTTCGGTTTTACAATATTATGTGTGTAACTTATATATTTATTCCTTGAGAATTTTGGTATTATTTTTTATTGTAATTTCTTGGTATTTTGTTAAGTTATATTATTTTATCCCTAAAATAATATAACTAATATACAAAGCATACAAATATTCACACAAGTGTCTTTAATATATATCTAGCCATTTTTATTTATAAAAACCAAACTCCAATATTTGTATTTTTGTAACAAAAATTATGGCAAAGTTTATGTGAAAATCCTTGGTTAAAATATACTTATAAATACTTGTTTGAAGATATTTTTCTAAGTGTTTATATTTTTAGAAAATTTTGTCATGGTTTCCCCTAAAAATAGAGGTGTCCATGCTATCAAATCATATCATTTTCTTTTTAAAATCATCACAAACAATCAACAATCAACCCTAAACAACTTACACTTACCGATTGCCAAAACCATGCAATTTATATAACAACATGAACTTGAACTTTCATAAAAACTGGTAGTAACTTTGTAGAGTGTTTAGTAGGTTTAGTTACCCCTTAAAATGTGTTTACTTCTTTAAAAGTTTCATTCTTGAAAGATTTAGGTGTTTACAACTTGCAAACATGTTTTACAAAAACGTTTCTTTATGAAATCTTCTTGTTTCACAAGTATTTCTACACTTGTTTTACCACCAAAAATAGTGTATGTTTAAGTAAGAACCAAGCTCTACTAAAAATCATATTTTGAACTTGGTTCTTTTTTGAAAACCATTCATAAATCTTAGATCAATATGATTATTAACTCACTTTGATTATTATTTTTCAAGAAATCAAGTATTCTTTTCAAGTTCATGATTTAGGGGTGGATGATCTTTCATCCTACAACTTCTTACATTTCTCATCTTGCTAAACTATGTTTCAAATCATGATTTAGCCAGATGCTATGATGATCAACATCATCTTTACAAACAAATCAATGATCAACAAGCATTCATAACATAAACAACTTAGTTTCATCAAGATTACTTCATGTATCAAGCTTATGTTCATGTTTCTTGATTATGTTCTTTAGTGTTCTCCATGATTATCATCACATAGTATCTTTTAACCAACTAAATAAGGAGTAAATTCAAGTGACAAGAAGCTTACTACTAGCACAAGGGCTAGGGAAGAACTCAAGAAGATGAAGATGATAAATGTGATGGATAATAGCAAATGGAAGAGGTCCTTCAATCTCCAAGACCATCAAGCTTTCTTGTATGGCTCCTTACACCTTGTGTACACCTTAGAATGGATGGAAGTTGGATGAAGATGGTGGTGATGGGTGGTGGTGCTTGCGGCCGTGAGGGAGCAAGAGAGGGAGGAGTGAGTTGTATGTGTAAGTGTGTGAGAGATGCATGAGCTTATGGTCTAGCAAGTTATACTTATAACCAAGTTTAGGGATTAACCAATGGATAAAGTGTCACTTAAGTACATGGCAAATCTCTAATCATATCTTCATGAGATCAAGGGAAATCAAGGGTGGGTCCACCCTTGTGACCGTCCACCATGGGGGGGGGGGGGGTATTGGTTGGGTTGTGATGGAATGGTTAAGCATTCAGGACCATTTAGTCATATTTTTGCATGATACTAGCTTGTTAAAATGCTGATTTTTGCTTATTTATGCAGAATTCTGCACTTGATGTGGGTTTTAGGTACTTCCCGACACTTAAACTATCACTTAGGAATGCAGTTTTGTGGTCCTTACTTCCCTACACACCATACTAGTGTAGTACTTAGTCTTTGGCTCATACTAGGTCTCAAAACACTGCCTGTCTATGTACTGAACTTCGTCAGCATTTTTCTGAGTTATCCGCTAAGTGTGCTAACTGTGCTTTGTGCATCATTTATGTCAATATGGTTTGCATGTAATAATGATGTGACATTATGCAATATGTGATGCACATGTAAGTATAATGTTGTAATCAGAAGGCAGCTAAGTATAATCTAGCACAGTCATTAAGCACTAATCAAGATTAATTAATTGTACAGATACTTGGATTTTTTACAGTTGTTACATTCTTCCCTTTTAAGAAAATTTCGTCCCGAAATTTAAGCTCTGCTACTAGCTGTAGGGGAGTTGGGGAACAAGTGCGGGTATTTTGCTTTCCTGCGATCCTCACGCTCCCAAGTTAACTCTGGGCCGTGTCGCGCGTTCCATCGAACCTTGTCGAGTTTAACACTACTCCTACGTGTCTTGTTAACCTTCCAGTCGGTAACCTCAACAGGTTCTTCGGTAAAATGGAGTGTGTCGTCAATGTGGACTTCATCGGCAGGAATGACAACTGTTTCTTGAGTTGGACTCTTTTTCAGATTAGATACATGAAATCTATCATGGACTCCATTCAGTTCCGCGGGTAGATCCAACTTGTAAGCTACAAGACCAATCCTCTCCAGGATTTTGAAAGGTCCAATATATCGCGGGTTCAACTTTCCACGCTTCCCGAAGCGTGCTACCCCTTTCCAAGGTGAGACTTTTAGTAGAACCATATCTCCCACTTCAAACTCCAAAGGTTTCCTTCTTTGGTCCGCATAGCTCTTTTGTCGATCACGAGCCGCCTTAATGCGTTCTCGGATTTGTATGATCTTATCAGTCGTCTCTTGGACCAATTCGGGACCAACAAGCTGTCTATCACCCGCATCTGCCCAGCACAACGGTGATCGACACTTGTATCCATAGAGAGCTTCAAATGGTGCAGCTTGGATGCTCGCATGGTAGCTGTTGTTATACGAGAATTCTACCAAGGGTAAGTGAGTGTCCCAACTGCCACCCAAGTCCATTACGCACGCTCGCAGCATGTCTTCTAGCGTTTGAATCGTTCGTTCGCTCTGACCATCTGTCTGCGGATGAAATGCAGTACTCAAATTCAATTGAGAACCAAACGCTTCTTGGAAGGATTGCCAAATCCTTGACACAAATCTATCGTCTCTATCAGATATAATCGAGATAGGCACTCCATGTCGTGCAACTATCTCCCTGAGGTACAACTCAGCAAGCTTACTAGTGTTATCTTTTTCTCTGATCGGTAAAAAGTGTGCAGATTTTGTCAGACGGTCTATGATTCCCCAAATCGTATCATGACCTCTGGGAGTCTTTGGTAACTTCGTTATAAAATCCATTGAAATATGCTCCCATTTCCACATGGGTATTTCAGGTTGTTGCAGAAGACCTGAAGGCTTCTGATATTCGGCTTTTACCTTGGCACAAGTCAAACATTTGCCAACATACGTTGCAACATCGCCTTTCAATCTCGGCCACCAGTAGAAATCCTTCAAGTCCTGGTACATCTTATCTGCTCCGGGATGGATCGAGTACCTCGACTTATGAGCTTCATCAAAAATTACGTCTCTAAGACCACTAAAGAGGGGAACCCAAATTCTTCCCATAAAACACAATGTTCCTTCCTCATTGGGTACTAACTGTTTCTCCATTCCACGGAGGTATTCGTCCACAAGATTCTCCTTCTTAAGAGCTTCTCTCTGCGCAGCACGAATGTGCAATGAGAGGTCCGTTTGTATAATCATTTCTAAAGCCCTAACCCTTATGGGCTTGATTCTTTCCTTCCGACTCAAGGTGTCTGCTACTACATTTGCCTTCCCTGGGTGGTACTTGATCTCGCAATCATAATCTTTTAACAGCTCCACCCATTGGCGCTGTCTCATATTAAGCTCCTTCTGATCAAATATATGTTGTAGGCTCTTGTGATCAGTAAAGATCGTGCATCGGGTGCCATACAAATAATGTTGCCAAATCTTCAATGCGAACACCACTGCGCCTAGTTCCAAATCATGCGTGGTGTAGTTCTTCTCATGAACCTTCAATTGGCGTGAAGCATAAGCTATAACCTTCTGTGTCTACATCAGTACACATCCCAATCCCTGACACGAGGCGTCACAATATACCACGAAGTCATCAGTGCCTTCGGGTAAGGATAAAATTAGTGCATTGCATAGCTTGTTTTTCAGCAACTGAAAAGCTTCCTCTTGTTTATCTCCCCATTCGTACTTTTTATCCTTCTGAGTAAGGGAGGTCAAGGGTTGAGTGATGCGTGTGAAGTGTTATATATATTAGGTGTATATTTTAAGCCCTTTTTAACACTTATTTTTAGCCAAGTTTTAAATTTATAAAACACGATATTTTACTAACACTAAACACACATATGGGCAAATGCACCCATCGTGAGCGTAGTATAGCGTTGGTAAGATACCGAGGTCGTCCAAGGACACAAGAGCTTTTAATACCGGTTTATCCTCAACGTCTAACCAAAAGAAAAGTTTAGAAAAAAAATGTTTTACACTAAGAAAAGATAAAAACTAACTAAAATGCTGAAAATAAAAATAAAATAAAAACAGATAGACAAGATGAATCACTTGGTTCCGACTCGTATCTAGTATAACCTTTGATTATTTCCACACTTTTGCACATAATTAAGAGATTATCTTAGTTATTGTAGTAGGCCCCTCTTTTGAAGGTGACGTTACCCTCACCCCAGTAGTTTGAGTCAGCAAGGATACAATCCTAAAAGGGTGGATTATTGGAAGATAATGAATTAAGTTATTAATGCAGTATTGTGGTAGGCCCCGCTTTTGGCGGTGACGTTACCCTCGGCTAAGTAGTCTGAGTCAGCAGGGATACAGTCCTAAATAGCCGGGTTATAGTATTAATAGTAGTTAACTTATGAGGGGGTCAAAGAGTTTGGACCCCCGCCATCCAATACCGTGAAGCATTGAAGGAGGTCCTACTAAATTTGACCCAGGTCCATTGCAGGACCTCTAAACGCTGAACAATGGCAAGACCTTTACCAAACCGTTCCCTTAACCCCCGACCAGGTAGCCAACATACCTCCATATAGACCGTGGAGATATGAATGGTGAAAATCCTTTATTTTATATAGACAGTAAAATAATGCCAAGACACCACGGACAAACGATAAGGAAAGATCACCTTCAACATAAGTAACTAGTTATTAAAGTCATTAATACAAAACCAAATAAAAAGTGCAAAAGATTAGAAATAAAAAGTATTATACTAGACACTTTGTCTTCACCAAGTGATGTAAGAGACTTAGGCAAACATGGCCTTGATTGTCAAGAACTCTTACGATCAATCTTGGATCCCGAGACGACTCACACACTCTACGATGGACAATGGATGATGGTGGTGGATGATGGTGTTGTGATGGTGGTGGGTGGTGGATGAAGTGTGAGAGAGGTGGTGTGCCAAGGGATGAGTTGAAATGAATCCAAGCACTCCTATTTATAGGCTGAACAGAGAGCTGGGCACGGCCCCGTGTCCGCTGGGCACGGCCCCGTGCCTGTCTGACACTCTCTCTCCTCATTAATTGTAATTCGCAATTACAATTAATGCGCCTGCTGTACTTTCGACACGCCCCCGTGTCCGCTGGGCACGGCCCCGTGGTGGGCAATAGAAGCTTCTATAGGTTTGTCTTTTCTGCTGCTTCTTGGGCACGGCCCCGTGCTGGCTGAGCACGGGGCGTGTTCAGTCTTCTGACTTCTCTACTTTGCTTTGGAAGGTGCCGTTGAGGGGTCGGGCAGTCCACTAATGTTCCTTTCCTTGTATTTATGTTGGAATTAGCTGTCTTTTTGCTTCTTTTGTGTTTTTGAGCTCATTTAATCCTGAAAATACAAAAGGAAGACAAAAACACTCTTTTTCCAATATTAGTACTTAAAAAGGGTTAGTTTTATGCCTCATTTGATGTAATTTATATGTTGCATTTTACACACATCATTGAGCGATTTTCGAAAAATCCTCAATGAATCTGCGGTAATATCCTGCCAAACCTAGGAACTGACGGATCTCGGTTGGCGTCTTCGGAGTCTCCCAATTCTTGATTACCTCGATCTTTGTGGGATCCATATGGATTCCATCTTCGTTTACCATGTGACCAAGGAATTGAACCTCACATAACCCGAACTCGCACTTTGTGAACTTTGCGTACAATTTCTCTTCCTTGAGCAGTTCTAAGATGGCTCTTAGGTGTTGCTCATGCTCTTCCTTCGTCTTTGAATGGATCAAAATATCGTCGATAAACACAATCATGAATTTATCGAGATATGGCTTGCAAACTCTATTCATCAGATCCATAAACACTGCTGGCATGTTTGTCAGACCGAACGGCGTTAGTAGGAACTCGTAGTGTCCATATCGAGTCCTAAAGGCAGTCTTCGGAATACTCTCTTCTTGAATTCTCACCTGATGATACCCTGATCGAAGATCGATTTTGGAGTAGAAACTCGAACCTTGCAGTTGGTCGAAAATATCATCAATCCTTGGCAAAGGATACCGATTCTTAATGGTCAACTTGTTTAGCTCTCGGTAGTCGATGCACATGCGGAAACTACCGTCCTTCTTCTTGACAAACAAAACTGGAGCTCCCCAAGGCGAGAAGCTTGGTCTGATAAATCCCTTGTCCAATAGCTCCTGAAGTTGCGTTGACAGCTCTTGCATTTCGGAAGGCGCAAGTCGATAGGGTGCCTTGGCTACAGGCGCGGCGCCTGGGACCAAGTCAATATGGAACTCAACTTGTCTTTGCGGCGGAAATCCTGGAAAGTCTTCGGGGAAGACTTCAGGATATTCCTTCACAACTGGGATATCTTCCAACTTTGGCTCAGCGGCTTCCTTGTCCACGACGTGTGCCAAAAAGGCAACACATCCTTTCTGTAAACATCTTCGGGCTTTCAAACAACTAATGATCCTTAGGGGCGTATCATGTTTCTCTCCATGCACCACAATTGTTTCTCCATTCGCCATCGGAACACGAATGACCTTCTCATGACATACGATCTCCGCTCGGTTACTTGATAACCAATCCATTCCAACTACCACGTCAAAGCTTCTCAACTCGACTGGCAGAAGATCAAGCGTGAACTCATGCTCCCCGAGCTCTATTACACAGCCTCTAATGACTTCATTCCCTTCCACTAGCTTTTCGTTAGCTAGTTCTATTGAGTACGGAATATCTAGCTTACTAGCTACCAACCCAAGCATATTTTTAAATTCTAGGGATACAAAACTATAATCGGCACCAGTATCAAACAGTACAGATGCAAAGCGTTGGTTGATAGGGAACGTACCAGTGACTACGTTCGGATCTTGGTGAGCTTCCCTCGCTCCTATGTTGAAAACCCTTCCCTGAGCTTGGTTGATCTTTGGGCATTCTCTCTTTAAATGCCCCACATCCCCACAGTTAAAGCAACCTGGTCCCCGACCATTTCCATTTCCATTACCACCCTGGTTGTTGTTTGCTCCACGGTTTCCACTACCAGCTTGATTTCCAAAATTACCACGATTACCATTACCCCCATTTCCTCCTTGACTGCGGTTTCCATACCCATTACCACCTCGGTTACCGTTTCCATTTTCGCCGCCATAAGCTCTCTGACCACCATTACCACGACCGGCCCCATACCAGCATGTTTCCTTGGCATGGCCAATTTTTCCCCATGTCTCACACCTTCCACCTCGGCATCGTCCAGTGTGATGCAACTGACACGCATTGCATCTAGGCAAGGTGCCCATATACCCTTTTCCTTTGTTTTCAACACCAGTCTTGACCTCTGCTGGTGTGTTTGCTTCCTTTTTCTTGTTAGCACTGTTGGTACCCTTCTTAAAATTTGAGAACTTCCTTTTGTTCTCACCTGATGACTCAACGTGAGTCTCCTTCTTCTTCTGTTCAGAAATCGAGAACTTGTTCAACCTGATAGCTTCTTCAGTTAGTGACACACTCAGATCTATAGCCTCAGTGATCATTGCAGGCTTTGATGTCATCACCATACTCATGATTTGGGGTGCCAATCCCTAAATAAAACGCTCGATGCGCTTGAATTCTGGATCAACCATGTAAGGAACGACGCGAGATAAGTCGTGAAATCTCTGCACATATTCAGCAATCTTCGGACCATCCATCTTGAGGTTCCAGAATTCAGTTTCTAACTTTTGGATTTCAGCCTTGGAACAGTATTTCTTGCGCATGAGTTCCTTCATTTCATCCCATGTCATGACATATGCAGCCTCTTCTCCCAAGGTCTGAACTTGGAGATTCCACCATGATAGCGCTCCGTCTAAAAACAATCCAGAGATATAGGTGACCTGGTGCTCCGGCGCACACTTGCTCATTCTTATCACAGAATCAGTTTTCTCCGTCCATCGAACAAAAGCTACAACACCCCCGGTGCCGTCGAAATTCAGAGGCTTACAATCTAGTAATTGCTTATAGGTACAGCCTGTACAAGAAACATCATTCACAGAAAGCATTAGCGAACGCACATGGAATATCCAAATGTAACGTAATGTGTCTTTAGTGACTTAAACATTACCAAGAGGTGGGTTACTTCCTGAGGTACCTCCGCTAAGTTCAGAGCGCAAGGCCTCGTGTTGTGTTATCGCTCGTGAAATCCGTTCTTGTAGCTCAGCCTCTGTTGTGGGCAGTTGGCTGTCTCTTCGAGGAGGCATCTTCTAAAGAAGATTGTATAGGTCAGGTATTATTCATATAAGTATGTAGTACGTGTATGTAATAACATTTATCAACGCAAGTAAACACATAACATCACATTCATATCACCAATGTATAATTCAACAATGTATATACTGAGAATATTGCTATTGAGCTTGTATAAATCATCGACCGCGATTACAGTTTTACATGTACTACAAATGTATCATATCACATCAAAAGGGACTATAGGGTCACACTACCCTTGTCCGAAATATCCATCAATCTACAACAGTCATAAAATCAAAAAGTACTCTTCAAAAGGCTGTGCAAGCTGGGCTCAATAGCGACACTCTCATCAAAAGCAGCTACCTGCATAAAACCAAAAACCGGCTATGCTGATGGTGGGGGGGAGGAGGTGGAGGAACAAATAGCAAGCTGCGCACGTGCGCTAACTCCTCCTCAAGAGCATGAACTCGACGCAACAAATAACTAATCTGCTGCTCCATGGTAAGAAATCGAATGTCAAAATCTGGATATGGCAGAAGAGGAGCAGGTGGAGTCGCGAAAGGTGACTGACAAGTACAAGGTGGAGGATGTGGAATCCTCTCTAGATCCATGACTCAACGACACAAAATCTCCTGCTGAAGCTGCAAAGACAGGAGTAAATCATCCCTCGTGTAACCAGTGTAGTGGAAGGGATGGTATGGATCAGAGACTGGCATAGTGTTCGGCGGAAACCATATGAGTGGCTTGCCTGATGGTGCAGAAGCAAAATGAGTGGCAGGTGTGTACTGTGGCATGAAAGTAAATGCGGCTGACACGGGTGGAACATGGCCAGGCTGCTGGCTGGACGGGCCTTCCCCTGGATGGGGAGGAGGGATATCTTGCAAGAATGTGATCGGCAGGTCAATGCGGTGTATATCAGACACATGTGGGTGAAACGGGGCAATATCAACAGGTGCATATGTGGGTGCAGGTGGGGGAGTAACAGGCTCAACAAAAGGAGGCATCTCATCATCGTCCTCTATCCACCCATTGCTGGTGAATGCATATCTGGGGTCTACCTGATCGGCAAAAGCGGCATGGTCAGCACGTACAGGTATCAGATCGGGTACAGGTGGTGCAACAACAGGTATGTCAACAGGTACAGGGTCAATATCATGTAAAGGCTCAGGTGGTGGGGCCAGATCAGGCTCGGCAGGCATCGGCTCAGGATCAGCCGGTATCATCTCAAGATCAGCGGGTGTATCAAAAAGCTGATCGTCAGGAACAAAGTCAATCTCATGCCCAGGCTCAACATCAAGATCAAAGTCGTGTGGAATAGCAGGTGCAACAGACAGGGCTGTGTCAGAATCAGAATCACTGGGGTAACGCTGCAATCCCAATGCATGCAAAGTAGTGGATGACACAGACTCGAAAGAATCCGGTCCGGAATGATCAGATGAAACCTCAACGATAGGAATCTCAACAAGTGGAACAACAATGGCATAAACAGCTGGAACTCCGCCACCCTGGACAGCATCAAGGGTACCATCAATGAAAAGATCTACATCATCATCAGACAAAACATCAAAACGCAAATCCTCGAGAGGAAAAGCCGCAAGAGGAAAAGGGGCGAGGATCGGAACCATTGCATGCTCATTATCGGGATGTCCGAGGATGATATGGTCCTGGTCAGGAATAGGAACAAGAAAAAGATCCTCGTCGGGTAACCCATCAGCATGCGGTACATCGTCGCCAAAGTCAGGTAATGCAAAAGGCTGGAAATCAATGTCATCGTCACTCTCAGTGTCCGAGGTAAAATCTCAAGGTCTGGGACAATCTCATCATCCGAAACAATGGACATGGGGTCTATAGTATCTGACAGTCCACTCTCAGATGAGGACATGGTGTCTGTAACAAAACAATCATATGCACATATATCAACAATCATCAAATAAGCATGTAAGAAGTAGCAATGTAAGCATGTATTCATCCTAGTCTTCCCAGACTATCCCACCCAGCCTCTCAGACTGAACTACCTAGTCTCTCAGACTAAACCTCTCAGTTTCTCAAACTGAACTACCCAGTCTCTCAGACTGAACCACACAGTCTCTCAGACTGAACCACCCAGTCTCTCAGACTGAATTATAAATGAATTCCTTAAAATGTGATTTGTGTCTTTTATTTGTAAAAATGTTTGTTTCCTGGATCTGGGTGTTTCGTGTATGCAATGAAATTATGTTATGAAAACATTTTCATGAGAGCCCTAATGATCGTAGTCTAGACTCGAGAAAGAATCCTAGTTCGCTACGATCGAATCTCTGATACCAAGCTGTCACACCCTGACTTTTGCGGAAGCGTGATGTAACACCTCGAAAATTCATGTCCAATAACGTATTGACACGTGTCATAAGCTTTGAACGTGTGAAAGAATACTTTAGAGGGACTAAAGTTGACAAACAAGGAAAGTATGTGAATATAAGGGTTCAAAGAGTCAACAATGAATAAATATACTTTATTATAACCCTACATGATGTTTATACTCTTAAACGAATGAATCATGGATCATACGAAGCTAATTGTGAAAGAAAGTAAGAAATTACAAACTACAGGGGTTAAATGTGTCAACATGTTTAAAGTATACCTCTGAGTGACCTTTTAGCAAACCCGAAGCTTTGTATGAGAAAGTTTTCGATTAAGTATGAGAAAGTTATGACGATATTCGTATACGAGGGGTTAAAAGCGTCAACGAGGCAAAACTTGTGTTTTCAGTTATCGTTTAATGAAACCGGACCTATTGATGATTGGTTTTATCTCATGGATCATAGAAATATAAATTTCAACGGTTAAAAGTGCCTAAAATGGAAGTTATTGCGCATTAGAAAGTTCAGGGGGTGAAAGTGTCATTTCTGAAACATGTTTGGCTGAGAAGCTTGGTGCTGGCTTAGCGCCAGCACTTGTGCACATGTCTGTGGCGCTACGCGAGCATGTACCAGTGACAGCAAACATCTGGTAACGTGTCAGCTTGCATGTTTACGCGATTCAGCGAGTTTGCCACCCTTTTTCTGCATGTTACACGTCCCTTAACACCTGTTATCACCTATGGAGTAGCCCTAACACTTGTGTCCACCTCCATGCACTTCCTTGGCTATATATAGAGCCCTTGGTTGCAACTTATGAACTCACTTTTTGAGCATTCACTTGGAAAGCTTCCAAACTCTTGCTCTGAAAACTTCTGGAGCTCTCTGGTCAGCAACCAAAGTTTCTTAGGCTACCTAATCGTGCTTAGGACTCTTGTAAGTGTCCTTAACCCTTTCTAATTCAGTTCAGCTTAGTTTATTAGCTTAAAGTCAAACCGTCGTAATTAGAGTTTGACTTCGTGATTAATTAATAATTGTTCAGTCAAATCTCGAATTGAAAGTACCTATAGGTTGGTAATTATGTGGGTAATAAACCCTTAAAAGGGTAACCTCTGATTCCCACTCTAACTAGGTCAATTGTAAGCTATTCTTAAAAAGTCAACAGAAAGCTTATTTTCAAATTAATGCATAATTAGCAATGTAGGATCCATGCAACCTGTTTTATCATTAATATAACTTGGTAATTAATGTAAGAACATGTCTAAACATGTTCAACCCGACAATTTTCAGTTTAGTCTCGGTTCGGGACCGAAAGTCGCATAGTTTGACTTCTGCTCTGACTTTCAGTTCTGACCCATTTGAGCATAGTTTAGAATTGCCTTAGAGCTTTATTTGGACCAGGTCTCATGTTAGTATAACCCTCTGTGATTATACAACTTGGTTCAATAGTTATCCGGTTCATATGCATGTTTCCGTTAAGTGCTTAAATGTTGACTATTATGCCCTTTTGACTATAAAACGTGATTTTTGAAAAAGTAAAAGAGTAGAAACCTTAGTTACTGATTTATAAACTTGCACCTAAAATTTGACATCAGTTTGAGGTCTAGATTAGGAGTTATGCTCATTAGCGTAATTAGAAAGCTTTTTATTAAATAAACGGCGTAATTAGCATATAGCCTATCTAAACCCGATTTTTAATACCAAACTTTTTACCCACTGATATAAAATAATATTTTGAGATTTTTAAAGATTTTTATTTAATTTTTGGCTGAGCATAACATAGGTCTCTAAGCTTGATTCGGTAATTGTCGGTTTTGCCCTTCTGGGCTATAAAATGAGTTTTACAAATAATTTTGATACCAAACCTTTTGCTACTGATCTGTTATGATAAATAAAATATTTTGAGCCTTCTGGAATATTAAAATTTTCAGCTTTCCTTTAAAAACCCGGAAATAGCTCAAAATCGCCTTTTTAAGCGTTTTTAACGCATAGTATATATTAAAACTATTTTAAACATATAAGGTTTGATGCCTACTGATATTTTTAGTAAATTTTTATATTTTAATAGTAAGCAAAAGTTTTAAACTCAGATTTCCAGTTTTGACCTTTTAAGCCTATGTGAAATTACCAAAATGCCCCTAAGGTGCATAGTTTGGTTTTAAATGATAAATTTTACATATATGTAATAACCTACTGTTATAACTTATTAAACTAAGTATTTTTACTGATTATAGCAGACCTGTAACTCAGATTATTATTTAAACTCTTTTATAACCCTTAAAATGACCAAAATGCCCCTACGGGGCATAGTTTGAGTTTAAATCCATTTCGGGCATAATAGAAGATATCCTACTGATGTCACAACATATTTAAGGCATATTAACTTAGGAAACCTGTATATGACTCTTATGGTTACCCGTTATGCATTTTTCGCGTTCGGTTCGGTTTATGTAACTAGTTTGCATAAATTGACCGAAACGGGTCGAACCTTATCATTTTTGTCTAAAAATCCAGAATGTGTTTAGGTTGCCCATATTATACAAGTCTTCAAACTTTTCAGGTCTAAATCACATTCCATTCCGGTCTTCGCTTAATCGTGCGTTTGAACCGTATCTTCCTTTAAAACTAACCGGTCTAAGTTTAGGCTTAATTAAAGACCCGTTAGGAAATCTAATAGGTTATTAAAAACCTTTTGTTCCAGAATAGGAGACCCGGTAAAAGCTACACGCACTTGCTATTTGTGATTAATACTTGCAAAGGTAAATACTTTTAACTTATTTTCCCTTATACGGGCTTGGGGTACGGTATATAAAATACCGCTTGGTCGGGCATTCGACCTTAATCGTTTGGTGGTTAAATAGTATCGAGATGACCCGTTTAAAAATTTGATTTTGTTTGCTTAACGCCTTTGGGGGGTTAATGACCATGTCCCGGATATCCTTGGCATCATTCATGGAATGGCCACGACCTTAGCACACAGGTGTAGGCGTACACCCATCAGTGCATTTAAAATTAATAAGGTATAACCGCCGGTTACGAGAATAACTCGCCGCGGGACTATACCATGTGGTGTGTCTATTAATCTTTAACCCGGCACGAACCGGGCAACTGAACGCAGAACAAACATGTAATTCTTTTACAAGTTTATATATAAATAATTATCCCAAGTTATAAAATATTTTGTGCCACGTGCATTCAAATCAATTTTCTAAACCTTTTTCAAAATGAGTCAGTTAAATGTATTTACCAGTGTAAACTGACGTATTTTCCCAAAAAGATTAAGTGCAGGTACTAAGCGTAATAGGCTGGCCTCTCCTTAGCATCATTAAGAGTCTAGCAAGCTTGGATGCAATAAAGTCTGATGAACCATGTTTCTTTTTATTTGATCCGCCTGTGGATCTGTTTCAACTATGTTGTGATACTTAATATTACAATTTTATTCAGTTGAAATAAATCTATCTTTTGCTTCCGCTGTGCATTTAAAATTGTGTTGTTTGACTATGATGATATCAACTACGTCACGATACTCCCCACCGGGCCCACCGGTAATACGTGGAAATATCGGGGTGTGACAGGTTGGTATCTGAGCCAACACTGAGTGAATTAAACACTAGCCTTTTGTGTTTAATCTCAGTTACACAGTTGCAGATTCCTCAATTCTCGAGTCTAGACAAAGAACTTAGGATTTATCCAAATTTGTTTTATTTCTAACTTTGTCTTTTATATTATCTTGTTGTATCCTTTGTTTGTTTTGACAGGTTGAACAAGATGCCACCAAGAGTAAGAGGGAGAGGAAAAGGCAAGGGGCCAGTCACCGCCCCGAATGACCATGAGGCCGGGCCTTCGCACCGGCGAACACCATCAGATTCACTTAACCCGAGTCCTCAAGATATCTGGAGGACCTATACTGAACCAGCAAGGAGCTCAGTTTCTTTGAGCTCCTCCCCTTTGCTTCAACACTCCTTTGGGCCTCATTCTGAAAATGAGCCCCATAATTCCCATCAATCTTACATTCCTCTCCAGGGTCACAACTCACCTTTTGATGACCCAACGCCCTTTTTTTCCGGAGCCAGTTCAATCCGGCCAACTACCTTGGAGAACCAGTGGGTTTTAACCCACTAGGACCCGAAGAGCATTTCTCTGGAGACCATGCAATGGACATGGATGAGGATCCGATCCTGCAGAACCACCGTCTGGAACCCCTAACCAACCCATAGAAATTTCGGATGGGTCACCTTTCATGGGATCACCTTATAATGGTCCCGATAGCTATGAAGAAAGGTTCCGATAGATTGTCTGGGTGTTCACTCCCAGCTACCATAACTCTCCACAGCAGCAGCAGGATCCCTCCGTGGATTTTTGTTTTGTCGCGGTCACTCCGCCATCGCAACCGGCCCCGCAGCAGCCTCCGGAGCCACCAAGGCGAAGAAGATCGAACGCACGGATGTCCGTGCGTGGAGTGCGTATCAACACCCCTCAACATTCTAGTGGCAGCCGCTACTCGCCACTCCATGAAGAACCGCAGATGGGTGGACCTTCAAACCCCGTCTCAGAAGTGAACTCTGTGCCTATCGCGCCACCACCATTGGGTTTTGGAGACCCAATTCCTACCTACACCGGTGCGGCAGCATATAACCCCTTTGAGCAGCCGGTCCACACGAACTACAATTATGCGGAGGCCGACCCTTATCTGGTAGCAGCGGCAAACTACAATGCCCATCATCCGGAAGGATCCTTTGGGATCCCATATCAAACCGGATACTCACACTATGGGTACCCACCATATGGGTATCATCAACCGCCACCTTCTCAACCTCCGTTTTATCAGCAACCCCCGCAGCCGCCAGTAATGTCACCACCGCAACATCAAGAGATACTTCAAAGGATAAATGAGGTGCGGGAGGAAGTGCGGGAAGACCAAAGGCAAAACCGTGGGATGTTCAAGGGTCTGGTAAACCAAATCAAGGGAAAAAGCAAGAAGGACCATTAAATCCTTCATTTGTTTGTTTGTTAGTTTTAGTGTTGTAATCATGTCCCTGCGTGGGCATGTCTTTTTGTATTCCGCCCCTGCGTGGGCATGTCTTTTTGTTGACCCCTGCGTGGGTATGTCTGTTAGTTTAGCCCCTGCGCGGGCGTGTTATTTCTGTATAAGTCCCGTTTAGGGCAAATCTGTACTTGTTTAAAATTTTGCAGTGGAATGATTTAAATTAAATTTTTCATTATTAAATTATATACATAAATATAATATGTGAAATAAATGAAAAATAACATTCCTTTATATAAGATCTATCATTATAATAAAATGACAAAATCTAAAAAGGGACAAGGCCTAGCCATGTGTCATCTTAAGACAGGGCCAAAATGGTAATTCCATAATTAGATTCAGATCCTTATTAACACCTCAATTTAGGATTGTTCGGTGTTAAATATTAAAAAGAATCTTAAAGGTAAAACCTAGTCTATATGTCGTTGCAGGCATGACCAAAATGGTAAAACCTATTCAAAAGGTTCCAATCCTTGTTAACATCTGAAAACATGTTAACACTCTTGACAAAATGTGATTCGATAAAATCGCATAAGTCATCCTTATATTGGATTCTCCCAAATACTTTTAATTAATTAAAACATCCATTAGGGATATAATGCCTACGGGCAATACTCATTGTCATATAAGACAAAAGACAGTCGTGGTCTTCGACCCCTTGTTAAGAAGAGGTAATGAATTATAATTAAAACCTCAGTACCATGACCCTATAAGATCATGATTAAAGATTTAAAACCGTCCACGTGACTAGGCCTTCTTGCCATTAATATATTTTAATTGTAACTAAGGATTATTATAATGAAAATCCTAAATATATATATATGCTTAACAAATTAATCAAAATGGTTTCTTAAATACCATGATTAATAAATCTTCTAGAATAATAAAACTGTTATAGACCTCTGAATGAATTAAAATCATTATTTTATGTAGCCATCAAGCTACATGGCCGGGTCAGACGAAGCCAACAATCACCCCATAGAAAATCATGACACCTCCAGAGTCAACGTAGCAGGAGCAGAATTACAGGCATTGATAGATAATGCTGTTACGCGAGCTTTGGAGAGACAGTTCAATGAATCCAGTGGTACCCATGTAAGGACCCAGTCTGTACCACACTCTAAACCACCCTCAAAGACTCATACTGCTCACAAGAGTGATTCCCATCACTCAACGAACCAGAGGAGTGTTCCATCTAAAAGAGTAGTGCTGAACCAAGAACCACGTGCTAAAGGTTGCACCTATAAATACTTTGTTTCATGCAAACCCAGGGATTTTACTGGGGAGAAGGGAGCAGTTGACTGCATGTCATGGTTAGATGAGATGGACACTGTAGTAGATATCAGTGGTTGTGCGGATAAGGATGTGGTAAAGTTCGTATCTCAGTCATTCAAAGGCGAGGCACTAGCGTGGTGGAGGTCTTTGATTCAAGCCACTGGGAAGATTCCATTGTACAATCTGACTTGGGATCAGTTTGTTACTCTCATTAAGGAAAACTACTGCCCTCTGCACGAGGTTGAAAAGATTGAAGCTGATTTCTTGTCGCTGGTTATGAAAAACCTAGATTGTCAAGCCTACCTTACGAGCTTCAACACTATGTCAAGACTGGTTCCGTATCTGGTAACTCCGGAACCCAAGAGGATAGCTCGTTTTATTAGGGGTTTGGCCCCAGAAATCAAGGCCAGTGTGAAGGCCTCCAGACCAGCTACTTTTCGGTCTGCAGCTGATATATCATTGTCCCTTACTTTGGACGCGGTCAGGCAGAGATCGCTAAGAAACACAGACACTGAGAAGAGAAAGCGTGAGGATAACAACTCACGATTTTCAGATAAGAAGCATAAAGGAAACAATGACCACAAGAAGAGTTCTGGAACTAAGAAGGATGGTCATCAGTCGAGTGATAAGCCCAAATGTAAGGTCTGTAAGAAGCACCACTTCGGGAAGTGCCGATTTGAATCGAAATCCCAGCCACAACAGAGAGTTTGTGGGATTTGTAAATCCTCCGAGCACAAGACCTTAGACTGTAAGAAAATCAAGGATGCTACGTGTTATAATTGCAATGAAAAAGGGCATATCAAGTCCAACTGCCCGAAGTTTGCTAAGAAAGCTGAGGAATGGAAAAAGACCAATGCTAGGGTCTTCCAGATGAACGAAAAGGAAGCTGTCCATGACGATAATGTCATAACAGGTACCTTCCTTATTAATGACGTTTATGCAAGGGTGTTATTTGATTCAGGAGCCGATAAGTCATTTGTTGATGATAAGTTTTGTAAGTTGTTAAACCTACCTGTTAGAACCCTAAGCATAAAATATGAGGTTGAATTAGCCGATGGCACCATAGAAACCGCATCAACTGTGTTAGATGGATGTTTCATATCCATTAGGAACCACTCTTTTCCTTTGTCTTTACTTCCTTTGAAGTTAGCCGGTTTCGACATAGTAATAGGCATGGACTGGTTATCTCATAACCAGGCCCAGATTGTGTGCAACAAGAAGCAAGTAGTGGTCAAGACTCCGTCTGGTGAGCCACTTACCATTCAGGGAGATACCCAGTATGGACTGCCTGAGCAAGTGTCTATGCTCAAGGCATCTAGGTGTTTGAAAAACGGTTGTATCATTTACATGGCTCAAGTGACTATTGATGAGCCAAAACCTAAGATTGAAGATATTCCCGTCATTTCTGAGTACCCAGAAGTTTTCCCTGAAGAACTACCTGGTTTGCCACCAGATAGGCAAGTAGAATTCAGAATTGACATTATTCCAGGAGCAGCACCTGTTGCAAGGGCACCTTACAGGTTGGCACCAACAGAGATGAAAGAGTTGAGGACTCGGCTAGACGAGTTGTTGGCAAAAGGTTTCATTCGTCCTAGTTCATCTCTATGGGGAGCACCAATCCTATTTGTAAAGAAGAAGGATGGGTCGATGCGTCTGTGCATCGACTATCGCAAGCTTAACAAAGTCACTATCAAGAATAGATATCCATTGCCCAGGATCAACGATCTGTTCGATCAACTGCAAGGGGCAAGTTACTTCTCTAAGATCGATTTGAGGTCAGGCTACCATCAACTGAAGGTTAAAAATGAAGATGTACACAAGACTGCATTTAGGACTCGTTATGGTCATTATGAGTTCCTAGTGATGCCTTTTGGGCTCACTAATGCACCTGCCGCATTCATGGATCTCATGAATCGCGTCTGCAAGCCTTACTTGGATAAATTTGTCATCGTTTTCATCGATGACATTCTCATTTACTCGAAGAGCCAAACTGACCATGAGAAGCATCTTCGATGCATTCTGAAACTGCTTCATCGAGAAAAGCTCTATGCCAAGTTTTCGAAGTGTGAATTCTGGCTTCGCGAAGTCCAATTCCTTGGACATGTGGTTAGTGAGCGTGGTATCCAAGTAGATCCCGCTAAGGTTGAAGTTGTTATGAATTGGCAGGAGCCAAAGACGCCTACAGAGATTTGTAGTTTTCTAGGTTTGGCAGGATACTATAGGCGATTTATTGAAAACTTCTCAAGGATTGCTGCGCCCCTAACTTCGTTGACGCGTAAGAATATTAAGTTTGACTGGGGCCCTAAGCAGCAGGAATCCTTTGACATCCTTAAGCAAAAGTTGAGCAATGCACCTGTGTTAACATTGCCTGAAGGAATAGAGGAATTTGTAGTATATTGTGTTGCATCGCACACAGGTATGGGATGTGCGCTTATGCAGAAAGGCAAGGTCATTGCCTATGCTTCTCGACAATTAAAGGTGCACGAGAAGAACTACACCACCCACGATTTGGAGTTGGGTGCCGTTGTATTTGCATTAAAACTGTGGAGGCATTACTTGTATGGAACTAAGTGTGTGATCTATTTGGATCATAAAAGCCTTCAACATCTGTTCAATCAGAAGGATTTGAACATGAGACAGCGACGTTGGATGGAAACTTTGAATGATTATGACTGTGAGATAAGATACCATCCAGGCAAGGCAAATGTGGTTGCCGATGCCTTGAGTAGAAAGGAACGAGTGAAGCCTATAAGAATCAATGCCAAGAGCATTGAATTAAAGAATAGTTTGAATGAAAGGTTGTTAGCAGCACAAAAGGAAGCTGTATTAGAAGCTAACTATCCTAATGAAAAGCTAGGAGTAACTGAGGAACAATTATCTTATGGCAAGGACGTAATTCTAAGGTTAAATGGACGAATACGGGTTCCAGTTTATGGAGGACTTCAAGTGTCTGACGTGTGCTCAAGTTAAAGCTGAACATCAGAAGCCGTCAGGTTTGCTACAACAGTCTGAACTTCCCACCTGGAAGTGGGAGATGGTGACGATGGATTTCATCACCAAGTTGCCAAAGACAAGGAAAGGAAATGATACTATATGGGTCATAGTAGATAGACTGACTAAGTCAGCACATTTCTTACCCATTAAGGAGACTTATAGCTCCGATATGTTAGCCCAATTGTACGTAGATAAGATTGTATCTCTGCATGGCGTACCAGTGTCTATTATCTCGGACAGAGATACTAGATACACATCTCATTTTTGGAAAAGTTTTCAACAATCTTTGGGCACACGCTTGAATTTTAGTACAGCTTACCATCCTCAGACGGACGGACAGAGTGAGCGTACAATCCAAACGTTGGAAGACATGCTACGTGCATGTGTAATTGATCTAGGTGGTAGTTGGGATAAGCACCTGCCATTGATCGAGTTCTCCTATAACAATAGCTACCATACAAGCATTAAGGCTGCGCCTTTTGAGGCATTATATGGTAGGAAATGTAGAACGCCTATTTGTTGGGCAGAAGTTGGAGATGTCCAACTAACAGGACCTGATATAGTCCTGGAGATGACAGATAAGATTGTGCAGATAAGAGATCGTCTCAAAGCTGCCAGAGATAGGCAGAAAAGCTACGCAGATTTAAGGCGTAAACCTCTAAAGTTCGAGGTTGGGGATAAAGTATTGCTTAAAGTATCACCCTGGAAGGGGGTGATGCGATTTGGTAAGAAAGGTAAGTTAAGCCCGAGGTATATAGGACCATTCGAGATCATCGAATGTGTTGGATCAGTGGCTTATAAGTTAAACTTGCCTGAAGAGCTCATTGGTATTCACAATGTATTCCACATCTGCAATCTGAAGAAATGTCTAGCTGATGAATCGCTAGTCATACCGCATACAGATGTGCATATTGATGAGAGTTTGAAATTTGTGGAAAAACCTTTATCGATCGAGGATCGACAGGTTAAGAAGCTTCGGAGGAAGCATGTGCCTATTGTAAAGGTTAAATGGGATGCCCGCAGAGGTCCCGAATACACGTGGGAGGTAGAGTCCACAATGAAAGAAAAGTACCCTCATTTGTTTCAGTAAATCTCGAGGTTGAGATTTCTTTTAAGGGGGTGAGGATGTAACACCACGAAAATTCATGTCCAATAACGTATTGACACGTGTCATAAGCTTTGAACGTGTGAAAGAATACTTTAGAGGGACTAAAGTTGACAAACAAGGAAAGTATGTGAATATAAGGGTTCAAAGTGTCAACAATGAATAAATATACTTTATTATAACCTTACATGATGTTTATACTCTTAAACGAATGAATCATGGATCATACGAAGCTAATTGTGAAAGAAAGTAAGAAATTACAAACTACAGGGGTTAAATGTGTCAACATGTTTAACGTATACCTCTGAGTGACCTTTTAGCAAACCCGAAGCTTTGTAACAATTGATTATGCTCACTAGAATACGTGATAAAAATTTCACAAGTTTTCGATTAAGTATGAGAAAGTTATGACGATATTCGTATACGAGGGGTTAAAAGCGTCAACGAGGCAAAACTTGTGTTTTCGGTTATCGTTTAACGAAACCAAACCTATTGATGATTGGTTTTATCTCATGGATCATAGAAATATAAATTTCAAGGGTTAAAAGTGCCTAAAATGGAAGTTATTGCGCATTAGAAAGTTCAGGGGGTGAAAGTGTCATTTCTGAAACATGTTTGGCTGAGAAGCTTGGTGCTGGCGTAGCGCCAGCACTTGTGCACATGTCCGTGGTGCTACGCGAGCATGTACCAGTGACAGCAAACATCTGGTAATGTGTCAGCTTGCATGTTTACACGATTCAGGGAGTTTGCCACCCTTTTTCTGCATGTTACACGCCCCTTAACACCTGTTATCACCTATGGAGTAGCCCTAACACTTGTGTCCACCTCCTTGCACTTCCTTGGCTATATATAGAGCCCTTGGTTACAACTTATGAACTCACTTTTTGAGCATTCACTTGGAAAGCTTCCAAACTCTTGCTCTGAAAACTTCTGGAGCTCTCTGGTCAGCAACCAAAGTTTCTTAGGCTTCCTAATCGTGCTTAGGACTCTTGTAAGTGTCCTTAACCCTTTCTAATTCAGTTTAGCTTAGTTTATTAGCTTAAAGTCAAACCGTCGTAATTAGAGTTTGACTTCGTGATTAATTAATAATTGTTCAGTCAAATCTCGAATTGAAAGTACCTATAGGTTGGTAATTATGTGGGTAATAAACCCTTAAAAGGGTAACCTCTGATTCCCACTCTAACTAGGTCAATTGTCGGGTCAAAGCTAATCTTAAAAAGTCAACAGAAAGCTTATTTTCAAATTAATGAATAATTAGCAATGTAGGATCCATGAAACCTGTTTTATCATTAATATAACTTGGTAATTAATGTAAGAACATGTCTAAACATGTTCAACCCGACAATTTTCAGTTTAGGCTCGGTTCGGGACCGAAAGTCGCATAGTTTGACTTCTGCTCTGACTTTCAGTTCTGACCCATTTGAGCATAGTTTAGAATTGCCTTAGAGCTTTATTTGGACCAGGTCTCATGTTAGTATAACCCTCTGTGATTATACAACTTGGTTCAATAGTTATCTGGTTCATATGCATGTTTCCGTTAAGTGCTTAAATGTTGACTATTATGCCCTTTTGACTATAAAACGTGATTTTTGAAAAAGTAAAAGAGTAGAAACCTTAGTTACTGATTTATAAACTTGCACCTAAAATTTGACATCAATTTGAGGTCTAGATTAGGAGTTATGCTCATTAGCGTAATTAGAAAGCTTTTTATTAAATAAACGGTGTAATTAGCATATAGCCTATCTAAACCCGATTTTTAATACCAAAATTTTTACCCACTGATATAAAATAATATTTTGAGATTTTTAAAGATTTTTATTTAATTTTTGGCTGAGCATAACATAGGTCTCTAAGCTTGATTCGGTAATTGTCGGTTTTGCCATTCTGGGCTATAAAATGAGTTTTACAAATAATTTTGATACCAAACCTTTTGCTACTGATTTGTTATGATAAATAAAATATTTTTAGCCTTCTGGAATATTAAAATTTTCAGCTTTCCTTTAAAAACCCGGAAATATCTCAAAATCGCCTTTTTAAGCGTTTTTAACGCATAGTATATATTAAAACTATTTTAAACATATAAGGTTTGATGCCTACTGATATTTTTAGTAAATTTTTATATTTTAACAGTAAGCAAAAGTTTTAAACTCAGATTTCTAGTTTTGCCCTTTTAAGCCTATGTGAAATTACCAAAATGCCCCTAAGGTGCATAGTTTGGTTTTAAATGATAAATTTTACATATATGTAATAACCTACTGTTATAACTTATTAAACTAAGTATTTTTACTGATTATAGCAGACCTGTAACTCAGATTATTATTTAAACTCTTTTATAACCCTTAAAATGACCAAAATGCCCCTACGGGGCATAGTTTGAGTTTAAATCCATTTCGGGCATAATAGAAGATATCCTACTGATGTCACAACATATTTAAGGCATATTAACTTCGGAAACCTATATATGACCCTTATGGTTACCCGTTATGCATTTTTCGCGTTCGGTTCGTTTATGTAACTAGTTTGCATAAATTGACCGAAACGGGTCAAACCTTATCATTTTTGTCTCAAAATCCAGAATGTGTTTAGTTTGCCCATATTATACAAGTCTTCAAACTTTTCGGGTCTAAATCACATTCCATTCCGGTCTTCGCTTAATCGTGCGTTTGAACCGTATCTTCCTTTAAAACTAACCGGTCTAAGTTTAGGCTTAATTAAAGACCCGTTAGGAAATCTAATAGGTTATTAAAAACATTTGTTCCAGAATAGAAGACCCAGTAAAAGCTACACGCACTTGCTATTTGTGATTGATACTTGCAAAGGTAAATACTTTTAACTTATTTTCCCTTATACGGGCTTGGGGTACGGTATATAAAATACCGCTTGGTCGGGCATTCGACTTTAATCGTTTGGTGGTTAAATATTATCGAGATGACCCGTTTAAAAATTTGGTTTTGTTTGCTTAACGCCTTTGGGGGGTTAATGACCATGTCCCGGATATCCTTGGCATCATTCATGGAATGGCCACGACCTTAGCACACGGGTGTAGGCGTACACCCGTCAGTGCATTTAAAATTAATAAGGTATAACCGCCGGTTACGAGAATAACTCGCCGCGGGACTATACCATGTGGTGTGTCTATTAATCTTTAACCCGGCACGAACCGGGCAACTGAACGCAGAACAAACATGTAATTCTTTTACAAGTTTATATATAAATAATTATCCCAAGTTATAAAATATTTTGTGCCACGTGCATTCAAATCAATTTTCTAAACCTTTTTCAAAATGAGTCACTTAATTGTATTTACCAGTGTAAACTGACGTATTTTCCCAAAAAGATTAAGTGCAGGTACTAAGCGTAATAGGCTGGCCTCTCCTTAGCATCATTAAGAGTCTCGCAAGCTTGGATGCAATAAAGTCTGATGAACTATGTTTCTTTTTATTTGATCCGCCTGTGGATCTGTTTCAACTACGTTGTGATACTTAATATTACAATTTTATTCAGTTGAAATAAATCTATCTTTTGCTTCCGCTATGCATTTAAAATTGTGTTGTTTGACTATGATGATATCAACTACGTCACGATACTCCTCACCGGGCCCACCGGTAATACGTGGAAATATCGGGGTGTGACACGTGATTATGGTGTGACTTTCTTAATACCATAGCATTCAATCATAACAACGCTATATGATAAAACCATTAGATGTTGATAAAACCATTAGATGTTCATCCATAAATTAAGTTTGAAAATACCACAACATACTTGTCTGAAACGTTGACACCAAATTTAAAACTCGACAAAAAACCTTAAATAAAACCGAGTTTAGAACCATGTATCTCATCCAGGATTAAGATACATCTCCTAAACCCTAATGACCTCGGATGACATCTTTTATTCATGGCGCAGCTTGAAACATGCAAACACCCACCAGATCCACTTAATTTCCTGAAATACATGTAATTTAAAAACATCAACAAAAGTTGAGCGAGTTCATGTGTTTGTGTATATGTATGAAACCTTTGTAAACATTGTATGTATGTATGTATGTTTGTAAATCCCGGTATGAAAGCAAACAAGCAAACAGATCACCACTGGTTTGCAAGGCCACTGGTATGTGTGATGGCGTAGGAAGGTTCAAACCTAGCAAATTTGTACCGGGCTTTCGGCTGTAAGACATAGTCACCCTATGGGCCACCCTTGTCCTCATGGGTGTGGGCTCGCTACACCCAAATAGATCTATCACTCATGCCCCTCGGTCCTTATACGAGGATTAATGGTCTCAAGTGTGCGCCTACCCATTCACATGATCTACTGTACTTTCCTAGGCTAACCATACCAATTGTAATTGTAATTGTATGTAATCCTTTTGTAACATGTATTTCACCCCCGAAGTTAATAAATAAAAGAGTTTAAAGAAAAGGGGGACATGAACTCACTGTCTTGCATCTTCAGTACTCGTAACTCAAATCCCTTCAGCAAACACGACTACCTACAATGTACTAACGTCTATTAGACGAACGGGTCGTGCCTTGTCTTAGTATTAATGTTTTTTAGTCACGTTTTCAATGTAATTCCAAATTATATAATTATTGTCAAACTAATTAATATTTCAACTTAAATTATATTTATAAATTTTGGAATAATTGTTAAACAATAATTTTGTAATAATACTTCTCAAGTATTTATATTCGCATTTCCTTCCCAATGATGGGGGTATCCCATACATGTGTATTCGTATTATTGTATTTGTTAAGTATTTTTATACTCAATTTTTGTGTTAAACTTTCCGGAATATTATTTCTTATAAAAGTCCACTAATATATATGTTTCCCAAGATATATATTTAAGAATTATTACTTAGAAAAATTATTCATAATTTTTCCTTTTGGCAAAATATTTGTAGTTTCAAAATAATATATTTTCAAGTCTAACTTTAGAAAATATATTTAAACTTATTTTTATCCAAAAATAATCTATTTCAAGTTTATCCAAGAAAATATATATTTTTCCCAAAAATCATATATCTTCTAAATATTCTAAGAAAATATATTTTTACTTTCCAAAAATAATATATTTTCTCCTTGTCAAAAATATAATATAACTTTGTGATATACAAAAAAATCATATTTTCATTTCTTGTGTCCAAAATATTATTTACCAAAAATAGATTTATAAATGTATTTTTCGGAATATTTTGTAAGTTACATTGTTCGGTTTTACAATATTATGTGTGTAACTTATATATTTATTTCTTGAGATTTTTGGTATAATTTTGGATTGTAATTTCTTGGTATTTTGTTAAGTTATATTATTTTATCCCTAAAATAATATAACTAATATACAAAGCATACAAATATTCACACAAGTGTCTTTAATATATATCTAGCCATTTTTATTTATAAAAACTAACCTCCAATATTTGTATTTTTGTAACAAAAATTATGACAAAGTTTATGTGGAAATCCTTGGTTAAAACATACTTGTAAATACTTGTTTGAATATATTTTTCTAAGTGTTTATATTTTTAGAAAATTTTGCCATGGTTTCCCCTAAAAATGGAGGTGTCCATGCTATCAAAGCATATCATTTTCCTTTTAAAATTATCACAAACAATCAACAATCAACCCTAAACAACTTACACTTTCCGATTGCCAAAACCATGCAATTTATATAACAACATGAACTTGAACTTTCATAAAAACTTGTAGTAACTTGGTAGAGTGTTTAGTAGGTTTAGTTACCCCTTAAAATGTGTTTACTTCTTTAAAAGTTTCATTCTTGAAAGATTTAGGTGTTTACAACTTGCAAACATGTTTTACAAAAACGTTTCTTTATGAAATCTTCTTGTTTCACAAGTGTTTCTACACTTGTTTTACCACCAAAAATAGTGTATGTTTAAGTAAGAACCAAGATCTACTAAATATCATATTTTGAACTTGGTTCTTTTTTGAAAACCATTTATAAATCTTAGATCAATATGATTATTAACTCACTTTGATTATTATTTTTCAAGAAATCAAATATTCTTTTCAAGTTCATGATTTAGGGGTGGATGATCTTTCATCCTACAACTTCTTACATTTCTCATCTTGCTAAACTATGTTTCAAATCATGATTTAGCAAGATGCTATGATGATCAACATCATCTTTTCAAACAAATCAATGATCAACAAGCATTCATAACATAAACAACTTAGTTTCATCAAGATTACTTCATGTATCAAGCTTATGTTCATGTTTCTTGATTATGTTCTTTAGTGTTCTCCATGATTATCATCACATATTATCTTTTAACCAACTAAATAAGGAGTAAATTCAAGTGACAAGAAGCTTACTACTAGCACAAGGGCTAGGGAAGAACTCAAGAAGATGAAGATGATAAATGTGATGGATAATAGCAAATGGAAGAGGTCCTTCAATCTCCAAGACCACCAAGCTTTCTTGTATGGCTCCTTACACCTTGTGTACACCTTAGAATGGATGGAAGTTGGATGAAGATGGTGGTGATGGGTGGTGGTGCTTGCGGCCATGAGGGAGCAAGAGAGGGAGGAGAGAGTTGTGTGTGTAAGTGTGTGAGAGATGTATGAGCTTATGGTCTAGCAAGTTATACTTATAACCAAGTTTAGGGATTAACCAATGGATAAAGTGTCACTTAAGTACATGGCAAATCTCTAATCATATCTTCATGAGATCAAGGGAAATCAAGGGTGGGTCCACCCTTGTGACCGTCCACCATGGGGGGGGGGGTATTGGTTGGGTTGTGATGGAATGGTTAAGCAATCTAGTTAGATTTCAAGTGTGGTGTTTAGTGTTTAAGTTAATATGGTGTTATATAGTGTGTTAGGGTGTTCAGGAATCATAACTAGCTCAGAAATATTAAAACAATGCTTCTAGTATAATTTTGATGTTTCGGGTAGTGTCCGGTTGTTCGGTTAGATACCGGTTCGTTAAAGTGTCAAACTATACCGTTTAGTGTTCTTTGTGTACCCTTTTGTGACACTTTTAATTCCCGACACTTAGGAAAGCATTCAGGACCATTTAGTCATATTTTTGCATGATACTAGCTTGTTAAAATGCTGATTTTTGTTGATTTATGCAGAATTCTGCACTTAGGAAAGCAGTTTTGTGGTCCTTACTTCCCTACACACCATACTAGTGTAGTACTTAGTCTTTGGCTCATACTGGGTCTCAAAACACTGTCTGTCTATGTACTGAACTTCGTCAGCATTTTTCTGAGTTATCCGCTAACTGTGCTAACTGTGTTTTGTGCATCATTTATGTCAATATGGTTTGCATGTAATAATGATGTGACATTATGCAATATGTGATGCACATGTAAGTATGATGCTGTAATCAGAAGGCAGTTAAGTATAATCCAGCACAGTCATTAAGCACTAATCAAGATTAATTAATTGTACGGATACCTGGATTTTTGACAGTTGTCACAGAAGAAGCCTTCTCATCCCTCTCTGCAGCAACATTATCTTCGACACGAACAGAACTCCCCGTCCCAGGGGCCTTCTTCTCCAAACCACAGCTCATATCCGGATCAACCTTATCACCCACCATAAACTTAATGTCCCTACAATCCCCTTGGAGCAAACACCATAAGGTCATCTCTGCATAAGACCAACACCAGAGATGACTGTACAAACCAACAAAACAAAAACAAGAAACAAGCATAACATGTTAGGGGTAGAAATACCTTTCTTCCCAAAGAAGGCTTTTGGCCGGATCGAATAAAGAGGGCTTAGACCCCCCATAGCCAAGACTCCATCAGGAAACGTAAAGGCCCTGGTTGGGTTTTCATACATCCTCTTCCACTGGACGATCTCGTCTGTAGACAAGACCGGCACGCTATCTTCAATAGGTGCCTTGGGATCACTCAAGGGAGGTGACTCCGGTATCATAGCGGCTGAAGCAAAGATAAATCTATTCTTCCATTCCTTTGGATAAGTAGATGTAGGCATAAAAGAATAGCAAGGAGGAGAGACACTATCTTTTCTCTTGGCAAAGGTAAACCATTCACCGTCAGACACCAACTTGTAAAACATGCAAAAAAGAGGCACTGACTGTTCACCGGCGACCGCCATACATGACAACTCGAAATGAACAACCCTCATGAACGCCCAAGGATGCAGTTGTGAAAAATAGATGCCAAAGTGTTTTAAAAGTTCCACCTTAAAAGCCAACAAGGGATAACGGACACCGCAATAGGAGAACGACAGAGTATAAATGACGATCCTCTCCGGGAGCATTCTGCCGGATCATCCGGTCCAGGGAGCGTCGGAGAAAAACGTTCCGGGATACGGTAGGTGTCTATAAGATCTCAAGATCCTTCGCTGTCAATACGACACATTTTGTTGGAAAATATGATCGGGGAATTTTGGAGAAGCATAAAGGAAGTTAAGGAGAAATGAAAGAGTAATGGAGGTTTTTAATGGAGGGAACTGACAAGAAGCGGTAACCGTCAAATCAACATATTCAAAATTGAAAACCGATTTGGGACACGTGCAACCTGAGAGTCATCCCTGGCCGTTGATCATTAATATTTGAAGATCCTCGGGAACCGTTGGAGGCGCATCATCATTAGAGAAAAGGGGCCCACTCCTACAACCCAAGTGGACAATCTCACAAATGTAGGATCATTGGGACTCAGCCCCGGATCATGAGACTCGGGTCTCAGAACCAGGGACTAGAGATGACTTGACGACGGGCCTCGTTGGTAGCCCAACATAACCCGTCTTGGGCTTCTGTCGTTCGGGCCCACTAATAAGCCCAATCCTCATGTTTTCTCTCAAAAGGGGCCATAGTAACATAAAATGAGCGGGAGATTGAAGAGGATCCAAGGAACTACAGAGCATAATAAATGCATGACTGATGGAGAAGAGAAAGTCGCCGGAAAAAGAAGTACTGCAAGCTGGCCACATTTAATGAAGTTCCTGATCTTACCGTTGGGACTCAGACACGTGTCTGAGTTCCTCAAAGATAACAGAAAGCCGTTAGATGATCCGGCTATAATTCCCAAGGAAGATAAGTGATCTCTTTTATATAAGGAATGTAAGTTCACCAAAAAGACACAAAAGATTCACTCTCACTAAATGCACTGTGGTCTCATTTATTCCAACAAACCTCGGATAGCATTTACTCACTTATATTTACTCACACACCCTATAATTCACACCAAGGAGAATATTCCGACGACGATACTCATCGGAATAGGCTCCTCATTATCTCCGGCAAGCTTACTTATTCTCACGCCGGAGCTTGGTCACGGTCCCCCCCCCCGGGTCCTCCGTGACGAGGCTAACGGTTTTCTTTCTTATAGGACGAAAGGACAGGAATCTTGCAACGTTACGAGACTCTTTGACCGTCATCAGTAACTCGAGGGCTCGACACGTAATTTTCCCATGTTTTTTAATGATAGAGTGATATTTGGAAGGAGACAGAAAGTTATCGCTATAGAGATTAGTACCTTCTCAAAATAGGTTGGTACAAAGTACAAACACTAGGTAGAGTGTTTTTTTTTTTTTTTTTGAATAGCAAACGAAACTTTTCATTAAAAAACCAAAACCAAACAAAACGACCCCAGCCAGAAGCTGGACATCAAAAAACTACAAAGAAAAATGGAAAACAAAATTGACTGCTTACATAACTATATTAAAATCCCACCACTCCTGTCTAGTTATCGTTTGGTATTTTGATCTCCGAATCACACTTTGAAAGGAAGTTTCTTTTATCTCTTCTATTGTCGTCTGAATCACACCTTGTCTTCCCGAAAAGACTTTTTCGTTTTTTTTTTCATTGGTAGAGTGTTTACTTCTAGTTTTTTTTTTTTCCTCCAACACCTCTTTTTTTGGCAATACATTTTAGTCATGTTTTGTTGCTAGTGTTGAATTATTTTGCTAAAATGTTAACTACATCAACAAGGTGATAACGATATATAAGGAGAGGGTGTTTAGTTTACCTTCAAAACATGTTTTGTAAAATGTTATTACCAAATACTTATAATGTCGGATAACCTTGGTTCTATGGAAGGTGTCCCTGTGTATGTATTTAATATATTTGTAGCATAAAAAAGCAAAAATAAAATTTATTTGCTTACTTTTAATCAAACAAATCAAGAAGTACATATCGTATACCAATGAAAAAACTATAACATAATCAAATGATATAATCAATTAAAACTGCTAATAGTTATTAAATATTATTAAAGAATAGATGGTACATATATAAACGTTGTTAAAGGATATAAAGTTGTTGAAGAAAGACTATTTTCAGTAGTGATCAAATTAGTAATGTAGAAAGTAAACCCTGACTACAAAATGTATTAAGATGATAGGTGGAGACGGGGTTGTGTACGCTAGCCATAATTTCTATTAAAGACGTCGTTTTCTAGTAGTTTAATCCCTAAATTATCGAAGATAAAGTAACCTAAATTATATATGTTGGCCCTGAATTACGTAGATTATAACTCATGTGCCCGAAAATACCTCATGTCCACGTAAGTCAGACAAGACAAGACAACACACCAACATCGAATTTGTCACGTTTAACATAATGCTTGAATATAAACTTTATCCGATAATCCTAACCCTATTCAACTTCATGCGTTGGTTTTTGTTATCTTTGTCATAAAAATCTATAGATTACGAATCTCTTGCAAGAAAACAAAATTTATTGCTCTTGGTGGTTCAAAAGATGCTAAAAGGTGTGGTATGGCAATATCTTAATCTAAGGGTAGGACCAAACAAATTTTGGCTAACTAGGATAAGAAGGATCTTAATTTTTAATTTTCCAGATGAATAACTAAGATGAAAATTGAGGGAAAAAAAAGTGCAATGCATTTTAGAAAAGCCTATTTGTTGAATCCCTTTCCACATGCAAGGAACATGCATACTCCCCTACTTATTAAACGTCCATAACTTTTTATATGACGGTATTTAAAAAAAAAAGTGTACTATAAATTCAAACATCTTTCTATCTTTAATTTAAGTACTCTGTTGTTATTTAAAATATAATGACTAAACAACTCAAAAATGGTGTTTATTTCTATGTTGTATAACATTTTTGTGCTAGATTTTGTGTATTAAACTTTTGTGCGGCGTTTTTTGTACTGGTTTTTTATGCTAGATTTTTTTGTACTAGCTTTTTGTGTTAGATTTTTTGAGTTGTATGTTTGAGAAAACAAAAGGGTGAGGGTTTCTATTTTAGGACGAAAATACCCTTTCATCCTACTTATAAAGAGTGTCACATGTAATCTCCGTAATCCTTTTTAGACTACTTAGACAGAACTCATTTTTAGTGCATCATGTGTAGTTATAAAGCCCCTTATGGGGCGTTATACGACAAGTGGCGGATTGTGTAAGAGAGAGTCTTTATATAACTTGAGTGTGTAGTGGGGTTATATGGGTTAAGTTATTCTACAAAGGCTCCTAATTGTAAGGAGTGTAAGAAGTCTTTATAGAGTGACAAGTATCCAATAATCAATAATCTAAAATCTAAACCCCCTACACCACCACCCAAAACCTAAACACCCCCCCCCCCCCCCCCGGAAAAAAATGGGTGGGTGATGGGGGTGGGTTTAGGTTTTTTTTGTAGTAGGTTTTTTTAGAAATCTTTCTACACTTCTTATTTTAATGAGCCTTTGTATTTGATCCTAATCTGGGGTTATATATGTATCGGCTTTATATATATATATGTGTGTGTGTGTGTATGTGTGTGTGAGAGAGTGAGTGTGTGTGTGAGTGGGGAATGAGTAGTCACGCCGCTATGCTCATCACGGCTGCTCCAACTTTCTCCCCCATAGCGCCCCCTGTATTGGTGTTGGCGGCGCTATAGGGTCGCTATGCTCAAAAACGCCTTGTGACGGCGCCCCACTAAGCATACTCTTATATTATATATAACGAGCCTACCATTATTTAAGTTGTAGCTTTCTATATATCATATGAAATGACAATTCGTTCCAATTAGAATCAATCACACCCTGATTTTGCGTGATAAAAATAGGGTCTTGCTATTCACACACACCCACCAACCTTTTAGTCTATTCACACACCCCCCAGTGTCGAACTGTGGTCAGAGCGCGGCGTTTTGGTCCGGTCAACCAGACAAAAGACTGACGGGTGTCTGACGGGTCTGTTGACCTGACCAAAACGCCGAGCTTTGGCCGCGTTCTGGTCCTGTCAACCAGCCAAAAGACTGAGCGGGTGTCAGTCTTTTGTCTGGTTGACAGGACCAGAACGCGGCCAAAGCTCGGCGTTTTGGTCCGGTCAACAGACCCGTCAGACACCCGTCAGTCTTTGTCTGGTTAACCGGACCAAAACGTCGCGCTCTGATCACAGCTCGACACTGGGGGGTGTGTGGATAGACTAAAAGGGTGTGTGAATAGACATGACCTAAAAATAATATATGCCAACCATGCTTCATGTCGACCATGTCTGATATTAATTTTATATAATAACAGAAATAGATACACTGTTAAAATGGGAGACAGTATCTAAATAAAAGATAGGTATGTTTGATTAGAACAATAAATGAAGATTGACCAAAAGTCTAATGAACCCTGTTCATGCTTGTGAAAATAAAAATAGCGCATTTGAATGAGGCATATCAAAGAAAATTAGTAAGAACTGATTGCTTGGGTTTTCTAAATTTATACTTATGTTATTATTTAACACAAAAAGTGGTAAGCTCTGTTTCAGAGTCGATAGGATTGAAGTGTCCTTATTAGCTGAAAAAAGGTTCTTAGGCCCTTAACAAATTAGTAAGACGATTAACGATATAGCAACTAGGTTTTCTTCCCCGTGCTACGCGGTGGGATTTTGATCGTTTTCTTCATGGTACACAGTAGAGGTGCACAAACCGGTTAATTTTAATAACCGGTTCGGTTAACCAGTTATACCGGTTAATTTGACTTTTTGACTTTAACCGGTTAATGCTTTAACCGGTTATTACTTTAACCGGTTATTTTTTTAGCTGGTCCGGTTAATTACTTTAACCGGTTCGGTTAATTAACCGGTTATTTTCGGTTATTAACCGGTTTTTTTGTCTTTTTTTTTGAATTTTTCGGTTATTTTTTCGGTTAACCAGTCTATCGGTTAAAAAAACCGGGTTAAAAAAACCGGTTAATAACCGGTTATTATACTAAACACTTATAACCGGTTACTAACCTACGGTTAAATAACCTATTGAACCGGTTATTCCTAAATCGGTTAATAACCGGTTACGGTTAATTAACCGGTTACGGTTAATTAACCGGTTACGGTTAATTAACCGGTTATTTTGTGCACCTCTAGTACACAGTAGGGATGAGCATTTGGTACCGGGTACCGTACCGGGAATATTCAGTGCCGGTACCTATTTTTCCCGTTTTTCGGTATTCCATTGTTACTGATTATTTTTCTAATGTTGATTTTTTTTTATTTTTTGTTTCATGTTATTTAGTGTGTTTGGACTTGTTGCTGGACATACATCGCGTATTGGGCTTGCTGACATTGGGCTTGTTGGGCTGCTTAAATGATTCGCATATATGAAGACATGAAGACTCCGGATTACCCGGAGATTGTTAGATCCGTTTTCATATCTGGATCATATATAAAAATATGATATGTCACCTAGCATTAAAGAAAAGAACATTTTTCAGGTATTGATTGAGTAAACAGGTATGTAACAGAATGAAGCATCACTCAATACCACACATGTACCTGAACTCGCATGATTATTTTCATTAATCCCATATTTGGTCCTATACGCGGATTCCCATGTCAAATATTTCGGATGTCGGGTTTTTCCTGGATCTGGTTTATATACATCCTTGAAAATATTATTTTCTAAGCTTTGAACCGGTCTTTGGGCTTAACCACGTCTAGACGTCTAGCCCAAGTGATGTAGAATGTGAAACATGGATGTTCAAGTGATTATCTGACATGGTTTAGCTTGTTTTATATAATTATATGCTTGGAATTAACTTATTGCGAGTGATTGTGTGTTGCAGGCAAAACAAGTGAATTCGGTGAAGTTACGGGGTTTAAAGATGAAGCGGAACATGTGAGATTGATGATTGTAGCCAATGGAAGCATTCGGGAATGTTTCGGATACAATAACAACGTGGGAATCGAAAGAAATATGTAAGATTGAAGTTAAGGGACCTTCCGGTCATTAATGGGAAGTTGGAATACGGCTTAGATGGTTAAGAATCATGAAACATTAAAGTGGGGGGCTGAAGTATCATTATCCGAAAGTTAAATGTGAGTTGTGATTGGCCTACGAGTGTCCGTGGGTTACGGTTTGACAACTGTAACTTACGGTTGGATGGAGGACATCTACAAAAGTTCACAGCAAGTAAGAGATGGGGTTTACGGGTATAAACCGTTAGTTACGGTTTAAATAAAAGAAAGAAAGTGCACATGTGGGCTTGACTTGTACGGCTAACATAGAACTTTGGGAAGAAGCAACAGGGCTACATGTTGGATATTTGTATGTCCGACCTTAATTGAAGTCAACGTAACTAACTCGGTACGATCCAAAGAGTTACACGTTGGTACACGAATCGTATATGTTCACGAGTATGTAGATTATTATTTGTGAAATAATAATAGATGGAAACCCAAGAGACTTAATATTAATTAGATTATTATTAAGAGGGTTATAATTGTGTTTTAAGGTGGAAACCCAAAGGACACCCGGTTTTATAAAAGGATGTTTATGGTGGAAACCCAGAGGACACTTTTAAAAAAACACAAAACTCTAGCCATCCTCCTAAGCTTGGCTGCCACTCCTCTCGGGTATCTTGTGCTCGGTTGTGAACTTCCTACTAGCGAGGATTCGTTGTAACCCGCGTGTTACAATTCCGGTGTAGTCGTCAAAGGTTGGTTACTAAAACTCTCTATGGTTGTTTATTCCGTTTATTTGTTTATACGCGTATAACCTTGATCCTGATTGGGAATATTTATTAATCGGATTAATAAATCAAATTTATATAATCGGCTTTTGATTATAAACCGCTTCCGCTACTATTTTGATACCATAATTCCCAACAGTGGTATCAGAGCCACGGTTACATGCGTATAGATGGTAAAGTTATAATTTTGATCTATGTTTTATTTGTCAAAAATTATTTGTTTTGACAAAAGATCAAAAACTTTTGGTTGTCTATGGATTGTGATGTGAATCGAGCCCTAGGTTATGACCTTTGTCATGGTTGTATTGGTTATGGTTTTATTTTGATTTGTATTTTTTTCGGATATTGGATCCGATGTAATAGATAGGATTAGAATAAATTTGGTTTATTGTATTTTTAAATTTATTATTGTAATCCCTCGAGTACAAGATCAAGATCAAGATAAATGGCGAACAGGTACCATAAAGATAGAGATCGCGGGTCAAGTGGGAGCTTTCAAAAATTAGCTTTTGAAACCCTTTTGACTAGTTCTTTTCGTTTCTGGCTAAAACGAAACGGCCAACCTATTAGGGGCTCGATTCGATTTTTATTATTGTGTTTTGTGGTTGTGTTTTATTTATTGTAAATAATCTAGATAACCCAAAATAAATAAAATTTTCACAATCAAGACAACGGTTTTATTAAAACAAGTTTTATAAAACTGAAAAGTATACTTAATAAAAGGGTTTTATTAATATTTAAAACAAGATCATTCGCGATAAATCGACCGACATAGTTTAATAGGGTATTTAAAATATATCGTGCGAGCGTGGAAAGGAGTTTCTATTATCACGAATTATATAAAATCGGATTTTATAAACTATTGTGTAACTCGCCTCATGCTACGAGTTATTCAAAATATTTTTTGGTAAATATTAAAATAAATCCCAAATTTTAAATTGATGTTTTATGCCACCCTTAACGAGTTAACATTTCATTCTAAATCGAACCCAAATGTTAGTGCTATACCCTGCATCTGGGCATCCATCATGAAAGAAGGTAATCATCGCGTTTCCTGTGTAACATAGGCCGGTGATACAGTTAATAGTAAAGGACAAAACATCGCTTGTTCATCAAGTGGGCATAGTTGGGGTTAAACATACATCGTTTTAAGCGATAACCCCAAATGGAGAGTTGTGTAGTGGACACAATTAACAATCGTTGTTTACCTACATAATCATACCAGTGGATAGTGCTTAAGCCAATTCACTGTCATATGATGAATCGGGATCTCATCTTAATTAAAAATTTTGTTTTTGGGTCATAAAATTAAATTAAGATATTTAAAACATAAAATACTAATTAATTAATTTTGAATTTTGTAGATGTCAACTGAAAACAATTCCTCCCAATTCTCTCTCAAGTCCATCTTAGAGAAGGACAAACTGAACCACTCCAACTTCATGGACTGGCACCGCAACTTGAAAATTGTTCTCAAGGCGGAGAACAAACTGTATGTTCTTGAAACGCCAGTCCCTGATGAACCCATCAATCAGCAAACAGTTGCATATAGAAACTATGCAAAGCACTTTGATGACTCTATGAAAGTCTCATGTTTAATGTTAGCATCCATGATTCCTGAACTTCAAAGGACCATGGATGACAAGATGGCATATGAGATGAATGAGCACCTGGTTGAAATGTTCCAATAGAAGGCTCGTCATGAGAGGTTTGATGTGATGAAATCACTCATAACCACTCGTATGCAAGAGGGTACATCAGTTAGCGCTCATGTGCTAAAAATGAAGGCATATGTTGATCATTTGGCTCGTCTGGAATCCCCCTTGAGTGATGAATTAGCTGGGGATATCATCCTCAACTCATTGCCTAAGGCATATGATCAGTTCACTATGAACTACAATATGAATGGGATGGAGAAGACACTTGCAGAGCTGCATCAGATGCTCAAAACTGCTGAGGTGAATATACCCAGCAAGACTGCACCAGTGTTGATGATCAAGGAGGGTCATGTTAAGAAACCTAACACCAAGAAAAAGGGTAATCAGAGCAAAGGGAAGGGCAAACGCAAATTAATTGCAAACAAGAAGCCTCGGAAGGATGCCAAGTGTTTTCATTGTAATGAAATTGGGCACTGGAAGAGGAACTGTGCTAAGTATTTAGCTGAACTGAAGCAAGCCAAGGCTTCAGGAGGAGAGTCCTCAGGTATATATGTTATTGAAATCTTTTCTTTTTCTGGCAAAACATGGGTGTTTGACACAGGATGTGGTTTTCACATTTGTAATGCTTTGCAGGGACTAAGAAAGATTAAGAAGCTGAAACAAGGCGACTTGGAGGTCCATGTTGGCAATGGACAAAGAGTTGCTGTGAAGGCGGTTGGAGAATATGTTCTTTTATTTCCTTCTGGTTTAGAACTTATTTTGAACAATGTTTATTTTATTCCTAGTGTTACTAGAAATATTGTTTCGGTTTCTGCTTTGCATGGACAAGGTTTCAATTATCGTTTTAATGGTGAATTTATTTCTGCTTATTTTAATGATATATTTTACTTTGATGCAAAGCCAAACAATGGAATCTATGGGATAGAAATCCAAAACAATAACATATTATGAAACATCTCCCATAAACGTAACAAGTTGGACTTTAACGATACATATATGTGGCATTGTAGACTTGGTCACATAAGCGAGAACCGTGTTAAACAGCTTAAAACCGCAGGAATATTAGATTCTAAGGGTTCGGAAACGTTTGGCAAATGCGAATCATGCTTAAGTGGAAAGTTAACAAAAGCACCTTTTTTAAATGTTGGAGAAAGAGCTAATGATCTGTTGGGACTTGTACATACAGATGTATGTGGTCCATTCAGAACAATGTCAAGACATGGAGAAAGATACTTTGTTACATTTACTGATGATTTCAGTAGATATGGTTATGTTTATCTTATGAAGCATAAACATGAGATATTTGAAAAGTTCAAGGAGTACCAAAACGAAGTAGAGAATCAGCTAAATAGAACTATTAAGATGCTTCGATCAGATCGAGGAGTTGAATATCTTAGTCAGGAGTTCATCGACCATCTAAAGGATTGTGGAATAATTTCACAGCTCACTCCACCTGGAACGCCACAACATAATGGTGTGTCTGAACGGAGAAATCGAACTCTATTAGATATGGTTCGATCAATGATGTGTCGAACAACCCTCCCACACTCCTTTTGGAGTTATTGACGTGCGCGTATATATACATAATATTTTGCAATGAATTACACACGATTGGGTTTTAAATTTATAAAAGTGATTATTACTTTTACATCAAAACACACACGAAAGAGGCAAGTGTACCCCGTCATATATGTAATAAAGTATCGGTAAGAACCAAGTATCGATCCAAGGAAATGGGCGGAGAATTTGTACTAGACCTTTGTCACTAAACTACCGGTAAAAACATAGGTTTTGTGATTTTAAACTAAACTAAAGTAAACATAACCAAATACATAATAAAAACATAATAGAAAGTAGATAAAAAGCCTTGCTAAATACACAACCACAGCATGTCAACTAAGTCAGTTTTGGCACTAGAAGCATTCGGTCAACTTTCCAATTTAAAACAATTAGTATCCCTTTCGGGAATCCTAACATGACAATCATTCGAAAAGTTAAAACGATAGACACACTTTAACCACCTAAAATTGTTCTTTAACGTGCAATTGATAAATGTCTATGAAAATCTCTTAAAAATAAGTTAGGCAGCCGTTAGGATTATTCTAACCTCACTTAAACAAGGAAAGCGACACCGATAAACACAATGCAACCACCGAGATAAGCATAAACTAGATTAAATCACAACCGAGTTCATTTTACAAATCTTGCACAATAATTCACTAAGATAGCAATTTTGGCCTAAACTAATAACTAAGCTAACAAATCATGGCAAGAATTTATAACGACACCATCTAACCCGTTTAGGTCCTTCCGTGACGGTAAGCTCTCTTGATTAACAATAATTACATTTTATTAAATCACTAACCATTTCTAGTATCATGATGCATACATTTAAACCAAGTTAAACTAGTTAACCAAATTCAAAGTTTACTAATACAAGATTAATTAAGCTTCATTTTTCAACTATCTTAACTAACCAAGCACCAATCATCCAACATAATTACTTATAATCAAGAAATCAATATCAATAACAAGGTTGCAAACTAATCATCAAAGATTAACATAGAAAATACTTCAAATGTCATTACAAACAAAGTTTAACAAACTAATGGTTATAATCTAGCAAGGGATTGTTGTGTTTTTGCCCAAAGGCTACAATAAAACATAAATCATAATCTAAGTACTTGAAAGATTAACAAAAACATGGAAAGATTAGAAAATCAAACCATAAACAAGTACTAGACTAAGGATCCGGGTAGTAATCGAGCTAATCGGGATAATGTGGCTTGAATCCGGGTGAAAGCTAATGCCTCCGGAGCCTGAAAATCGCCTGAGAGCTCTCCAAAAATCCAGAATATCGAGCAGAATGTTTCTGCTGTTTTTTTATACTTTTTGCTGATGCACGGTCGTTCCTCATATGGAACGACCGTTCACTTTATGTAATTATTGGAGATGGGTCACCATACTGCATACGTCATCGGATCGTTGACCAGATCTGAAATGGCACGACCGTTCCCCCATATAGAACCATCGTTCAGTTCCGAGCTTCATGTTGCACGCCAAGTCGCACCTACCGTTCAGTTCCGAGACTCAGTGTTGTCGGAGATGCACGACCGTGCATCAGGTGGAACGGTCGTTCCACAGGCCCAGATCAGGATCCTTAACAGAAAGTCCGCAGATTTGTCGTTTTGTCCGGAAAGTCCTCGTTTTTTGTATCATCTTGTCTGGAATGCAGTTTTAGGCCTGTAAACACAAATGTAGATAAATAAGTATCCGAACGACGGTTTTACGGCCAAAAACGCATAAAATAGGGGTAAAACGGGGGACTAAAATATGTGTAAATTAGAGTGTATCAAATCTCCCCACACTTAAACCTTGCTTGTCCTCAAGCAAGCTAAACTAAAAAGCAATAAAAGACATAAACAAACAAGAACGATAATTTACACACTATTTTATTGAAAACTAATATATAAACGGTTAGCCGGTTTGTCGAAAGACAACATCAAAAGATTCAAACCCAACAAGCATATGCAATTTAAAAAGCGACAACCAAGAAGCCGAGACTAAACATTTAATTGACTCACATGTTAATCTTCACCCAACTCACAATGTTCACACACACTCGGTTTTATTTATGAATCATACATAAAATGTGTATGCGTAAACACTCAACGCCTAGTCAATGAAATGTGCAATATCATAAGCTTGTCATAAGATCTCGTCTCCACCAACTAACATGCAAATAAGTGTAAATCAAGAGGTCTTTACGGGTTGTAACGTTAGGCTTGGGCGAAGGGTATGGAAGTGGACAATTAAAATGGCGAAAACGGTTAAAACTCGGTAGTAGCGTTTAACTAGCAATAAACAATACCACTATACATATAAAAGCCTTAAAAAGGCGACTAAAGCGCAATCGAGCTAATCAACAAGATTTTTAACATTTAGGCATTCAAAATTGCTCGATTTCTATCAACTTCACCCTATTTTAGGGTTTTTTTTTTTTTTTTTTTTTGCAAACTAATACAATGAAATATAAACACTAACAAGCTAGTTAAACTATTATTTTAACCGAGTTTCAACACTAAAAAGGTTTAAAAACATAAAAAGGCTAAATTTGGTTAAGTATGCGATAATGTGGGTAAACAAAGGTGAACGGGAAGGCTCGACATGGTTAATCCTAAAGGGTAATATAAGGTGAACGGGAAGCACAACACAAAGAACAAGGTACACAACAAAGGGGTAATCTAAGTGCCTCTATCATGTTTACACAAATCCGCACATTCATGGTCTTAACAAGCATACTAGTGACAAGTTCTAAATTGCACAAAACATCCGGCTCACTCCTATATCCGAAATGAACAAATATATAACAGTCTAAGCTCAAATATGCTCACGTAACGGAAGGAATGGGTAAAAGTGTGAAAACTATCATGTAAGTCTTTCTTTGTTTGTCACGCTTTCCGGTTTCCTTTTTCAAAAATATTTTGCTTGTCGAGTTTTTATCAAGTCCGATGCTTTCTAAAACATAACCAACCGGTTTATTTACCAGCATATACACAAAACACAAGTATTTTTAAATGATTTTTCTGATTTTCTGTTTTTTTTTTAAATATAAATGAGGACAAACAAAGCTAAGTTAACAAAGTTAACAAAGTTAACCCCCTCCCCACACTTGAACTTCGCATTGTCCCCAATGCGAGACCCGAAATATAGAGAAAGGGATAAAAAATACGCCCCTCAAGATGATGTTGGTGCCACGAGACTTCCGAAGCTCTAACTGGTACGTGCTCCGGTCCAAGATCCTATAGATAAAATCTGCAAGTATGTCGTGTACACCCAAATTAAAACAGAAAAAGAAAAACCAAACAACCATAATGTACATAAATGCTAAAATCCAAACAAAACAGAAAGGAAATTGTTTGAAAATACATATCCGGGGTGTTTTAAATACTAAGTCAAAATAAACACCCAAATAAAAATAAAGTACTGAAACATGAAACACCACCAAGTGCTACCACTACCACAAACTACTCATCATCATCGTCATCATGCCTCGTGCCAGATGGGCCCTGATCGCCATAGCCAGGGGGTTCCACGGTGGGAACTCCGGCGGGTGCTGAAAATAGTTGGGGTATGCGTGATGCATCTCCCCGAACAAATAAGAAAACCCCGCAGACACCCCCTGGTATAGAGTATCCTGGCGCTGCTCTAGTCGGTCATGTGTGGCTCGAAGCTCTGCCTGACTGGCTCTAATCTCGTCCTGTCTGGATCTGATCTGGTCAAAGTATGTACCATGCTGCTCCTGTGTGACACGCATGTCCTGGAACTGCTGGTAAAAAGTAGGCCAATCCTCATGCTGCTGAAATGCATGATGCTGCGGCGAGTGTGGTGGTGTCGGTGGCTGTGGCTCGTGCTGCTCTCCCATCTCTTCGTCTTCATCCTCATGTTCCTCCTCAGCTGGAGGTAACGGGTCCCAGACCTCTCCATTCAAACCCCTCAACCTATCTCTCCCATCCAACTCAGCAATAACCCCCATGAACTTCAAAGACCGTATATCAACATGCACCCCCTCAGTGATCAAAGTGAGACCCATAAGCACCCCCGGCGTCATATATCGCTCATTGTACGCGATCTCGGTCACGTACTGCCCGCCGTGGATCTCACTATTGTGGGTCCGCCCTGAACACTTGACAAAGTACTCAGCCATTCGCGCAGCGAGGTTGATCGGTGCTTTGTCAACCAACGCATAAAGAAAGAGCAAATCAGGTGTTGGACAGTTACCTTGACTGTCCATGCGTCCGCAAATAGAATGGCTGAAAACGTGGTGCATCACTCGCACCAGAGGGTCTCGAAGGCGCGAAGCCTTTGACATCCATGGGTTGTATGGGCCCCCAATAGCGTTATGCGTCCAGAATGCCTCACGCGCTGCATCATTAGGGAAGTTGAACTGATCGTTGAAGATGTCGGGATCATCCATGTCCTCCCGTGTATAAATTCCAAGCCTCCGTCCCAAACGACCCACCGACCATGTATGCCATCGCCTACACAACTTGAAGGTGACCCGATTCCTGTAGCGGAAATCAGGTTCCGTATGTGCAACCGGCCTTTCATACTGATATGAGGCGAAGAATTCAATAGTTAACTCCCGGTAAACGGGTCGGTTGCAACCGACCAGGTTTGCAAGCGCTGGAGTCATCATTTCATCCAGTCGGTCATATTGATTCAAATCCCTCATAACCTCCCAGTCCAACCATCGGGGTTCGCCAAACTGATCCCGCCTCGCCCACAATTGATCGCGCTTCGCGATACATATAGCTTCCTTCTCAATGTTGGGGTCAAATTGCAGGAAAGGGTGATCCATCTGTAATGGGGAATGTTGTTAGGAAGACAGAAACAGGAGAAAAAAGAGTTGAAAACAAACGAGCAGCCAATTATGAAGCTACTGTCCAAACTGTACTGGCAATATGGCACGGTCGTTCTCCGGGACGCACGGTCGTGCGTCACCGAGAACTAACAGGCCAGACCAGACGATATCGTGAATAGCCGGCGAGGTACGACCGTTCGACCCAACGAACGACCGTGCACTTCCGAATCTGCAGATTTCGACCCACTGTTCTAAGAACAAACAGATTTTTCAAAAATTCAACAAGTATTGGGTTCACAGGGGTCTGCAAATCAACCGGGTGTTCACGATACTTCGATTAAACAAGGGTTAGGGTTTCGATTTGTTTATGAAGAGAACCCTAAAAAATTCCTTGAAAAAATCGGAAGAAAACTACACTAGAAAAAGGAAAACAAGAAATCTAACACTAGAGACGTACCGTGCGAAGTTGGGTGTTTGATCGTGCGAAAAAAATCGTGCAAAACGGTGAAAAATCGCCCAGGAACGGTCTGCAACGGCTAGGGTTCGCGAATGGTGAGTTTTGCAGCAGATAATGGTATATATAGTGTGCAAAATGACCAAATTGCCCTCAGCCAGTCGCACGGTCGTTCTCCGGAATGGAACGATCGTGCATCACCGAGGTCGTTCAAACCCAGCAGCGTGTTCTCGGAAATGCACCGAGGGTGCGATCCACCGTTCCGGCTTGCTCGGAATTGCACGGTCATTCCACAGGTGGAACGATCGTGCATCAGCTGCAGATACAGAATTTCTGCAGAAGCTATCTCCAGCACCCGTTTCGGCCGTTTTTCGCCGTTTTTTCGATACACCAACTGTTCTAACAATATTACAATACAGAACCTTCGCCCGGCACGTACGGAAACTAAACAAACAAACGAAAACTACCTAACTAACCTAAATTACGCTAAAACTACCAAAACAAATAAAAGGACAATTTTGCCCTTATAGCGCCAAAGACGCTCCAGCTGCATTTTTGTCGGCGAGTCAGCAGCGTAGACTCATGCTAAATTTTTGTTGGCGAGTCGATAGCAAGACTCATGCTAAATTTTTGTCGGCGAGTCGATAGCAAGACTCATGTCCCCACACTTTACGTGTGCGGGCCATTACCACGCCCCTTCGGATTCTGCTCCGTATTGCCCGGAAGACCACCCGGGGGTCTCTCCGACAACATTTTCGCCAACTGGCCCACTTGATTCTCGACATTCTGAATGGAAGCCTTCTGACTCCGCATTTCTCCTTCATTGACCAAGAACCGCTCCTCATGCTGCTGATATCGCTTTTCAGCCATTTGATTAGCACTATTGGAGTTGTTCAGCAGTTGTGCCATCATTTCCTCTAACTTTACATTGCTTTGAGAGGCGTGCGGCTGTGAACTGCTTCCTGAGCCTTGATTATGATATTGAGGCTGAAAGGATTGACCATGAGAATGTTGTGGCGCGGGAGCATGTTGAGCAAAACCGGGCGCGTTCTGGTTCCCCGAACCAGATTTCCACCCAAAGTTTGGGTGATTTCTCCACCCTGGATTGTACGTGTTGCTGTAGGGGTTATTTTGGGGCCTGTTTTGATTGCCCATGTAGTTCACCTCTTCGTGACCGGTAAACATAACACCATGCTCACACGTACCTGGCACATGTGACACTCCACACTGGTCACATCCAGGGCCAACTTGCGCGGCTAATTGGGATTTATCGAATTTCGTCGCCAGAGCCGAGATTTGCGCAGTAATGGCAGTGTAATCGTCCACAGCGTGAGCTCCTGGGCGAGATGATGATGATGTAGCCCGACCTCTAACGCCTTCCCGGCGCGAGCTGGATTTCAACGCAGCTTTCTCAATAATATCATATGCTTCCGCTGGCGTCTTCGTTCCCAGATCGCCTCCAGCGTTAACATCTAATCGCTCCTGCGTGTTGTAGCTGAGCCCCTGATAGAATGTCAAAACCAGCTGTCTCTTGGAATAGCCGTGATGTGGCACATCAATCAACAAATCCTTGAATCTCTCCCAAGCTGCATGCAACGATTCGCCCTCGTCCTGGCGAAATGAAGTAATCCGGTTTCGTAGCTTGTTCGTTTTCTCAGGTGGAAAGTATTTATGCATAAACTGCTCTGCCAACTGATTCCAGGTCCTGATGGACCCGGCTGGAAGTGACATAAGCCAAGCTCTGGCTTTATCACGCAACGAAAACGGAAACAACCTCAACCGAATCGCATCCTCCGAAACATCCATAATCTTGAATGTAGAGCAAACATGGAGGAAAGCCGCAATGTGCCTCCCAGGATCCTCGTGCTCACGCCCGTCGAACTGCACTGAATTCTGCACCATGTTAATAATACTAGATTTTATTTCAAATGAATGTGCATCAATAGTGGGTCTAATAATACTGGGCTCCAAGCCCTCTCGTCCGGGCTGATTCGTCTCATTCAAAGGTTGATTATCGTCTGCCATGATTTCGTCCCCTGAGTTTTCGCTTTCAGAAAGTATCACCGGGTCGTCAATCGCGTTTGCAATCCGTTGTGCAATGACACGTGCCCTTTCTCGCAGCCTCCTACTTTTCCTAAGATTATGCGCTGGTTCGTCAACCGGCTCAGCAATATTAGGCGCGGGAGTTGAGGACATTAACCTGCAAACGAAAATTTCACACAATGAATATTTTATTACTATATAATAATTCTGCCCTTTTTTTTCAGCTGAATAGAAGCAGAAAATTATTATAAATGGGCTGAAAATTTTATAAAAATCCGAAAAATAGCCCGAAATTTTATAAAAATTCAACAAAATAAATAAATGAATCGACTAATACAAAAATGGCTTTAGGGTGCCGAAAACCCAAAGAATAAGCGAATAAATAAATCCGGATCGAATAAATAAATGGAACAAAAATAACGCAAAAAAATGAATAAATCGAATAAAAACAAGAAATATAAACAAATAAATAACCAAATAAATAATCAAGAAAATATTCACAAATATTAACAAGTATGTACACCGATAACACAAATGACTTGGGTCGTTCCTAAAACTCGTCATCTCCCCGGCAACGGCGCCAAAAACTTGACGTGCGCGTATATATACATAATATTTTGCAATGAATTACACACGATTGGGTTTTAAATTTATAAAAGTGATTATTACTTTTACATCAAAACACACACGAAAGAGGCAAGTGTACCCCGTCATATATGTAATAAAGTATCGGTAAGAACCAAGTATCGATCCAAGGAAATGGGCGGAGAATTTGTACTAGACCTTTGTCACTAAACTACCGGTAAAAACATAGGTTTTGTGATTTTAAACTAAACTAAAGTAAACATAACCAAATACATAATAAAAACATAATAGAAAGTAGATAAAAAGCCTTGCTAAATACACAACCACAGCATGTCAACTAAGTCAGTTTTGGCACTAGAAGCATTCGGTCAACTTTCCAATTTAAAACAATTAGTATCCCTTTCGGGAATCCTAACATGACAATCATTCGAAAAGTTAAAACGATAGACACACTTTAACCACCTAAAATTGTTCTTTAACGTGCAATTGATAAATGTCTATGAAAATCTCTTAAAAATAAGTTAGGCAGCCGTTAGGATTATTCTAACCTCACTTAAACAAGGAAAGCGACACCGATAAACACAATGCAACCACCGAGATAAGCATAAACTAGATTAAATCACAACCGAGTTCATTTTACAAATCTTGCACAATAATTCACTAAGATAGCAATTTTGGCCTAAACTAATAACTAAGCTAACAAATCATGGCAAGAATTTATAACGACACCATCTAACCCGTTTAGGTCCTTCCGTGACGGTAAGCTCTCTTGATTAACAATAATTACATTTTATTAAATCACTAACCATTTCTAGTATCATGATGCATACATTTAAACCAAGTTAAACTAGTTAACCAAATTCAAAGTTTACTAATACAAGATTAATTAAGCTTCATTTTTCAACTATCTTAACTAACCAAGCACCAATCATCCAACATAATTACTTATAATCAAGAAATCAATATCAATAACAAGGTTGCAAACTAATCATCAAAGATTAACATAGAAAATACTTCAAATGTCATTACAAACAAAGTTTAACAAACTAATGGTTATAATCTAGCAAGGGATTGTTGTGTTTTTGCCCAAAGGCTACAATAAAACATAAATCATAATCTAAGTACTTGAAAGATTAACAAAAACATGGAAAGATTAGAAAATCAAACCATAAACAAGTACTAGACTAAGGATCCGGGTAGTAATCGAGCTAATCGGGATAATGTGGCTTGAATCCGGGTGAAAGCTAATGCCTCCGGAGCCTGAAAATCGCCTGAGAGCTCTCCAAAAATCCAGAATATCGAGCAGAATGTTTCTGCTGTTTTTTTATACTTTTTGCTGATGCACGGTCGTTCCTCATATGGAACGACCGTTCACTTTATGTAATTATTGGAGATGGGTCACCATACTGCATACGTCATCGGATCGTTGACCAGATCTGAAATGGCACGACCGTTCCCCCATATAGAACCATCGTTCAGTTCCGAGCTTCATGTTGCACGCCAAGTCGCACCTACCGTTCAGTTCCGAGACTCAGTGTTGTCGGAGATGCACGACCGTGCATCAGGTGGAACGGTCGTTCCACAGGCCCAGATCAGGATCCTTAACAGAAAGTCCGCAGATTTGTCGTTTTGTCCGGAAAGTCCTCGTTTTTTGTATCATCTTGTCTGGAATGCAGTTTTAGGCCTGTAAACACAAATGTAGATAAATAAGTATCCGAACGACGGTTTTACGGCCAAAAACGCATAAAATAGGGGTAAAACGGGGGACTAAAATATGTGTAAATTAGAGTGTATCAGTTATGCTCTAGAAACTGCCGCAAAACTTGTGAATATAGCTCCAACGAAGAAGGTTGACAAAACGCCTTATGAGATATGGCATGGAAAGAAACCAAAAGTATCCTATCTCAAGGTCTGGGGATGTAACGCTTATGTCACTCTAGAATCTTTGGATAAACTAGATCCCAGGGGCGAAAAAGTGGTTTTCGTAGGATACGCTAAAAGGATCGGTTACCTGTTCTACCACCCCACTGAAAATAAGATTTTCACTAAACGCAGAGGCACTTTCTTGGAGGAAGAGCTTCTGGCACGACGGATTGGAGAAAACCATGTGGATCTTGAAGAAATTCGAGAATCACAAGTGACTGAACCAGTTGTTCAGACAGAACCAGAAGTAACTGATCTAGTTGTTGAAGTTGAGCCTGAGAGGACTCAAGAAACAACAGAAACACCAAGTGTTCGAAGAAGTATTAGGGATCGTCGTGCCCCTGAAAGGTATGATGATATCTTCATGATTGATGAAGCTGAACCTGCTACTTACAAAGCTGCAATGTTGGATTCAGAATCCAAGAAATGGCAAGAAGCCATGAATGCAGAGATGCAATCCATGTATGATAACCAAGTCTGGGATTTGGTTGATCTTCCTACCGAAGGTCGGGCTGTAGGAAACAAATGGATCTTCAAGAAGAAGACCGACATGGATGGAAATGTGCAGACCTACAAAGCAAGGCTTGTAGCAAAAGGGTTCACTCAGACTCAAGGAATTGATTATGAGGAAACTTTTTCGCCAGTAACCATGCTTAAGTCTATTAGAATTCTACTTGCCATTGCTGCATATTATGATTATGAGATATGGCAAATGGATGTCAAGACCGCGTTCCTTAATGGACACTTACTTGAAGATGTCTATATGGTTCAACCTGAAGGTTTTGTCGATCCAAATAATCCTAATAAGGTGTGCAAGCTAAATAAATCAATCTATAGATTGAAGCAAGCATCTCGCAGCTGGAATCTTCGTTTTGATCAGAAAATTAAAGAGTTTGGCTTCATTAAAAACGAAGATGAACCGTGTGTTTACAAGAAATCTAGTGGGAGCTATATCACTTTTCTAATTCTGTATGTAGATGACATACTAATCAATGGAAACAATATCCCTATGCTAAAAGATGTTAAGGCTTGGTTGGGAAAATGTTTCGCAATGAAAGATCTTGGTGAAGCCGCTTATATTCTAGGAATAAAGATTCATAGAGATAGATCAAAGCGGTTATTAGGTTTAAGTCAAAGTACATATATTGATAAGGTCATACGACGCTTCTCAATGCAAGACTCAAAAAGGGGGCTCTTGCCCATGGCACATGGAACCATTCTTAATGGCGAGCAGTGTGCTAAGACTGAAGAGGAAAAGAAGAAAATGGAAAGAGTTCCATATGCTTCTGCTATCGGTTCCATCATGTACGCCATGTTATGTACCAGACCTGATGTCTCGTATGCTCTTAGCATGACGAGTAGATATCAACAGAATCCAGGAGAGAGCCACTGGGCTGCAGTGAAGAACATTCTTAAGTACTTAAAAAGGACTAAGGACATGTTCTTAATATATGGAGGATTGGATGAGGAGCTATCAGTTAAGTGTTATACCGATGCAAGTTTCCAGACTGATCGTGACGATTCAAGATCACAGACTGGATATGTTTTCATTCTGAATGGTGGGGCTGTTACTTGGAAGAGCTCGAAGCAAAGTGTGGTTGCTCAATCCACCTGTGAATCAGAATACAATGCTACATCGGATGCTGCTAAGGAGGCTGCCTGGATGAAGAAGTTCATTACTGATCTCGACGTTGTGCCTAGCATAAAGAAACCAATCGAGATGTTGTGTGACAATACTGGTGTCATTGCTCTTGCAAAGGAACCAAGGTCGCATCAAACCACAAGGCATATACTCAGAAAATTCCACTATATTAGAGAGATAATAGAGCGTGGAGACATCGTAATAAGCAAAGTTCATACAGATCTAAATCTGGCTGACCCCTTTACTAAGCCTCTACCTCAAGCTAAACATGAGGAGCATGCTGGAAAAATAGGGCTTAGATTTGCGAGACAGAGGGCATGATCTGTAGTTAGTATTGGTGTTTTAATTTTGAACTACAACAGTTACATTGAAATAGTTATTTGATTTACTGGTTAAATGCAAGTTTAATTATTTTGTAACTGTGTTAGTTATTTGTATGTTTATATCCTTGAATAAGCGTATTCTAAAATATCCGTAGTCGATCAAATTACATGGGAATGAATTTGAATGTAAGACTATTGTGAATTGAGATGATTGTATTCATGAGATGAATAACTCAAGAGTTTGAGAATCAAAATTCACAGATATCACTAGGGAATGATATTGGATGTGACTCGCTTCAAAACGATCTCCATGGATCTAAGTCATGAGATGTTTTGATATTGATATGTTCAATCTGTCCTTTTTCTTTAGGCACATATTAAACTACATTGATCAAGGACAATCTTTGATGTTATCTAACACTGTCCTGAAACATGGGTAGTAATCCGGGTAGCGTTAGGAGGAATCCAAGGTTAAGTGGGAGTTGTATGATGCTGATGGAATTCTGTACTTCTATGAGATTAGAAGTTTAGACATTCTGGCGCCCTCGTTAATTCAAACTGGAATAAACGCGTGCCCACGCTCAGACTAAAAGTAGTTCGTTAGACCACTTTGAATTAAAGACGAGAATAGAGAATGGTTGATCACTGTATAAGAATGAATGATCCATGTCTTATGATCAACGAATGTTCTATACAGAAGGGACTTATTGATAGAATTATCAGGGCTATAGTATTTGGTTAAGTAAAGTGTTACTTGAACGCAAAGAACTAGTTGACGACTGTAAAGTGTCATGCCGTGTTAAGAGCAGTGCGATGCAGCTAGGCGTCCAACTCTGCACACGTTGACTCATTTAATTAAAATCGTCCAAGTGGGAGATTGTTGGATATTTGTATGTCCGACCTTAATTAAAGTCAACGTAACTAACTCGGTACGATCCGAAGAGTTACACGTTGGTACACGAATCGTATATGTTCACGAGTATGTAGATTATTATGTGTGAAATAATAATAGATGGAAACCCAAGAGACTTAATATTAATTAGATTATTATTAAGAGGATTATAATTGTGTTTTAAGGTGGAAACCCAAAGGACACCCAGTTTTATAAAAGGATGTTTATGGTGGAAACCCAGAGGACACTTTTAAAAAAACACAAAACTCTAGCCATCCTCCTAAGCTTGGCTGCCACTCCTCTCGGGTATCTTGTGCTCGGTTGTGAACTTCCTACTAGCGAGGATTCGTTGTAACCCGCGTGTTACAATTCCGGTGTAGTCGTCAAAGGTTGATTACTAAAACCCTCTATGGTTGTTTATTCCGTTTATTTGTTTATACGCGTATAACCTTGATCCTGATTGGGAATATTTATTAATCGGATTAATAAATCAAATTTATATAATCGGCTTTTGATTATAAACCGCTTCCGCTACTATTTTGATACCATAATTCCCAACACTACACAAAAGTCAAACACATAACATCACATCCACGGCAGACTTTTGATCTTTGTTTTTGGATTGGGCCGACATTTGGGTTTACTTCTGGGCTGAACATGTGAATATTGGAGTGCACGTGAATTAGGAAGAACAAAGAGGCAGCCAAAAATAAAAACAATAGTCAACAACATCATCAGTTGGACGAGTTCGGTGGAGGATTGTTGTGGTTTTTAATTAATCATCATAATTGTTTTTAGTCAACAACATATGCACGTGGACTTGGAGCAAAACAATACACATATACAAAGGCATAATGGGCCGACATCTTCTAGATATAATGGGCCGAACCCTATGGAAGTTGGGGAGCCGTAGAGAGGAGAGATAGATTGGAAGGCAGAGACATATCGTCGACTTTTGGCCCCCATCATCACAGACATCAAGTCATCATCATTAATCATCACATATCATCGATCAAACACAACATCGTATCAATCATGTCTTCATCACTATCTCAAGCTTTTGATAGGACGAGTATCATGAGCGGCTAAATCTCTGGTGGACACTTCGGGTGAATGATTCTTGTGAGACACTTTTAATTCTAGTTTCTGTTTTGTATTGAGATTTGGATTTGTAGTTTGGTGACAGCCGACTAATTGCGTGATTATATAATTTGTGTGACAGACAAATCCTGAGTGAGAGTCAGAGTTATAATTATGTTTTGAATCCAATTATGCTTTTGTTGATTGAATGATTCCTATGTATGTTTGTTTTAATATTTATCTGATCAATTAATATTAAGATTTTGAACTGCATAGGTAATTGGTAGATGTGACAGATTTACTATTCAATCAATAGCATCCAATAAAATCAGAACTAGGTTATTAGTAATTACAGGATCTGAATCCCGGAGTGATCACCTTTTCTTATAATTGTTTGTTACAACTCAATCTTTTTCCTAATTGCAACTTGTTTCATGTGTTTTTAATTTCATAGCAGTTTTATAATCATCGGTTAGTTTAGTAAAATTTACAAACAAAACGTGTAACACTAACCACATGCTCCTCGTGGATTCGACACCCGACTTACCATGTCTATAGGTAAAGTTAGGTTATTATTTTTGAGTGGCCCACGACAGCCTCATCACCAAGTTCGGATAATTATGCACAAATATATATGAAACCCAAGTCAAAAGCAAAACCAATTTAAAAATGTGTACAATCCCAATAACCCATCTCACTTGACCGTAACCAATTTAAAATATTTTTAAAGGGTATGAACAAGGGGTTTAACCAAATTTTTAAGAGGCGAGATCTGGATTTTGTCCTATAAAATACACAAAAAAAAAATCAAGGGGTGCGCCCGCCCACCCAAACCTCTACCTAGGTCTGCCCCTGACCGTAACTAACATCTACGTAGAGGTGTTCAGAATTCGATTCGGATTCGAAAAATTCGAAATTCGACTCAATTCGAATTCGATTAAAAAGGTTCGAATTCTAGTAGATTCGTAATCGAGTCGAGTAATCGAATTAGAATCGAATACGAATTTCTGATTTTGAATTCAATTCGAAATTCGAATTTAATTTATATATGATTTTTAAATATACGTAAATACACACACAAACATATACACACACATATAACTTCTAAACTTGGCCAAAGTATGAACTACCTCCATAAGTGATAAGTTTATCATTCATAACATTACCAAACCTACCGACAAATAGCCCATACTACTTATTTCTAATTTTTTACCTAACTTAAATCGCTACCAGTAACCAACCTATCTTCTAGTTTTTGGTGTTTTGACATATTGATAGTTAATTAATTTTGAAGATTATTATATTTTATGTTGAATATAATTAGTTTGTATTACTTTTATAAAATGAAAGTGAAATAATTTATTGTTTATGGTGTATTTGAATTAAATCGAATTTATCGAATTCGATTCGAATTCGAGTTTCAAATATTAATCGAATCGAATCGAATACAAATTCAGGTAAAAATATAAATATTCGAAAAATTTGATTCGAATAATTCGAAAATTCGTTATTCTATTCGATAAACACCCTTACATCTACGTCACTAATAACCTCCAAGTTATACGCTAATAACAAATGGTATATGTTTACTAAAAGTGACATTTTTTAGTGAGTTAATATTCACACACTCCTCCTCTCTATCTCTTTCTATATATACATCTTTATATTATACTTATAAATCAAAATATAACTACACTTGTCTCATTTTCAGCCCATATCTGATATTTCTGTTCCCTCTCTCACTGCCACCTGGCGTTTTTCACACGTGGCGTTTTATGTTCCTATCTACCAAATATTCGGCCCTTTCTTAATTAGCCTACCACATTATGCAACCCTCACCACCCATCCCCTGAATTATGCCGCCTATTATGATGAAAACCCTAGATCTTTGATTCGCGATGGAACATCCTTCCCCACCATTCTTCTAAATTCTGTAAATATATGATGAAAACCTTGACGGTCACGCCTATTTCTTTTACCCATGATGAACTATCCCACCGCCAGAAGCTTCAATTGTGATTCTCAACAGGTATGTGCATCTTTATTGTTAATTTGTGTTTATAAAATATGATGATTTTGATTTTGTTTCGTTATGTGCATCTTTATTATACGATTTTGGTTCAGTTGTTCATTATTCGATTTTGGTTAATTGTTTATGATGATGATTGTTTTCTGTCTTCTCTTAATTTCTAGGGTCTGTGTTTTTTTATTGGTTTGTTGGCTTTGATATACATAGTGAGGTATGAAAGAGGGGTGAAAATATTCAACTATTCACAGGTTTCGATGTTGTTTGTTTGGTTTTGCAGAAGTTGGTGTACTCTATAAATGCAAAATAGTGATGAGATTGAACTGATTTTGTTTGCAACTAGGATAAACAAATTAATTTTGTTCTACACTGAGATTTAAATTAGACTCAATATCTATTCTTCCACTTGATTTTCAATTATGCATTATTGTAGTCATACACCTGCATAAACAAAAAGAAAAGATATACAAGGTTTTAAATGTTGCTGGCATGCTAAGATTAAAGCAATATTTTAACTACAAACGAGTTATGTATTTTCATTCTAGCATGAACATTCAACTGTAGATCTCTTTGCAGGCATGCTAAGATTAAAGCAATATTTTAACTACAAATGAGTTATGTATCTTATCCATAAACGTTTTTAACGGATAGAGCATGTTGCTTCTTGGTGTTTCTTCAATGCTCATTGCTGTGTAATTATTCAATTTTTGGTTCTTGATCTGCTCTTTAAGTGATGGGTGCCTGATTATTGAATATAACCCATATGCGTTTTTGGATATTATAGATACCCAACTAACAGTTGGAGTTCTTGTGTTGTTATTTGGGTGAGTTAAGCTTGTTGGATTATGACTGCCTCAAGCTTTTGCCTTCTATGGTAGATGCATCCACTACCTTTCTTGCAGGATTCACTCTCAAACCAAGATCACATCCGTGGGTAAGACACACTTGTAAAGTTCATCTTTTTCAGATTGAAATATGATTATTTAGATTAAAAAACAGTTAGTCCCGTCCGTTTGATCCGTTTCTTTTTTAGTTACCCGTTGAACTTTATTTTGTAGGTAGCGCAACTGCATAGAACTTTTAAGCTTTGTTGTTCACTATCTCACGGTTACGGGACAAAATCAAGATTGCCTCACGGAGCAGTGTTCAAACCAATCCAGCCTTATAAAAGACACATTCTAGAGGCCTTTAAAGATTTCTCTCCAGCTGCTATTGGGCTTATGGAGACACTACTCCTGAACTACAGCCCTGGCTTTGAAGAATGAGGCTTCTGTCTTTGTTTTTTTAAATATTAAATAAAATGTAGACTTTATGAGTTATGTTGTCGGTAGATTTATGTAACATTTAATTTTTCCTTTAGTTATTTACAACTAAACCACATGCTTGTGATCATTTAAGTTTTGCCCCACTATTCTCCCAACAAAGAAATTGATGCGAAAATGAGAGAAAATGAAGCTAAAAGGTGTGTTCTTTTTATGTGTATTCTTTGAAGAAAGTATTCGAGTACTTAGTTACTTTGGTAGGATCATTCTTACTAAAAACTTTAATACTCATGTTACTCAGTGTGATACTATTATATCGAATATGGGCCTTTTATAATTATGACTAAAAATATGTTATTTTAATTAATATTAGACAATTTTTTACCCTTAATTATCATCTAAGGGGCTATTTGGTAGCCTCTGAATGGTCATTAAGAGGCTACCTCTTAATGGAACCATTAAGAATTTTACCAATGAGAAGGTAGAAGAATGTGACATGTGATGATTTACCATTCAGAGGTTACCTCTTAACCATTCAGACTTGTGGTTACCTCTCATTCATTCAGAGGTTTTAAACCATTAAGAGGTAGCATCTGAATGGTCATTAAGAGGCTACCAAACAGCCCATAATCTTACACCCGTAAGTAATTTGAATTTACACCACTTTTATAAGAGACAAGCATAATACCACTACGTCTTGAGTAAATATGTTCTTATTATTTAAAGGTTAAAGATATAGTTTATGGGAGTTTGAAGTGTTAAATGAAGGTAATAGAAATGAAATTTTATTAAACTAAAAGTTTCTAATATATATTTTTTTAATTGAGTTAGTATGATACATCTTTTTTGTTTACCTTTACAAGAGTGAGTCTTTTTGGCTTGAAATTTATACGAGCCATCTTGGTTTAAGTTGAAGTTATACGAGCTGACTTCAAGCAGTAATTTTAAAGGAGGTTCAAACATGCATGTGCTATTTTAAATCTTCTGCGTCTATTAAATAACTACCCGGTTGCACCACGTCTCCAATTCACGTGCCCAATTCTATAAGTTTGATATTTTTTTTGTTCTGCTTTATCTTATTTTACTCATTCATATATTACTATTTCTTAATTTATAACAGTTAATTACTAAAAGCAATAATAATATATATTAAATTATTAAACCTATTTTATATAGTATCATTTAAAACCTACATTTACAAAGATATTAGTATATATATTATAATTATATGATGTATAGCCCGTGTAATACACGGGTAACTAACCTAGTAATATATATAGAGAGAGATAGAATGAAAAAGGATGTGTGAATAAGATTTAGAGACGTGACAATAGTGGGAGCCTTTTTTTTTAAACGCAAAAAAAAAAGTGTGTCGTATGTCGGGAATCACATAAATAAATGTGTCGCACGTGTAGATTGTTGGATGGGCTTAATTGATCAGTTAACCATCTATCCAATATGCTATAGGCCCATCTAAAACCATGAGCCCAATTCAATCGGAAACGAGCCTAACACGCTGTATCTTTTGTGGGCAAATTTTTACAAATTCAACCCATGTTAAACAAAATTGGAGTTCACTTATTTTAACCGTTAAACATTGTATTGTATGTGTAAACAGGGTATGGTGCCCATCCTCCCTTGGAGAATGATCCGCTACGTAGGCGCCACATCATAGTCCTCCCAATGATGTTCCATCCCACAAAACTAGTGGAAATGAGAGGATGGTCCTACATGATCCTACCCCACCACTTTTATGTTTTTTTATTTTTTTAATCTTCTACTTTTTTTTAACATTTAACAAAATATTTTCATTAATATTAAAAAACATTACATAAACTTAAAAAAAAACATAGACTTCAAAAAAAACATAGACTAAAAAAAACATAAACTTAAAAAAAATCCTAAAAATATATTAAAAAAAGCTAGTAGTCTTCGTCCTGCATGTGGTCGTCTGGTTCGTTTTGAGCGTTGTTCCAAATGTACTCCACCAAGTCCGCTCGTAGGTTATGATAGGTGTACTCGTTACGTAGAGCGAACATGTTCAAATCTTGTTGTTCCCCACTAACTGGAACAGAATTTCCGGTAGACGCGTTTTCGTCGTACTCGCATATCGCTCTACCTTCGTCTTCAATGACCATGTTATGAAGGATGATACAAGCGTACATAATGTGTCGTAACATCTTTGGTGTAGCCGAACGTGCTGGATGTTCAATGATATGCCATTTTTTTGTAGAACACCAAAAGCTCGTTCAATATCTTTTCTCGCACCCTCTTGATTCTTCAATGACTCATGCGAAACTGACGTCGAAAAATCTCGTCTGTGTACACGGGTTCGTCGGCAAAAATAATCGGCTACTAGTTTATTGTGGGCGGCTATACATTTAAAGCAAAAAATATATGAAATTAATTATAAAATACATTTTCAAATCTATATAAAACATATGGAAAAAATAGTAAAATACCTTCTTTGCCTCAGTTTAATTTTGCTCGTCTAGTTAGCCGTTGGGACGACGCTTCATCACCCGCCATGAAGACCTGAGTCGCGTTCATAATCATGTTTTCCATAAATGCATTCTCTTCCGAAGATGATGAATACCACGTAGACGAAGAAGATTAAGAAATGGAAGAAGGTGAAGCCATGGTAATTTTTGAGAGAGAGATGGGGTGGTAGTGGGTAAAAAATGGTATAAAAATTGTTGAGTTTTTATAAAAAGGGAAGAGGGTTTATAAAATGTGAGAGAGATATGAGATTGTAGTGGGTGAAAAGTTGTGAAAAATGGTGTAAAAGAGGTGAGTATTTATAAAAGTGAGAGTGAATTTGGTATTTATTTTAAAAATAGCCGTTACTTTTTAAATTAAAAGTTGAATTTTTTTTTTTTTATTTCAACGGTCATAAACAATCTCGGTCCCACATTTTTTTGTCGTTTTCTGCCCGTCTCAAACGTCTTGATGTCGACGGAGAGGACGGGGACGCCGGGGGGGGGGGGGGGGTGTTGCGTCGGCGCCGGTCCTCGACGCTTATGGGGACGTACCACATACCGCACAGCCTTAGATTGGCATGGTGCCGAGCTTTATTTATTTCTTTAAATATAATAATTACTATAAAAAGTAACAAGCATATATAAATAATCAAATATTTATAAATTATAAATATTATTAAAAAAACAACTTTGATTTTGCTATAGCATCCATGATGCTACGGTAAACGTTTTCTATAATAATAAAGTAAAAGAAATTTCTGGTTTTGATTGCTTATTGGTTTCCATGAAAAGTTGATTATTTTTTTAACTTTGTAAAAAATGATAAACTAACTAAGTTTATATAATAAGAGGCCGGTTAACGTACAATACTCTTTAAAATACGAGTGTACGTTGTGAAATTACGCACGTTGTAAAACTCAAACCATATTGAAAAACAATAATCACGAATGTTGAAAAGGCATAATCACACATATTGAAAACCATAGCATGCTTCATTACATAATTATAACATGCTTCATTACATAAGTATAACATGCGTGATTATGGTTTTTCAACATGCGTGATTAGGTTTTGAATTTTACAACATGCATAATTTCATAGCGTACACTCGTACGTTAAGCAATATTGTATTTTACACTTTCACTGTATAATAATTTCTAAAAAATCGTACGTTATAGGCTTAAAATTGTTAGCCAATATTATTCAAATAATATTTTTCTCTGCCAAAATTGGTTAGTTAATTTGTAAATAGGGATGGTAATGGGTCGGGTTCAGGTCGGGTATTGGTAATCCCATACTCATACCCATACCCAGTTGTAAAATCGTGTCCCATACTCGACCCAATACCCTTCGAGTATCGGGTATACCCATTAGTTTGTTAAAAGATATATGTTGTAATTTCCAAATACATGTCTTTACTATTATAATTATTATATAATTGTATATATACAACAACTATTATAAACAAAAAATTACATTACATATATATATATATATAAGTTTTATCATAAATTAGTAATAACTTTATAATACTTCTACACTTATATATATAGAGAAAGATTAACGTACAAAACTGCTTAACGTACATTACGTACGCGGCGAAATTACAACATGCGTGATTAAGTTTACAACGTGCGTGATTATATTTTGAACAATTTTGCCATGCGTGATTATGCACACTTATGCGTGATTATGTACAAAGCGTGATTAGGGTTTTAACTTCATAACTTGCGTGATTTTCAAATGAACTAGTGTAATTTCGTCGCGTACGTTATGTACGTTAAGCCGTTTTGTACATTATACTTTCTCTATATATATATATACTTCACAACATACAAAATATAAATACTATTATTAAATACATATACTAAAAGAAAATTTATTTTTTTCACATTATGAACATACTAAAATAAATTACTAATAGACAAAGTTTAATGAAAATACCAATATAAATTAAAAAAAAAATTCTCGGGTATATAGTTCGGGTAAACGGGTATATGGTTTCGGGTAATTGGGTCGGGTATCACCTAATCTCATACCCATGAAATTTTTTAAAATTAATCCCATACCCGGCCCAATACCCGTCGGGTATCGGGTATACCCGTCCCATTTGTGTCGGGTTTCAGGTATACACGTCGAACTTGGGTATTTTTGCCATCCCTATTTGTAAAAATATATTGAAGAACCAAATTTGGTTAAATTTTGGTTCTTGAGATTCCGCAATATATTTTGTTAAAAAGAGAGTTATATACAACGAGTTTTCGGTATCGTACTCATACGAGTGCCTAAGGCTAGTGGGTATGGTGATGGTCCTCCAAGGGAGGATGATCCGCCACGTAGGCGCCACGTCATAGTCCTCCCAAGGATGGTCCATCCCCCAAAAGTAGAGGGTATGGGAGGATGGTCCTACCCCACCATTTTTATATTTTTATATTTTTTTAATCTTTCCCTTTTATTGGTCCATCCCACAAACCTACCCCACATTTTTTGTCTTTTTGTGAGCGTCGCAATCGTCGAGTTGGTGCCGGAGAGGACGGGGACGGATGGGGGCGGGCTGGTGTGCCGGGCGTCGCCGGGGAGGACGAAGCTGGCGACGGAACCATACCGTCCAGCCTAACTTTATTTATTTTTATTATTTTTGGGTTTTTTTATGATGTTTTAACGAGCATTGGTACCGTAACAAACTGAATTAATACTAACCGTATTCCCGCCGCGTAGCGCAGAGGAATCCCACTAGTTAATAAATAATAAATAAGTTTGAGCTTGAAAACTTATTCATGAATATGAGCTCAAGCGTTAAACATAATACATAAAACTCGAAATAAGTTGAGCTCATACTAGGCTGCTTGTTTACACCCCTAATCTTGTGTGTTGATTTTCATTAACAAGGCGAGTAATACTAATTACAACATCAAGGATGTAAATGAACAATTAAATGATCTCTCTTTTTTTAAATGAATGAATTGCAATTAAGGTTTCGTCATGTGAACGATCCAGAATCTGAATGACGATTATGAAGTGACACCTTAAATATGAATAAACCCATTACACTTCGGCTTGTAATAGGTGGCATGGGAAAAGACAAGTAAAGTTGGAAAAGTCATAGTGTGGTTTTATCTTATGTGGTTTTTTTTTTTTTTTTTGGCTAAAGTGTAATGCCCGGTAAACTTATTTCTCAAAAGAAAAGAGTACAAACGAGTGCATCCCCCTCCAAGGCGTTTTACCTAAGAGGGGAGAGACCACGAACCAAAAAGACATACAAGCATCAAACAAACAAAGGAAAAAAACCAAACCGACTACCCTAGCCAAATACAACCCAATACATCAAATACCAAATACTAAACTATGTAGTCGCCTTTGGATCCAATTTTCCCCCTTTATGCAAACCATTGAAATACCCTTTAAGTGCCTCGTTCCATGTAGCATAGACATCATTGGGAGGCCTGGTGTTTGAATCTAAATAAGAATGGGCAATGACCCGCTCATTCTCCCATATCACAAGATCACCATCAAAATAATCAACATGTTCCCGATCATCCTCATCCAAAACTTAAAGTTTATTTGAAACAACCACTTTTGGTTTCATTTTTGTGGCCAATTCTAAAACTCGAATTTTTCTTTGATCCACCCTTGCCCCATAGTTTTGATCCCTAGGGTTAGAACGAAAATTAGCGGGCTTTGAAGGACTAGCCTCATTAGACTTTGGCCCTTTCACCAATTGCTCCACATATTGAGAATCCAAATCCCTAACCATCCAACCATTAACCTTAGAAACAGATTGGGCCACATTTTTAGCTCTAACCTTTCGATTTTAGACCCAAGTGAAACCACCACCACCACCTTGGGCATTTTGTGGTGGATATAAGTGAGGCAATGGTGGTTTATAGGCCACCATGTAAAACATCACAATGCCCAAAACACACAAGTAGTAGAAAGTGGCAGTACCCACTCATAATTGAGTTCAAGAAAAACAACCTTACCTAGTAATCGGTTTCGAGATGGGAATTTTACTTTCACACGATCCGATAGGCCATTAGAAATATTTTCTTCCACTAAAACTCATGCAAAACTTAAAGGACCCGTCTTGCTCTCGCACCGAACATAAGTAGCTTTGTCCAACATGATCGGTTTTCCCAGGCAATTTACTATTTGCCCAATATTACCCCTCTCCCATAGACATAAAGGTAAGTCTAATTGTAACCCAAATTGGAACCGTTGTTAGGTTCGGAATAGTCAAAACCGTATCTGGTTCCCCAAGTTGAAGTACAAGTGGCACATTCATCGCCAACCATGGATTTCTTTCTAAATCTTAAAGCAAGCCCTCATCGGTTTGAAATGGATTTAATTCCATGTTATGTTTATGCCACATTTTAATGGGGGTTTCCTTGTCAATTTGAAAGGGATCGACTCGCCCACAAAATTTCCAAAAAGTTAAAAAGGCAATAAGCTTGCACACTTTTAGACACAAAGTTCCATTTATATTGACAACCACCTCACCTTGATTATCCAATTTAGGCCGATCATAGCATAATCTTGTCTCACTCTAATCGACCTCATGAGTCATGCTCATTAACCAATTTAGCAAACAATTTATTATAAGTTATGTTGAATATTGTTTTTTTAAAACTTGACATGACTTATATGTAAGATTAAATATATTACGTATTAATATTTAATCTATAGCCATTATAATCATTTACATAATATAGATCAAAATATATAACAATCCTATTAAATAATTAGTTGGTAATTGTTGATGGACCATATTACCCTTATTAACTAATTAGGGTTTCCTCCTGGGTGCTTATATAAGGAGAATTATGTGGAGGTTAAGGGGTTAGACAGTTACACATTAGAAACACCCCATTAGCCATAACATCAATATTCGATCTCCTCTCCTAAACCGAATCCCCTATTCGGTTCTCATCTTCACCATCATCAGTCAGCACCCTAAGGAGGAACCAGACCAAGATGACAATCATGTCAAACTTTAATTGTTGCGACTCCATCTGGATTCTCTGCTAACCTGTGCTGATGCAACCAAAGGTATGTTTTCATGTTTTCCATTATGTTCAAACAGAACTGAACCAACATGTGGTATCAGAGCATATGTTGATTAGTCAGTTCTGTTTTCGTATCCATAATTCTGGGATTGAAACTTGGAAAACGGAATTTTTATAACTTAATGAATGTGGCAGCCGTTTCGAGTCACATAAATCCACTCGAAATCCCTGTTTTCGGAAAAGGAATAATCATATGTTTACTCGAAATCAAATGGGTTTATGTTTTACAACCGAAATCTGTTTAGATGTATTAAAAGTTTCAGGTTTCGGGTTCCAGAATTTTATTTTATGTTTAGGGTTCATCACATGTTCTTAGGAAATTCGAAAATTATGTTATGATTTGGAATATGATTTGGATTATGAAGTGTTTTTTCTGTTTTTGATCTGTTTTGTTCTCAATAGATTTTCGAAAAAACTGTTATTAGATAAACATATCATAATTTTCGAAATATGTTGATAAAATTAGATCATCTTAAAACAGGAAACAATATCTCATAATCCCTTAGATTTCGAATTTCAGTTATGTTATCACAAGAAACAGCTATCAACAGTGGACTCGAGACCACAAGGTCTCGACTCGAAATCATAAGGACTCTCAAAAGTTTTCAACTCGAGACAAAGGTTTCGACTCGAGACCATAACGTGTCAACTTGAGACCATTGAGGATTCGACTAAGGCCATTAAACCATTACAACTCGAGGCAGAGGTCTCGACTCGAGACCATTAGATCTCGACTCGAGACCATAACGTGACAAGGCGAGACCATAACGTATCAACTTGAGGCAGAGGTCTCGACTCGAGACCATTAGATCTCGACTCGAGACCATAACGTGTCAACTCGAGAACATAACGTCTCGACTCGAGACCATAACGTGTCAACTCGAGACAAAGGTCTCGACTCGAGACAACAAGGCTGTGTTTCGAAACCTCATTATTTTTTTAAGCTGTTTAATGTGAACTACCCAGCGAACTCACCGCGGAGTTCGATCCGCGCTAACAGGTGGTTTGCTATTAAATAATTGGTTTTGTAATTACTTAGCTAATTAATAAGGATCAAATAATGTTTTACAAAACCAAAATAGCTTAACTTGAATGAGCTTCTGATATATCATTTCTGGCCAAAGCTGACTTGATACATCTACTTATCATTCAAGTATTACGAAAGCTATGTTGTGTATGCATCATAAGCATGAATGTCTTAATTTCTGGCCAAAGCTGATTTAATTCATTCATAGATGGCATACTCAACAAGTGCATAACTGAAGTGATTGTTTCAATTCTGGCCAAAGCTGATTTGTTACAACCACTTTGCACATATGCTTAAATGATTACACTTCTGGCCAAAGCTGTTTTGTTTTCATTTAAGTAGAATTTTTAGCTAAGTCTATTATTTTGATGTTAGTAATAGACATATCACAATCTCTTCACATAATGATCCTTAGATTAATGATCCTTAATTAAGTTTTCATGATCATTTCGTCTGCCTTTTTCTTAGTACCCATAATTTTACTCACTGTAATTTTCTTCTATTAATCTATATCTCATCCACTCTAATTTTTTAAACCTAAAATGTTTGCTTTATTTAAAGTTTCTATTAGAATTGGCTCTTAAATTAAATCCTTGACTATTCCCTAAGACACGATAATCCTATTGCTCTCTTCTGATAAAGATTATAAAGAAGAAAATTAGAGCATGATGAATAGGATAAATCGAACATGATGTCTCTTATGGTAATCAAGAACTCTCTAATGTAAATGCTATCACTAAAATTATTCCAGATTAAGTCTTTCCTAAGACTAATCTATAATTATGGAATAATCACTAGAATTCCTAAGATGCGTGCCTTAATTTGAAACTCTAAACTATAAAGTTAAGTGGTATATGTGAATACATTATAATGTACAAAACCATGACCCATAAATTTAAGGGCTTACGCATGGAAATAAGTACATTTTTCCAGTACATTACATATTAAGATTTTCACTTGTACATTTTGATGCCTTATAAATCAACTATAACACTCAAAATACCAAAGTATAACGAGTGTGTTGATAAGCAACATATGTACAAAGAAGTAAATGTTTAAAGCTGGAAGATAAGTTGTTATTCACCTTACAACCACTAAAACGTTTCAAAGAGGATTGTTCTAAGGTCCATAGACAAATTACAAGTGCTAATTCCAACATTAAGGTTCTTCAAGGGAAAATCTCACTGCATAATTATGTCATTAGACTAGACATAAGCAACGAGACTATCCATTATTCTAAAGAACAGTTGGGTAAATTAATTAGATAGTCACTTATTAATGATATTTAAGTCTGGTAATTTCAATATTCCAATTAACACATGATTAGTTGACTCTAGTTCCATACGTTTCCTTACCAGAACTAGACAAATAACTTAGACAAGAGTTAGTGACAAAATTAAATGTTAAGACTACAAGAACCATAATAAGTAGTCTTCTAACACCGCCTTTCGATACCTTATATATTCTGAAGATTAATCAGAATATAGTATCATAATTAAGCAATGTTATGAAGGTTGTGAGGTTTGCATAGTCAACATAAAGTCACACTTATCTTAAACTCTCATCTTATTTGTTCTAAATATCTGGATAGAAACATTATTAAAATGAAACTAGATGATACCTTACGTTTTCACAACTTTTGTTATCATGCAAATGAGAACTTGGCAAAAGGAAAATGAGACTTATAAATTTCATCCATTATAACCGAAATTCATGAGAAATTATGACATGGTTAATGAGGATGATTATTCATCTAATCTCATTTTAAGTGATTTTAAATCATGACATTAAAGCCATAAATATAACTTGGCTTAAAGGAATAAGTATGGGTCCATCATAAGTCATTCATTGACATTCGTGGAACTTATTCAAAATGGAATATTCAGACATAATTCATTTATCATTTAAAAGACTATCAACTTGTATCTAAGTTTTGTCGCATATGGCTCACGTTCTTAGAAGAAATCTATTCATGTATGTACTTAATAAGATTTCTATTAGATATGTCCCTAAAGTTTCTTATGATATCTGGACATTAAAGAAATCAAATAAAGTCTAACGTATATGTGATAGGTTCCCACGTCACATAGCTCATTGAAACTTCTCTTGTAGCATTCTAGAGATATTAAAGATCAGTGGGAGCATTAAGTGTCTTAATAATAACTTGCAAGAGGTGGGGGAGTGAAAATTTTACATTACCTAAATTTGCACCTCTTGTACAAGACACCGCTCCATCACGACACTGTTCTATCAAAACTTGTCTCCTTAAAATCTAATGCTACTCTTACAAAAGTTTCATTGTCGCTTAATTGTGGGCGCACTTAGTCTTCTTACCTAAACTAACATAATCCTCAACAAGAGAAATCACAACGACTAACGTCATTAATTTGTGTTTCTCTATTAGAATTTTTTGGTCGTTAAATATTGACTCTAAGCATGCTGAGTTCCTAAAGATTTCTAAGGTCAGTGGGAGCAGTCAAAGTCCTTATCATGACTTGCAAGGAATACAAGAGGCGGGGGGAAGAGTGTCATTAAATTTCACTCCAAATTTAACTCCGATTACACCTCGTGTACACCATACTGCACCAACTCTTATAAACTTAGAATGAAAATGATAGCAACCTAACCAAGAGCTAATCCATAAAACTGAAACTTCTAATGAACCCAATAATCAACTCAGGAGGTCATCTAGGTTTAAAAGCCTACTAACTTTGATGATTACATAACCTCCCTAACTGAAGTTGAAATGGATTTTGGAAATGTTTACTGATCCTATCTCTTCAAATTAAGCCATTAGTGTCAATCAATATTCTTAATGGAATAAAACAGTTTTCTAGTAAAACTGATTTTATGTGTTCGTATAACGTTTGGGATTTGATTGAATTACCTAAGAGTGTTCATAACAAAACCAAATCCTAATATAAGCATTAAGATACGAAGAAGCATGATTGATTGTCAAAGGTTATACTCAGGAAGAGATAAATTATGAAAGAGTCTTTCTTACAAAAGATTTCTTTAAGGATCATCATTGTTCTAGTAGCTTATAATAGTTTAAAGCTACATTAGATGAACATTATAAACAATTTTCCATAACGAATGGCTGACACATTTACATGTTCATTAGATAACAACCTAAGGTTTCAAACTGAAGGTTAAAGAACACTTTATTTGTAAGCCAATAAAATCCATGTATGGGTTAATGCAAACATCATAATGTGATGAAATCTTAACGTAATTATTTTCATCAACAACCAAGTGGATTAATGTACCTACCTCAAAATGAGTGGGAGCAACTAAGATAAACTTGTCTATATAGATGATATTCTTTTGGCAAGTATATGTTACATAAGTCAAAGCATTGTTAACACAAACTTTGATATAATATATCTCAGAGATATCTCTTATGTGATAGATATCATAACACATCGAGATAGACCCAATGGGACATTAGTTTCGTTCCATAAGTTTAACCTCAAATGGGTCCTTACATATGTAACAAACATTAATGCTCTCTTTTAGAGGATAATAGGATAAATGAGATTATTTCCTTACGCTTCATTAATTGGAAGCCTTATGTAAGTTTAAGTCTATACTCGTTTAGATATTACTCACATTGCAACACACTAGATATGTCTAGATTATTGTGAAGCATCTAATGGAGTATTACAATATCTTTAAAAGAAACGAGAGGTTATTATTTAAAGAAGAAGTGAGAATTAAAACCGGTTTATTATTATAACTTTGTGATATTCAAAGATGATAAAAAAAAATGTAATTTCGGGTATATATTTATGTTAGCAGACAAAACTTATTTTATGGAGGAGTCATAACAAACTGATAATAACAACCTAAGTTATAACGACATAATATAGTCACTAAATGTTGTTGGAAATTTATCAGTGGACTCATAAGCTTATTAACTCCATATAATTAATGTTTTGAAGACTTAGTGTGATAAAGTCAGCTACCATGACTCCTTGAACAGTAACAGTTCAAGAGGTGCTGCATTAAATTTCGATACGCAATTAATTATTCGTTTATGAACGAATTGAGGAAACTAAGTTTGTATCGAATACATTCATGATATGCTTAAGGATCCTATAACTGAATGGCTATTACCCATAAGTCTTATTAAGAGAGCTCGTAGACGGGTATTAGTTTATGGCCATGCGCAACTGCATATCGTACTATGAATGACTAAGTATTAGTTAATCTTCCTCATCAGTTTGATTTTGTACGTCTCTAAGAATATGTCAAGTCGACATAATGGCATATAAGACAAATAAAGTTACAAATCAAACAAAGGGCTTATGCGTATTTTGATCATGACGATTAGGTTTTAAATTAAGGCTATAGTATGATTAATGGGGGTCCTGATTCGCATAATGATTCAATGGCTGTATTTCTCTGCTACAGTACTTGTTTAAGGCTAAAATGAGTGTTAACTCCTGATCAGGCTTATCTAATACTCATAGTAAATGATTACTCGGCTAAGTGGGAGAATGTAAGATTAAATATATTACGTATTAATATTTAATCTATAGCCATTATAATCATTTACATAATATAGATCAAAATATATAACAATCCTATTAAATAATTAGTTGGTAATTGTTGATGGACCATATTACCCTTATTAACTAATTAGGGTTTCCTCCTGGGTGCTTATATAAGGAGAATTATGTGGAGGTTAAGGGGTTAGACAGTTACACATTAGAAACACCCCATTAGCCATAACATCAATATTCGATCTCCTCTCCTAAACCGAATCCCCTATTCGGTTCTCATCTTCACCATCATCAGTCAGCACCCTAAGGAGGAACCAGACCAAGATGACAATCATGTCAAACTTTAATTGTTGCGACTCCATCTGGATTCTCTGCTAACCTGTGCTGATGCAACCAAAGGTATGTTTTCATGTTTTCCATTATGTTCAAACAGAACTGAACCAACATTATAAAGTATGTGAAAAGAAATCCATTATTATATATAATAGAGAAAATTGATAGATACAGTAATTCCAAATTCACATGATGTTAACTCACAATCTAACCATAGACTTTCATGTGATTTTTGCTCTTTTTTGTGTTTTGAAATTTCATCAGTACCCACGTATATTGACTTTCATCAAACCCATTAAAAGATCAATTTTTTTAAAGGCCCATGAAAAGATTAGATAAAAATGAAGGACAACCCATAAATTATTTTTAGCAAAAAATAGTATAAACATGATTTTCTTTAAAATCAACAAAAACGGATATTACTAAACTAATATAGTTTGAATCAAATTAAAATTATGGTGAAAAACACAAGAAATATTCATATGATATGTTTCAAAAGAACAAAAAACAGACATATAAGTATAAAAAAAGACTTCCTCGCTTCACACCTGGCTCCCTCTTGATTTAGTTTCTTCACTCGACCAAAAAATATCAGAACAAGTATCGTTGCTATCAGAAAATTTTCCGACATTCGTTTTTATAGTTTTAAAATAATTATAACATCTGTCGACATCCTTTTAGGCCTATTGTACACTTTTTCTTTTACATTCTATTTCAATTGCTATGCCAAGTGCTACTACCGTAGGGATACCATAACAAAACAAATTCATACATACCGGATTCCCGCCGCATATACAGTGGCGGAACCAGAACGATTTAGTTAGGGGGTCATCATAAGCTTATATTCTATACTGGTTCAAATTAGGGGGTCCATCTCTAAGTTTGTTCTTCAAAAACTCAAAATTTATAAATAAAAATTCAAAAAGTTCCGGTGACCGGAGGGTCAACGGACCCTCTTGACCCCCCTCTGGTTCCGCCCCTGCGCATATAGCGCGGGCAATTTTACTAGATTTTATAAGATGTATAAACTATGTTGAGTTCAAATCTTGTTGTTTGATATATTGGATGAGTTGGATTTTGTTTGATATATTGGATGAGTTGGATTGATTTGAATTTTTCTTTTAGAGGCACGTGAAGGAAAGATAAGAGATTTTGGTGGCCATGATAGATTTCTGTATATTAAAAGTTGTAGAGCCTCCTTTGCTAAAACAATGAAAGGAATCTGATTGAAAAACATGAAACACAATTAACAAAGGATTAATCAGCAATATATGACTATGTGTAATTATATTATATTATATTATATATTATATTATATTATACATATATTAAAAACACAACGTAATGAATAGTGTTTTATTATTATAATAATGAGTTAATTGCCAAAATCGTCCCTGAGGTTTTGGCACGTTTGTTATTTTCGTCCAAAATGACACTTTTGTACCAAATTGCCACCAACGTTTGTAACTTTTTGTCATTTTCATCCAAACTAATAACTTAGTTTATTTTTCCTGTTAAGTTGGGGATATTTGGATGAAACTGGCAAATATAAAACCACAGGGACGATTTTGGCAATTTACTCAAAGCCTTTTTAATTTCTTTTATTTAATTATTTTTGTTACATATATAATAAAAAAGAATATACATGGAGTTTTTAGAAAAAAAAAAATTAATAGTTTTGTCACATAATTTTTATAAATTTTCATCCAAATCACTAACTCAGTTTATAAAGAGAAAACGTCATTGGTGTGCAACACATAACAATCGATTACAACTTTTTGTATTTATCAGTTGTAGAGATAGAAAAAAAATGTAAAACGTTACATATTTTTTAAATGTGTTGAGCACCTAGGAAATATGTTAGTAGAAATAAAATATTTATTTAATTAAGATTATGAGGGTAACTAACTAATACTTATTCTGAGTGGCTTGAGTAAAGAAATTTTTGGTTCATAACATTATAATTACAATTTTGTGGGTAATTTTAAGGTTTAGTAATGTTACGTTGTTTGATGGGGGGGAGGGGCACTGGCTTATGTTTTTCCTTAGAAGCGAATTTAAAAGAGTAGAAAATGAATTACAAACTTGGTACATATGATAAGATTTTTTTATTTGACTTTTTTCAATAAGTTCACCAGCATTTTAGTTTTATAAAATTTAGAGGTTTAAGTAGATTTTATTTTTATAAATCTGATCTATATATAAGACTATAAATTAATTTATGTCTTAGTTTATAAACATCCTTCGCCTTAATAGAAAAATTAACTTAGTTAGTGGTTGGATGAAATTTTATAAAAATTATGTGACAAAGCTATTATTTTTTTCATATAAAAATTGCATGTATATTCTTTTTTATTATATATGTAACAAAATTAATTAAATAAAAGAAATTTAAAAGAGTTTGAGTTTAAATACTTTTATCATTTTATTATTATAACAATAATTATTTTCTTACTTTTTAAATTAAATACAAAAACACAACGTAATGAATAGTGTTTTATTATTATAATAATAGTAATATATAGTTTTTTAAATACTTTTATCATTTTATTATTATAACAATATTTATTTTCTTATTTTTAAATTAAATACATTTTCATAATTTTCTTAACTTTAATTATTATTTTTATCACGGGTTGGGATAAGTTTGGTGTTAACCGGTATCGAAAATACCGGTACGGTCCTGTTCGGTATCTGTACATGAAGGTAAAAACCGGCACCAGACTGGTACAGAAAACGCCAAAAGTTGATACCGAATTGATATTGAAAATCTTTTAGTTCGGGAAATTCGGTACTGCTACGCGGTACCGTTTGCCTATTTTGTTTATATGCTCACTAGGTTAGATACCCGTGTGCTACACGGGTTGAACAATGTAAAATATGTAATACATAACTCTAAATATTTTTTTATAAATGAAATAAAATATTACTAATAAATGTCTTTTGTGAGATTAACATTCAAACACACCTTAACTTCAATTTAGAGTATCTAAGCGACCACAACTTAGCATGCATAGGACCTTCTGTGAATCAATAAGCTTATATAACTTCCAACAAAGTTAAAGTAGCAACAACATTATTGTGATAGTACATCAATAACTTTTGAACACTTCCACCAAGAGCCTTTAATCCAGCAAAATGTACAAGTGAATCAAACATGCATAACAATTTTAATTGCAGCCTTTTTATATCTATAAAAAAACAAAATAAAATAAAACAATGAGTAAATAAGTTTACTTTGAGGAGGTAATAACAACGTCTCTCATTGAGGCGCTTGTCCCTCATGTCCATATGCATAACAAAAATAAACAAACATTAATACTCACTCCTTGAAGGCATTGTACAGTCTATACTCCGGATCATCAGCACATAATGCGATGATCTTATCATCTTTCTCTCCATGAGGTTGTCATCAAATGTCATTAAGTTCAATGATAGTTAAACATAAACTTTTTTTTGAAACATAATATCATACTTGAGTGATAATGGGCATGACACCAATTGCTTTTGAATGAAGAAAACAGCTTGGAGGATTGGTTTGCCAACCTGCAAAAACATTGATCATTTCTCATTAATCATAGTTAATACATAAATTCACAAAGATTTTTTGATTCTCTAGAAGGGTTGCAGCTTTTAATTATCAGCAAACGCAAACTGTAGAAACAAAAAAAGAAGTAAAAAGAACTAAAAGGGTATAAAATCTTGACACCTATTCCTTTTCTCGAACCCAAACTCAAACCTACCCTATAGCAATATTTATAGACAAAAACACAAAGTACCCTCTTACATCCACTTCAAATTTCAAACTCTGTGTTGTGTTGTGTTGTGTTTGGATTGCAGTCAATAAGAACATATTTGCACCAAAACCCAATCCATGACAAATGAAACCCCTAGTTTTCCACTTAATAGAAACCGATCGTTCAATCATAACTCATAATACAAAATAATTTCCATTAAAGAGTTCTTAACCCTTGCTTAATAAGTAACTTAAAACTTTGTCTACCAAAAAAAAATTAAAATCTTTTATGGCTTACTCCTACAAAATAATTTTCATTACAATTGATCATGGGAGGCTACATCACTTAGAATGGGAAAGTGTATGTATCTTCAAAGTAGCAGCATTGTCACACTTACTTAGCTGAGTAGAGTTTGAGAGCCCATACCATATAAATTCAGCACATATGGCCACTGTCCAAAAAAACATAAAATATAGAACTAATGATGTTTTTGGATTATTCCCATGGTTAATAAACAAAGAATTACTTCAGTTATATCCTTTCAGAAGTTCAAACATTCATACTTATCCATCTAAATTCATGATAGCATATTTATCCTTTCAAAATATTGTTTCATAGTAAATAAAATAAAATCTTACGGATAATAGTTTGTTTCATAATTAACAAATAAGAAAACAATTTTATTACTACAAATCATCAAATCAAAGTTCATAATATATATTACTATCTCTATACAAGAATAATCGATCAAAAAGTTGATCCATACAAACCCACATCTTGAAATCATACAAACCAACAAATATACGTATTTCAATGTATGGAAATTTTAACATGACTATAGCCATTGAAAATTAAATTAAATAAAGGCTGGAGATATTTGGACACCCATCGCGCCTATTTTCACACCTTTGGTGCCCTAGACGCCTCGTATAGGTCTATACGAGGCGTCTATGCACTGAATTCAAGGGGGTCTGCGAGGGTGTCAGGCACATAGTTTAAGGAACCCTAGACGCCTCGTACAGAGCTATACGAGGCGTCTAAGATTGGGTTTTTTTTTTGGCTGAAATGAGGGGTGTTTTGGTGGGTTTTGGTATGGTTTTTGGATAGTTTTTGAAGATGTGTTTTTTATTGAAAATTTTTTTGTTTTTAAAAAAAGTTATGTTTTTTTTGTTTTTTACACTATAAAAAAGTTTTTGTTTTTTAAAAATGAACTATTTTAAAAATCGGCTCTTTAAATATATTATATCGATTAAATATTATAATGTTTTTTACATTTTACTTTTTTAAATATTATTCTTCCGATTAAAATTTTATCTCGTTCAAATATTCAAAACATATTTTGTTTCCGTATTATTTCAATTTAAGACAACAATCATTAAGTAACCGAATAATTGAAAACAAACATAAATATGACATAGATAAGATAACTTTGTACATCCATAACAAAAATATATAAGATAAGTTTGTACATCCATAATAAAAATAAAAACAACAACAGGTCTATGCATCCGAATCCGAATCCGAATCTGGCTGCTGCGGCTGCTGCTGCTGATGTGGTGCTCGAGGTGGTGGGAGCGGTATCGCGGGTAACCCATCTCTCTCGCGTCTATCCTGCAGCTCCCGAACCACCCAACCTATCAAATCGCTGAGCCTGTCAAGCTCTGCTCGTACCTCCGGATGTATCGGCGCAGCTCCTGGGGCATGACCTGGAATAGCGTGACGTGGAAACTGAGGCGCCCCGGCAGGTGGCGGTGGCTGTGGCATCGCTGCACCGTCTACATCCTGCGGAGGCTCCTCCACGGGCACTACATCAGCAGGATCTGCAGGAGGATAAACGGGCTCGAAATGCTCTGGTAGGGCCTCCTCTGTCCATATGCCCCCGTTGCGGTTTTTAAACCGCGTGCCAACTGCGAACCTCCTGATTACCCTCATCCCCCACAGCGACTGCATGCCCATCCGCGTCGGCATGACTGGCGGCGTCCGTAGATGTGGGTCCTCGTGCAGTACGAGGCCAAATGAACGGGCAATGACGGTCACGTACGCCCCGCCATACAAAAATCCGCGCTCCTGTTTGTGATGGGCGGAGGCGTAGTACTGGGCTAGACCGTGTGCTAGCGCGCACGGCCTCCTATACAACAAACAATAAAGGAAAAAAAGATCTGTAGTCGTACACCACTCACGGCTGTAGCCGCGCGCTGAAATCGAAGTAGCGAGCAAATGGTGCAGATACCTGCAGATAGTGTTAGCGAAATACAGAAACAGAGATTAATAAACAATGCACATAATCACAATAATTGCCGTAATAAATGTACGTACCTGTACAGTGGGTCCCTAACAAACGACACCCTCCCCTTCGACTTGTCGTGCTCCCAAGTATTTGGCCCCGCAATCACCTGCCAAAACCCTAGAAGAATGGGTTTGTCAACCACCACTTGCCCCGCTGTGTAAATCTCAGTCTCGATCTCCCCCTGCATGTATAAACCAGAACGCACCGCAAAGTCTGCTAGCGTCATCGTACGCAAAACGCCAGCGAGCCTGAAAGAAATCTCAGGCGGAGGGGGAGCATCTGGGTACGGAAGCGCCACTGGGACCCCAGGAGGGTGAAATATGAATGACGAAATGAACTCGACAAGCAGCTCCCTGTAGGTCGGCGTGTGCGCCAAATCAAAAAGACGATGCCACGGCGAATCGAGAGGTATAAACCGACGCACTCTATCCGTCTCAGCAAGCTGGTCCATCGCACCCCAGTCGATCGATGCATGCGATCCAATGTACATCCTCCTAAGCTTCTGGCAATGGCGGGCGGCATCGGTGCCGTCGGGAAACTCTAGGTACGGACAACCCTGCAGCGTATCCAGATCCGGCCGCCGTCTCCGTCGTGGACCCTCCTGAACCTGCTGAACCGCCAGTACCGCATCAAGATCTATCTGAATGTCGTCGCCCTCCATAATCAATCTGCAGGTAAATAACGTATACGTATAAAAACAATAATAAATAAATCAGAATAATAATAATAATAATAATAATAATACTAATAATAATAATAATAATAATACTAATAATAATAATAATAATTAATAATAATACTAATAATAATAATAATAATAATACTAATAATAATAAATATTAAGAAAAAAAAATAATTAATAAATAATACTAATAATAATAATAATTAATAAATAATAATAATAATAATACTAATAATAATAATAACTAATAATTAATAAATAATACTAATAATAATAATTAATAATAATTAATAAATAATACTAATAATAATAATAATTAATAAATAATAATAATAATACTAATAATAATAACTAATAAATAATAATAATAATAATACTAATAATAATAATAACTAATAAATAATAATAATACTACTACTAATAATAATAATTAATAAGAAAAAAAAATAATTAATAAATAATACTAATAATAATAATAATTAATAAATAATTATAATAATAATAACAATACTAATAATAATAATAACTAATAAATAATAATAATAATAATACTAATAATAATAACAATACTAATAATAATAATTAATAAGAAAAAAAAAATTTACAGAGCCTCGTATAGCCCTCGTATAGGGCTATACTCGGCGTCCTGTTCTTCCCCATTCATCTTCAACCTTAAACTCAAGCCCCCAAACCCCACAAAAATCAAATTTCAGGGCAAACCTACGGTCTAAAGGCAAAAACGTGGCAAAAATACTAAACTACGGGGCGAAATACATACCGGTGATGCTTCAAATCTTCGAAAATCCGGTCGAAATACGTATCCGAGGCGTATAGAGGTGTATTCTCCGTATGTGTGTGTGTTTATTGTTTGGGGGCTACAACCAGCCTCGTATAGACCCCCCAGCCTTATACGAGGCATAGACGCCTCGTATAGGTCTATACGCGTCGTCCCTTCTTTTTATTAAATGACCATTTAGCCCCTGGTATGCCCCCAGTATAGGCTTTATTCAGGGGCAAAATGGTAATTAACCATTCCAAAAAGATATTTCTGGAATGGTTAATTACCATTTTGCCCCTGACTAAACCCTATACTGAGGGCTTTACAGGGGCAAAATGGTAATTTAATAAACCTTTTTTCCAAATTAAAAAACAAAAACTTTAAAAAGTTGCCGCCTTCCAAGACGACACGTATAGCTCTATACGCGGCGTCTGATTTTTCAAAATTACCTTTAAGCCCCTGTTAAAGGCCTATACTGGGGACTTTCAGGGGCAAAATGGTAATTAACATAAAATATTTTCAAAATTCAAATTTTAATTAAAAGAATTGTTGCCGACACTGTAGACGACTCGTATAGATCTATACGAAGCGTCCTAAATCAAAAAATTCAAATTTTGATTTTCAAATTTTCAAAATTCAAAATTTCAAAAACCCGCTCACATAGACGTCTCGTATAGATCTATACGAAGCGTCTGTGGATTAGGAAATGACCTTTTAGCCCTTGAAATAAGCCTTGATTGGGGGCATACCAGGGGCAAAATGGTCTTTTGGGCATAATTATACGACGCGTATAGCTCTATACGCGTCGTATATTTTTAATTTTTTTTTTTAAAATGATTTTAAACTGTTTTAATTATTGAAAAATGATACAAATTATAAAAAAAAATTATAGAAATTGTAGAAAATTATAGGAATTAATAAAAAAAATACATTCAAATTACAAAAATCATTCTTCCGTATCACTATCGATGTAATTAAGACTGGGGTTTGATCTTGGCGGAGGATTCATTATCGATGTATACCATTCTAGACGTGGCAAGTACATATCTTCCCATTGTTTCGTATGGGGTGTTCGGTGGGTCAACCATAGCCCGTGTGCTGGTGGCATTGGATAATCCCCTTCCAGCTTAACATGTATGAAGTGGTTCTCGTTTACATGTGTAAGCGTTATGAACAATGGTTGTTGATTAGCCGGAGGACTTAGTATCGGGAAGAAAGTGGAACTCGCACCCATGGTTGTCGTTAACAGGTGCACCCCGATACCGTACGTTTGTGCAATAAGAAGTCCTGCATAGGGGAAGTCCATCCAGTGATCCCCCCCACAACCGGACACTGAATCCCAAATTAGGCCCTGACGATGCGTGTAAAAATAACCTTTATCCCATGCTTCAAATATTGGGAACCAGATCGATTTGTTCTGGTCCATTTCTTGAACAAGGTGCTTTCGAATGAGCCCCCATGAACTCTGTTCCATACCTAAGCCCACAGCCACAGACCGAAACCCACAATGACCGTCCGGCATCACATCTCGTATGCACGAGACGTACGGATGGAACACTAGCGGAATGTCATCCTGAAACTGTTCGATGATTCCCACGTACTTGTCCCCAATGATTAACGGAAAACCGTGAGCATCTCGTGTCTCTTTCTTCTTAGAACTCTTTGAACGGCTTAGGCTCGCTTTGGGTTTTTGGGACCTTATAACCGACTGTTGAGAGGCCTGTGACGGAACGTACGAGCTGTGACGAGGTTTGTCGTACTTAGTTTGTCGGGAACCTTCAAAGCACGTGTTTGCATCACCGAATGAGCTTCTCCTCAATTCTTCATCTATACGAGAGGCCTCGTCCAACCTTTGTTGTACCTGCTTTGTTGTTGGTCGGCCACGAGTATTTTGTTGGACAACCGGTGGTTTCTTGGTAGATTTCTTTGGAGTCAACACCGCTTTAATCTTTGAAATCAGGCTTTTTTGCTGAGCTGGGGGGTGCGACTCTAATTGTTGTCTAACAATATTTAGCTCTTCGACCACGTCCACGTCATCGTCTATCAATTTACAACTTTGGAAGTTAAGTTTCCGCCAGAAGACGTCCACGTCTTCGAGTTGAATCGGACGCTCTGCACGGTTAAAAACAACATTGTTTAAGTCACATGATTAACGGAAATATATCACACAAGTGTTGTACGTTTAACAATTATTACCTTCAAGCATGTACTTTTCTATCCTGCAAGCACAGGGCAACCCACAGCTGTGCCACATTTGGCAACCACATGATGAATGAAAGCGCTCCAAGACATCTAGCTTCCTAATTGCCTCGCTCCTCAACAAGTCAAGGGCTGTATGGGAAACTTTACCAAGTAGGTGTTGAAACAACGGGTGTTTGTGGTGGGTCATTGTTTTTTCGATGCTATCTCGAAAAGTCTTCCTTATTTCACCGAACTGTGCCTCAACTATATCATGGACACAACCAACTATACGGTCGAGCGAGCTCCTATCTTCAACGTATCTCTTTAAGTTGGCGTGTTGGCTCTCAACTCTGTTTGTGGTACGATTACCAAAGTTGCGCCTCTTATCAGTCCACGCAAAGACGAACATCTCCTTATAGTCTTTTAGCCAGTTATCGTACACGTATTTGAAGACCCCTAAAATGTAAAAATAATTTAATAAAATTTGCATAGGTGAGTCGTATGTTATTATAAAAACTTACTAGAACGTTTGCACTCCACAAGTCGTTGTCGCATGTTGCGCAAGTGGTACTCGTAGATGAGTATGGATGGAGACTCAATCAATGTCCCCCAGAATGACAAAAATTTCTTCCAGTCTTCGTCTGTGAAGGCACCCTTGCAGTGCTTCATAACATTCTGTTGTATGTGCCACCTGCAAAGAAGCCTGGAGGCGTTTGGAAATACTTTAGCACACGCGCCCATAAGGGCTAGGTCTCTATCGGTTAAAATCACACGTGGCTCCATGCATTCATCCAACATTGACTTGACCCTCTCAAGCACCCACACAAAGTTATCACCCCGTTCTTTACTAACAACGGCATGCGCGATAATAAACGATTTGTTGGTAGGCGTCATACCAACAATCTGGATAAAGGGCATATTGTATATGTTTGTCTTGTACGTCGCATCGATCAGCATGACGTGGGGGAATGCACGCCACATGTCTCTCGAGTACCGATGAAGAAAGAAGATCTCTGTTACGATCTCTGTTCCGGGTTCCTCCCGTGTCTCGTAAATAAAGTCGTTGTTTATCAGCTTGTCTTCTAGTGACTGCATGGGAGTCAATCCTTGTCTTTGTTCGGCTCTAATCTTCGCCACAACGTTTTGAACGTCTTTCAGAACATGAAACCTGTCGGGGTCCTGCTTCCTTATCGTTTGAAATATTTTGCGCGACTCCATGTTTTGAGCTGTCAGCTGCTCGATCAGTTTCATTTCGCTTGGAGTAAACCTTCGCACAAACGCGTGGGCCGATAGGTCCTCACAAAGTTCGTGGTTATGTTCAATTTTTCCGTCTTTAATCTCCCAGGTTTCATACGGGTGGTTTCGCACAGCCAGCAGGTAAAACGGGCAACCGGTTTTTTTGCTTCCGGCTTTTCTAAGTGTTGCTGTAGTCTGGTGCTCACCAGCACGATCACATTCAAGCCATACCCTCCGGATTCTTCCACCGGTTTTCTTTGATCGACGGGTGACAATAACGAAACCATCCGCGTTTGCTATTTCTTGTATCCGATTCTTTAGTTCATCTAAAGAGTTGAAAACCTGTAACATCGACAATAATAATAAATAATTTTAATAAATAAATAATAATAATAATAATAATAATAATAATATTAATAATAATACTAATAATAATACTAATAATAATAATTAAATAATACAAAAATAGTAATTAATACCTGCTTTTTTAAGTACGGACTGTCCTGGATGGGAGGTGTCTCACCACCATATCTACCATATCCACCATAACCACCGTCTCCTCCGTATCCACTGTATCCACCATCTCCTCTGTATCCACCATCTCCTCTGTAACCACCGTCTCCTCCGTATCCACTGTCTCCTCCGTATCCACCGTCTCCTCCGTATCCACCGTCTCCTCCGTATCCACCGTCTCCTCCGTATCCACCGTCTCCTCCGTATCCACCGTCTCCTCCGTATTCACACCCGTATCTATAATCCGGATACCCTTGTTGCGTCGGATAACTTGGTTGACAAGCATGGTATGAGTCATCTACAAGGGCTGTTTCATCAACAGGGGGATGATTGTTCAAATCTAGAAACGGTTTGTTTTGTTCTCCTTGTATACTAGACACAACCTCCTCTTGCTCATTAGAATCGGGAACGCAAGACTCCTCCAAAATAAAGAACCGTATCATCATTAGTAAATAATAAACTAAAACAAAAACTAATTAAAACATTTAAGTACCTGTACCGTTACCGGATCGCTTTCGGGCACCCAGTTCTCGCTATAATACTGCCCGAAGACATAGTTGCCGTCCCAGTATGATGACATTTCAACACTTCGGGATGATAAGAACACAAATTAAATGCCGTCCCAGAATGAAAGAAGAAGAAGATGTAGCAGAATGAAAGAAGAAGAAGAACAAGAACAAGCGTAGAGACATAATACATGTCTTAAATGTTGGATGCTCGGGACAAACCATACACTGTATGTTGCACTTTTTCATAAGCCTTAGACGCCTCGTATAGCTCTAGACCCCTCGTATATATTTTTGTCAGCTGTAGAAGACGCCTCGTATAGGTCTATACGAGGCGTCTTAGTGCCTCGTATCCATCCCTCGTACAGACCTAGACTCCCCGTCTGATGTGACTGATTTGACATTGTGCTTTGGTGCAGAGATGGTCGGAAAAGTAACCCTATACGCCTCGTATAGGTCTATACGAGGCGTCCTGAAGGGTGTCAAAATAGGCATGAAGGTGTGTAAATATGTAGACCCTTAAATAAATAAATCTAATAATGAAAAATTAAAATATATAAGTACCTACAAAGAATCACCAATTAGTGTTTTAGAGGACCAATATAATGACAAATCTTCTCTTGACTGCAACGAATCACCAAGCAGAGCTTTTCACTTCCTTTATTTGAAAGCCACTGTATCAAATCAAAGTTCATAATATATCTTTCCAGAGCCATCGTGAGAGAATGACAGATGAAGATTTTGGAAACTGTATCAGCATGATGGAAAGTTTTAAACTTAGCATCTGAGATTGTGAGGGAAGATAGATAGTTTAGTTAGGGTTTGTGAGGAGACTGTTGAAAAGAACCGCATACGGTGAAATGTTTAACGAAATGAAAAATGGATTAGGGTTAGAAGAGCATATGGGGCACTCGTGACCCGAAGAAAAACCCAGACAAAATGAGCGGGAAAAAAAGCTTGAGAAGGCCTGAGAATGTGACACCTGTCCCACCATAAGTTTTATTTATTATAATAGTAAGATTCCAAACAAGAGATATAATAAATATCGGCTGAGTATCGTTTTTTCTTTTCATTTGATAAACAAGAAACATAATAACTATCGGCTATATTTTTTTTTCTTTTTTTGAACGGCTGATTCTATCAAAAAGAGCAAACAACTAACAAAAGGCTAAAGCTATATACACAGATTAATAGATTATACAATATTAAAATTACACCAACTCGACCAATCTAACGTATGCATCTTCGCTCTATGTTTAGCCCAAAGGAAACTTGTCGTTTTGATATCGGGCCATAACCTTGGGATGTCTACACGTTTATTTGAGAGGATCACTTCGTGTCGCAATTTCCACATACATGTACCATTTTCTTCAGAGGTGCTGGACGGTTTAAGTGTTGGTGTACACGAAGGAGATCCGAGATTGTGAAGGTGTAGATTGGTGGGATCGAAAGCCATTCCGACACTAAATGCCACACGATGGAACTGATGTAACATGATCCATAGACGTGCTCAATCGATTCATCCTTCTCCCCACAAAGTGGACATAAAACTAAATGCCAATGCAATTATAGTCGATAGTCGATCCAAGTTCATGCGCCATCCAAAAATATTAACTTTACGAGGGATCCATCCATTCCACTCGAACTTATCAATTTCAGTATATTGATTGGTGTTGTGAACTAACCTTTAACCTCTTTAACCGAAAACATACCGGATTGATCCGACGGCCATTACCATTTATCCATGTCTTGTGATAAACTATCGGATATACATGAGTGTCGTTTTTTTTTCATTTGATACAATATCTGAGCCCATTGGTCATGACCTATTTTTACTTTAATCAAACTCATCATTTTAAGACCCGAAATAAACTTTTCAAAGCTATAATATAGTTTGAATGTGTAATGATTATAATATTTGTTATATTATATAATACCTAATATTATTATGATAAATCTCTACAAAGTTTTTTGTTTGGAATCAATAAAAATCCATGACCAATTTGCAAATCAAATATAATTTATAAAAAAAAAACTCATAGATTTAAAGGTTGAACTATGAAAACATAACAACTTGGTTACGTGGTGTAGTTGGTTATCACGTCAGTCTAACACAGTGAAGGTCTCCGGTTCGAACCCGGGCGAAGCCATTTATTATTTGATTTTTATAGCACACAATGAGTCATCAACCATGGCCCACCAGCTGGATCTGCCACGTAAGACAATCGGTGAAGTAGATAAGATTTACAGAACCAACAACAAACAAAGATTCTCTTCATCACTTGTTAACTTCTCGATGCCTGTTGTTTCTGCGATTTTGTTTTTGGTTGTGTTCGAGTTTACCTGTTAACACAATTAGGGTGTGGGTGTCCGGGCGCTTTGCGGGGAGGGGTACGGTGAGCCAAGTCCCCGAGCGGGAACACCGCCGCCGATCCCTCGGGGAGGCTAAGCGGGGAGTGGGGAGCGGTGGGTGTTCACCGATGAGAGATGCCATTTTTTTGAGTTTTTTTTTTTTTTTTTTTCTTGTGAGAGATGTAGGAGGATGAAGAACAAAGTGCAGGTAATGAAGAAGAAGAAAAGGAGGAGGAAGAAAGAAGAAGAAGAAGAGATGTATATTTTTTAGTTTTTGTTTTTTCCTTCTTCTTTTTTTTCCTTCTGATTTTTTCCTTGTGATTTTTTTATTACTTTTAAAAATACCCCTCAAACTTGTTTTTAATTAAATGAAATGTTCTATTTTTTATTTTTATTTAGTTTTAATTTATTTAAATTATGTTTTACTTTTATAAAAATATTTATATAAAAAAAATAAAATCAAGTCCCCCAAGAGAGGAGTGCCGCCATCAAATTGAGGGTGTGGGGGGAGTTGACGTGACGCGTGCTGATTGGGTGTGTGTAAGAGAGGTCACTCTCCTCTTAGAGAAGTGCCCCTTTCACCCTTAGTAAATAAGTTGTGTTCAGGTTGTAATTGACATTAAACAGGTTGATGCGTCAGTCGATTTAAAATTAAGACAAAGAAATAAAAATATTTATTTTGAGGAGAGTTAAATGCTTGGTTGGTCCCTGTGGTTTTCAAAAATTGCAGACTTGGTCCCAATGGTTTACTAATTACACGCGTGGTCCCTGTGGTTTTCAAAAATGCACTCGGTTGGTCCCCAGCCCTAACTTCAGTTAAATTTCTCAGTTAAGTTCATGTTAAATGACCAAACTACCCTTGCTTATTAACAAAACTCACTGCATCATCTTCATCACCATCATTATCTGCATAATCTTCAAACCCATTCATCAATTTACACTCACCCAATCATCCTCATCAAACCCATTCATCAATTTATCCTCATCAAACGATTCCCTGTTAAAGATTAAACTCGATGAAGCTTTGAATCTTGCCAATTCGCTTGAAGAACAGAGAGATGGGGATTACGGTACCCAATTTAACGAGAAAGAATTACCCCCACAAGTTGTTGTGCAAAACCACAGCGTCATCATCTTCATCACAATGAAGATGTTGGATTGAAAGAGGATTTTACCTGATGGAGATGATGAAGATGTTGTTGAAAATTAGGGTTCGAGATTGGGGGAATTTGGAGTCGGCAAGAAACCACAGCGTCATCATCTTCATCACCATCATCATCTGAATCAAGCACCATCGCCTGTGCCTCCACCTGAATCAAGCACCACCGCCTGTGCCTCCACCGCCGCCGCCGGAAAAACGGGAGAGAAGAGGGAGGAGGGTTGGTGATGAAGATGATGCAGAATGTTCAACCCCACAACCACTCCACTGCCGCCGCCTCTGCATCTAGCGGCTCCACCGCCGCCGCACGCCACACTCTCTGATCTATCTCTTCCGTCTCTCTCTCTCTCTCCGCGATGTGTGACGGTAGGAGGTTGGGGGGTTGTCGCTTCACCGGGTGAAACCACCGCCGGCATCGACGCCGGTGGTTACTCCGGTCGTCTTTGCCGCCGGCATCTGTGTGTATGTGTTTGTTGAGTGAGGAGATCCATGAGAGCATTTGGTACCTGTGTTTTTGTTTTGAGGGTTAGGGTTTTCCTTCTCCTTCAAATGAAGAAGATAAAAGGTGTAGAGAATTGAAAAGGGGTCTCAGTGGTGGTGATGATGCAGTTATAAAGAGAGTTAATAAGCAAAGGGTATTTTGGTCATTTAACATGGACTTAACTGAGAAATTTAACTGAAGTTAGGGCTGGGGACCAACCGAGTGCATTTTTGAAAACCACAGGGACCACGCGTGTAATTAGTAAACCATTGGGACCAAGTCTGCAATTTTTGAAAACCACAGGGACCAACCAAGCATTTAACTCTTTTCAGGATAAGTGGTATCCTTTGTATAAAATTGGATTTTTTTTTAATTTTTTTACACTGTGAAAACGGTACGGAGACGGGGTTGAAGGGTAGCCGTGCTACCCCTTCTAATACACTAGCTTCGCCCCTGCATTTATATAAACCTCACTCATGGTTTCAAGTATGTTTTATATAAGGTTAGTGACTTTGACCTGAATAAATATACGAGTTGTGTTCTGACTAATAAATTTAAACTCACTAACCCACTAACTTAACCCGACACACTATAAATAAAACTAGCGATTCTTAGACCATACGTAGTGGTAAGGGTGAATAATGCCCCCACCCTTGGGCGTTTTCCATCATGTGGCAGTACAGTTAGCAAGGGGCATTATTGGGCGTTTTTCTAAAATGGGTGTAGTGAGGATGTGGGCATTATGTTAAAAGGGTGTAGAGAATTAAATAAAAATAAAAAAACCAACCAAAAAAGCTATTGGCAAAAAAAATGAAGCTTCAATGTGATTGGTCAAAATTTCGCCCCAATAGCGTGATTTTAAACACGCCAAACCAAAAAATTGGTCAAACACGCCCATGGGGCGGTGTATGGGCGTGATCAGACGTTTTTTTGGCAAATTTTGGAAAAACCACGCCCATTACAGGTAGTCTTACTAGTATTTTTTTAAACTTTGAAGATGGTAGGAAAATCCTCTACAAATGGGTAGGGGCAAAAAGTGGCTCCAGAGCATTGCACTTTCAAATCTCTTGCTCCGTAATTTCCGCTATTATTTCACTTAATAATATCCATTCAAATTTGGATTAACATATTCAATTGATTAATATTTGTACATTAGGAATTTGTTAGGCTAAGCCAAAAACCGTGAACAAAGGTTGTTAAAGTGTGGCATTCTATGATAATTTCTGAATGGATAAGTGTTGAACCAGTTGAGGTCTTAACCATTAAGATTCAGTATAATGTTTAATCGTTCAGAGACAAATGTCTAACCAATTCAGATAAGAAGTCTTAACCATTCAGACTCAATATAATGTTTAACATTAAGAGACGAATGTCTGAATCATTCAGACATTTGCTCGTGAAACAAACAGACCATTAAGTGCTGAACCAGTAAGAGTTCTGAACCATTAAGAGCTAAACAAACAGCCCCTTAGTGTCGATTCCCTTGACACGGTAGAAATCGTGATGACATTAGAGAAAAAATTAGGCATTGGTCAAGAAGTGAGCTCTCAAAATATAACCACGGTTCAGGAAGCGGTGGATCTTATTAAAAAGAGTAAACTGCCATTTTAGTCCCTGTGGTTTGGTCACTTTTGCCACTTTAGTCCAAAACTTAAACATTTTGCATCTGGGTCCCTGTGGTTTCAGTTTTATTGCCGTTTTGGTCCAAAAATGAAATCAGGTTGTATTTGTCTTATAAAATCCTGCTATTTTGTCCTTTTCCGCAGGGGCAAAATGGTCATTTCTTTTTTATAAATAAATGCTAGATTTTATAAGACAAATATGACCTGATTTGCCCCTGAGAAAAAAGACAAAATTGCAGGATTTTATAAGACAAATATGACCTGATTTCATTTTTGGACCAAAATGGCAATAAAACTGAAACCAAAGGGACCCAGATGCAAAAGGTTTGACTTTTGGACTAAAGTGACAAAAGTGACCAAACCTCAGGGACCAAAATGGCAGTTTACTCTATTAAAAAAAAACTTGTCAAGAAGAAAAACTCACACGCGTAAATTCTATATTTTTATATGTTATATTTTAGTCTTTCAGAATATTGAACATACTATCAGTTAGAAGATTTGATTGAGACCAAGATGAAGAACATAAGTATGATTAATTGTTTGCTGGATTTTTAAATTACTTAATTATATTAGGTTTTGGATCTATTAAAACGTTTATAGTTGTTCTTATTTTGCTGTTTGTACATGCTTTCTTCACCAAATCCCTTGAAATATGAAAAGATTAACTATTTATAAATGACCAACCATAATATAGGGGAAAAGTTGAACTAGACCGGGTATAGGCTCTCGAGTCACGTAAACCAGTAAAAAGTTGTATGTGTATTTTTTTTTATTTCACATGTTGAGTGACATCTTCTTTTATGATGAGGTTTAGCTTGCTAAATCGACTTGCCATCGTTTTAAGGATTATATATTAACGAATAAGAGTTCTTACAAAATATAGAAAGCCAAACTCGTGAGATTTTAAAATAAATAACTTCCCTGTGCTCATAGCTCAGTGGTTATGGAAATGAGGGAAGACTCCTGACCGAAAGGTCTCGAGTTCGATTCCTGATCTACCCGGGTTTTACCGGCTTTGCATTGTCGTGCCCTCGGGCGGGTGCAGGGTCGGGTTTTCTCTGGAACTGGTGGCATGGTGGGCTAGAGGCTCCGTGCGTGCAGGTTGGGCTGCCGCGGGCTACCTTTCGGCCAATGGGTGCCGCGTACGGAGTACCCGACGATTCTTATGTTGGACGTTCAAAAAAACTAATTATAAATAAGCAAATTTAAATTTAATTTAAATACTATAAATTGTCAACTTATTTGTGGATAAGGTGTTATATATTATGTTTGTGGAGTTTTTCAAAAAAAAAAGTTGATTTTTTACTTTTAGTCCAAAAGTATTTGTTGAATTTTTTTAACCTATAACTATTTGATTTTTTACTTTTAACCCAAAAGTTTTTATCTTTCCAATTTAACCTCGTAGCTTTTTTATTTTCAACTTTGAGCCCCAATATTTTTCATATTTCGGAAATTTTTCGTTTTAAGCTTGGTTCTAAATTTTGCGAGTTAAGACGACACAACGTGCGTGTGTGGTTCAACGTTTTTACATTTTGTTTTATGGTCCGTCCTAAGTTTTCCTAGTTAATACGATACAACGTGCGTGTGCGGTTCAACTTTTTTACGTTGTCTATCTTTTTCCCGTTTGACAAGTTCGTCATAACGTGTCGGTCATTGTCACACCCCAACCGATGGCGGAAACATCGGGGCATGGCACTGAGCAAAACAGATTGTCCAGAAGTTTCCATAACAATTATCAATACTATTCAATTTAAATAATACGTCCCATACCGTATCTCAAACAGCAAAATAATTATTACAGACAAAAATCCAGGCAAATATTCTGTTCCGACAACTCAGATTTAAATAGACAACAATTGTTTATCTGCTTACAGATAACTATTTGTTGGGCCCTAAAGCTTTATTCTAGCTTCAAATTCCTACCAAGTGTGCGTCCTAAGCACCTGTCACATACGTTAAAATAATGTCAATACATAAAATGTAAAGGTGAGCATACAAGTTTGATAATAGCATATAGAGTTCGAATTCGTTTACGCATAACCAGCACGTACACATAGTGAAATGAAGCACGTTAGTTATCGACATAGATCCATCGATACCAATGACTGCGGGTTGATTGCCCGAGGAAGTTCGCAATACATGATTACCACCGTAATCCATGCAAGTAATGGTCCTTAACAACCCCCGTGTGAACCGGTGCTGAGTCCAAACTATAGTACTATCGTTGCTAAGGCAGGTAGACAGCATTCCATGTGTAAACATAACAAACAAGCATTCATAAGCCACGTATAACATGCATTAACGGTTAGCGTTCCAATAGTTTTGAGTAGTGTGATTGATGTGATTTGAATAGTTGTAACGTATGTAACACCCAAAAGTGCTTAAAGCAAAAAGGGATCGAGTATACTCACAGCGATTAATGGATTGAAGGGAGCGCTTAGCGAGTAGGGTTAGCCTGAATAGATTCGATAGCATAACGACAAGTGACGTCTTACGCGTCAAATGGTGCAAAGTGCAAATGGGTCGGATAGTGGTTCGATCGGACGGTAATCCGATCGGACGGTAGTCCGTGCGGATAACAATCCGTTCGGATGGTCATCCGGTCGGACAGCTTGTCCGGTCGGATGACAATTCGAGTGGATTGTTTCTTCCTATGAGTAGAATGCGTTTGTGTATGATGGCTTGTCTTTTAAAGTTTTCGTTGTAGTATTCTGAATGCATTGAAGTATCTCTATCCACCAAGTCGGTCGATCGGATGACTAGTCGTGCGGATGGCAATCCGTTCGGATGGTCATCCGGTCGGACAGTGGTCCGGTCGGACGGAGACTTAGTGATGAGGTTACTTACTGAAGGCAAGTTCACAACAGGAGCGTCATTCGATCGGATGGCAATCCGATCGGATGGCACCCTGTTATTGAACATGTTGAAAATTGTTCAAGTCTTTGAAGTCTTAGTATCTCATGATCCGAAGAGTAATCCAGTCAGATGGTCGTCCGATCGGATTGCAATTCGTTCGATACTCAAACTTTAGATAAGATTGTTTTAAAGGTGGGACCCAAGTGTGATCCGTTCGGATGGCAATCCGTCCGGATGACCTATCCGATCGGATAGCAATCCGTTACAGTTGTTCCGTTCGTCCTACACTTGGTCGTTTTGATGGTTTGTCATTATGTCGAGACACTTTGACAACGTGTTAGCCAACAAAACCCCTAGTTTGACCCAGATGACCAACCCGACCAGGAATCACCCTAGTCCGGCCGGTTACCGGCTCGAGACGGTTGTTCTTGACTAACCCGAAATCGGTAGTCTCATGGGTAGATTCCAGATCTTGAGCTAGTACAACACTACGATGGAGTGGAAGACTAGATCTGGGTCGGATCCTATCGGTTTTGAGTACCTTGAGTGCAGAAGAGTTGGAAGAAGGTGAGAAACCATCTTTCAATCCTCTTTCACCACACTTGTGTCGAGATCTTTACAAGATCTTTGTGGAAATCGGTTAGATCTAAGTTGTTCTTGGTGGATTGAGGCCAAAATATGAAGTTCTTGAAGAGCCTATGATCACATCATCCTAGAACACCCGAAATCTAGTGATTTCATGATTAAAAGTTAAGATTTAAAAGATAGAAAGGTGTAGGAGTGCATGTAGATCAAGAATGTACAAGATTTAGGGCGAGATCTTACCTGGATTGATAGAAATCGAAGAAAAGGTGGGGAGCACGAATGGTTCGGACAAAGGACTTCCAAAAGTGGAAAGAATGACAATGATAGGGGTATTTATAGGATTCCAAAAGAGGAAAGGGTTATCCGATCGGATGGCATACCGCCCGGATGACGATCCGGTCGGATGACATCCTAGTCGGATGACACCAGACCTGTGGCGTAATGGCTATCCGGTCGGATGGCACTTGGTTCGATTGTTTGACGCGACGATTTTTGATGTTTTGATTTCGATTGCACGCGGCTCGTCACGATAGGGTTTCCTAGTCAAATTACTTTTAGTTCCAATTACTAATTATCATAGTTTGATTTTCGATTCGGATTCGAGTTCGATTACGTTTCGAGTTTCGATTGAGTTCGATTGATTTCCACAACATATATATATATAGGGAGGGGCTCATGCGAGAACTCCATTTATTGTGAGAACCATGAGAACCAATGTGAACACAACCTAAAATAGCTAAAAAAAACCTAAAAAAACCTAACCCCCCCCCCCCCCCCCATAAAAAAACCTAAACCCCCCCCCCCAAAGCTAAATGCTAAAAACTAAAACCCCCAAAAAACCCTAACCCCCCCCCCCCCCAAGCTAAAATGCTAAAAACTAAACCCCCAAAAAACCTAAAAAAATCTAAAAAAGTTTTTTTGATTTTTTTATTATTTTTTAGGTTAAAATCGCTACTTTTCGAAGCAAAAAAAACTAATTTTTTTTTCTTCGAAAAGTAGCGATTTTAACCTAAAAAATAATAAAAAAATCAAAAAAATTTTTTTTTGTGATTTTTAGCTATTTTTAGGCATTTTTTGTTGTGTTCACATTGGTTCTCGCGGTTCTCACAATAAGAGGTGGTTCTCGCATGATCTTCTCCCTATATATATAACTAGGGCTGTAAACGAACCAAACGTTCGGCGAACAGTTCGTGAACCGTTCGGTGGGAAGTTCGTTTGTGTTCGTTCGTTTATTAAACAAACGAACACGAACAAGAAATTTCGTTCGTTTTGTTAAACGAACAAACATGAACAGAGGTCGCGTTCGTTCGTTTATGTTCGTGAATGTTCGGTAACGTGTTCGCTTGTGTTTTAGTGATTTTAGTTTTTATATTTATTTAAATATTATCAAAATTCTAACAAATTAAATATCTAATAAGTGTCAGTGTATTATATATTCTGTTCATGAACGATTGTTTTTATTCGTTTGTTTCCATTTATGTTTATGAACATTAGTTTGTGCTCATTTGTGTTCGTCAACGTTCGTTGCCTAAAATTAACAAACAAACACATACGAACACGAACAAGTTCATTTCCTTAACAGACGAACACAAACATAAAATCCCGTTCGATAAGTGTTCGTGAACGGTTCGCGAACACATATATTTTTTAACAAACGAACACGAACAAGGTCTCGTTCGTGTTCGTTCGGTTCGTTTACAACCCTATATATAACACGCACAAGTAACACATAAGGCACACACACACGTATAATAACCAGATTAAGTCGAGTTGCGGTTCGTATCACGATTCGATGTCGAGTTGCATAGCTTGATTATTGATTAGTTAACTTTATCGCATTGTTACTTCCTATAATTCACAGTCGTAAGTCGATTAGATAACGATTAACACACATCGATTTTAGCAATTAACAACACTTACTCCACATAATACAATTAAAATAAGGAAATTACTATAAGTCAAATTCGTACAATCGGTCGTTGACTTTGACCTTGACTTTGACTTTGACTTATGGAAACACGGGGTGTTACAGCCTCCCCTTTTTTAGGGAATTTCGTCCCGAAATTAAGCTGGAAGCTGTACAACACTGTGAATCACGTTTGAGAACTTTCTGTTCAGACTGGTTTTGACTCCGAAACGATTGCGAACCGAACGTGTGACGTGCGGAATCCGTACACCAACGTGATCGAACACACGAGACGTAATATAATCGGTGATTCTATTGATTGATATGAAATCGTACAAAGCACCTGAGTCACGATGTCATTTTCTCTCTCTAGCTTCTCTCTCTAACCTTCAAAGCTCCAAGTCTCAAATGTGACAAAAAGTTCTAAACCTAACACCTTAGGTTCCTAACAGATCTCTAGACTTTCTTTTTAAACAACTGCGGGTACTTCGCCTTCATGTCGCTTTCGAGTTCCCAAGTGAACTATGCGCCTCGTTTGCCTTCCCATCGGACTTTCACAATAGGAATGCGAGAGCGTCTGAGCTGCTTGGTTTGGCGATCCATGATTTCGACAAGCTTCTCCACGAAGTGTAATGTTTCGTTTACTTGCAGGTCATCGAGAGAGACATGTAAATCGTGGTCGGCTAGGCACTTTCGGAGGTTTGACACGTGGAAAGTCGGGTGGACGTTACTAAGTTTCTTCGGTAGTTCGAGTCTGTAGGTGTCACGGCCCCCGACCCGGTTTGACCCGGTTCAGAAGCCGTGGGACAGAAATACTGCGGTATTTAATTGATTAAGTTTAACAGCGGAAGTTTTCATCAGGATCGTTTAAAGCTAAAATTTTCCCCGATTATTTTATTTCACAATTCGGGAGAAAACCCCGATAATTTACAATAGTATGATTTTACTATAAAATTGTTATGTTACAAAACTTATTTCTTTATTTTTATAATGAGCCACTATTTTAAGCTTGAAATGCTTCCCAGCACTTTTTCCTGAATTACAACAGATCACCTGAAACATGTTTGAAAAAGGTTTTGTCAGCGGGAAATACTGAGTGAATCATTCTATTTACTAAAATGACACATTTGTTATAATTTACAGTATTAAGGAAGATTACAATGTTTCTGATATCAAACCAATTACCCACAGTACTTTGTCACTCGACCCATTGGCCCATTCGTCCAATGGTGTCTGTGACTATGGTCATATCACCCCTTGGCTGCCCCAATGGTGAAGATTATCAAGTAATGTATACAAAACCCCACATACCGGCTGTAATATGGTGATTACATAAACTTAATCCCTGTAATTATAACTTTGAAAATAAACATGATTTTGTAAATAGATTTGATAAAAAGAGAGAATGACTCACATTGTTGATTTAATACGGACAGAGTTTAGTCTATGATTTAGCCTTGTTAACCTAATTTACATAACAATGCACACAAAACTGGGTTAGTAATCAATCCAGCAATTACGATAACTCACGAGATCAAATTCTCACAATGAATGTAAAAGTGCAATACTTCATCCATCGAATTAACGATGATCCGTCAAATTAATGACGAACGACAAAGTATAATACTTTATCCATCGAATTAACGATGATCCGTCAAATTAATGACGAACGATAAGGTATAACCCTAATGTGGGCGGCACTTAAACATTCATTGGATATATTGATCGTCGGAAAATGAATCGTAGCAGCGATTGTGCTAATACCCTGTTTTGCAGCGTTGATTTGTGAACTGTGATAGTAATTCGAACGTAACTCAGTGAATATTTCGAAATTTTACGTCGTTTCTGTGCCCAGATTCCAGTCCCAAACCCCACTATTTATAGGTGAAATTTCACCCTTACGCGGCCCGCTTTAGTTTTGGCTTATTCTCACGCGGGCCGCGTGAGACCTATTTTCTAGCTATAGGTTGCCACGTTTGGGACTAGCTTAGCTGAGTTGATAGTTTTCGTAAATTCGTTTTCTACAGCTCACAATTTGGATAATCGTCCATAGGGTTTAACCCCCCGTGAGTTTTAGGGGCCCTAATCCTGATTCTGAAAATTATGAAAATTTTAGGGTTTGTCCAGAATCACTTGGGTGTCTCAATTAGGTTTTCCTTTTGGACTAATTAATTTAATAATTATGACTTTTGATTAGAGTTGTTACAGTAGGTGACTTTTCCGATCCTTTCCAGAATCTTAAAAGGTCCAACATATCGAGGCGCTAGTTTCCATTTCTTGCCGAATCGGACCACACCCTTCCAAGGTGAAACCTTTAGGGGTACGTAGTCGCCAACGTCAAATTCAAGGGGCTTGCGTCGTTTATTGGCGTAACTTTTCTGTCGATCCCGAGCTTTCACTAGGTTATCCCGGATTTGGAAAAAAATTTATGTCGTTTCTTGCAGTAGCTCAGGACCGGTTAGTTACGAGTGACCGATCTCGTGCCACACAATAGGCGATCGACATCTCCTTCGTATAAAGCCTCGAATGGTGCCATTTGTATGCTGGAATGATAACTGTTGTTATACGAGAATTCGACTAACGGCATGTATTTATCCCAATTACCTCCGAAGTCTATGACACACGAACGGAGCATGTCTTCAAGAGTACGAATCGTTCTTTCAGTCTGACCGTTGGTTTGGGGGTGAAAAACGGTACTTAGATTGAGCGTTGTACCAAGAGCTTTTTGAAGCGTTTCCCACAGTCGCGAGGTAAACCGAGCATCACGATCAGAGATGATGTCACGAGGCGTCCCATGATTACAAATGATCTCGTCGGTGTAGATTCGGGCTAATCGTTCTACCTTGTAGTCTTCTCGTATCGGCAGAAAGTCAGCTGATTTAGTCAAACGGTCAACAACAACCCATATGCTGTCGTGACCTGATAACGTGTGCGGAAGCTTCGTTATGAAATCCATAGCTATACTTTCCCACTTCCACATAGGAATTGGCGGTTGTTCGAGTAAGCCAGAGGGTTTTTAGTGTTCTGCCTTGACTCTTGCACAAGTTAGGCATTTTCCAACGTAGAGGGCAATATCCCTTTTTATGCCGGGCCACCAGTACCTGTAGCGAAGATCCTGGTACATTTTGTCAGCGCCGGGGTGAATAGAATAATGGGATTTATGGGCTTCGTCCATCAGGATCTGTCGCAAATTGGTCCGCTTAGGGATCCAGATTCGGTCCAGAAAGTGGAATATCCTATTGGATTTGCTCACAAGCTGGGCTCCATCGTGATAGATTCGTTCCCTCTTCAGCGTGCGTTCGTTAAAACACGCATGCTGGGCTTCACGAATAAGGGTTTCGAGGTCGTGTTGGGCTTGAACATTACGAGTGCTAAGCAGATAGCTGCGTCTGCCAAGTGCGTCGGCAACCACATTTGCCTTGCCTGGGTGATAACGGATCTCACAGTCGTAATCGTTGAGAAGTTCTACCCATCGGCGTTGACGCATATTTAGTTCCTTCTGATTAAAGATATGTTGTAGGCTCCTATGATCGGTGAAGATCGTACACTTGGTACCATACAGGTAGTGTCGCCAAATCTTTAATGCAAAAACAACCGCGCCTAGCTCGAGATCATGGGTTGTATAGTTCTTCTCGTGGATTTTGAGCTGACGAGACGCGTAAGCTATAACCTTGCTCCGTTGCATGAGGACACAACCGAGACCAAGGTTGGATGCATCACAGTAGACAATGAAATCATCGTTTCCTTCGGGCAATGTGAGAACAGGAGCATTACAAAGCTTATGCTTGAGGGTTTGAAAGGCAGTCTCTTGTTTGGTTCCCCAGACAAAAGGCTGATCTTTATGCGTGAGAGTGGTAAGTGGCACAGCGATCTTTGAGAATCCCTCAATAAATCGTCGATAATAGCCCGCTAGTCCGAGAAAAGAGCGGACTTCAGACGGGTTCTTAGGCGTAACCTAGCTCTTGACAGCTTCAATCTTCGCAGGATCGACGTGAATGCCTTAACTATTAACAATGTGACCCAGAAACTGAACTTCCTCCAACCAGAATTCGTACTTGGAGAACTTGGCATATAGTTGGTTCCCCTGGAGTAACCCGAGAACCAAACGTAGATGTTGCGCGTGTTCAGCTTTCGATTGGGAATAGATCAAGACGTCGTCGATGAATACAATGACGAACCAGTCGAGATATGGTTTACACACGCGATTCATCAGATCCATGAAAACCGCTGGTGCGTTGGTTAAGCCAAAAGGCATAACAACGAATTCGTAGTGACCGTATCGGGTGTGAAATGCGGTTTTGGGTATATCCTCCTCTTGTATTCGTAGTTTATGATAGCCTGAACGTAGACCGATCTTCGAGAAACACGTAGCACCTTGTAGCTGATCAAACAAGTCGTCAATACGGGGTAGGGGATAGCGGTTCTTGATAGTTAACTTATTCAATTCCCGATAGTCGATGCACATCCGGAACGACCCATCCTTCTTTTTGACGAAAAGGACTGGAGCGCCCCATGGAGAGGTGCTCGGGCGAATGAAGCCTTTCTCAAGTAATTCCTGGAGTTGGTTTGAGAGTTCACGCATTTCGGATGGCACTAGTCGTTAAGGAGCTTTGGCAACAGGATTTGCTCCAGGAATGAGGTCGATACAAAAGTCGATATCACGACTTGGTGGTAAACCTGGAAGATCATCAGGAAACACATGAGGAAATTCACGAACCACAGGAACGTCTTTTACTTCCTTCTTCTCTTTCTTTTCCTTCTCCGCTACTACAATGTTCGCCAAGAAAGCTTTGTATTCCTTGCGGAGATACTTGCTAGCTTGGACACATGACATGAGCTTGAGCCCTTTCGAGGCAGTTTCACCGTATACACACAATAAATCACCATTCGCGAGCGAGAATCGAATCATCTTATCGTAACACACAACTTCAGCATGGTTTTCGCGTAGAAAGTCCATGCCTACTATGACGTCAAAACTTCCGAGTTGCATCGGAATGAGGTCGATTGGGAAGATGTGATTGTTGAGCTCAAGAGTACAATCACGGATAACGGAATTGACAGCGACAGTTCTTCCAGTAGCGACTTCTACCTCGAACGTCGAAGAGAGTTTGGAGCGTTTACGATTAAGGAGCTTCTCGAATTCGAACGACACAAAGCAATTATCGGCTCCAGTATCAAACAAACATGATGCATAAATACCATTCGCAAGGAACGTACCATTAACCACGTTGTTGTCGGCTTGGGCTTGGCGCACGTTGATGTTGAAAGTTCTGGCGCGTGCGGCCTGTTGTTGTTGTTGCTGCTGTTGTTGCTGGTGTTGCTGCTGCTGTTGAGGCTGTTGCTGCTGGGGCTCTTGTTTTACAACCCTGTTTGGGCACATGTTGGCGAAATGGTTAGGATCGCCACATGCGAAGCAGGCTCTGGCTTTGACCGCGGGTGTCGGAGGAGCTTGTTGACCCTGTGGGGCGGTGAGTAGAGCTTGATGCGCAGGAGCTTGTCGAATACGGCAGTTGGCAGTAAAATGACCGTACACATTGCAATGAGCACAAAAATGGCAAGAAATGGCAGTCGAGTGATGGTAGGTACAAGTAGGGCAGAGTGGATGTGGCCCAGTGTATGCACGCGTAGCAAGAGGTGCATTGGCCACAGGCGCTGCCACTTGGCGCTGTTGAGCTGGTACAGCTTGAACTGGTGCAGCAGTGATCGCACAGTTCTTGTTGCTGGAGCTGTTCTTCCTCTTGTTCTTCCTTTTGTTGCTCGAGGAGGTGGGTTCGGCCGTTGGTGCGGTGGCGGTAACTTGATGCAGATGCTTCGAAGTCTTATCCTAGACACCAGCCTTAACCCGTTTGTCGTTGATTTCAGCGGCCAGTAGATAAGTTTCCTCGATCGTCGTAGTCTTAGCCGCTTGCACGAAATCAGCAACGCTGTCGGGCAGGGCCCGGATGTACTTCTTGATTGCCATGTCTGGAGTCTTGACTTAGTCGGGACAGATAATGCTGAGCTGTTTGAAACGAGCAGTGAGACCAGCATTGTCACCATCCTTTTGCTGTATGTGCCAAAATTCATCTTCTAGCTTTTGACGTTCATGAGGAGGGCAGAATTCCTCTAGCATAACTTCCTTGAGCTCGTCCCACGACAGACCATAGGCTGCATCGTTCCCTCGCTTGTTCCTCTCGGCCGTCCACCAGTCTAGTGCACGGGACTGGAAAACGCCGGTAGCATTCAGAGTACGGATGTCATCAGGGCAACCACTCTGTCGCAGAGTAACCTCAATGGAATCAAACCGGTGGAATAATGCAGTGGGACCTCCCTCGCCAGTGAATTCTTTTGGCCCACACGACTTGAATTGCTTGAAATTGAAGGTCTTCGCGGTACCTTTAGGAGCTTCGGTTCTCGATTCCTCAGACGATTTGCTGGCATTCTCATAAACATCACTCACGGCCTTTGCTACACTTTTAGCGATGATGGCAGCAAGACGTTTGTCTCTCTTTTCTTAACGAGAAAGTGCGTGACGGGATCCAGACGACATTGTCTGCAACAGACATCGTCACAGGACTCAACACATGTATTCGAATCTCACCTCACACGTCTACTACTACTAAAGCTCAGGAACACGCATAGACACACAACTACGTAGAACACAAGATCACATAAGCACGTAGAGCACAGAATCACATTAACACATAAGCATGTAGACAACAATTGTTTATCTGCTTCTAGAGACCCTTAGTTTGACCACTACAGACAACTATTTGTTGGGCCCTAAAGCTTTATTCTAGCTTCAAATTCCTACCAAGTGTGCGTCCTAAGCACCTGTCACATACTTTAAAATAATGTCAATACATAAAATGTAAAGGTGAGCATACAAGTTTGATAATAGCATATAGAGTTCGAATTCGTTTACGCATAACCAGCACGTACACATAGTGAAATGAAGCACGTTAGTTATTGACATAGATCCGTCGATACCAATGACTGCGGGATGACTGCCCGAGGCAGTTCGCAATACATGATTACCACCGTAATCCATGCAAGTAATGGTCCTTAACAACCCCCGTGTGAACGGGTGCTGAGTCCAAACTTTAGTACTATCGTTGCTAAGGCAGGTAGACAGCATTCCATGTGTAAACATAACAAACAAGCATTCATAAGCCACGTATAACATGCATTAACGGTTAGCGTTCCAATAGTTTTGAGTAGTGTGATTGATGTGATTTGAATAGTTGTAACGTATGTAACACCCAAAAGTGCTTAAAGCAAAAAGGGATCGAGTATACTCACAGCGATTAATGGATTGAAGGGAGCGCTTAGCGAGTAGGGTTAGCCTGAATAGATTCGATAGCATAATGATAAGTGACGTCTTACGCGTCAAATGGTGCAAAGTGCAAATGGGTCGGATAGTGGTTCGATCGGATGGTAATCCGATTGGACGGTAGTCCGTGCGGATAACAATCCGTTCAGATGGTCATCCGGTGGGATGACAATTTGAGTGGATTGTTTCTTCCTATGAGTATAATGCGTTTGTGTATGATGGCTTGTCTTTTGAAGTTTTCGTTGTAGTATTCTGAATGCATTGAAGTATCTCTATCCATCAAGTCGGTCGATCGGATGACTAGTCGTGCGGATGGCAATCCGTTCGGATGGTCATCCGGTCGGACAGTGGTCCGGTCGGACGGAGACTTAGTGATGAGGTTACTTACTGAAGGCAAGTTCACAACAGGAGCGTCATTCGATCGGATGGCAATCCGATCGGATGGCACCCTGTTATTGAACATGTTGAAAATTTTTCAAGTCTTTAAAGTCTTAGTATCTCATGATCCGAAGAGTAATCCAGGATTCCAGTCAGATGGTCATCCGATCGGATTGCAATTCATTCGATACTCAAACTTCAGATAAGATTGTTTTAAAGGTGGGACCCAAGTGTGATCCTTTCAGATGGCAATCCGTTTGGATGACCTATCCGATCGGACAACAATCCGGTCGGATAATAATCCGTTACAGTTGTTCTGTTCGTCATACACTTGGTCGTTTTGATGGTTTGTCATTATGTCGAGACACTTTGACAACGTGTTAGCCAACAGAACCCCTAGTTCGACCCAGATGGCCAACTCGACCAGGAATCACCCTAGTCCGGCCGGTTACCGGTTCGAGACGGTTGTTCTTGACTAACCCGAAATCGGTAGTCTCGTGGGTAGATTCCAGATCTTGAGCTAGTACAACACTACGATGGAGTGGAAGACTAGATCAGGGTCGGATCCTATCGGTTTTGAGTACCTTGAGTGTAGAAGAGTTGGAAGAAGGTGAGAAACCATCTTTCAATCCTCTTTCACCACACTTGTGTCGATATCTTTACAAGATCTTTGTGGAAATCGGTTAGATCTAAGTTGTTCTTGGTGGATTGAGGCCAAAACATGAAGTTCTTGAAGAGCCTATGACGACATCATCCTAGAACACCCGAAATCTAGTGATTTCACGGTTAAAAGTTAAGATTTAAAAGATAGAAAGGTGTAGGAGTGCATGTAGATCAAGAATGTACAAGATTTTGGGCGAGATCTTACCTGGATTGAGAGAAATCGAAGAAAAGGTGGGGAGCACGAATGGTTCGGACAAAGGACTTCCAAAAGTGGAAAGAATGACAATGACAGGGGTATTTATAGGATTCCAAAAGAGGAAAGGGTTATCCGATCGGATGGCATACCGCCCGGATGCCGATCCGGTCGGATGACATCCTGGTCGGATGACACCTGACCTGTGGCGTAATGGCTATCCGGCCGGATGGCACTTGGTTCGATTGTTTGACGCGACGATTTTTTATGTTTCGATTTCGATTGCACGCGGCTCGTCACGATAGGGTTTCCTAGTCAAATTACTTTTAGTCCCAACTACTAATTATCATAGTTCGATTTTCGATCCGGATTCGAGTTCGATTACGTTTCGAGTTTCGATTGAGTTCGATGGATTTCCACAACATATGTATATATATATATAACACGCACAAGCAACACATAAGGCACACACACACGTATAATAACCAGATTAAGTTGAGTTGCGGTTCGTATCACGATTCGATGTCGAGTAGCAAAGCTTGATTATTGATTAGTTAACTTTATCGCATTGTTACTTCCTATAATTCACAGTCGTAAGTCGATTAGATAGCGATTAACACACATCGATTTTAGCAATTAACAACACTTACTCTACATAATACAATTAAAATAAGAAAATTACTATAAGTCAAATTCGTACAATCGGTCGTTGACTTTGACCTTGACTTTGACTTATGGAAACACGGGGTGTTACAGTCCTAGATCGACTTATTTATTATATTCTATGTTTTACGTTTCGTTTTAATTACTAAGACCATGTGTACTTGTGTAGTGGCCATCTAAATGGTTTGGTCTTTTTGTCATGTGTCGTCCACGTCATATTAGTCATTTCACATCGTAAAATGACGTAATGGCAAGGCATGTGAAATTAGTAGGTTAAATATATAGTTTGGACAAAATGGCACAAATCAACCTTTATGTTATACCTAAACTGCATTTCATAACTTTCACTATGAAATCAGTCAAACACAACATTTATGTTCATGTTTTGTTACAGTCTATAACATTTACAACTAACGTCGTACAAAAAAGCAGGTAAGTTACCTCACATGCTTTACATGTGAGGGTACTATGGTCTTTTATAAAAAAACATCAAAACCTCACATTCATTAACTTTAACAAAAAGTTTAAACACAAACACACAATGTAGTTTAATTTCAATGAATATCCCAATATAAACTTTATTAAAAACCGTGATGATTCAAAACAAAGTGTTTTGGTCTTGTAAGCGGCATTGGCACGTGTTTGAATTGGTAAATTTGGTGGAACAAAGTTACGTATTTTGACTACCCAACAACGATGAAGATTAGATATTTAATTTTATTTTAGTTTATGTATTTTACGTTCGTGTTTTAATTAATTGGAGCAGTGTAAATTTTTGTTTTTTTTTTAATTTTTAAATAGTTCTAGCTTCTAATCTTACAATAATAATATTATTTATTTACATTTGTATTATTTAAAAATATTATAATAATATAATTCTTATTAAAAAATAAGAAAAGGGTAAGTGAAGAGTCTTGGAGTGAAAATCATTTCCGTGGTTGAGCACTAGATTGTGAAACATGATGTAACGCTGATATGACAGTGAGTGATGAATAAGGAGTAAAAACCATGTACCGTAGTCTCATTGTGACCGTATTATAGAGGCTATGGTTCGATGCCTTACCAAAAGGGTGATCAATAACTTTGAAGAATTGAAAACAAAATTTCGAGTTAGGGATGACTATAAAAAATCAACTAGGCAGGTAAAACTAAAATATACAGAACATGTAATCCGTTAGAAACTTATAATTATTAACATTACGGAATTGTTATTAATGCATTTGATATTTTAAATCGATTTCTAGGGTGAGTTTAAAATCGAGTTTTGGATATTTTAAATCGGTTTTTAGGGGTTTTGGATAATTTACTCTTAATTAAAATATGGAATTGTTACAAGTGGGTTGTTGACATGCATATATACAATTACCACATGTACATAAACAATTAAACATGTATGTGCACAATACACGTTCAAGATTATGGGTGTGAATTTCTGACAGACACGAACCTAGCACGAAATTCACGGGTTTGGGTTTGGTCTAAACGGGTTCGGGTCAGTTTCAGGTTGAACCCGCGAACCCATTTAGCTAAACGGATCAGGTTCGGGTCAACCCGGTCAGGTTGGTGGGTTGAGCTGTTTAACCCATTTCTATTATACATATATATATATATATATATATATTTTTACAATATGTGTTATGTCATAAATTAAATTGGGTGTGTATTTTATGCTATAACTAAAACTTAGAAAGGGGAATTGACATAAGATTTAATGATTTTAATGTAATTTTATTGTATAAATTTGTGTAATTTTAGTAGATGTTAATTTTAACATATTAATTTGCTGGAAAAAAAATAATAAAAAGATTGGGGTTGAACGGGTCGGGTTCGGGTCAACATGTGAATATTCGGGTCGGGTTCGAGTTCATATGTATGACACGATTTTCGGATTAGGGTCGGGTTCGGGTCAGGTTGAACCTGCCAACCCAAAACACGACCCGTTTAACACTCCTATTCAAGATTAACTGATAAATAAAACATATATAACAAGTTATAAACATATTATTATTAAACATATTTTTTTTTTTTAACTAGCATCCAAACTGTTGAGCATATTCTTTGTGCTTATGTTAACTAGAATCCAAACTCTGGAACATACATATATGGTATGTGACATCATTAAAAGCATGCAAATTGACCACACTATTTCATCGCCCATCGATGATTCCAAACACATTGCAGAATGCAGATTAATAATAACAATAATAATACCTCTGTTGGTAGTACAATTTGCTGTAGCATCTCATTTCTTCATTGTCTTTCATTTTAAAAACTTGTTTAGTCTATTATGCATATCTTGTTGATCTGTATTTGCATTGAGGGTTCTTTTCTTTGACCCTACATGTTGTTTGTTTGTAACCGGGCTGTCCTCGAGGCTGCGCGACCATACAACCCTTTAAAATTTATTCGTGACACACACACTTTGCAGAGAAAGATGATAAAAAATGAACGTTGATCTAGTATATCTGTAATGGCGTCAGTGGCGGGCTCAGAAATTTTTTCCTAGGGGTGCAGAAAAAAGTTTAAAGATTTTAGGCCCCTACCGATATAAAAAATTCGGTTCATAGCGGGTTGGATCGGGTCGGGTCATGTAAAACCAGTAAACATAAACAAACAAAGTTTTGCGGGCCGGATCATATTGGGTCGGGTTGGGTTGGGTCAATTTCAATTTTCAAACAATCAAACCATATTTTCTAACTTCCTATCACATTAACAAACAAAGTTTCAAGTAAAACATTAAACAACATAAAAAACCTTCATAAGAAAGTAAATTAACAACAAAAAACCATCAAAGTTCAAATGCTACCTACTTCTATTTCTCCTAATCATTACATAAATCAGCAAAAAAAACTTCTCTAAGACATAAGCTGGTCTTTAGACTATGGGGTGTGGAGGGGCTTGGATTGGGGGCATTGCTCGACACGTGGTGAGGGTGAGATCCACAAGCTAAGACTAAGAAATTAGGGGTGTGGTGGGGCGTTCCTAGCTGGGCGTGGCCAACCATGTGTAATATGTTTTTTTAAACTATTTAAAATTTTATTTAATAAAAATAACACACTAATTATATTAAAAAATTACATGGAATATTTTTAAAAATTACAAAGAAAATTAAAAAAAAAACCTACAAAATTAAAAAAAAAACCATAAAATTAAAAACTACCTAAAAGTTACTGCATGTTATATTTTTTTCATTATTTCTTCTTTCATTTCCAACGTCATTGTCAATTGTGGGCCGGTTAGGTGATCGACGGGGTTCAGGTTTTCTTGGTATCCAAAGGGGTTGTTTGGATCGTAGTCGCGGTTAAAATGATGCATTGTAGGATGTTGTAGGTTGATTTTATAAAAAAATAAAGAGATATGGTAGAAGAAGTACAGAAGTGGTAAAAAATGTAAAAAAATTGGTGGGTATTTATATTGGTTTAATATGTAAATAATTTTTTTTAAATTAAAGTAGTTGTTTGGCAACGGCTAGCCCCAACGGCTATATTGGACCAGTCAACCAAAGTCAGCCATGTCACCCTACCCCCCCCCCCGCGCACGCGCGCCCCACGTCAGCGGGGCAATGCCATGGCCAACGCTAGCCCGATGTGGTCTACCCAGCGTTAAAGAATAATCGCCGCCCAACCCACGCCCCACACCCTACAATCTTAATTTGAAGAATTCGACAAAAAAAAATGGTCCAACCCTTTTTCCTTTTGAGAAATCGCGCCATAACTTCTCTACTCATGGTTCTTATCACATATAAATTTGCTCCGTAAGTTCATAAAACAACACTAAACACTTAAACAAAATAAACAATCATGTTCAACCAATACCATAGTCCATAATTTTCAATTTTAATTTTCAAACATTCAAACCCTAGTTTTAAATGTTGATTAGTATTAATTTAAAAAAACAAATCTTAAAATAAGACAACAAAATCATTAAATACAAGTCCATAACAACTAAAAAAACATCAAAAAAATATAAAAAGATCAAACCCTTATATAGCTATATTTTCTTCTGATCACCACATAAAACAACAAAAAATAATCAATAAAAAAGTGATATATCTTTGGGTTGGGTTTGGGTAGTTGGGTTAATAAAACTATATTGTAGATTGGGTTAAGTGGTTAAAGAATAATTATACAAATTGAACCACATTTCGCATACAAACTGTAAGAACCATTTAAAAAGTGTCACGTGCCATCCAACCAATTATAGAGAAATAATAAAATAATATCATAAATAATATCAATTATATTGAATTCCCTATAAATATGTTAACAAGCAATTAGTTCTTTATTTGGATCTTCCTTTTGTTTTTAATGTGCTGATTAAGAAAAGTGCTGATATCATTCAAATATGTGCTAAAATCAATTATCTTGATTAATTTTCATGTGCTAATATAATTCAAAAGTGCTACTTTTATATTTGTATTATTTTGGTATGTGCTAATTTAACTTTTTTTAAGTGCTAGGATCTGTTCTTACGGTTTGTAGGATAAATATGGGTTGTACCGGAACCAACCCCTACTTATATATTCATAATAATCAGTGTTTATTTTTTTTTATAAATTCATAATATTTTTTCTGAGGTGGATTGAAATTTTTCAAGGGGTGCGATTGAAAAAATCCAAGGGGTGCGGTTGGGATTTTCAACGAAAATTAGCACTAAAAACCTTTTTTTCAAGGGGTGCGGCCGCCCATCCACCATCGTGGGTAGGTCCGCCCCTGAATGGCGCGAAACTAAAAGAAATAGACATTTTGATAACGATATATCATTGGTACTTTACAATCTATAGAGAAATCAAATAAGACATACATTGTTGATCGAAGAATCGTGAAGGGGTATGGTCCCAAATGACGCGTGCAGATGCGTGCACACGAGGCCATACCAGTAATACAATTCTTTCAAGATGGGCCATAGCCAGATTCATGCGAACAATCTGGTCCCAACAGGGTCTGCCCTGGCACACCACGAGGGAGAAATTGCACAGGGGACAGCTCGTACAGAAGGACGACACGTGGCACCACTCACAGGTCCCCAGACACTGCCCTACGATCTCCATAAAGCGGCGGACAATAGGCCCAACCAGAGGTACAAAGAGACGCTGAGGTGGAACCAACAAAGTCGCGCCACGTCAGCCCTAACCCTGCAAATGTCCCGGTAGAGGTGACCAAATGGATATTCCTCAGAGATATGTCATTGGTGCTACGTTACAATCCATAGAGAAATCATTTAAGAGAAACATTTATGCATTGTCGATAGAAGAACTTGTTCAGTTAAAACTAGGTTTGAGCAATATCAAAGAGTATGGACTTAAGAGGTCCATCGGCCAAGGTGGAAAGTGGCGGATCTAGACCAAAATTTTAGGGGTAACGTTCAATTTTTTTTACCGTACTTTGATATAATGTAAACGAAACAAAAATAAAAACACGATAATAAAAGAGCCGAGCATTTTTAAACTTATTTTGAAGCCAAGCCCGAGTTTCACTTATTGAGCCCGCGAGCCTAACTATTTATATTATTTTTATTTAATATACTAATTAATAGATAACAAACGAGTCGAGCTCGAGCTCAGACTCAACTCGTTTGCACCCCTAACTTTAACCTATCATTTTAATTGGGATTTTAACTTATAAATTGTGTAGTGGGCTTATAGTAATTAACTTTACATAATTACGCACGTTATTGGGCTTTTTTTAAATTTTAAGAAGTAACATAATTTTATTATAGGGGTAGTGTTATATAAAAAACGTAAACAAAAAAAAATGCATTTCGCCAGAAAAGTTGAGGGGTAGCGGGTGCTTAACCCTAACAATACATAAATCCGCCACTAAGCAGGGAGAATGTGAATAACATTTCAAACTGTAGCAACAAAGACCTAATGGATTTAATTGTAATCATTTTAGCATTAGTTGTGATAGTCACACAGTTTGATTGTTTGAATAACATGTTAAAAGCAAGTGCATATTAATGTGTTAATGTGTTGATATTCTTTTTATTTTTATTTTTTTTCCTGATTATTAATTTCTTAGGTTGGATTAAATAATAAATATTTTAAATTACCAGAATCATTTGACATGTCTTATTGAAGTTTGTATTTGTAATTTTCTGGAGGCTCCTTAAAAAAGGTAACAAAACATTGGAAATGAAGGGTTGTGACTTGTGAGAGGAGATCACATCTACTGTGGCACTACCAAAACCAAATAGAATAAAAGATGTTCATGTCTGGTGTATGTACTGCAACTTACTGTTTCATGGTGGACATAAAGATAAGTGGATAAAAATAAAAATAAAATGTTAATGTGTGTGGCAGTTATATTACAAGTGTAAAAAGAGCAATTAAAATAAGCAAAAATGTAACTTTTGTAAAGAGTCATTCTGTAATATTTGAGTAGTGGGTGGGTGTGGGGGCACTATGTTCTAAAAAAAGCCTAGAGAAATGGGGATTGTGGTTGTGGTGGTCTCTGTATGTGATGTAATGGTGGTTTAAAAAATGACAATTTATAATGATGGTGGTGTGGTTGTGGTGGGTACTCTTTTATTTTTTTATAATACTCTTACCATAAGTCATATTTGTCTGAAAAAAAATAGTTTTATTCTTTTAAAATCTTAGAAGTTTCTATTTCTTATTTTTTAAGTTTACATGGCTAAAAAACTATAACATATATAAACTTGAAAATATTTTGTAAGGGTAGATATTAAAAAATAAATATAAATCAGTTTATAATATATTTAAAAAACACAAACATATATAAGAATAGAGTTAATTACGTAGTTCGTCCCTATAGTTTGTTGAAATAATCAGTGCAGTCCGTTAGTTTAAAAATTGTTAAAACAGTACTAGTACTTTCACTTTTATAACAATTACAGTTCACCTTCGTTAGCCCCATCCACTTTACCCTTAAGTTTTTGGTAAATAGACTAAAATACTCATCATTTAAAAAACAATATATAAACAAATGATTAATTAAGTTTTTCGTCCATATAGTTTTTTTGAAAATAAGAATTACAATCCAATAGTTTAAAAATTGTTAAAACAATACCAATACTATTTTGGCAATGCCCCTCGTTTAAGAAACAATATATAGGGTGAGGTTCATGTAAAAAAGACTCTTTTCGTGAGAAGTGTGAGAAGACATGGAAATTGACATGTAGCCATCATGTTTTGAACTTAAGCATGATGTTTTTGGTTGTTATGGCAAGAAAAACACCAAACATAACAATTTAAAACACAATGAAACATATTATGGACGTGAAATTTAAAAGACACTATTTAACACTTAAAACACACTACTTAATGTTCTTGACATGGTGTTTTAAGTTTTAAGCCTAGAATTCATTGCGTTGTGTCTTAAATTGTTATGTTTAGTGTTTTTCTTGCCAAAACAACGCAAAACATTATGTGTAAGTTCAAAAACATGATGTCTACATATGAATTTTTATGCCTTCTCACACTTCTCACGAAACATGTCATTTTTACAATTTTCTCTCTCTCATGTTGCCACAATCAACAACACTAACCACCACCATCATTTAACAAAGCCACTACCGAGTACCACATATTCTTTCTGTGTCTATCTATTAAACCCCAACTCGGCCACTCACTACATTGACTCGGTCTAACCTGTTCTGAGTCAAGAAAACATATATATTCTTACTGAGTTCCTCCACATCTCCACCCCAACCCTTCTCTCCCGAACACGCCATTGTTGTCCATAAACCCAAAGGAGACACCGACAGCTTGAAATTAGCAATCCTTGAAAACTGAGTTGGGTAAACCGCAGCCCAACTCGTCCGACCCACACTCGCGTCCTCATGAGTCGAGACATAAATCAACAAATCACCCACCAAACTCAGTTGTCTTTCATCTAAACCTGTTCTCTGGTAGGTTTCCGGCGTGATATAGCCCTAATGTAAGTGACACTATCAGTGTTGAACCTATCTCCTCCGCATCATCACGGCTGCGGGCGTCTGCCTCGTGTGTGAACGGAGAGGGTGGCAGGCCGTGGTAGTGTTTTAAAACTTTTAATGGACTGTAATGGTTATTCTCAGTAAACCACAGGAACAAAAAATGTAATTAACTCATTTGTTTATATATTGTTTTTTCACGTCTCGCTTGCGGTATGCACATATAATGTATATATGTGTAGGCGCTTGGGGGGCAAAAGTGTAAGTGCACTAATTTTAACGTTATTTTACTACTTTCGTGAAATTAACGTTAAAAGAGGGAGAAGGTTAATCATGTATCATGTGTTGGCGTTGATAGCCGAAAGAGAATGGAGTACATGCACTAATCGGCCTTTGTCTTAACTTTTGAGTGTTATGTGCCTTATGTTCAAGGCTTGATGCAAAACTGCTATCAAGCCGGGGATCTCACAAGAAGCAGCCTCTCTATTCATACGGGGTAGAGTTAAGGCTATCTACGGTGTTGTTTGTATTTTCAGAGGTAAAATGTCTGTAGTCTGTGGACCACATTTGTAGCAGAAGAGATGGACCATACCCTCTGCAGTCTGCAAGAAGAAGACTGTTTGTTTTTTAACTTCTGCAAAATGTTGAAATAGCACCAAACAACATAATAGACATCATAAACTGAAAATTAACACTAAAATTCAGAAATGCATGCCACTGATATAATCTAGTTATTATATGAATCACAAGTATTATTAAATAATGCATGTCATTATTATGTTCTCTTCTTTTAATTCTCATTAAGCATACTATGATGTTATTATTCTCCGTTTGCAATTTGGGGATATTTTTTAGTTGTAAATCTTACTTTGATGTTATAGTTTGTCGTTGAGCCAATAACCTCAATTATATACAACGTGCAGTCATATTTCAATGGAGAGAATGAGGATGTTGGCACTCTAGAGGATATATACACACATGTGCAAATCATTTATAGCTACAAGTAGAGATGGGCATAAAAACCGGTTCCTACCCGATTCCAGTGGACCCGACCCGGACCCGGTTCCTACCCGATGCTCAGAGGAACCGGTCCCAGGTTTAAAAAACCCGACGGGTATTACCCGGTTCCCATTTTTCCCAAAAAAAAACTAACCGTACCCGGTTCCTAACTGGACCCGGTTTGTACCCGTACCCGGTTCCTAAGTGTACCCGGTATGTTACCGTTGGAACCGATTCTTATATGAATATGACCGTTGGAACCGAATCTTGATATATGTAAACACATTAAATGCCGTTATGACCGTTGGAACCGGTTCCGTTATGACCGTTGGAACCGGTTATAGTATAAATATCACAATTTTTTTATTTTTTTTCACAAATCATCTTCTTCTTCTATCTATTTCTTCTCCTTCTTTACATATTTCTAATGGCTTCCAAGAACTCTAAAAGCACAAACTCTCCATCCGTCAATAATGTTCCACAAGGTTCAAATGCTCCATTTGTGGTGGGAACATTATCACATAGCCGCAATATGGATGTTTGGTGCAATTGGGATTTAGTCGAGATGAGCGATGGTTCGCAATAGGCTCAATGCAAGCATTGTGGCTCCTTGTTAAGCAAGGACTCTAATTCCACTTTAACGAAGCATGCCAAAAAGTATTGCAAAGCTCTAAAAGATTTGACACCCGGTCAAGTTCAACTTTCAAAAGATGGTAAGATTTTCCGCTACGAACAAAAGATAACTCGTGATAGGATGGCGAAGTTGGTCATCAAAAAAGCGTTGCCTTTTGGACACTTTGACGACCCCGATCTCACTAAGCTAATTAGGGAGACGCTTCAACCTAGCTACAAACATGTAAGTCGTCGAACTTTAAAACGTCATTGTTTAAATATTTGGGAAAATGCAAGAAAAGATTTAATAGCATGTTTTCAAAATTTAAAGACTTGTGTAAATTTAACTAGTGATGTGTGGTCGGCTCCACACGGTTTACCCGAATCATACATTTGTGTCACCGCTCATTGGGTTGATCCCAATACGTGGCAAATGATGAAGCGTACGATCGCATTTGAAGAGTTTCCTTCTCCTCATACGGGAGAAAATATTTATAAAATTATGAATGCCACAATTATAAAATATTGTTTAGAGGATAAAATATTTTCAATATCTTTCGATAACGCCTCAAACAACTCAAATGCGATCCAAAAACTAAAGTTGAAGTACAAACCAATTTGTGATGGTGTTTTTTTCCATACAAGATGTGTTGCTCATATTATTAATTTAATTGTGCAAGACGGTTTAAAAAATAAATTTGTAGCGGATTTTATTATACCTTTTAGAACTATGCTTCAAGATGTTTTTAAAAGTGGTAAAGAAAGATATCAAGATTATAAAAAACTTTGTAAAGAAGTTAACCAAAAATTAATTGGTCCTAATTGGGATATCCCAACTCGTTGGAATTCAACTTGTCATATGTTTGAAATGGTTTTAAAACAAATGGGCACTTTAAAAGCATTTCATACAACTTTAAGTGATGACTACCAAGTCGACCCTTTTCCCGACACGGCTTGGAATAACATTCAAACACTAAGTAATTTTTTAAAAGTTTTCAAAAAATCAACAACTTTAATTTCGGGTGTTTATTATCCCACTAGTTCTCGAGTTATTTCCGAATTGTATTTGATAACAACTAATTTTAAAAAGTTTGAAAACTCAAGTGACATGTTGAGGAACATGTTGACACCAATGATCAATAAATTTAAAAAATATAATAACCGGTTCCGAACAGTACCCGTACCCGGTTCCAAACAGTACCCGTACCCGGTTCCATGGTACCCGTAACCGGTTACGCCGGTTCTATATTTATTTACGTGTACCCGGGTTGTACCCGGACCCGGTTCCACCGAGAACCCGGTTCCACTCAGTTGTATCCATACCCGGGTACGGGTTGGAACCGGTTCCGGGTTTTAAGAATACCCGATTTTGCCCATCTCTAGCTACAAGAATAAAAACCATACTCGATATTACCCGTTTGCGGGCCGCTTACGCACACCATCGTCACCTAAAATTGAGCTTTTGGGGTGGGAAGAGGAGGAAGAAGACGGCGACGGCTGTGGGGGAAGAAAACGGTGGCGATGGTGGGAGGAGGAGGAGAGTGGTGGAGGAGAGGTCCTAGGGTTTTGTTATGTCTGTGTGTTTCATGAGAAGATGTTTGAAGTGTTTAGAAATGGGAGGTCCACATCTGTTTGGGGAAGAGGACGCGTAGACCTTTTTAAATGAAATCTTTTCTGAAAAACAAACAATATGCAAAACAAAAGGTATGCGTGTGGTTTACGCCGCGCAGACAAAATAGGTCAGGAAGCTCTTCTTGGAAAAAACAAACATCACTTACATCTTACCCTCCTCAGACCTTATTTTAGCATTGCTATTAGTGTAACTTACCAAGTGAAGGGTATTTTAGTCTTTTCACCAAAAACTTCATGGTAAATTAGACGGGGTTAACGAATGTGGATTGTAATTGCTTTATAAGTGAAAATACTGGTACTGTTTTAGTAAATTTTAAACTAATAAATTGTAATAATTATTTTCAACAAACCAAAGAGACAAAAAAACATAATTAACTCTATATAATATTAAATCCATCCTAGAGTTCTTACCATTTTATGAGCAAGAACAAAAGTTACCAAAGGTAAAAAAGAATTCTCATTTACTCATTAATTATTCTAGAATGGATTTAACGAATGATATTAGTAGATAGTGGTATACTTTGAATTTTATAACAACTTTGTTTAAAATTTTAAGTGGATAAGAGAATATTTGACAATTTGCTTTTGCATGATATTTAATTTAAATGATAGGGTTACAAATAAAGAATTAACTATCGTGTTTATCTTCTTTTATGCTCCGCTTGCGGTGCCTACATATATGTGTAGGATCTCAGGGGGCAAAAGTGAAATTGCACTAATTTTAACGTTACTTTACTAATTTCATGAAAATAATGTTGAAAGCGCCGTATGTTAATTATGCATCATGTGGTGTCGTTGATGGCCAAAAGACACAAGGGTACATGCACTAATCAGCCTTTGTCCCGATTGTTGAGTGTTATATGCCTTATGTCAAAGGCTTATGCAAAAGTAGTATCGAGTCGGGGGTCTTACTGGAAGCAGTCTCTCTATTCCAACGTGGTAGAGATAAGATTGTCTACATGTTACCCTCCTCAAACCTACCTTAACTTTGCTATTGATGATATTTACCGAATATGATGAAGATGATTATTTTCTTTCCTCCGAATCGATTTCTTCTCCATTTGTTCATCTCCTACCCTTCGACTTCTTCTCATCTCACTTATCTCCTAACCTCCCATTCGATCGATTATTCACCAAAGCTTCAACCTACATTTTTGGTTTAGTGCGTAAGAACCCTAGATACATAATATAAGTTGTGTATAAGATATGTTTATGCGTACAAAAGTAAGTTATACCCATGTGATTAAAATTAATCATAATATAAGTTGAGTTTTGTTTTGTTTTTTATACATGTAACTTTTTTAATATATCTTATCTATATAGTTATCTATGATGAAATGCGAGAAGAAAAGGTCAAATAGAAGAAGCTTGATTCTCACATAATAAGTACACAAAGAAGAAGAAAAAAAGCATGTGTCAAGAGAGTATCAAGTGTTGAGATTTGGTGATTTCATGTGTTGTGATCCACTACCTCATTTCTTGTCATTTCTTTTCAACCATTCCTTCCAATTTTTTATCTTCTCAAAATATTCTCTTACTGTTTTCATACTCCCTTTATTTGGGATTCATGTATTATATTATAATAAATAATAAACACCATTATTTGATAAACATCTTACATTTGTTTTCTTTTTATTTTGAAAAAGACAAGCTAACAAGCCTGCTTGCATCATTATACAAAAACCAAAGATTGCTCTATAATTATCTATAATAACATGGGTAGTGAGAGAGAGAAGACCCTTGGGTATTTTGCGTCATGTCGTGGTCCAGTCAGTATGTGAGTATCGTGGGACATTATGTTAAAAGGGGTGTAGTGGAGATGTGTACATTGTGGGGCATTATGTTAAAAGGGGTGTAATAGAATTAAATAAAAAATCCTCAAAAAAATGCTATCGGCCAAACAAAAAGAAGAAGGCATTTAAAAAAGCACGCTCCTCTTTTTTTTCAAAAAAAAAAAACGCCCACGGGGGCGGTCAGGCGGCGTTGTTGGGGGGTTTTTTGAGGAAAAACGTCAAAAAAACCCCACTACGGGTGGTCTAACAAGTATTAACAACGTTATTTAATAAAACTACTTTTTATAGAATATAATGCAACAAACCGTTACTTCCCACAAGGGGTTTTTCTTATATTTTTCTTATATTTATTGAGTTTTCTTATGAATTGGTGTATAAGATTATTGCTTAGTGCTGATGGATATGATCGAGTTGTTCCACTGACGGCACGATGATACTCCAGTGATTCGTCAATGATCAAAATTTATTGTTAAAAAAAGTAATTATTTATATTGTCTCAAAACTTTTATAAATATAATGCAGCAAAGGTCTTATAACAGTAGTGTAAGGCAAATCAGGTAGTCCAAAAGAAACTTCAGCATATAAATACAAACAAATTAGTCTAAAAATCCTTATTTGTATCTATATAGGGGTTCTATTTTTCTTTCTTTACAACCTTCGATGTATTATCTAAAGTATATACTACAAGAGTAAACTGCAATTTTACACCCTGAGGTTAGGGGTGATTGGCACTCCTACCCCCCTAAGGAAATAATTGCAAAAATACACCCCACTGTTAACCCTTATGTCGCACTTCTACCCCCCGCCGTTAAATTGGGTTAACAGTCTGTTAACTCTAAGTTGAAATTACTATACTACCCTTACATTTTACCCCCCAACATTCCTGTTAAGTCGCACAGTTACCCCCTGAGATTTACAAAACCCTTCCCGCCAAAATCAAATACATGTTCTATGATTCTAAACCAAAATTCTGAACCTGTTTTTTATCTAAAAGCTAATAGTTTCATTTTGAACACGTAATCTGAAACAAAACATCAATTCATTAAAGCATTCATACTTGTTCATTTTGATCAAACATCAAACCAGTGTACACATGAAAGCATCAGTATACACATGAAAGCATCAGTATACACATTCAAAAATACCTGTATACACATGAAAGCATCAGTGTACACACCCTGAAATACCTGTATACACATCAAAGCATCAGTGTACACACCCTGAAATACCTGTATACACATTAAAGCATCAGTACACACATTCAACTTTACATTCAACTGCACATTCAACTGCACATTCAAGCATCAGTGCACATTCAACTGCACATTCAACTGTAATCTGCATATTATGGCTAGCAGGTTTCTGTCATCAACTGCACATTCATATGGCTAGCAAGTGAATACTTACACCTTTGCCCTGAAATATATGATCATCAAATGGACTAACCAACAACTAACAACTGCACATTTGACCACTGTCATCAAACATTAGCTATAAACACTTGTATGATCATGTAACTGTCATCAAACATTAGCACATTTGACCACTGTCATCAAACATTAGCACATTTGACCCCTGTTAAGTTAACCTACAACTTAACCTACAAAAATTTAAGTTAACCTACAACTTAACCTACAAAAAGGCACATACCTGCTGCATGTTTATAGGTTTCATGTGCTTAAACTTCAAGCAGGTATGCTTGATCACCACTATCAGTTTAAGCACAAAAGAACACATTAGCTGTAAACACTTGTATGATCATGTAACTGTCATCAACTGCACTTTTTGATCATGTAACTGTATGATCATCAACTGCACACCTAACCTGTATGATCATGTAACTGTATGATCCTAACATGTATGATCATCAACTGTATGATCATGTAACTGTATGATCATCAACTGCACACCTAACCTGTATGATCATGTAACTGTATGATCCTAACCTGTATGATCATCAACTGTATGATCATGTAACTGTATGATCATCAACTGCACACCTAACCTATATGATCATGTAACTGTATGATCCTAACCTGTATGATCATCAACTGTATGATCATGTAACTGTATGATCATCAACTGCACACCTAACCTGTATGATCATGTAACTGTATGATCCTAACCTGTATGATCATCAACTGTATGATCATGTAACTGTATGATCATCAACTGCACACCTAACCTGTATGATCATGTAACTGTATGATCCTAACCTGTATGATCATCAACTGTATGATCATGTAACTGTATGATCATCAACTGCACATCTAACCTGTATGATCATGTAACTGTATGATCATAACTCCCACCCTATGATCATCAACTGCACATCTAACCTGTATGATTGTCTAGCTGCTGCAAATGTTATCCTACTTCAAAGTTAACTTAACCTACAAAATACATCCGCTCAACTCTCCGGTGGATAATGGAAGTTGAGGACATGCCTCCCAAACACGGAGACCACCAGGTGGACCACCAACGATGAGCTTGATAAGCTCATCGTCAGGTCAACTGTAAAAAAACCAACATTGAACCAAATCAGACCTAACCCTGTTTATAACATGATAACTACTAAATCTGACCATGATTAACTAACAATGGCCTATTATACCTGCGGTGTGGCGGATGAGATAGCGGATTAGCCAACACACAACCGGCATTGAAGGAGATAGCGGAGGAGAAGACTGATCGGAGGAGATCCCTGATCGCCGGAGGAGAAGACTGATCGGTGGAGACTGATCGCCGGTGAAGACTGATCGCCGGTGAAGACTGATCGCCGGTGAAGACTGATCGCCGGAGAAGATGACCGATCGCAGGGTTTGGGGACGATGGTGGGAAGGTGGGGGGGTAATTGTGCTTCTTTATGTTACTTATAGGGGTGTTGTGAAGAAGAAGCTTCACATTAATAGCAAAATGACCATTCTACCCTTTGACCATTACCTTATTATGTTGACTGTTAACCCAATTTAACGGCGGGGGGTAGAAGTGCGACATAAGGGTTAACAGTGGGGTGTATTTTTGCAATTATTTCCTTAGGGGGGGTAGGAGTGCCAATCACCCCTAACCTCAGGGTGTAAAATTGCAGTTTACTCATACTACAAATACATGATTTTCTTTAAAAAAAAAAGTACAAATCAAGTCAGGTTTATATATTTCCAAATCCAAGTACAAGATTACATACACATGCTTAAATCCAGGGGCGGCCCTAAGAATTCGTGTACCCAGTTCGAGCTCGAAAAAATATGCCTTTAGGCCTTAACGAAATTGGGTATTTGGCTCACTAAAGATCTAAAACTAATGCCAAAGGGGTTAATAATGGGGCCTATGTTGGTGTTTGTATGGATGTACCGGATTAAAAAAAATATTTTACATATACATATCGGGTTTTTTCCTTAAAATGTGCCATTCGAAATATCGGGCCCTGGCCGGTGGTTCTCCCCGCCCACCCCCAGGGCCGGCCATGCTTAAATCTTCATCCATTTCATGTTGACAATTACCAATCCTAGTTTCATGTCGTGAATCATACTAACTAGTAACAAGATTCAACAATTATCATCTACACATGGGTTTTCCAACATATGATGGGCAAAATTCATGAAACTCAACCTTTAGTATGCATACATAGTCCAAGAAAAATACTAGAACACTATCATGAAGATTAACATAAACTTGTCATCACAATTACTTCCAAATCATCACATTAGCAATAGTTTCAACATGGTTTAGACAACCCAAATGTTTAGCTTCTAGGGCTCATCACAACATGAACAAGTCTTGTAAAGATTACAAAGTTTGACATAGATTGAAAATGCTAACCATTTAAAAGCAAGAGTTAAAGGTTGGATGAAGGAGTCTTGAGTAGTGTTGGCCTCCTCCTTGGTTCCTTCAAGCTCTCCAAGTGCATAAATTTGAGAGTAAGCTTACCTTCAAGAGCCAACACACTCATTCTGTGTCATTTTCGCTTTTCGTCTGTCGTTTTTGTTTGCTACCATTTTTGGCAAAATCCTGCTCAAAAGTTCGTGAGGCGAGCACGATTGTGCTAGGCTTTGGCACGACCGTGCATGATTAATTTCACCATGAATCTTCGATAGCATGCTCGTAAATCTAGTTGTCCTTGGGCTGATTTGTCCAGGCATGATCGTGCCTGAAGTTGGTATGATCATGCCACTCAAAGTTCTTTATCCAAATTGGATGGTGTTGGTGTTTGGCATGATGGTGCTGGTGCTCGGATGACTGGGCACGATTGTTCCTGGGGTTGACAAGATTGTGCCATATCTGGCAATTTGCTGGAAATTTCCGTTTTTGTTCCATATTGCTCCAAAAGCCTTCGTTTTATCACTGGGCCAAAGCTCAGACCTGTATTTCCACAAACAACTAGAATGATTACCAAAATCAATGAAAATACAAAGAGTTTTCGCATAAACGAGGATAAATTTGACGTTAAAAGATGTATAAATTCTTACACATCAACATGTACCATATATTTGATTTTCTTTAGCTTAGTTTTTATCCCAATTTCTTATCCTCATCACCATTTCTTCTGAATATATTAAAACGCATCAGTTTGGTCATTTTCTATAACAATGGAACCTATGATTGCAGCTTGAATGCTATGATATAATTTTAAGTTGAAATTGGTTTACATTTTGCCACCGACAATTGATTTTAAGAAGGTTTAAAAGTGATAATTTGCAGATTCAAAATAGTGATATGATTTTGTTGATGGAAAATATTTTTTCCAGACTTTTCAAACTTGCATAACGTGTTGTAATTTTTAAAGATAATTATTCTTTACTATCTGTTATTGATCTAATGGATTGTAGTTCAAAGAGGTAAAATAGTCATTTTGCACAGAGGTCCAACCAAACAATACTAATAACTTAACAATTACTGGCTGAGAGTCTCTTACCCAATTAGACCTCTTAGCGGCTTAGTATTTACTACCGTAGAGGCTGCCAAACAGCCCTTAAAACTATATTTGAAGTAAGGGGTGGATATTAAGGTAAATATTTTTAAGTACGCAATGTTGTCATTCTATGATCTTTTAACCTGATTTTAAAAATTATAAAAAACAATTTTAATTAAAATGGATTTTATTTAAGAATAATATGGTGTTGATACTTGACATTCTTTAAAATCATTTATTCGAAGTAATACAAACACGTATATATATAAAGAGAGAACCACAGAAACTTGAAAACCAAGTAAACTATTATCAACTAATCAATCTTTTTTTATTTCTTTTAATTGAAAGATTATTATTATATCGTATCAAATCTATACTATATAATAAAAGAAACCACTTTAGGGACACTTGTCATCGTATTAGGCCATCTCTTATAGATAATTATTATTTTAGTTTAATCTCTCCTCCTATTAAATATTATTTAGTTTAATAACTTATGGATAATTATTATTTAGTTTAATCTACTTCTCATTTATAATATTATTTATTTGAATTAATTAGAGTTAATTACTGTTTTCGTCTCTGTGGTTTGTTAAAAATTACTATTTCAGTCAATTAGTTTAAAAATTGCGATTTCAGTCCCTATGGTTTCACTTTCGTAACTTTTTTAGTCCACCTCGTAACCATTTCAGTCCCTGTACTTAACAAAATAATGGATTGAAATTGTTACGAAAGTGAAACCACATGGACAGAAATGGTTACGAGAGTGAAACCACAAGGGCTGAAATCGCAATTTTTAAACTAATGGACTGAAATAGTGATTTTTGACAAACCACAGGGACGAAAACAGTAATTAACTCAATTAATTATTACTTTTATATTTATCTATTTACTTCAAATTCAAACTTAGTTATCTAATTTGATCTTAACTATATATTTGAACGTTTTGTTTAGTTTGGTATCAAATAGATTTTACGAAACTTTTATATTTATTGAAAAGAGTAATTTACCCTTTATTTAACCCGTACAATATGCGAGTTTCATAAAGATATAACTTTTATTATTTAATATATAAAATTACATTTATTCAACCCGTGTAATACACGGGGTTATAACCTAGTATATATATATATATATACACACATTCTTGTGCTACGTATATGTGTATCACAAGTTACATATAGTTTTTTTTTTATTTAAAGATGAATGACATATAAAAATATTAAATTTTTGGTTGATAATGATTTTTCTCACTGTTTTTAAGTATCTTTATGGTTTTTATAAATATAATCCATTTGAAAATAGATGTAACAATGCAATATTAATGATGTATGGCCTTTTATGTGCAAACATGTGTACTAAATTTTCTTCCTTCCTTTAATAGACTGATGGATACACATGCTTGATTCATGCAAAGGAAAGAGCAATTATAGGGTCAACATTCAACATGGTTGAAATCTTGAAAACCTTCTCAAATTCAGGAAAATCTTCAAGATAGTTAATGGCACTATAATTATGGACAATCAAAAAATTGAGGAGCTTTATATGCAAGCTTGCTCATGGAAAAGGCTACAACATATCATGATTGTGGCAAATAACTCCCTTCAAACTCAAGCCAAAGCTATGATTTTTCTAATATGTTTATTGGGAACCATTGACATCATCATTATCATCCATTTATTCATGTACGCTCCATTTCATTCCCAACATATTTTCTAGATAAAAAGAAACCAAAGTAATATTCCAAAAAGAGCTTTGTTTTTCATCATAAAATGGAACCAAGTAATCATAGAATCAACAAACATCATAATAAAATAAAACCGATAAAGGATTGGTTGTTTAAAACGTGTCTAATGACAACAATTACTATAAATCGTAACATAAACATCAAGAACTCGTGTCTTTATTTTGACAACGAACCATGATTTATCATTTATCTTTAAATCTTTCTAACGGAGCCAGGTAAATCATATTCACAACAAACATGACAAAAGATCAAACCCGATAAACGATTGTTTGATTAAAACGGGTCCGACAAAAACAATTACAATGTCAAGAACTGCATGTCTTCATTTTATAACATAAACATTTGAGTAAATTACTTTTTGAGTCCCTGTGTTTTAGTGGTTTTAACCATTTGAGTTCAAAATCAAAAAGTTTAACGCCCTGAATCTCTAGCCATTTATTTTATAATGTTTTGAGTCCATTTTTGTTCATTTTATAATGGTTTGAGTCCAATTTTGTTAAAAAAAAAAAAATTGGACTCAAAAGGTTAAAATTTGGACTCAAAATGACTCAAATGGTTATAAAAAAGTGTCTAGTGACTCAGGACGTTAAACATTTTGATTTTGTACTCAAATGGTTAAAAACACTAAAACACAAGTAATCAAAATAAGTTACTCTAAACATTTTGATAAGAACCCATGATTTATCACTTGTTTTTAAATCTTTCTAATGGCAAATAGTTGTGTTTGAGAAGAAACTCAATCTTGTTTTTTGCTTTTAGCATCAAGAAACCAACCCCACATGATGATGACACTAGAAAAAGCCAATATACACAACCAACTTCCTCCACAATCCATTATCTTTGGTTTTAGGGCAAACTCACCACTATCTTCAAACGGCAAAGCTTACAAGTCAAAAAAGCTTTGGTTTATAATGATTTTAAAAGATGAAGCATGACAATAATTGTTCCTAGTTTCCCCACCTAAAAGTCCATAGCTTCATACCTTCTACACTCATTACAAAAACATAATTATATTCCAATATTTAAAATCTATAGCCTTTTTATATTTTATACACTAATTCAGTCTCGTGATTCGGCCACGCACTTGACAAGAGACCATTATTATTGAAAAAATATAGTATAATTTTAAAGTTTTTAATTTGTTTTCTTTGGAAAAAAGTTATTGAATTAGAGGTTATTAGAAAGGCAAAATCTTTTTGACAAAAACTCAAAAAGCCATTGTTTGTAATTGTCAACAATCCACTTTAAGGATGGGAAAATAAGACTTTACATTCTCATACTTGAATTGTTTTGCAAGATTAGTCTTTGAATATGACACACTTGGGCTATGTTTTTTACCCATCCCTGATTCTTGACTATCACCATAACGTTACATCACCGTCTCCTTCCATCCATCATTTAGAGACTGTTTGACAACTTCTGAATGGTTAAGTGTTAAATCAGTAAGAGGTCTGAACTACTAAGTGCTGAAACAGTAAGATGTCTGAACCATTAAGAGTCAGTATAATGCTTAACCCTTCAGAGGCAAATGTCTGACCAATTCCGATTAGAGGTCTTAACCATTCAGACTCTGTATAAAACTTAACCATTCAGAGGCAAATGTCTAAACCATTTAGACATCTGCTCACAAAACAAACAGTCTGAACAATTAAGTCTTGAACCACTAAGAGGTCTGAACCATTAAGAGCCTCACTAAGAGGTAAACAAACAACCCCTTAATCTATGTTATACTCATCCTTCGTGTTAGATATTTTAGTGTAATCAGGATTGACTTGGTGATCAAAGCGAATAATAATATACATCAAGCAAGTTAGGAGGTGCGGGAGTGCACGCTTGTTTGAGTTATTATAATTCGAAATGTACGGGCGGAGCCCGTACTCTACGGGGGTTCCAAGGGGGCAGCGCCCCTGGGAGCAGGTGTCACACCCCAACCGATGGCGGAAACATCGGGATGAGACGAAGTGTGTATAGATTGCTAGAGACTTCATAACACTATGTGACAATATTTAATTAAATTCAAATTTCATTGCAAGTGCTAAATTGTCATACAGCATTTAAAATGGAAATAACAACATTGTTCAAATTTCAACATAACATCAAAAGATAGATAGATTAAAGGTGTGTATCTAGTCCACCCTAAACTCGTTTCATCATTCATCCATACTTCAATAATCAACCTGCAACATGTATTAAAATAGAGTTTCAATGCAAAAGCAATGGCGAGTATACAAGTTTGTTTACATAGCATAATAGAATAAAAACTCAAATCCAACATGATTCATAATATGTGATTACTAGTATGCAATTTTGGCGTACAATATGATCAAACCCTAGAATACAACGCATAAAATAGCCTAATCCCAATAGTTTAGCGGGGTGGTAATGTTTAACTTAACAATACCCAATAGAATAGTGGGCGGGGCGTTAATCCTATAGCGCTATAATTGTTAAGGTGGGCGAGCAAAGTTAATGAGCATATAACGTTCCAAATCGTTCACATAGCATACGAGAATAACAAGTAAGTCACATTAGTTTCATGCTTGATCAAGGATTGAGTATGTTTAGTTTAAAAGTTGTTTGCATAATTATACATGTTGCATCCCAAAGTGTAAAAGGGGAAAATGGGATCGAGTATACTCACGGTGGTTGCAAGCTTTCCTACTTGGAATTCCCGCGAGTGAGTGTTGGAGTGGATTAAGTTGGAGCACCTAGTCCTTCTACACAAGGAAACATAGGTGTGTGAGTTTGGCGTTCAACGGAAGATTATAAATTTGGAGTTTAACATAACATAAAGTATGATATTAAAAATAATCATCTTCAACTTATAACTCTTATATGACACTATGTAACCACTAGGGTTATATTGTATTTCATGGGTAGTACACCCATTAGAATCATATCGAGATTTTAGGTCTTAGATGATATCCTACTACTTTAACATATAAACACAAGTTTAACATTAAAGGTTCGAATGGGTGTGTATATATTTAGGTTAAGTATTACGTATTATTTAGTCCAATAATTCATGTAGGAGGTAGAAGATTAGGATCTTCATTTAGGCACCTCGAGTTATCATGGATGTCATGTATGGGGTAGGAAGACAAGCTTCCATTTAGGAACCCCTTGAACGTTCACCACTTCACTTGATGTAAAGACAACCAAGGAGGGTCAAGAACTAGGATTAATACAAGTATGTAAATAATCTAAACTAAGAGAAATCATCAAATCATGTGAGGATTTTATGTTGGAGCAACCCAAGTTGTTCCACAATCACTCTACATCAAGATCTAAGCTCGAACATGACTTGTGGGTAAAATACCCTAATCAAAACAGAAAGTTATGAGGTTTAATCCTCTGATTTCAAGTGTCTCAACCTTGTTTTTAAGCTTAACCAACCATGAGATAGGTTGTAAGCATTGGGACATAGGTATGAGATGTGTTAGACACAAGTTGGATAAGTTTAAACAAGCTTTTGAAGAACTTAAAACAAAACAGAAAGTTTATGGACCATTCCAGGGCAATTCCAGGTCTGATTTCTCCAAGGAGAAGTCAAGGAATCGAACCCCATGATTATCCAAGCAAGTAGGAAGAAGAATCAAGTAATTTCGTTGAGAAATAAGCAAATTATACTCACTTTAGTGCAAGAGTATGAATCTGTCCGAAAATGCAGATTTGCAACTGATTTGAGAGTGAATTTGTGAGTTGTAGAGAGTTGTGAAAGTGTAAAAATGCTTGGAAGAGGTGTGTATTTATAGTGGAAGAGGTTAAGGATTATTGGAGGTGATTAGAGGTGGATTAAAGGTGATTGGGGAGTGTTAGAACTTAGGATTTCGTGCAAATTTGCGTCAAAATGCAGCTAAATGTGTTTTCTGTGAATCTGATGCCCATGCGGGCCGCGTAAGAGGTCAGGGAGACCTTACGCGGGCCGCCCGATGTCACGGCCCTTTGCCCCGGTTTGACCCGGTCCAGAGCCGCGAGGCAGGAAATCCCGTGGTATTTAATTTAGCGGCAGCGGAAGACTTTTTAAACAGGATCAATTATTATTAAAACTGCTCGTTTATATATAATATAGGGATAATTCCCATAATTTACAAACACTTGATTTCACTGGGAAATCCTTTATTTCTTTAAAACATGTTTCTTTATTTATTTACATTGAGCCACTTTCTAAGCTTGTAGTGCTACTTGGCACTTTTCCTTTGCTCACAACAGATCACCTGAAACATGTTTGAAAAAGGTTTTGTCAGCGGGAAATACTGAGTGAATCATTCTATTTAGTAAAATATCCTGTTTATTATAATGTACAGTATTAAGAGCAATTACAATTGCCTCATCTTTTAAATTAACTGATCCAGTTGTCACTTTACCGGACTGTGACTGTGGACATATCACTTGTAGGGTCCTTTCACCCCAAGTGATAAATAATTAGTAGCTATGTGCACATCCCCCCACATACTGGCAGTAATTTCAGATAACGACTTAATCCCTGTAACTATAATTTTGATAAAAACATGCTTTCGAAAAGTATTTTGATAAAAAGAGAATGACTCACATTGTAGATTTAACGAGCAGAATATAAGCCTACTGATTAGCCTTGATTAACCTAATTTAATTAACAATGCACACACAATCGGTTAGTAACTAATACAACAGTTACGACAATTCACGAGATTAAACCTTCACAACGAGTTATTAGTGCAATACTTAACAATTCAGTGGATTCTCAACGAATGACAGAGTATAGTCCGAATTCGAGCAGTACTCAAACATTCAAGTCGAAATCACAATGAATTAATAAAGTATAATCTCAATTTGAGCGGCACTTAAACAATCGTTGGATAGTTATAATCGATCGGACGTTGAATCGTAATAGCGATCGAGTTATTACCCTGATTGAGGCAGCACTTCGTGATTAGTGTGTGTTTTTTAAAATAAACAGACGATAACTCCTTCTACGTAACTCGAATTTACGTCGTTCAAATTCCAAATTTCAAGTCCCAACGTCCTCTATTTATAGGTAAATTTTAGCTCTTTCGCGGCCCGCGTGAGATATATGTTAATCTTACGCGGCCCGCGTGACACCTATTTTTAGGTATAGGTTTGCCACGATTGGGACTAGCTTCGCTGACTCAACAGATTTCGTTATTTCAACTTCTTCCGCACGCAATTTAGATAATCGTCAACTAGGGTATTACCCCCCTGAGTTTTAGGGGCCCTAATCCTGATTCTGAACATTCTGGAAAAATTAGGGTTTGTGCAGAATCACTTGAGTTTCTCAATTAGGGTTTCCTATTAGATAAATTAATTAATTAAATATGACTTTTGATATGAGTTGTTACATTCTACCCACCTTAATAAAAATCTCGTCCTCGAGATTTACTGGAATAAATGAGGATACTTTTTCTTCATTTCTGATTCCAGCTCCCAAGTGTATTCAGCTCCTCTTTTTGAATCCCATCTAACTTTGACTAAAACTAATCTTTTATGTTTGAGAAATTTAATCTTCCGATCCTCAATTTGAAGAGGTTTCTCCACAAATTTCAGCTTTTCGTTTACTTCTATTTCTTGAAGAGGTACTACCAAAGATTCATCTGATAAACATTTCTTGAGATTGGATACATGAAATACATCATGTACTCCAGCTAATTCTTCTGGTAGTTGTAAACGATAAGCAACTAATCCTATACGTTGGATTACTGAAAATGGTCCTACGTATCTTGGACTTAGCTTTCCTTTCTTTCCGAATCTAACTACTCCTTTCCAAGGAGAAACTTTCAAAAGTACTTTATCTCCAACCTGAAATTCTATCGGCTTGCGGCGATTATCTGCATAACTCTTCTGAGGATCTCTAGCTGTTTTCAGTCTTTCCTTGATTTGAGTTATCTTGTCGGTTGTCTCTTGCACTATTTCAGGCCCTGACAATTGACTTTCTCCTATTTCTGCCCAACAAACTGGAGTTCTACACTTTTTTCCATAAAGTGCCTCAAATGGAGCAGTTTCAATACTGGAATGATAACTATTGTTATAGGAGAATTCAATTAATGGTAAATGATCATCCCAACATCCACCAAAATCAATTACACATGCTCGGAGCATGTCTTCCAGTGTTTGTATTGTCCTTTCACTTTGTCCGTCTGTTTGAGGATGATATGCAGTGCTTAAATTTAGTCGAGTTCCCATTGCTTGCTGGAAACTTTTCCAGAAATGGGAAGTGAAACGACTATCTCTATCTGAAACAATGGAGAGTGGGACTCCATGTAAAGATACTACTTCGTCTACGTACAACTTGGCTAACCTTTCCATACTAAAGGTTTCCTTCATTGGTAGAAAATGAGCTGATTTGGTTAATCGATCCACAATTACCCAAATCGTATCATTACCTTTTCTGGTCTTGGGTAACTTAGTAACAAAATCCATTGTTATAAGTTCCCATTTCCATACAGGCATTTCCAATTGTTGTAGTAAACCTGAGGGTTTCTGGTGTTCAGCCTTAACTTGTGAACAAGTAAGACACTTAGATACATATTTTGCTATATCTTTCTTCATTCCTATCCACCAGAAATTCTTTCTTAAATCTTGGTACATCTTGTTGTTTCCAGGGTGCATAGTATACCTAGATTTATGAGATTCTTCTAAAATCTTATTCCTTAACTCTCCTTGTTTAGGTACCCAAATTCGTTTCTTGTGGAATCTCCAAATTCCATCATTTCCTTGCTCTAGTTCTTTTATATAACCTTTCATTCCTTCAGCATCGTCCTTGATTGCTGTTTCTTGAATGTTCTTTAATTGTTCTATTAAATCTACTTGTAGATTTAATCTAAGAGCACGAACTCGTCGTTGTTTTTCATGATACTTACGACTTAAGGCATCTGCAACTACGTTTGCCTTCCCTTCGTGATATTGAATATCACAGTCGTAATCGCTTAGAATTTCCATCCATCTTCTTTGCCTCATATTTAATTCTTTCTGTCCAAATATATATCTTAAACTTTTATGATCTGTATAAATAGTAAACTTACATCCATACAGATAATGTCTCCAAATTTTCAAGGCAAAAATTATGGCTCCTAATTCTAAGTCATGAGTTGTATAATTTTCCTCATGCTTTTTCAACTGCCGGGAAGCATACGCAATTACCTTCTTGCGTTGCATCAATACACATCCGTATCCTAATTTTGAAGCATCACAATATACTTCAAAATCTTCTGTTCCTTCGGGTAATGCTAAAATTGGAGCATTCGTCAATCGTTGCTTCAAAATCTTAAAAGCTTCTTCTTGCCTGTGTCCCCATTCAAACTTAGTGGCTTTACAGGTTAACTTAGTCAAAGGTACAGCTATCTTAGAGAAATCCTTAATAAATCTTCTGTAGTATCCGGCTAAGCCTAGAAAACTTCTAATTTCCATAGCTGTTTGTGGGACCTTCCATTTGGTAATTGCTTCTATTTTAGCAGGATCTACATGAATTCCTTCATGATTCACCATGTGACCTAAAAATTGCACTTCCTTTAACCAAAATTCACACTTTGAGAATTTTGCATAAAGCTTTTCCTTTCTTAACAAGGTTAAGAGTGCATGCAAATGTTTGCAATGTTCTTCTTGACTTTTGGAGTAAATTAGTATATCGTCGATGAATACGATAAAAAATTTATCCAAATATGGTTTACATATCCGATTCATCATGTCCATAAATGCTGCTGGGGCATTTGTTAGTCCAAAGGGCATGACTGTAAACTCATAATGGCCATACCTAGTTCTGAAAGCAGTTTTAGGTATGTCTTCCTTTTGAACTTTTAACTGATGATATCCAGATCTTAAATCTATCTTAGAAAAATACCTAGCACCTTGAAGTTGATCAAAAAGATCATCAATCCTAGGTAATGGATATCGATTCTTAATTGTAACTTTATTTAGTTCTCTATAATCGATACACATTCTCATCGATCCATCTTTCTTTTTCACAAACAACACTGGTGCTCCCCAAGGGGATGAACTAGGTTGTATAAATCCTTTGCTTAATAATTCATCTAACTGCTTTTTCAATTCTAGCATTTCAGTGGGTGCTAATCGATAAGGTGTCTTAGCTATTGGTGTAGTACCTGGAATTAGATGAATTCTAAATTCTACTTCCCTATCTGGTGGTAACCCAGGTAATTCTTCTGGAAAGATGTCTGGGTATTCTGAAACTATAGGGATGTCTGGAAGTTCCTTACTTTTAGTGTTAATGATTACGGAAATCATATACACCATTCCTTGCTTTCGTTCATAACTAGCAACTTTCATTACTGATATGAACTTTAGTGGCTTTCGTGGTTTATCTCCGGTAATTACAATTACCTCTCCTGTGGGAGTACGGATTTCTACAGAATTCTTGTCACAAAGGATTCGAGCATGGTTGGCTATTAACCAATCCATTCCTAACACGACATCGAATCCGGCTAACTTCATAGGTAACAGTTTTGCAGAAAACTTATGACCTAACAGTTCTATCTTACCTTCTTGCAAAATCTTATTTATGTTAACAGAATTTCCGTCTGCCGTTTCGACTGTAAAAATTTTCCTAAGGGTGGTTAAAGGTAAATTAAGAGCTTGGCAAAATGAAGTATTGATAAAACTTTGGTTTGCACCAGAGTCAAATAATACTTTTGCATAAACGTCATGGACCAAGAACGTACCGGCTATGACATCAGGAATGAGTTCAGCTTCTTGAGTAGTTAGCTGAAATGCTCGGGCATTCTTCTTTGTTGTTCCATCAGCTGGTTTGCCTTTATTGTCCGCGGGTTTTGTCAATTTAGGACATTCGGTTCGAAAATGACCTATTTCTCCACAGTTGTAGCAGATTAGAGATTTCTTCCTGCAATTCTCCTCTTGATTGCCTGGAATTTTGCAAAAATTGCAATATCCCTTGCATTTTCCGAAATGCTTCTTTTTGCAATTTCTACAATACGGAGGAACTGAGGATTGCCCGGTTCCTCTTTTCTTGAATCGATTATTATCATTACCCATACGAAATCCTTGGGTAATCTTTTGAGCCAATTCTTTCTTTCTGTCTTCTTCTCTTGTTCGCACCAGTTCATCAGTTAGGGTATTAGCTAATTCCACAGCATCGTCAATAGTGCGAGGTCTCGCAGCTTTAACAATATTGCGGATTTCACTAATTAATCCCCAGATGTATCGAGAAATGAGTACCGGTTCTGGCGAAGCCAATGTAGGTACCACTCGTGCATATTCAAAGAATGTCGAAGTATAACCGCGACACTCTACTCCTATCATACGATGATTTAGGAACTTATTTGCCATTTGTTCCTTCTCATATTCAGGACAATATTTCCTTTCTACAAGATTCTTGAATTCTTCCCAGTTCAAGGCATAAGCCATCCTTCTTCCTTTTGCTTGTAGCACCGTATTCCACCACTCTAATGCTCCTTCTTTGAATAGATTTGATGCATACATCACCTGATCTTCTTCAGAACATTTACTTATTGCAATTACTGCTTCGGTTTTCTCTAACCAACGCAGTACTGCAGTTGCTCCTTCATTACCTGCAAATTCAGCAGGTTTGCAAGCAAGAAATTCTTTGAAAGTGCAACCAGGTGTTGCGGCTTTCATTTTCTTAGGAGGTGGAGCCTGTCGTAGATTATTATCATCATGATTGCTGCCTCCATTTACACTGTGACTAAAATTATCTTCCTGAGTACGTTTACTAGGAATGATTTGTTGCGGTTCTACTGGATTTTTAACAGCAGCAACGAATGCTGGAATAGCATTGCCTATCCCTTGTGCAACAATATTTTCTATATCCTGTCTAGTCATATACTGGTTTTCCTGATTTTGTTCAGATTGATTCCCTTCATTAACTGGTTCATTATTAGCATTTTCCATCTGATAATTATTAAAAATATAATTATTAGTATCGAGTGATGAATAAACAATTTCACAAAAGCACATAAAATCTGGTTGGTAACACAGATATATATCCAAAATTGTCGATGTTTCGACTTCTATTTTGCTTTATATATATTAGATAGGCATCCATACACACTGTTTATCTTACAATGTTTTATTTCCCATTTTACAGAGTTATATTTAATTATTATTATTAATATACAGACATTCTTCCCAACCCCACTATTCTTTTGGTCACAAGAAGTTTTAGTAGCGACGTTCCCTTTCGTCGTACTTCCAGGTAATCCTTTCTCCCATATCCCTAATCCTATTTCCTGTATTTATCAGTTCTTCACCGTACTGACGGAGTTCGGCTAAGTTTTCGTTACTTATTGGAGGATTGGGGATAGGGTTTGGCTCCCACTGTGGAAGGAAAGAATAAGGACTGTTGACAATATTCTGGAATGGCCAGTCATTTGTCCACCATTCTTCCATTTGACCTAAAGGTAGAGTGTGGATTAGTGAATCTGGAATAGCTGGTTCCAGATTGACAGGTAGTTGGGTTTCTAGGTAAGGATATAGATTATTATGGATAGGGCTAATAACATCACAATTTGCCAGTAGACGGTCGATTTCGTCTTGGAATGTAATTTCTTCAGCTTGTCTAGAATTCTCTCCGATTTCTATTCCTTTTTGTTTATAATCGTTCCTGTTCTCTATCTCTGCTGGATTTGAGCTTTCTCTGATTTCGATTCTTTTCCCTTTATCTATAGGGTTTTCTATTTTAGGGAGTTTCCTAGTAGCTGGCTTTCTTCTGCGTACTTTTCTCCATCCTACATATCTTCTCTTCTTTTTAAGTTTTGATTTTTCCAGCGGTGGAGCTTGGAATTCCACGGGTTCCTCTATGTCAGCAATATAACCAGTAAAGTCGTGGGAGACTTCAATTGGTACTGGGTAAAGGTTGAGATTCTGAAATGCTTCCGATATCTCAGTCATGCTGGACAACATATATGCAAAATGCACAAAAATGCTAAGTTAAAACTTTGGAACAAAGTTTAACAAATAAACATTAAGTTTATTGCATACGGATTTGTACAAAAGATTACAGGAAAGTGAACACACTATAATTTATTTATTTACTGGGTATTATTTTTTTACTAAACCAGGTTTTAAAATTTAGAGATTTGCATTCTCTGCTACGGTAGCTAGCATATAAAGGTTTGCCCATTTTTCATCTAAGGTATCTTCCCAAGGTGACTTATTGCCTAATTCCTGGATTTCTGGATTAAACCTCACTTTCTTGACTTGGGTTTTCTTTATTTTCTCTTGTCCCTTTCTAAGAATCGAATTTCTTTTATCTTGGGTGAGAGGGTTTTCATAATTTGCTTTACGAATAAAAATCCCTTCATCTAGATCTGCTGGGTGTTTGGAAGAAGAGGTTCCTTTTCTTGTGGGTGTAGTATCTAATTTGTGGTAGATAGCAGAAATCTTGTGTTTACCCATACTGTAACTCAACAATTAATCAGTTAATAAAACATATTTCCACAGAATAGCAATTAAATTTCCTAATTATTTTAATAGGCTAAAATCAATAGTAAGCTTAAATCAGTGGCTCTGATACCACCTTTTCCTGTCACGGCCCTTGACCCCGGTTTGACCCGGTCCAGAGCCGTGAGGCAGGAAATCCCGTGGTATTTAATTTAGCGGCAGCGGAAGACTTTTTAAACAGGATCAATTATTATTAAAACTGCTCGTTTATATATAATATAGGGATAATTCCCATAATTTACAAACACTTGATTTCACTGGGAAATCCTTTATTTCTTTAAAACATGTTTCTTTATTTATTTACATTGAGCCACTTTCTAAGCTTGTAGTGCTACTTGGCACTTTTCCTTTGCTCACAACAGATCACCTGAAACATGTTTGAAAAAGGTTTTGTCAGCGGGAAATACTGAGTGAATCATTCTATTTAGTAAAATATCCTGTTTATTATAATGTACAGTATTAAGAGCGATTACAATTGCCTCATCTTTTAAATTAACTGATCCAGTTGTCACTTTACCGGACTGTGACTGTGGACATATCACTTGTAGGGTCCTTTCACCCCAAGTGATAAATAATTAGTAGCTATGTGCACATCCCCCCACATACTGGCAGTAATTTCAGATAACGACTTAATCCCTGTAACTATAATTTTGATAAAAACATGCTTTCGAAAAGTATTTTGATAAAAAGAGAATGACTCACATTGTAGATTTAACGAGCAGAATATAAGCCTACTGATTAGCCTTGATTAACCTAATTTAATTAACAATGCACACACAATCGGTTAGTAACTAATACAACAGTTACGACAATTCACGAGATTAAACCTTCACAACGAGTTATTAGTGCAATACTTAACAATTCAGTGGATTCTCAACGAATGACAGAGTATAGTCCGAATTCGAGCAGTACTCAAACATTCAAGTCGAAATCACAATGAATTAATAAAGTATAATCTCAATTTGAGCGGCACTTAAACAATCGTTGGATAGTTATAATCGATCGGACGTTGAATCGTAATAGCGATCGAGTTATTACCCTGATTGAGGCAGCACTTCGTGATTAGTGTGTGTTTTTTAAAATAAACAGACGATAACTCCTTCTACGTAACTCGAATTTACGTCGTTCAAATTCCAAATTTCAAGTCCCAACGTCCTCTATTTATAGGTAAATTTTAGCTCTTTCGCGGCCCGCGTGAGATATATGTTAATCTTACGCGGCCCGCGTGACACCTATTTTTAGGTATAGGTTTGCCACGATTGGGACTAGCTTCGCTGACTCAACAGATTTCGTTATTTCAACTTCTTCCGCACGCAATTTAGATAATCGTCAACTAGGGTATTACCCCCCCCCCCCCTGAGTTTTAGGGGCCCTAATCCTGATTCTGGAAAAATTAGGGTTTGTGCAGAATCACTTGAGTTTCTCAATTAGGGTTTCCTATTAGATAATTTAATTAATTAAATATGACTTTTGATATGAGTTGTTACACCCGAACTTACTGATCCGTGTTTAAGTTTCAGTTTTTACAATTTAGCCCCCAAAGTTGTTAGTTTAGTGTTTCTAAGACCATTTAGGGACTATATTTGCCACAAAAGCATAGATTGAGATAAATTCAAGTATGAGAAGTATAAACCAAGTATAATTAAGCGTTTAAGCATCAAAATCAAGTGTCGTTTACGTTCAAAACATGTCTTATGCATAAGTTTAGATTAATTACAAGTTTAGCACATAGTTTCCGAGATTATCGTCTAAGCATCAATTGATTCACAAAATCGAACATACGAGCATATATAAAGTGTGTATAACACATTTGTAACAAAATACAAGTTTCATTAATGATCCAAGTCTCGGTTTTACAATGATTACAAGGAAAGGACGATTACAAGAATACAAAGTTTCCAAAAATAGAAATACGAACAAAACTTTCTATAAATGGAAAGTACAAAAGAGTCGGGCGTTACAGCAGGGTCCAAGGGACGGCTACCCCTGGCGGGGTCTAAGGGGCAGAGCCCCTGGCGGGGTCTAAGGGGCAGAGCCCCTGGCGGGGTCTAAGGGGCAGAGCCCCTGGCTGGGGTCGAGCTTAAGGCATGTTTGTGAAAAATTGCTTTATGGAAAATGCCTTAGAAAATAAAATTTGTGAAAAATCGTCCTAATTTTTTAGACAAAAATTAAGGCATGTTTTAATGCAATTTTAATTAAATTAGAAGATAACTGCCAGAGGCAGTTATCTGCAAACACCCCCAAACTCGTAGATACAGTTTTTTGATCACAATTCTCTCTGGTTCAATCAATTTCGCACACAAACATACACTGGTTCGATTTCTCAAAATCAGAGTTGTATCCGATTGAATTATTCGGGTGAACCACCGAAATAATTTGATCTGAGAGTGATTACACGCCTCTCTGATCATCCGGTAAACTGAAATTCCCCACACTTCGTTCTCACCTTTTTTTCTATACTTTAAAAAAAATTTTAAATAAAGAAGGGGAGAGAGAGAGATATACAAGAGGGAGATAGAGAGGAAGAGATTGTGGAGAGTCTCGGATGGAGACCACGCTGCTCACCCTTGAACATCGTGGGACCAGGGGGTAGCGCAGTGTTCCCTACCCCTAACTCCCTCCAAGTGGAAAATGCCTTAGAAAATAAAATTTGTGAAAAATTGTCCTAATTTTTTAGACAAAAATTAAGGCATGTTTTAATGCAATTTTAATTAAATTAGAAGATAACTGCCAGAGGCAGTTATCTGCAAACACCCCCAAACTCGTAGATACAGTTTTTTTATCACAATTCTCTCTGGTTCAATCAATTTCGCACACAAACATACACTGGTTCGATTTCTCAAAATCAGAGTTGTATCCGATTGAATTATTCGGGTGAACCACCGAAATAATTTGATCTGAGAGTGATTACACGCCTCTCTGATCATCCGGTAAACTGAAATTCCCCACACTTCGTTCTCACCTCTTTTTCTATACTTTAAAAAAAATAAAAATTTAAATAAAGAAGGGGAGAGAGAGATAAACAAGAGGGAGATAGAGAGGAAGAGATTGTGGTGAGTCTGGGATGGAGACCACGCTGCTCACCCTTGAACATCGTGGGACCAGGGGGTAGTGCAATGTTCCCTACCCCTGGCTCCCTCCAAATCACCTTCTCGCTCCCCTTCCCTGGGATATACCGCATAGCCTTAGTTATTTGCGGGTTAAGGTGGTTTGCTAGAATTCCACTAGTCTTTCTTTTTATATTAAAAAGTTAATTATTCTTTCTTTAAGAAAAAAAAAAAGAGTTTTACGTCCTAATTATAGTGAGGAGAACTTGATACTAATGTCGACCAATATATTCTAGTTTTATCACTTAGTTCAAAGATTTATGAAAGACACAAGTAAAATTTAAACGAGACACGTAAAACACTTATGTTACACAGCGTATATTATATATACTTTGGTTCAATTAACACAATGCATAGATCTCTAAAACATCATAGTAGATTATTATTATTAGAAGATAAATTATATATGCATGACTCAAATCATGAAAATCAAGAACCCTTGAATCCCATTTCTAGTTTACTTCAAAAGTATACAAACAAATTCCATGGATAATATTTTTAAGGGGTGTGACATGGATTAACTTTTTGTAAAATAATTATATTCTCTCTACCCACCCCCCCCCCCCCCCGGTTTCCTCCCCGAACGCCGGTGGCTCGACGGAGCTGGATAGCCAGGGATAGTGTGCGAGGTCGCCGTGATAGAGTGGATTGACCTTTCCCCCTATCTCGTGGTCTGGATACTCCCATTCGCTTACCGGGTTCGGTCCTTCGTCCCTGTTCCTTTCCCCGGAAAAGTTGCCGTAGGCTCGACGGATTGGTAGCCACCGGGAGAGTATTTGAGGTTTTAACGATCCTCGTTTTGGCTGTGGATCCGTCTTAACCTTACATACTATCTTGTGTGCCTGTCAGTCCCATTCGCTGATCGAGACTTGATTCCGGCTACCTCAATGGCTGAGGATGGTCCTTGGGAGGATCCTCACCACCTTCGGAAGAAAGATAAGAAGCGACTTAAAGGAAAGATGGTCTGCGATAACATCACTAAGTTCTTCATAACCAATCTTCCTCAGGGCTGTACTCCTTGGGATGTCTCGGAGTTCGTTAAAATATTTGGTGAAGTGGTAGGGGTGTATATCGCAAGGAAGAAGGATAAGTTTGGGAACAGATTTGGCTTTGTGAGCTTCAAGGATGTCTGTGACTTTAAGGAAATGGAAAGGGCTTTGAACGGTACGAAGATGGGCAGCAATAAGCTTAAGGCAAATGTGGCTAGATTCGCGTCCGAAAACTCGACAATCTTCGCTAATGATACGGAGGCTATTGGGAAGCCCTCGTCTGAACCCCAGGGTCGGAACCTCAATCAATATCAGGTTAATAATCACGCCTTCATTAACAACGGCGGTGGGAAACTCTTCAGTGATTTATTTGTGAACAACAACGGCCCGAGGCGGCCAGGTGTTGCTCCTAGTCAGGCTTCAAGTGGTAAGACGGTGGTGGTGCCAGAAGAGACTAAGGCATTTCAAGAGTTAGGTGGACGGGCTCTGGTGGGAAGATGTGCTAATCTGAAAATCCTTAACACTTTGAATTCCATCCTCGTTGAAGCAGGGTTCTATAAGTTCAGTTTAAGCTACTTGGGAGGTCTGTCCGTTCTGGTTAAGTTGTCCACTGAAGAGGATTGCAAAAATTTGGTGGGCTCCTACGATATATGGCGACATTGGTTCTCTTCCCTGGACTATTGGATAGGCCAATCACTGCCGTTCGAAAGGATAGCATGGCTAAAAGTTTCCGGTGTGCCGATACATCTAGCGGTGGACGAGGTGTACGATTCCATTGCAGACCAGTTCGGCAAGGTAATTCACGCGTCTCAACGTTCATCGGAGGATGGTGACCTTTCAGTTAATGTTTTGGGGATCTTGGTCGGGGACGGAGAGAGAATAAACGATCACGTTACTCTAAAATGGAAGGACAAAAATTTCAAAATCTGGGTAGAGGAGGAGTTATCTGAATGGCTGCCGGAATGTTTAGATGATTCCGACTCATTGGGAGACGACGTTTTGTCTTCCGAATTCCGATTAGATGTGGAGGACATCCCGGCGATGGAGAATTCCGAGGTTAGGGAAGGAGGTAACGTCGTTTCGAACAACGAGATGCAGGACTCCTTGGGTTTGCATGAGGAAGGGGAAGGGTCTAGCATGCATGCGGAGATCGGTGTGACAGAGGGGAATATTGATGATGTGGACCTTGGGAATGAAAACAATATTATACTTTCTGCAGAAGGTTCCTTCCCTGGAGTTCGTATTCCAAGGGAGCCGCAAAGTAATATTGGTGGGGCCCAACTCTTTACTTTTCCAGCCAACTCGAGTGGGAAATCTCCTTTCTTTTTCACTGCTTCTGATGCGGGCCACTTATCCAAGAAAAGAAATATGAACAATAGGCCCAAGATTCTAAAACCCAGGCGGGTGGTCAGGTCCAGCCCAAATTCGGACCTTAGGCCCAGGAAACGTGTTAGGGAGGAAGGTGATTTCCTTTTTGACCTCAATAATATTGCTGCTGATGATAGCAGCGATCCCCCTCCGTATCGCCCTCTGCCTGGTGATGTTAGGAATCAAAGTCTGGAGACCCCAGTAGACGAGATCCCAAATAAAGAGCAGGTGGTCGTTTCTCCGGAAAAAGTGGTGGATTCCTCCGAGGTTTACCCAGAGGAAGACAGAGGAAGGAAAAGGATTGAAGAGGAGATAGAAGCTACTATCAACCTCGGAAAGGTGGTAGGTGTTAAGTTCGACAGTCACAAAGAATTGATCAGGGAGGCGATTTGCGGTGAAGGTAACAATGATGTTCATCAATGAATATTTTATCTATAAACATCCGAGGTATTTGTGGGGGCGCAAAAGCTTCGTGGATCAAGGAAATCAGGTTGAATAACAAGATTGGTGCTGTGGCCATTCAAGAATCAAAGGTTGATAAGGTAGGGGTGTCGGATCTAGCCGGGTATTGGGGAAATCGGAATTTCGAATTCGCTACAGTTGACCCGGTTGGCCTTTCAGGCGGTCTTATTTGGCTATGGGACCCCAAAATCTTGAAGATCGATGCTGTTATCAAGGAAAGATATTATCTCGTGCTAAAAGGCTCGTTGTCAGGAAGTGGAGATCAGATAAACCTAGTTAATGTGTATGCTCCCCAGAGATCGTCTGAGAAGCTGATTCTGTGGAATGAGTTAGCGGGCATAATTAACTTTTCAGATGGGAAATGGGTCTTAGCTGGGGACTTTAACGCGGTCAGATCCCCAGAAGAGAGGAAGAAATCCAAATTCAAGCAGGTTTGTGCTGACAACTTCAATAAATTTATCTTTGACAGCGAACTGCTCGAATTTCCTATGCAGGGTCGTAAATATACGTGTATTAGGGACAACGGGCGAAAACTTAGTAAGCTAGACCGGTTTTTGGTATGTCCGAATTTTTTCAACAAATGGCCGACGTCGTGTGTGAGAGTTATGCCTAGCAGATTTTCGGACCATTGCCCTATCCTTCTGGAAACGGTTGATCTTAATTATGGGCCCCGTCCTTTCCGAGTTTTCAGTTCATGGATCGGGAAACCTGGGTTTGAAAATGCCGTTAAGGATGCGGTGGAAGGCTTTTCCTCGTTTGATCCCCCAGATGCATGTCTTACTGCGAAGTTTGCTCATATTAGAGACGCTATCAAGGTTTGGAGAGATGATTTTATTGCTAAGGAGGGGGAGAAGGTTAAAGCGGCCCTTTCTGAATTAGAACAGTTAGAAAAGGATATGGAAGATAGGGAGATCTCGGAAGAGGAGGAGTGGATTATGGCGGAGAATAAAAGGGTTATTAGAGAGGAAGAATTCAGAAAAAATTCGAACATCAAACAAAGAGCTTGCTTGAAGTGGGCTCTAGAAGGAGATGAGAATTCCAGTTTCTTCCATGCCATGGTCAATCACAGAAAAGCTAAAAATTTTATACATGGCCTCAACATTGATGGGGATTGGTGTAACAAGCCTGCTACTATCAAAAAACAAGTTCTTTCTTTTTTCCGCAACAAGTTTAAAGAAACTGTTCCTAATAGACAGGAGCTTAACTGCAACAATTTCAAAAAAATTTCGGAAGCCGAAAAAACTTTCTTGATTGAGCGTTTTTCGGAGGTAGAAATTAAGGCGGCGGTGTTTGAATGTGGGGACGATAAGGCCCCGGGCCCGGATGGCATGAATCTAAGGTTCATAAAATTTTTTTGGGAGCTTTTCAAGAACGATTTCTCTCGTCTCTTCGATTGGTTTTATCATCATGGTAAAATAAATCTAGGGAGTGGGGCGTCTTTCATCGCTATCGTCCCAAAGGTCTCGGATCCAATCACTCTCAACAACTATAGGCCCATTAACTTGGTGGGGGTGATAAGTAAAGTCATATCCAAAGTCATTGCTAATAGAATGAGGAAGGTCATGGATGGTATTATTTCGGACACCCAATCGGCCTTTTTGAGTGGAAGGTACATTCTTGATGGTCCTTTAATTGTCAACGAACTCATTTCTTGGAGTAGGAAAAAGAAATCAAAGGCTTTCATTCTAAAAATTGACTTTGAGAAAGCATACGACAATGTTAATTGGAAGTTCGTGGCTAAAACTCTTCTCCAAATGGGCTTCCCGGCGAAGTGGTGTAGTTGGGTAAAAGGAATTCTCGAATCGGCTAGCTCCTCGGTTTTAGTCAATGGAGCCCCTACCTTCACTTTCAAGTGCGAAAAAGGAATGAGACAAGGAGATCCCCTCTCCCCTTTTTTGTTTTTGGTGGTGATGGAGGCCCTTTCTTGCATGATGTTTAGTGCTAGAGAAAACGGTCTAATTAAGGGCATTTCTCTACCCAACAACGGACCGCCTATTTCTCATCTTTTGTATGCGGATGACGCCATCATGGTGGGGGAATGGTCAAAGCAAGAAGTTTCTAACATTGTTAGAATTCTTAGGTGTTTCTTCATTTGCTCGGGTCTTAAAATTAATTTGGAGAAATCGGTCCTCTATGGTATTGGTACGAACTTGTTGGAATGTGAAAGCATGGCTAATGAGGTGGGATGCAAGGCGGGAACTCCGCCTTTTACGTATCTCGGGCTTAATGTGGGAGCTAATATGAATCGTGTCTGTAATTGGCAACCGGTGTATGAGTCTTTTCGAGCTAGGCTTGCCAAGTGGAAAGCGCACCTCTTGTCTATAGGAGGTAGGGTTGTTCTTATCAAGTCGGTGTTGGAAAGTCTTCCAACATACTACTTCTCCATTTACAAAGCCCCTAAAAAAGTCATTCATGACCTTGAATCCATGATAAAAAAGTTTTTATGGGGAGGATCCTTAGAAGAACGGAAAATGCATTGGGTGGGGTGGGAGAAAGTTTCGCGTCCCAAAAAAGACGGAGGTCTCGGGTTAATTAAGCTCCAAGAGGTCAATATTGCTCTTCTATCTAAGTGGGGATGGCGTTATAAAACGGAAAAAGATAACTTGTGGAAAAAAGTAATAGACGCGCTTCATTCAAACAGGATCGGTTGGGAATGCATCCCTTGTAAAAAAACATTACCCGGGGCTTGGAACAACATTGCAAAAAATTTTGTTAATACTAAGGCAGCCGGAGTCCCTTTAAGGAACTTTTTAAAGGGTATCGTTGGCAATGGAGAAGATATCAGGTTTTGGTTGGACACCTGGATATTAAACGAACCTCTTAAATGCAGGTTCCCCGAGTTGTTCAGTAAGGAAGTTAATAAAAGATGCAGTGTAGCTGATAGGCTTGTTCGTAACAACAGTGAGATAGAGATTAATTGGAGCTGGTCAGTTTCGGTCCTTCCAGCGGATCTGCTGCTCAGTTTGGATCAGTTGAAAAGCCTGCTGTTAGATGCCCAGCTCTCGGATTCAGCGGACCGGTGGAAATGGGTTTCGGATTCCAGTGGCAAATTCTCTGTTAAAGCAGTGAAACTTCTTCTCCTAGCGAGTTCAGGCCAAAGGGAGGACACGGTTATGGAATGGACTAAATGGATACCTGCTAAAATAAATATACACTTGTGGAGGTCAGCCTCGGAAAGTATACCCACAATCGAAGCTCTTAAAAAAAGGAACATTCCTGTCGGAGACGCCTTATGTACTTTATGTAACTCAGCTGAGGAGACAGCTGATCACCTATTTACGGCTTGTCATACCGCGGCAATCGTGTGGAACGGGATTTCTTTGTGGTGTAAAATATCGCCCATCTTCGCTTTCTCGATTCAAGATCTCTTGGGCATACACAAAGACATCTCTGGATCGGAAAGGAAAAAGATTGCAGTCCAAGGTATAGTTAGGATTGTTTGTTGGAGCATTTGGCGCGCTAGGAATAGCTCAAAATTCTCAAACATCTCGGTTAGGATTGAGAACATTTTAAGTGAGGTAAAAGCTCTTAGTTTTCTTTGGTTTTCGACTAGATCCAAGCATAAAGATGTAGAGTGGAAACATTGGTACTCGTTTGTAAATATGTAATGTCGTAGTTTTGTCGTGGTTGTCGGCTCGGTTTGAGCTGGCTTTTGCTGTTTAATGAAAGTTACTTTTCAAAAAAAAAAAAAAAAAAAAAAAAAAAAAAAATTCCATGGATAATATGTATCTTGGACAAAGAATCATGTAGCTAAAAAGGTTATAATTGACATTAAATAAAGATAGAGGACTAGAAAAGCAGTTTGGGCCAAAAGTAACACTTCTTTTACAGAGAGGCAACAGAGAATAACCCCTCAATCAGTTTTAAGTCAAACTCAAATCCCTAATCTGAACCTAAGGAATATGAATCTAGGTCTGGCACAATCTGCAGTTTATGGCATTCCCACCTCATTTCACTTGTCCATGTGGGTACTTAGGTAAAGTCTTGTCATTCAACACTAATCAAGAAAAAGAACAAAACCAAATCTTGTTCAAGATTACTGTTGGTTTCCCTGAGTTTATTAATTTATTGGTTTATTTTATGTCAAGAATCTTGTTGGAGATGAAAGATTGGAAAAAGGTTGAAACTTGATGTTATTTATATGGTTAAAGTTTGTAAAAAATATTTTTTTTTTTTACTTATAGAGATACCCCTGTGTTTATTAGTTTATTTCATGTCAAGAGTCTTGTTGGAGATGAAAGATTGGAAAAAGGTTGTAACTTGATGTTATATGGTTAGAATTTATAAAAAAAAAAATATTTTTTGTACCTATGGAGGATACCCTTGTGTTTGTTTATTAGTGAAAGATTGAAAAGCTTTTTTTTTTCTTTTTTTTAACGGTCAAGGAATAAAAAGCCCAGCTACCTAGGGTAACCTAATGACAAAAGACGATCCCATACGTCCGTAATCGCAGACAGTGCTAGGTAGCCCAAGCCCACGATCTTCAGTTTGAAGGAAACCCGTTACCTGAATACCTGGTTAGGATCAGATTTGAACTTGAAACTTGTGAAGCTAAAACATATTTGCTAGAAAAAGATTGTAACTTGATGTAATGTTATGTATATGGTTAAAATTTATAAAATATATTAGGGAGGACACCCATGTGTTTATTAGTTTATTGATTTATTTCATGTCAAGAAACTTGTTGAAGATGCAAGATTGAATAAAGGTTGTAAATTTATGTTGTTTATATGGTTAAAATTTATAAAAATTATATTTTTTTTTTTTACTTATGGAGGGAGGCAGGCAGGGCCAGAACTCAGAAATCACCATCATTATATCTGTTTTTTTTAACCTGTTGGGAATAGGAATAAGCCTGTAAAGCCACTTTTGGGGTGGAACGTACCCTTGTTTGTTCTAAGAGGTATAACATAAAAACAAATTAAATAGTGTATATATTGTCTTTTTCATTTCTTTCTTTCAACTGCTTAATAATCTATCTATCTATATGTATTTACAAACCAACAAAAGAGGGACCAAAAGCAACCTTTCATAAAAATTCTGAGACCAATGTAGAGAAAATTTCATTCATCTCAATTCACACACACTCTCACCATTTTCAGGCCTGCAAAATGACCAATAAAGCTTGCACCTTATAATCATTATAAAAAACAAAGCATGCACACCATTTGTTTGTTTAAATTCCCCACTGAATATTTTTTTAACAATTTCATTCATACCCTTCACCCCCCCTCCACTAAATTTATTGCTTCTAGGTTTTCATCTCACTAAGTTAAGATTTACAACTACAGTCACAATGGCTGCTGTAATGCTTCTGCTTCTTGTACTGTGTGCTTTCATGGTGGTAAATGAAGCTTCATTGGCTGAATCTGACAAGATTTTAAGGTTACCTGGACAACCAACTGTTGAATTTCAACAATTTTCTGGTTATGTGACTGTAGATGCAAGGAAAGACAGAGCACTTTTCTACTATTTTGTGGAAGCTGAAGTTGATCCAGTTTCAAAGCCATTGGTTCTTTGGTTGAATGGAGGTAAGAAAACAAGAAAACAAGAAAATAAGAAAATAAGAAAAAGAAATGAAACCCTGTTCAAGAATGATGAAAAAAGCTTAGATTTTTATGAAAAATATGTTTACTTTTTATAAAGTTTACATTTTTATGCAAATTAGTTCTCAATTATATTGTAGGCCCTGGATGTTCATCACTTGGTGTAGGAGCATTTTCTGAAAATGGGCCTTTTAGACCAAATGGTCAGGGGTTGATAAGAAATGAGTATAGCTGGAATACAGGTAAAGCAACAATTTTTATGAAATTCATGATACCCTTTTCAAGATTATTAATGAATTTGATAGAGTTACTTGCATGTTTTTTTTTTTTTTTTTTTTTTTTTGAAAATTTCAGAGGCAAATATGTTGTATTTAGAGACACCAGTTGGAGTAGGGTTCTCTTATGATTCATCAAACTCATCTGCTTATGAGGTTGTAACTGATGCTATAACAGGTATTTCAGTTGCTTCTACTTTCTATAGAACTATTAGTTTAGTTATGTTCTTTAATCTTTATGCCTTAAAAAGGTTTTTGATGAAAAGAAGTAGCCCTTTTTTAGGACCATAAAAAGGTGCTCTTTTTAATGTTTATACCTTCAAAAGAACATTAAAAAGTTGTTCTCTTCATTTTCTTGCTATCTATAGATATGCAGAAAAAAAGGGTTCTTATTCTTCTTCTTCTTTTTATTCTTTTTGCTTTTTGTAAATTCATCTTTGCTTTTTTGAAATTTAAAGCTAGGGACAATCTTGTGTTCTTGCATAAATGGCTCTTGAAGTTTCCTCAATATCATCAGAGGGATCTGTTCATTACAGGAGAAAGTTATGCAGGTAATCATTACATGATTTTAACACAACAATATATTCATTAATTTCTTGAATTTTTCATTGGAAAATTCAGTTTTTTTTTTTTTTTTAATTTTTTTTCTTATTTAATGCCAGGCCATTATATACCACAACTAGCAGAACTTATGGTTAAATTCAACAAGAAGCAGAAGATCTTCAATTTAAAAGGAATTGCTGTAAGTGTGTTTCAAAATGAATTCTAATTCTTGTATTTTTTTTATTGTTATTTTATTATTTTGTTCCAAATCAGACAATTCTGTAGAACAGAAAGAACAAAAAGGACACAATTTTCTTTATTCCATTAAAATGGAAGGTTTGGCTTTTTTAATTTATAAATATTGCTCAATTTGTACTTCAAACTTTACAGAATTAATCAGCCAAATTAAATTGTGTTACAAAATATTTGACTTTATAAAGTCAAATTGACTTTATTTTTCTGTGTTAATGTCAAAATGCAGCTAAGAAATCCAGTTTTGGAGTATGATCAGGATACTCATGTTAATTATACAACCACTAAGTACTGAGGTTGACTTTGCAAAGTCAACTCATTCTAATGCATGTTATTTTTTTCTTTCTTGATGTCAAAATGCAGTTAGGAAATCCAGTTTTGGAGTATGCAACTGATTTAAACTCGCGGGCCGAGTTTTTTTGGTCTCATGGTCTTATATCGGATTCGACATACAAATTGTTCACTTCTGCATGCAATTATTCGCGCTATGTGAGTGAATATTATAGAGATTCGGTCTCTCCAATATGCGCAAAAGTTTATAGTGAAGTAAGCCGCGAAACCAGTAGATTCGTGGACAAATATGATGTCACTCTTGATGTTTGTATTCCGTCGGTACTCTCCCAGTCCAAGATCATTGTTCCTCAGGTAGATATTGTTTTACTAACAAATTGTATATCAATAACACAATTAAAAAACTTTTTTTTCATAAAAAAAATGCCCCCTTGATTCTTAAAAAAATGTAGACATCCATATAGAGCATTATAAAAGTCTTGATGTTATGTTGTGTTTGCAGCAAGTAACCGAGAGGGTCGATGTTTGTGTGGAAGATGAAACCGTTAACTACCTTAACCGACGAGATGTCCGTAGAGCGCTGCATGCGCGTTTGGTTGGAGTACGGAAATGGGATGTTTGCAGCAAGTAAGTTTCCGTATATCACTTTGCAGACCCGTTTCACTTATAGATATCTCATTCTATACCTATTACTAAACTTTTTGACCCGTAAACAGCATCCTAGACTATGAACTGCTCAACATCGAGATACCAACAATCAACATTGTGGGATCACTCATCAAAGAAGGGATTCGCGTTTTGGTTTATAGGTAAACATGCATGTTCTTAATTTATTAAAATTTTTATGATCTGAGTATGCATTATTGATTTTTGAGAAAGTTTAAAATACAAAAGTCTCTTAACGTACGCGACCACCCGATAACGTGCGTAATTATGCATATAACATGCGTAATTAGGGTTGAAACAACCCATGCGTAATTTTGAGTTTAACATGCGTAATTTTCATGTTTGGTGGCATGCGGGTTTTTATTTTTTATAACGTGCGTAATTAGGGTTTAACCCAACCCATGCGTAACTATACATTTTAATGTGCGTAATTATGTCAAGTTAATTACTATTGTGCCACCGCGTTCAATTGAAGGCCTAGGGTAGGTCAGATGTGTGGTTGAGATGCTCGCGTACGCTTCGCATGATAAGGTGGCCTTGTACGTTAACTGGCCTCATTGATTATTTGTGTGAAATTTGTTTTCTTGATTTAATCTAGTGGCGATCAAGATTCAGTAATCCCGTTAATGGGAAGCCGAGCTTTAGTCAATCAACTTGCGACGGAACTAGGACTCAAAACAACAGTACCATACCGTGCGTGGTTCGAGGGGCAACAGGTAAGAAACAAATTACTACCAATGGTTTTCATAGCGCGTATATAAACCGTATGCAATTAACATGAACAAAGAATATACATTTGTATTGAACAACTGATGAATATATGGTAATATATCAGGTTGGAGGGTGGACTCAAGTGTATGGGAACATATTCTCGTTTGCAACGGTAAGAGGTGCGTCGCATGAAGCGCCATTCTCGCAGCCACAGAGATCGTTGGTATTGTTTCGGTCGTTTCTAAAGGGAAATCCGCTACCCGAAACGTTTTGACAGTGGATAATATGAATAAGTTATAATCTTGATTTGGCATTGTAAGTAAATTTTTTCATGATAATTGTAATCTGTAAGTGAGTCAACCTCTTTTTTTTTTCTTTTTAATTTATTTTTTGACTTGGAAATGTTGTGGAAATTGAAAGAACATTTGCAAGATTGCTTGAATGTTACCATGTTTTGGTTGTGTAGACTGTAGATTAAATCTTTTTGTTAATTTTAACGTCAAAATGGCGGTATAGACCGGGTTGGATCGTGTGTTAGTGGTGTTTCTGCTTATTATGCAGCTTAGTTAACAATGGTGGCGGCAATGTTTTAAAAACCAGTTTTTAATCGTATCGGGTTGAGCTTAGAAACGGTTCAACCGGTAGTATCGGGTTACACCAGACATTTCAACAGGTTGACTAATTAACCTTATAATTTCATAAAAATACAATTTTAACTAAAAAATAATCCAACCTACGTGATTCCATAATTAAAAAAAAATCATTTTTTTAACCGAGTCTTGTTATATAAAAGTCTACAATAGGTTTATGGCATTGGAATGTTGAATGCGTCAAGTTTCCGATCGAACAAAAACTATGTGAGTCTTATTATCAACTCAAAATTTTACCATTGGATTAAACCGGTAGCCCGGCACGGACCGTTATTATCATATATACCGGGAGTTTGAAGACTATATCGGAACCATATTTTTACCAGGCTCAACCGTACTGGAACAATAAACGGTAGACGGTTCAACTGGTATATTTTAGAGAGAGAGAGTAAACGAAAGTGAAGAGAGAGAAAGTAGATCGGTTTCAATGTTAAAGAAAGGGTATGGCGTACAAGCAACGTTATGGGCCGCGATAACCGATTTTCAAATAAAATATGTTTTACACTTTACTGCCCTAAAGTAGTTTTGTATTCCATTTGTAACCCTGAAGTTGCTAAGTTTGAAAGACTTGCATGGATTATAGATGAGGGGTGAATAAAATCACAAGCATCTTTGTCATAAGTTCTACTATAATTCACCTTAGGTTTGGAAAAATAATAGAAAAAAAAAAATACTTCAGCTACATAGTATCCGGTCTCTAGTACCGATTAATATTATTTGTTATTCTCGTTAAGGGTACACCGCATACGGATTTGTTTTCTGAACGCAAATAAATGAACGAACATGATGCTCGTGTTTGTCCTAAGTAGCAAATTTAGAAAATAATTATAGAGGCATCGTTTCAAAAAAAAAAATTCTACAGGGGTAACAAAATCGAAAAACGTCAAATTTTCAAAAAAATTTACATTACCGCGGGAGCGTGAAGGGGTAGCGGGGGCTACCCCTTATTCTAAGGTATATCCGCCCTGTTTGTCCATTTATTAAACGAAAAGAACAAACATAAACGAATTTTCGTCAAACGGTTCACAAACTGTTTGCTGAACGTTCGGATCGTTTGCAGCCGTATATATAATCTATAGTAAAACGCCAAAAAATGGTCCCTGATTTTTGTCACTTTTGCCACTTCAGTCCAAAAACGAAACCTTTTGTATCTGGGTCTCTGTGGTTTTATTTTTTGTTGCAATTTTCATCCAATTGGCAAACTAGGTTAGAATTTTCTGTTAATTTCTCCTTTTTGTTGTTTTCCTCATTTAATTAAAATATATTATGGCATAAAATGACGATTATACCCTTCATATAAATGAGGAAACCAAAAAAAAAAGAGAAGTTAACGGAAAATTCTAACTCAATTAGCCAATTGGATGAAAACAACAACAAAAATGAATCATCATGGACCCAGATACAAAAAAGTCTCATTTTTGAACTAAAGTGATAAAAGCAGACTAACCTCAGTGACCATTTTAGCATTTTACTCCATAATCTATAAATGATAGATTAAATCATGGGCCTAATATGCATACAAATCAACATTTAGGGGGCTTTTAAGCCAACTTACGAAACACCAGGGTAGTTTCTGCCATCAAGCCCTAAAAAACTCAAATACCACCACCACCCCGGACCGTCGTAAATAAACCGGTGATTAACCGACATCAACCTTCTGTAACCCTTTCCGATCAACCTTCAAAACGGTTTTCAAATTCAAATCAACGATGGCGGCCAGTGAGACCAAAGATGACCTATACGCTCTCTCTCTTCAGGCAATTTTCTCACCATTTCAATATGTTTTCATCATTCAAATCTCATTTTTCAATTAAAAAACGCACGATTGCGATAGATCTAGGGTTTTACATTGCACGGTGCCCTAATTATTCGTTTAATTTACGTATGTATGTGTAATGTGTGTGTGAATATGCAGAAGGATGAAGATGATAAGTTTAAGGAGTTTGATTTCGGATTTGATGATGCTGATGCTCCTCTGCCGCTTACTGTTGCCTCTCGTGTTTGTTCTTCAACTTTTTTTTAAATTTTTGTTTTAATTTTTTGAAAAATAGATATGAATCTGTGCCCTAAATGCTGTAAATTAGTAGTGTTTATCGTTGATCGTCCGAAATTATATCAAATGGAGGGAGTATTATGTGTTTGTGTGTATGATGTACTGGACATGTTCTTTTCGGAACTAATTTTATGTTGAGAACTGCGAGAATCGCGTGAAATAGATGTATGTAGTGTGTTAATGATTTAGTGAGATGGTCGGGTAGGCAGTTGTGTAAGTGTCTTCTGTATCACGGTTTAAGGAAAATGTATAAGTGTGTTATGTGGTTCTCGTAGTTCTCAACGTCTCCTTAGTTCTAAAATGAACGGCTTAAATTGTTTTTCAACTTTTTTTTTTAGTTTTTGAGTTTATTTTTTGAAAAGTAGGCATGGATCTGTGCCCTAAGGGCTGCAAATTAGTAATGTTTATGTTAATTGTCGGAAATTGTGTCAAATGGAGGGAGTGTTATCGTTTCAGTTACAATATTATGGTGAGAATTGCGAGAAACTGCATAAAAGTGATAAATGTTTGCACGTAGTGCGTTAATGATTTAATGAGATGATTGGGTAGGCGGTTATGTAACTGCCTTCTGTATCACATTTAAAGCAGAAGGTACAAGTGTGTTATGTGGTTCTTGCAATTCTCAATGTTATGATGATTCTGCCTTCTGTATCACATTTAAAGCAGAAGGTACAAGTGTGTTATGTGGTTCTTGCAATTCTCAATGTTATGATGATTCTGAAACGAATGTCTATCTATGATGCACTGACTTAATTGGTTAAATGATCCTTTGGTTTATTGGTTAATGCAGGTATTGTACATGTTAGGTGATATTGCAGCAGGTCCTGCTTTTCGGTTTACTCAATGGTTGGAATTAGTTAGGAAACGCAGTGGTAGATATAAGTCGTCTGGATTCCCTCGCCGCCCTCAGAGGCTTGACGGCATGCTCTTAAGGTCATTTTTTCATTTTCCTTCATTGATGTTGTGTTTGATTAATTGTTAGGAATTGACTTTTTGGAATCACAAGTTAACTTGTGTCGTATGATAGGAATCTTGATTGTGATCATTGCTATTCAGTGCAGGGGATTTAAGCTTGGATTTAAAAAAGCTTCCGTCTTTTGAGCAAGTTACAGATGTTAGTTTGTGGGAAAGGCTCGGTAAGGCAGCGATGTTGGACATCGAGTCAAGCTCGTTCTCGTGGAATATGCTTTCTTCACTTCACCACACTGAACATAGCAGCAGCACTGAACAATCTGAGGATGATATGAATAAAGCATTAGAGGTATGTGTTCTTTCACTTGTGATCGTAAATCGGATCTTTAAATTTACTCTTTGTGTGTTTGTCAATTACAGGTAACAGTCAATTCTGGTGGAGTTGTATACTTCGCACTATTTAACCATAACGAGAGTGGCGAGTTCGTTCCCAAAGAATCAGCAGCTGTTATCAAAATCGCATCTTCTAGAATGGCGACACAATCAGAAAGACTCGGCTACGAATTCGCAAAATGGCTTGGTGTCAGAACTCCACAAGTTATTATAACTTCTTTACTTTCCTTTTACCAGATTTACCATCGGTTAACGTGTTAAAAATTCTTAATGCACCGTAACTTGTACAGGCTAGAGTGATTCATAATTGTAGTCCTGAGTGGTTACAAATTAAGGAAGCTGCGGAAAAAGCAAGAGAGGCTGCGGTTTCCGATGGAGATGAAGTCGGTGAAGTGACATGCTCAGAACTTCTAGAAGCCCTCGAGCTCAGCCGATGCCTTTACTTGATGAAGTACGTTTTAGTCATTACTAGCTAGTCCTGTACATTATAGGTTATCGTGAAACATCCTTCATAGTTTTACCAGATATGCGGTTAAGTCCGTTAAAATTATTTATGTGGTTGATTCTGTCCCCGAAGAATTTGTCTTGAGTGAGACGAAAATTTTTGAGGACCGAATCAACCATGGAAATATTTTAGGGACTTAACCGCATATTTCGGTGAAAGCATGTAGGGCTTTAATGTGATAGCCCTTTTTTTCTTACTATATCTAGTCTGATGTGGTAATAAATTAAAGAGTAAAATACCATTTTCATCCCTGAGGTTTGGCCAAATTTGCGACTTTCGTTCAATGGTTTATTTTTCCGCATCTGGATCCAAAAGGTTTGAAATATTGCCATTTCCATCCGGCTCATTAACTCCATCCATTTTTCTCCGTTAAGTCAGGGGTATCTCCGTCTTTTTTGTTAACTTAAAGGGCAATTCGGTCTTTTTCACTTTATGTAAAAAGACCGAATACCCCTGACAAAGACCGAATCACCCTTTAAGTTAACAAAAAAGACAGAAATACCCCTGATTTAACGGAGAAAAATGGATGGAGTTAACGAGCCGGATGAAAATTGCAAGATTTCAAACCTTTTGCAGCCAGACGCGGAAAAACAAACCTTTGGACGAAAGTCGCAAAACTAGCTAAACCTCAGGGACGAAAATGGCATTTTACTCTATATTAAACTTAGGTAAAGTTATGTGAATAGCCATTTTGACTATATTTCATTGACAAAAATTTTCGAAATATATTAATTAGACCGTTACAAAATCTTTTGATAGAAGGAAATCAATAACCGACACGTGGCATATCTTGATTGGATGTAATCATTTGTATCGAACTGATTAATATAAAGAAAAACAATGCAGTTATGTGCATGGATCTCCCCTTTTGGAAAACTCAAGTGCATTTCAAACACAAGAAGCTGCAGAAAAGACGGCGGCTGCCCTCGGAAGAATCTTGATGTTGGATCTCGTAATCAGAAATGAAGATCGGCTCCCATGTCGTTATCTGAGGTGGCGAGGTAATCCCGCAAATCTATTATTAGCAGACAAAATGGCGACTGCAAATCGAGATGCATTAGAAGAAGCTTTCGATTCCGCTATTAATCGATATAGACCAAGGGTAATTCGCGCTCTCCAGAAGGAACGAAGATCAACTTCTGTCGATTGCCGAATGAGTACCGATGATTCAAATTTATCGTCGAAAAGCTTTCATCGTTCCGACAGTACATTATGTCCTATACCTAATGAAAAAACATTAAAAAGACAAGTTACAATTGATCCGATAATAACCGATTTCGATGTTGTGGCTATTGACTCTGGTGTCCCTCGCCGACCGCCAGCTGGCAAACGTTCACATGATCAAGAAAACTATCCGAAGCTTGTTGAACTCCTGATCAACAGTCCTGAATATGCGTCACATCTGTTACATGAAATGACTATCGGGAAATTAGGATTTCCTACAGAAGCTTCTTCTGAAACTTCCGGAAATAATTCACCTTTTATTAAAGATATGATCTCCGTCATTCATGAATTCAGAACTGGATTTCGTGCGGCTCTGATGGATTTACAGGGTTTTCGTATATTTTTACTCACACTTCACCAAAAACTGGATAGTTTGTTGAGGAGATTTATGAGTATTATAGATAAAAGATTGAGTGGTGATTTTGATAAAGAAGATTTGATGATATTTGAGTCACATTCACAGTCACATTCTGCACCTTGTGTTTCTCCACAAAGTAAGGGTAGCCAAATAGATTCGAATGATACCGATTTGCAGAAAACAGCTCAAAAAGCATCATCATCTTCAGGATGCAAAGAAAATTTAGACTCGATTTCTCCAATATCGCGTGATTCTTCTTCTTCACATGGAAAGTCTAATAAAGCGTATGCAGAACCATTGCGTACCATGCGCATCACCTCAAAGCTGCGTGATTTCCACAAATATGCCAAGGTTTTTACTTTTTCATTGATGAGTTAAGAATCCATGTTTGTTATCGGGTCATGTTTCGTATCTAATGGGTCTAAAAGGTGAAATTAGGGGTGGCAATGCATGTTAGGTTCAGGTTGACAGGTTCTTATAGCCCAACACGAATTCGACCCAATTACTTAATCATGTCGAAACGTCTGTCCCTAGCTCAGACATATGTAACCCGCGTAACCTGGTTATCTAATCGGGTCAAACACATTGACGAGTTATATTGCTTGTAAACATGCTGGTTAGGCAACAGACTGTAAATGGGTTGCTGGGTTGAATTTTTTATTTTTTAAACATAAGAGTAAAATGCCATTTCCGTCCCTGAGGTTTGGCCAATTTTGAGAATTTCGTCCAAAGGTTTGTTTTTCTGCATCTGGATCCAACAGGTTTGAAATCTTGCCATTTTCATCCGGCTCATTAACTCCATCCATTTTTATCCGTTAAGTCAGGGGGTATTTCCGTCTTTTTTGTTAACTTAAAGGACAATTTGGTCTTTTGCACTTTATGTACAAGTATTCAAAATACCCTGACTAAATAAAAACCAAAATAATATATGTGAAAAGATGAAAATACCCCCGACTTAACGGAGAACAATGGATGGAGTTAACAAGCCGGATGAAAATGGCAAGATTTCAAAACCTTTTGGATCTAGATGCGGAAATACAAACCTTTGGACGAAAGTCGCAAAACTGGCCAAACCTCAGGGACGAAAATGGGTTGGACATGTGACATGTCAACCTGAACGTGACCTGTTTATGACCCGAACCTGTTTAGCCCCAACCCTAACCTTTTTCGTGCTTTTGTGTGCGGTCAGGAATTGCCACTCCTTGTTAAAATTATAAAATAGCTTATACAGAAAAAGGTTCAAAAGTCGCTCATTGTGTACTTTTAATGCATAAACCTCCTACATCATTTGATTCAATAAGCTAGATTATTACTGTGATGATATAATATACATAATCATCTTTGGGGTTAAGTTATTCTACAAAGGCTTCTAATTGTAAGAAGTGTAAGAAGGATTTATAGAGTGACAAGTGTCCGATAACCTAAACTAAACCCACTACATCACCACCCTAAACCCCCACCCCACCCAAAAACCTAACCCCCCCCCCCCCCCCTCCCCCCACACCACCCAAAAACCTAAACCCCCACCCCCGGCAAAAAAAAAAAAAAAAAAAATTGGGGGGGGGGGGGGGGGTTAGGTTTTTGGTGGTGGTGGATGTTTAAGGTTTTTTTTTTTTTTTTTTTTTTTGTGTGTAGTGGGTTTTTTAGGTTATTGGACACTTGTCACTTTATAAATCCTTCTTACACTTCTTACAATTAGGATCCTTTGTATTTGATCCTAATCCATCATCTTTGATACAGATTATTTTATTTATTTGTTGATCTTTCTTAGGAAGATGCTGAACTAAACAAAGAACTAGAGCAATGGAACGAATTGCTAAAAAATGAAGCCGTAAAGCTATGTCAAGAGAATAATTTCAATTCAGGGTTTTTCGAGGGCAACGAGAGTAATTCTGTTGTTGATGCTTATGAATTGAAGGTAATATTTCCGAACTATAAAAACATTATCTTCTTAATAACACATTTCCAGTCTATTTACTTATGTTTGTTTGTTTGTTTGTTTGTTCCATTTACAGCTTAGGCTTGAACATATCCTTGAGAGGATATCATTAATATCCGACGCTGGAAATACGGAAAAACCGTCATTAGTTACAAGTAACCTATTCATTGGTGGGGCATTAGCTGCAAGATCCGTTTACACATTGCAACATATAGGGATTAGACATATATTGTGTTTGTGTTCTAATGAAATCGGGCAGTCTGAATCTCAACGGACTGACTTATTTGAGTATCGAAACTTCTCTGTAAGTTATTAAACTTATTTTTTGTTTTACCGGTTTGACCCATTAAAGATCGAACATATCCTTAATCGTCACATTAAGATTTACTTATAATTTGCTATGATTAACAGATTGGTGATGAAGAAGATTCGAACATCAGTGAGATTTTCGAAGAAGCGCATCAATTTATTGATGCCGTTGAACAAAAAGGTGGTAAGGTTTTGGTTCATTGCTTTGAAGGAAGAAGCAGGAGTGCAACGGTTGTTCTTTCTTACTTAATGATGAGCAAGTAAGTTATCACAAGTTTTGTTATTAAGATATGTTTGATTGAATCACAGTAACAGTTTTGGATAATCAGCTATGAAGTAAAATTACTTATTGAACCTAATTTGTGAGACATTTCATTTCACAATTCAATAATAATTTTCTCATAAAATGTCCTTTTCGATTAATTTAAACAATTAATTCTTGAATAATCAGAATTTGTCAAATGGACAAATATTTTATAATTAGAACTTTATATAACAAGAGCACACTAACAATAGTTTCTGCAACCCGTTTTATAATTTTATTGATTCAATATCATATGGTCACTTCGTGTTATTATCTAGATTTTATAGAAGGGTAATTGGATTTAAATAATCCCCCTATTAGCCGGTAACAGTCCCAACTAACGAAATGCTTTGTGAAAGTCCCAACTTTTAATCTATTTTCTCCTAACGAGTTTTTTCTAACTGGGGTCTAACCCCGTTAGTTTTTTTTGCTGGCGTGGACGGCTTATGTGGCAAAAAAAGTCAAAAGTTTTGATGATGTGGACTGCCTATGTGGCAAAAAGTCAAAACTTTTGATGACGTGGACTGCTTATGTGGCAAAATTATGATGGCGTGCCGTGGACTGCTTATTTGACAAAGTTTTGATGACGTGGACTGCTTATGAGGCGGTCCACGCCTTTAAAAAAAGCTAACTGGGTTAGAAAAAGCTTGTTGGGAGAAAATAAGTTAAAAGTTGGGACTGTCACAAAACATTTTTTTAGTTGGGACTGTAGCCTGCCAATAGGTAATAGCTGAGATTATTCAAGACCAATTTTCCCATTATAATATTTGTTAATATTTATGCTTGTGGTGGTTTGTGAAGGAAGTACACATTACTAAAAGCATGGAATACCCTAAGAAGAGTACACAGGCGAGCACAACCAAATGATGGATTTGCAAGGGCGCTTTTGGAATTAGACAAAAAGTTGCATGGTAAGGTTTCGATGGACTGGCAACAGAAAAAGCCCGCGATTAAGGTGTGCCCGATATGTGGGAAGAATGCGGGCTTAAGTAGCAGCTCACTGCAGCTTCACTTGCAAAAAGCGCATAAGAAATTGTCGTCGGGAAGTGTAGACAGTGCCATGACTATGGAGATACAAAAGGTTTTAGAGGCACTCAATATTACACACAGAGAATCTCATTCCAGTGATTGATTGATGATAATGTATAAATGGAATGTTGTATAAACCCATGTATTTAGTAATCAGAATAATGTTGTAAACTGCAATATTATTGTATCTATAAATTTTTATAAGCAAAAATTGCATTAAAATACTTTGCATGCTATTTGCTTTTTGTTTGCATGATAGCTTATGGTTATTAGTGTAGGGTCTAGGGTTTAAATCAGCTATTACAATGGATATTTTGACCACAACAAATTATAATATATAATGTACACTGTTAGACAATCTGTAATGCTTTCACGCCCACCACCACCTCAGCCCAAAAGGGCGTGAAACAACGCGGGTGGGACGAGTCACGAGTGTGGGGCAATGAAGTGTGTTGAACTAATATTATCACCCAATCAAAACCTTCCAAGTCAACACTCTAAAAAAGCAGAACTCTGGTGACTTAGTGAGACTACTCCTAAGGCCAGGGGGTGTCGCATACCGCCCCTGGCCACATCAGCGTCGTTAGCGCCCCCTATGGCGCCCCACACCCATCCCCTGCCCGCCAAAGAGGGGGCGCTATCCTTGCTTCACCAGCGAAAAGTTGTTTTTTACCTTTTTAGTGAAACAATAATGGATGGACTTTTCATTTCACAAGGTTAGACTTTGTTAGGATTACAGGAGTACTTGATAACAAATCACATGTTCAAAGTAATTAAATTTTATATATAAAGGACAAACTAATTTACATATATACGAAAAGTTAGTATTATTATAAACATTGTGCTCAAACAAGAATCTTTATAAAAAAAATATTGTAGTAAGAAACTAAAGTAATTTAGTCATTTGGTCAATAGACTTCCTTAATGACTTGGTGGTTCATACTTTAAAAAAATAAAACATTGCTACTGTGGCAATGTAATAGAATTAAAAACATTGTAGGTAGCAACCACAACATTTAGCAACTCATTACAAACATCAAACAATCATATAAATGATTCACTAATCAAAGTAAACAAACAAACACAGTTAATGATTTTATAATCTGAATACAAAGATTGATGATGCCCAGAATGTGAAAACAAAGATTGATGATGATTACATTAACATCCCTAAACTCACCCTCAATCCAGATATCATGATTCCATATACCCTCTGCCTCTCTTACCTCTTATGATGTTGCGGTGTTGAAAACACCGAGTCCGAGTGAAACAAAGTAATCAAATCAAAACCTAACGACGCAGCAACCAACATAAAACGTCTAAACTTACACTACAATCGGTTCCGGTAACAACTCTGGAGGGACTCCACCGCTAGCATTCAAAACCGTCACGTTACCGTCAGAATCAACATCCACAATTACCGAATCGCCCTCCTTAATCTCGCGTGCAAGCATCTTCTCCGCCATACTATCCTCCAAAAGCCGCATTATCGCTCTCCTTAACGGCCTCGCACCGTAACTAGGGTTATACCCTTCTTCAACCACTCTATCCCTAAATCTCTCTGTCACCTGAAGTTCTATTTCTTTACCCTTTAACCGTTCAAATACTTCCTTCAACATTATATCGGCTATTTCTTTGACTTCCAGTTTAGTCAACTGTCTAAACACTATCATATCATCCAATCGGTTTAAAAACTCCGGCCTGAAATACTGTTTAAGTTCTTCCGTAACTAAGCTTTTAATTCGGTTGTAGCTGCTATCTTTCTCGTCATAATCGAGATCGAATCCGATTCTCCTCCCACCTTTTTCGATCACACTACTACCTACGTTTGATGTCATGATCAAAAGTGTGTTCTTAAAGTCAACCGTTCGACCTTTGCTATCGGTCAACCGTCCATCTTCGAGAATCTGAAGCATCATGTTGAACACATCGGGGTGAGCCTTTTCGATTTCGTCGAATAGGACGAGAGTGTACGGGCGGCGACGGACCGCCTCGGTTAACTGACCACCTTCGGTGTAACCTACGTAACCGGGTGGTGAACCGATGAGTTTCGAGACGGTGTGTCGTTCCATGAACTCACTCATGTCTAGTCGAATCATGGCTTCTTCAGACCCAAAATAGTACGTGGCTAGTGATTTTGCGAGTTCGGATTTCCCGACACCCGTGGGTCCGGAGAATATGAAACTGGCTATGGGACGGTTAGGGTTCTTGAGACCGACACGGGCTCGGCGGATGGCTCGGCTAATGGCTTTGACCGCTTCATCTTGACCGATGATTCGCGTGTGAAGGGTGTCTTCCATTTTGAGAAGACGGTCTGACTCATCACTGTTGACTTTTTCGACGGGTATTCCGGTCCATGTGGAGACGATATGTTGAATGTCGGCTTCTGTCACTGTGGGACCCTCATCACCCGCTTCACTCTCGGCTTTACTCATCTCCTTGTTTTTATCGATTAGAGTCGATATTTGAAGCTTGAGATCCATCTCTTTATCTCTAAGCTCACCTGCCTGTTCCAAAGTCAAAGTCAATGAAGTCAAACCTGTAACGAAACATTCCATAACATTAAGTTAATGAACGGAGCAATTACCTTTTCAAAGTCTTGACCACGAACAGCTTCGTTTTTCTCTTTCGTAATCTGTCTAAGCTCTTTCTCTAGCTCTTTAGCTTCCTCAGGTAACTATTTCAGACACCAGAAACTAGGGGTGAGCAGAAAACCGAAAAAACCAATTTAACCGAACCGAAAATAACTGACCCAAAAAACCGAACCGAAATTTGCGGATCAGTTACGGTTTTGCCTTTTATAAAACCGAAAAAAACCGAACCAAATAACCTAAAAATCATTTTTAAAATTTTTTTATATATTGATTTAGGAATTATTAATTTTATTCTTAAAAGTTAAGTATTTATAATGAGAACATTAACATGTTTATTTATCATTGAACACTTTATCCATTGCCTACAAAAAATAACAAAATTTAACATAAAAATTAGAGTAAATTACTTTTTGAGTCCTTGTGTTTTAGTGGTTTTAACTTTTAACTAGTTGAGTCCAAAATCAAAAATTTTAACGCCCTGAGTCCCTAACCACTCATTTTATAACGTTTTGACTTTTGAGTCCCTGTGTTTTAGTGCTTTTAACCACTTGAGTCCAAAATAAAAAGTACCAAGTGTTATAAATTGGACTCAAAACGTTATAAAATGAGTAGTTAGGGACTCAGGGCATTAAACTTTTTAATTTTGAACTCAAGTGGTTAAAACCACTAAAACACAGGGACTCAAAAAGTAATTTACTCTAAAAATTAAATGATTTTCAAAGTATTATAAAAGAAAACGTCTTTATAAAAATTTTAAAGAAACATTACAATAGATTAGAAGGTTAGGTTTATTAGAACAATACTAATTAAAAACAATAAATATATTAATTAAATGTACACATCTAAGAAAGATTTTTGAACTTTGGATTATAATTTATATTTTTGAATCTTATGTAATTTGTTCCAAAAACCGAAAAAATAAACCGAACCGTTGCTTAAACCGAAACTGAGCGGTTTTCCGAACTTTCGGTTACGGTTTCGGTTTTACCCAAAAACCTAGAAACACTCAGCCAACAAAAAATCAATTACAAAGGCGGCAATTTTGTTTAACTTCAAACAAGAAACAATAGACAAAAAATAACAAATAAACAAACCTGTGCATGACGAAGTCTAACACGAGATCCAGCTTCATCAATCAAATCGATTGCTTTATCAGGAAGAAAACGATCACTTATATATTGATGTGACAACTCAGCAGCAGCAACTACAGCATCATCAGTGTAACGAAGCTTATGATGAATTTCGTATCTTTCTCTAAGCCCTCTTAAAATTTGTATTGCTTCTTCAACAGAAGGCTCGGGCACCTTGACGGGTTGAAACCGTCTCTCTAATGCCGGATCTTTTTCAATATGCTTTCGGTATTCATCAAGTGTTGTAGCCCCAATGCACTGTCACAAAACACACACCAATTAAATAACTTTTTAAAAATAATTCAAACATATGACAGGTTATTAATTACGGGAATAATAATATTATTGGTTACCTGTAATTCACCTCTAGCAAGAGCGGGTTTTAATATATTTGCAGCATCAATAGCCCCTTCTGCTGCTCCGGCTCCAATAAGAGTGTGAACTTCATCGATAAAAAGAATTATATCATCACTTTGTTTTATTTCTTCCATTAGCTTTTTTAGTCGTTCTTCAAACTCCCCACGATATTTTGTGCCGGCAACAAGAAGACCCATATCTAGAGTTATCACCTGTATATATTAAAAAAAACATTTTAAACATTTTAAATAACAAACACACACAACCCACTATAACCAACTACATGAATATAAGTCATGATAGGTACCGATATTATCGGTGATATTGACCAATATTTGACCGATATATCACCGATATTCCCTATATCAGCACCTTTCTTCTTAGTTCTATCATACGTCTTTCTTCTTATTGCTGCTATTATTGTTTTAAGCCATAATTGTTAAATGTTGGTGTTTTAAGTCTTAATCAGTTCTTACTTGCTACAATTGTTAGTGTTTTACAAGTTGCAAATGGTTAATTTGTTGATGGTAGGAGAGTATACCGAATTGTTAGTGTTAGATTCCTATATATATAAATTCTGCATGATATTAAAATTACCAATATCCCACTACGATAACCTATATCTCGAATATCGGTCCTTGACAAATATCCGATATTTTACCGCATTAACTGCTTAGGACTCACCCATAGTTGTTAAAAGTCATGGCCTCTTGCGCCTAGGCCCATTTTTCAGGCAAGGCGAAGTAATTGCGCCTTACATCAAGGCAATTGCGCTTTAACTCTCCAGGTGATGGTTCAGGCGCAAATTCCGGCGTGATTCCTAGATTATGGAGAGTTTCCGGCCGAATTCTCTAAATTCCGGCAAGATTCCAGCTAGATTTCTACTTTTATCTAACTAAAACTACTTTTCTACACTAATACAGTAATATTTTAGAACTTTTGGTACTGAATAGATGATATTAAATGTTATATAATAGCTTTTGTGTATTTTATTTGAAGAATAGTATTGATTTATTAATACATAAAATATTTTTAAATTTTTTTTTTTCGTTGTGCGCTTTTTTTTTCTCGGGCCCTTGCATTTTTTGCGCCTTTCGCTTAGGCCCCAGGCAAGACCTTTGCGCCTTGAGTACGCCTAGCGCCTTTAATAACTATGGACTCACCTTCTTCCCCTCAATGGTTTCGGGGACATCACCATTCGCAATCCTTTGCGCAAGACCTTCTGCAATGGCTGTCTTCCCAACACCGGGCTCCCCAATCAGGCACGGATTATTCTTTGTTCGGCGTCCCAAAATCTGAGTGACCCGTTCGATTTGCGGCTGCCTTCCAACCACCGGATCCAACTTACCCTAAAAAGAAGAAAAAATCTAAGACTTTAAACGAAAATAAAAAGAAGATTCACCGATATAAACCATTCGGCAACCTACCTCCTCAGCTAGCTTCGTTAAGTTCGTTCCGTATTCCTCGAGTGTTGGCATCTTGCTTCCGGAGGTACCACCTCCGACACCTGCACCGACAGCTTCGGCACTCTCACCAACCATTCGAATCACCTATTCATGAATTTGAAAAAGAAATGATTAGATTAAAAAATTAAAAAAAGGAGTAAGACTTTGAAAAAAGAAATTAGGCTTGCCTGAGTGCGAATGTTAGTAGGGTCAGCTCCTAAATTCTCCAGAACACGAGCTGCAACACCGTCACCTTCTCGAAGCAAACCGAGTAGCAGATGCTCGGATCCAATATAGTTGTGACCTAAAAATATTTACATAACAAAATTAAATAGGTGCTATTGAAGAGAAATTTAATAAATAATAATAATAATAATACCAAGTTGGCGGGCTTCCTCTAAAGAGAGCTCTAAAACGCGTTTAGCTCGAGGAGTAAACGGGATCTCAACAGCAACAAACCCGCTACCCCTACCAATAATTTTCTCAACTTCTACACGCGCATCTTTTAAATTAATCCCCAAAGATTTCAAAACCTTAGCAGCAATACCAGTTCCCTCACCAATAAGCCCGAGTAATATTTGCTCGGTGCCAACAAAATTGTGACCTAAACGACGTGCTTCCTCTTGTGCAAGCATAATTACTTTTATAGCCTTTTCTGTAAACCGCTCGAACATAGCTTTTGGAACAATACGGGTGGCCCGTTTTGATCGAAAAGATGTTGCCAAAGAAACCTTAGAGTGGAAATCTTGGCCTGTCTTATTCATAATGTTGTCTAAAGCATTGGACCCACGCAACCCTGAAAAGGTTCGCATTCTCATGGGAGGTGCATATGAGCATGACATCATTTTCACGATTCTTTTAGCCTTCCCGGTTCCGTTTCTATGAAGCTTTCGTTCATGGTCAACCGAAGGAAAACAAGCAGCGTGAATTAACGACCCAGCCATGGCTGCAACCAAAATAAATGATTTAGTCATACAGTTTCACAAGGTACCTTGCATAAAAAGTTTAAAAGACCACGAACAAGCATGCAAATCACATGTATTTCTATAAACTTCATGATCTTTACATGTCGTGTACATAAAGCTGCAAAAGATCCACCTCTATTTCACATATACAGAACTATAGTAAGCTTGTAAATAAGTAAAGAAGAAGATAACTGAGCCAAAAAAAGAATCACGAGAAACAATGTATTTGTTTGTGTTTTTATTACCAGCTAAAGTTCTTTACATGGAACGTAAATGTCTTTCTTGAACCAGTCAATTCATAAGTTGCTTTTACAAAGCGAGAAACACACTGCTTTTCACAGGCGAGGTGCAAGGCGTTTATACTATATACATATTTTTAGCATCTCCAACCAACCCATAAACTACCTATAAACAAGCTATGTATGTGATATGATAATATAAATTCCCTAAGCGTACAACCTAAGACCATGTGTAGCAGTGGCGGATCCAGCCAGTTTTTTCACTGGGTTCCTTTTTCCAAATCATACAAGGTTTACACTACAAAAAAACGTTCTTTTCCAAATCATACAAGGTTTACACTACAAAAAAATATTTTTTTCCAAATCGACTGGGTTCCTGGGAACCCGGTAAACCCCTCTAAATCCGCCCCTGATGTGTAGTGGTAACGCCCCCACCCTTGGGCGTTCTGCGCCATGTGGCAGCCCAGTCAGCAATGGGGCGTTTTCTAAAATGGGTGTAGTGGGGATGTGGGGCATTATGTTAAAAGAGGTGTAATAGAATTAAATAAAAAACCATCAAAAAATCTTATTGGACAAAGAAAAAGAAGATCAAGGGTGATTGGCCAAAAGTAATGAACCAAGGCGTTGAAAATAAAACGCCAAAACCATTTTTTGTCAAAAAACGCCCAGGGGGCCATATGTGGGCGTGGATTAGGCAAAAAACGCCTGAATCTCGCCCCACTACGGATGGTCTAAAAACCTACATATACAACATGCAGCTGCGCCTTATGTAGTAACAAGCATGGACCCTTGCCTCAAGCTGCACCTTTTTAAAACCTAGATTCAAATCACTTACTACACATTTTCTAAAAATGCTCAGAAACACAATACTTTCTTTCAAAAAGTTAATCCGGTAATGGCGAAAACATTATACTGTAAAGTCAAACAGGAAGTCAATCACAACTTATGGCCTCTAAGTTCACAACTTACAACAAGCTCACCAGATAACTAAAACAAAAGCTAATCACATACATAAAGATGCTCCAAATTACTTCCATTAAACCATCACATAAACAATAAACAAACAATTAATAAAAAAAATAAAAAAAATAAAAAAACTTTCTTTTTCTACAAGAAATCAAGAAAAGCTATAACTTTTTCAAGGAACAAAAAGAAACGATACACCATACGTCAGAATCATACCGTAACTACAGAAATGCATATGTAAATATGTAACAAAAGGGAATTAGGTGAAACAACTTCATTTTGAATCAGATAAAAGATATTGAAGAGAAGAATGAAGTGGTGAATAGTTTACCGGAGGATTAGAGGTGGATATGAGTGAAGTTTTTTAGGGTTTTTGAAGGGGTTTTATGAAGAAGATGATGTAGCCGCCAGTCTATCGGATGATAAGGTGCACCTTCGTGTACAGAAAGAAAGTTGCACCGGCCGATTTGACTCTCGTTTGGTTAGTGTGTTTTTGCTTTTTTTTTATATTTTTGTTTGGTAAACCCTAACTTTGTAATCTCCACGTTTTTTTGGCTTATTTTAAAATATAAGTTTTTATAATTATTTATCTTTATTATCTTTATTGATGATTTGATAGTTATTTCCAATTCAATGTTGGATTTGAATTGATTTAGGAGTTTAACGTTAATCTGTTTGTATTATGTAATGGAATGAATGAGTGAATGGAATAAACAAAGTAATGAAATGGACAACGACATGAAATGGATCATTCTATTCCATTATGATGTTTGATTACTAATATGTACTTTATATAGTTTGATAAACAAAAAAAGAAGAAATAAAGAAACACAATTATATAGAATATAATTAAATCAAAAATAATAATAATAATATAATGGAAAAAATAATAATAATATATTTATTTTCATTCTTTGAAGAAGGAATGAAAAAAACACCTTCTTGTCAAGGAATGAAAATTGTTATATTTGGAAGGAGTTACATTCATTTAGAATGCTCCATTACATTACTACATGATAACCAAACATGTTTCTTCCCATTCCATCAGATTGGTCCATTCCATTCCCCATTCTATTCCTTCAAACCAAACGCTACCTAAGGGTCAGTTTGGTACGAGAGAATAGAACGGACGAGGTAGTTGAATAGACAAAGGAATGAAATTGACCATTACCATTTCATGGTCATGTTTGGTTATAGTGTGGAAAGGAAATGAATCATTATCTTTTGTTGTTTGGTTGGCAGGAAAAGACGAAGGAATAAAATCGGTGATGGGTGGTGGTGGTGGTGGTTGGGGCCAGCGACGGTTGGTAGAGATGTACAAAAAATCGTTTTTACAACCGAAACCGGTAAAAAAACCACCCGGTTAATAAAAACACTGGTTTTTTTTTGAAACCGGTCTCGGTTTCTATTCGTATTCGAAAATCATCCACTAGTTAGACGTTCTGGCCAGCATAACCTGTTTAATAACCGATTTGTGAAAAAACCGGTTAATCGATAACGTGAAATTAAAAACCGGTTTTTTTAACCGAAAAAAATTGGTATCCCTAAACGTGCTGAAAACGGTAATATTACCGTTGGGCTGGAAAACTAGCCGTTTTTTTGTGTTTTTTGACTCTAAATCCATCTCCAACTAGTACAAAAGGGTAGTAGGTGTTTAGGTTCAATCACACTACTCTCTAATCTCCAAAAACTCTAAAAAAATGCTCACTTTCTTGTTCGATAGTTCCCAAAAAAACGCATACTCTGGTAACCTCTAGTGCTCATGATTCGTTAAATGTTGGTGAGTCTTCAACCGACGCGGTGGTTCGTGTTATTCCAACGAAGCGAAACCCTGAAGTTTGGTCACACTTCGATTTGTGCGAGATGGCCAACGGTAAAAAAAGAGCGCTTTGTCATTATTATCAAAACTTTTACGTCGAAAGTGCAAACTCCACCTTGAAACAACACATCGACAAACCATTTTACAAGGTTGAAACAACCCGCTGGTGGTCAAGCTTTGATGACAAGTGAAGGCGCTACTTTGTTCGCCTACAATTTGGATATGGTTAGAGAGGAAATGGTTAGAGAGGAAATTGCTAAATTTGTAATCCAAGAAAGCTTGTCGTTCAACCAACGATATACCAATATGATTCAATGAACTCTCCAGCCACGATACACTTATGTAAGTCGTGCTCCTCTTAGGATAGATTGTTTAAGATTGTGAGAAAACGCTAAACAAGAATTAATTTCTTGTTTTGAAACATTAGAAACAGGTGTTAACTTAACTAGCGATGTTTAGTCCGCACCGCACGGTTCACCCGATTGGTATATTTGTGTTACCACCCATTGGATTGAACCGGTGACGTGGCAAATGACGAAACGCACCCTTTTGTTTAAATTATTTGATTACCCTCACACCGGTGAAAATTTATTTTTATCGTAATTGACGAATGTATTAGAACATACGAACTATTCAAACTGGAACAAAATGTTTTTTCAATATCTTTTGATAACGCTTCAAACAACACGGTTTCGGTAATGCATTCTCATACTATAAATTAGTAAGATGTTGGTGCTTCATGATGTTGTACTCTAAGTATAGGGGGTTTTTCAAAAAAAAAATTGGTTTTTTCGATTCTAATTTAAAGGTTTTCATTTTTATGCATTTTTACCTCTTTGATTTTTTTTTTTTAATTTTACCCAAACATTTTCAAGTTTTGCAAGTTAACCCCTAATACTTTTTTTTTCAACTTTGATCCCCCATACTTTTTATCTTTTGCAAACTTTTTGTTTTATGTTTCGTTCTAAATTTTGGCGAATGAATACGCTGCAACGTGCATGTGGGTTCAATGTTTTTCCGTCTATCTTTTTTCATTTGACAGTGCAATGCGTCTTTATTTCCTTGTTTGACAGGTTCGTTGCAACGAGCGGGATCCTATATCGACTTAGTTATTATTTTCTATGTTTTACGTTTTAGTCTAATTTTTTCGCATTAACATGACACAACGGACATGCATGGTTCAACAATTTTACGTATGTTTTTCGTTCGGTGTTATTTTATTTTTACCCATTTTTTTGGTGTTGCTGGTCACCGGCAGTGATATAACATTGCTGCTACTTGACACATTTTATGACCCCCGCTGCAACGCGGGGGGCCTTGATACTAGTTTAAAATTAAAATACAAACTGATTTATGAGGGTATTTTTTCATACTTGATGTGTTGCACACGTCATAAATTTGGCCGTTCAAGGCGGTTTAAAGGTTATTGAAAACAAAAGGATGCTTTCAAAAGAATGTTACTTGATATATATAGTAACACACAAAGACATTCAAAATATATTAAAAATTGTAAGGAAACGGGTCGAATATGTTTAGGACCCAATTGGGATGTTGCTACAAGATGGAACTCGACTTGCACCATGTTTGAAAAGGCTATTTTGCAAAAAGAAAGTTTAATAGCATTTTATAACATGTTGTCTATTCGTGGAAAGGTTTCGACTTACCACCCATCGAGTTGGGCTATTATTGAAACGGTTACACAATTGCTTCAAGTTTTCAAAACATCAACAAAGACTTAATCTTAATTGGTGGTTTACTATCCAACAAGTTCTTTGGTACTTCATAATTGTTTAAAATGTGTGGAAAATTAAGCGAATTACCAACTAGAGGTAGACCATATTGTGATATGGTGGTGATGAAGAGATGGGCATAATCGGCTATTTTTAATACCCGGACCCGGTTCCTACCCGTACCCGGTTCCCCTCAAAGTTGGCAGTACCTGGTTCCTTTCAGAACTAGTTTCGGGTCATACCCGGGTATTTGCCCAAAAAACCAGAACCTGTTGTACCCGGTTACGGGTATTGTGGAACCGGTTCTTAACAGAACCGGGTTCGGGTCAGAACCGGTTCTGTCGTATATGTGAAGAAAAAGCCTGACACTACTGCATGGAACCGGGTCCTCGTGTCCAGTCAAATCAATATTCAAATCAATATGTTGGAATTTGGAACTAGTGGAACCGGTTGTCGTATTATAACCGGTTGTGTTATTTAAATCAATGGTTCTAATTCATAGTTTCATACTTTCAAACCTCTACCAAATTCATAGTTTCATACTTGCTAAGAGATATGGTATGCAACGATGAAGTGGTTATGGTTTTGGAAACAAAAAGGAACCCGGCAATTTGGAAAAACTTTGATTTATGCTTAATGTCCGAAAGCCACGAGATGGCAAGATGCAAAGGTTGCGGCAATTTTATGAAGGCGTCGGCTAACTCGACGCTAAAGAAGCACACCGAGAAACATTGTCCGTTGACAAAGGCGAAAAAAGGTGAAAAAGGGTGAAGCCTCCGGGACCGGCTCGTCTAAAGTTTAGGTGTTTTATGTAACCGGTTTGTGTGGTTTATGATTATGTTTGATGTTTTATGTGTTAGGTTGTTTGTTTGGTTTATGATTATGTTTTATGTGGTTTATGAACTTTATGATTATGTTTGATGTTAAATCTATAAAAAAAACGTTGTTCTAATAAAAAAGTCACATTAAAAATACTTGAACCGATTACAAATTACAATACATAAGCTCAAAAAAAAATTATACGAACTGGAACCGGTTTCGAGATTAACAGAACCGGTTTCCAGATTCCAGCAGGAACCGCGTATACATTATACGGTTTATTTTTTTTGACCGTTTAGTTGTGGCGGGTGCGACACTTTCACTTGCGGGATGCTTTGGTGCGGGCACTTCGGTGCAATCGTCGTACGAATCGTTACTCTCTACTTCGGTTGAATCGTCCTCCTCTTCGTCAATAATGTTGTGCTCCAATTCCACTTCGTCTTTAAGACTTGTTTTATCTTGTACACGGTCAACGACGTCCAAATGATCTTTTAAACAAATTGCTATCTCTAACGATTCCGGTGTTAGTCTTGTTCTTCGAATAGATAACACCCTACCACTAAGAGAAAAAAACACTTTCCGAAGCTACCGTGGAAGCTTGGACCGTTACTATATCACGAGCCATGGTGGCTAAAATCGGGAATTCCGATTCTTTTGATTTCCACCATGACAAAATATCAAAGTTATTGTATTCCTCGGAGGTCATAGTATGCGAGTAACAAGTTATTTTGTATCTACCGAGTTCGCTTGATGGTTCACTACTGATGTATAAGAATTTATACATCTTTTACTCGTCAAATACGCCCCGTTTATGCGTTAACTCTTTGTATTTTCATTGATGTGGTACTCAGTTGAGTTGTTTGTGAAAATACAGGTCCGGGCCTCGACCCGGTGATGAAACGAAGGCTTTTGGAGCAAAATGGAGCGAAAACTGAAGATTCCAGCAAACTGCCAGATATGGCACTACCGTGCCAACCATGAGCACGACCATGCCAGGCCTTTCGACACCGGCACTCTCGACCAGCACTAGCATCTGGCACCAACACCATCAAAATTTAGAAATGGCACGACCGTGCTAACCATGAGCACGACCGTGCCAGGTCATATTGAGCCCCAGATCAGCATGTTCCGAGATCGTTGCCGGGTACTATTGGCTAGCACGACCGTGCCAACCATGAGCACGACCGTGCTCGACCCAAATCAAAGTCAGATCAAGTCGTTTCCGAGATCGCATCAGCCATCATCGACTCGTACTCGGGAAGCACGACCGTGCCGATCCAAGGCACGATCGTGCCAAGTGGAGACAAAAATGCCAGATGAGCTGTCAGACAATTATTGAGGGGTAGGTGGATCGATCGCACTAGGCACGACCGTGCAGATCTGAGTCACGACCGTGCCAAAACGTCAGAAGCTCCCAGCATGTTAAATACGCACAGCAGCCTCATTTGAACGGGAGTTGGAGCATTTTTGTGAAGTTTTCTCTCAAAATTCTGGTCTTGGAAGCTTGTTGAAGCCAAGGAGGAGCTAGGAAGAAGGCTATATCACATCAAGATCCACTCAATCATACCTTAATCTTGTCTTAAATTTGGGTTAGATCACTTTTATTATCATGAACAATTTTAATTCTCTTGTATTTATTTCAGCAATTATGAGCTTTGTAGGCTAAACATTTGTGTTGCTTAAACCTTGTTGAAGCTATTGATTATGTGATAACATGGAAATGGATGTGATGATTGTTCTTGTTAATCTTCATAGTAATATTTAGTCTTGTTCTTGGAATTTATATGCATGTTTAAAGCCCTTGTTCTTGAATGTTTGGTCATAAGTATTCACATGATGTGTTGGAAAGCCCATGTAGGAATTATGATTATTGAATCTTGTTAACTAGTTAGTATGATTCATAACATGAAACTAGGAATGGTGATTGTTAGCATGACTAGAATGAAGATTTGAACATGTGTATGGATTCTAGCATTTAGATTTGGAAAAGATCAAAAGAATATTAATATGGATTCTATAGTTGAAATCATGTTAGTATAATGATTTAGGCCAAGATTATTGTGTAGCATGATCATACTTGTGGTTCATATCAAGAACATGATAAAGATATTACTTACATAAAACCAAGTTAGGGTGATTAATTTGTGTATGACCATGCTTGTGGTAATTAGCATGCTTTTCATATTAGTTTTCCCAAATTTGTAGAGTTAAGAGTTTTGAAGAACAAATAACTCCTCATTAAAGATTAACATCAACTTAGCAAGTGAACTTGAAAGAATAAAGATTAGGTGATTAGAATGATTAGTTCATTTTAGTTTTCCTAAGATTTACATAACTAGGAGACCTTGATTGGGAACTTAGTTGGAATTGGAACTTGCATCATCACTAAATCTTGATCCATTGTTGTTACATAGTCATTAGTGGATACTTTGTTTAAGCAACCTCTTTTAGATATTGTTTTCATAAATTTTAGTTGTTGTAAACTTTCATTTCAAAATCTTAAACAAAACCAATCTATCATTTGAAAAAGGCTTTAAAAGTAACAAAAGTTTATTATCGATAAACCGTGTCCATGGATTGATATCCGGTTCTTACCGTTAAAATTATATTACCACCCGACGGGTACACTTGCCCTTTTGTGTGTGTAGTTTAGTTCTTAGGTGAAAACCACTTTTAAAACTAAATTTGTGTGAAGGAAAATTAACCAATAAAAATATATATAATTCACGCACATCAAGTTTTTGGCGCCGTTGCCGGGGACACGGTTTTAAAGAAAAAAAAAATTCGACTTACTTATTTAGCCATTGTAAAAAAAAATTGTAAAAAGTTTTTTAAAAAAAAATAATAATAATAAATAAAAATTAATAAAAATAAAAATATTTTTTTTTCTTAATTTCTACTTTTATATTTAATTAAAATTTTTAGTTAGTTGTGCCTTTGCTTGCTATTTGTATATTTATAGTATTACTTTAGTGTATGCACCACACGCGATCCCGAGGACCGCCTGAGTTCGAACCGATAGACGAACCTGAGCAGTTGTTCAGTCGAAATACCAACAACCAGGGGGAACACTCGAGTAACGAAAGCACGTTCCAAGTTTTCGTGAATCCTTCATTCGCCACTGAAACAGAAACCGAAACCGAATCTTTAGAAACTATATCCTTAGGAACCGAAACAGAATCTGAATCCTCCGATAATCTTGAGATTCGAATAGAGATGGCAGAACCAGAAGAGACGAGGATCTTGAATGAGATAGCAAAACCATCACTTGAGGGTTTACCGGCGAGCATAAATGCACCAGCAATCGATAACGATAATTTCGAGATCAGACCTGGCACGATTTCGATGCTGCAGAATGCGGTACAGTTTTATGGCAAGGATCACGAGGATCCTAGTGTCCATATCGCGGGATTTTTGGAGGTTTGTGCCACGTTTAGGATTCGAGATGCATCAGCGGATGCCGTCCGTCTTCGGCTCTTTCCGTTTTCTTTGCGTGATGGAGCCAAGGAGTGGCTTCTTACACTTCCAGCTGGATCTATCACTACATGGAATCAATTAGCTGAGAAGTTCCTTCATAAATATTTCCCTCCCGAGAAAACTGTCCGATTGAGAACCAGGATTCTCAACTTTCGTCAAGACGAGGGTGAACCCCTTTACGAAGCATGGGAGCGATTTAAAGAACTTATGAGAAAAGTCCCACATCACGGGTTGCCCAAATGGCAACAATGTCAGATATTCTACCATGGTTTAGATGGACAGGGGCAGATGATGGTCGATACATACGCTGGCGGAGATATAGGCACGAAGAACGCCATAGAAGCAATTGAGATCTTGGAGAAATGCGCCACGAAGAATCGAACACAGCAGCCACCGAGAGGCAAGAGTTCTAGACAAGGAGTTCATCACGTGGACGACTACACTGCCATGACAGCACGCATGGATGCCTTATCTACAAAGTTTGATCGGTTGATGGAGATTCACACGAGTAGTTCTTCAAGTGGAGGAGCGTATCATGTAGGAGGTGCACCGACGGGAGAGATAGCACACGAGCAGGTTGACTTTATGGGAAATCAATACCGTCCACAAAATGACCCCTACAGCAACACTTATAATCCGGGGTGGAAGAATCATCCTAATTTCGGTTGGAAGTCCGATACTTCTAATCAACACCCACCCGGATTTGGTCCACGCCCCTCAGCTCCTGGAGCTTATAGTGCACCTAGACCTCAACAACCACCTCCTACTAATGAACCAAATGTGCAAGATCTACTTTCTCAGATCTTAGCTGGTCAAAACTCCATAAAGGCCGATAATGAGAAACGTTTCAAAGACATTGAAATCCGTTGCGCAAGAAACGAAGGAGATTTGAGAAATCAAAGGGCTACCATACAGAACATTGAGAACCAAGTTGGCCAGATCGCCAAGATGTTATCTGAAAGACCGCAGGGAGGCCTTCCGAGCAACACAGAGGCTAATCCAAATGCTACTGCAATGGCCATCACGTTGAGAAGCGGCAATACCACTCAGCCCATCCCTCCGGCTGTTCCTGCAAAGCCGAATGATGATGATGAGGTTGATGAGGAGATTGAAATGGAGTCTCCAACAGGCGAGGTGCAACAGAGGCGAGTCCCAGCAAGTACCGCACGACCCAAGGAGCCAGTGAGAGAGTATGTCCCTCCCATTCCGTACCCAGGGAGGTTGAAGAAACAAATGATGGAAGAATACTATGGTAAATTCCTTGAGCTTTTTAAGAAACTTCATATAAATTTACCATTCATCGAGGCACTCGCTCAAATGCCCAGGTATGCCAAGTTTCTAAAAGATATATTAACTAACAAAAAGAAACTTGAGGAGCTTTCGCATGTAACCCTGAATGAAGAATGCTCGGCTATTCTTCAAAACAAACTACCAAAGAAAATGGATGATCCCGGGAGTTTCACTATCCCGTGCTTGATTGGTAGTTTGTCGGCCAGCAACGCGTTAGCTGATCTTGGAGCTAGCATAAACCTCATGCCGTATGCGGTTTTTGCTAAGTTAGATTTGGGAGAGCCCAAACCTACTCGTATGACCATTCAACTTGCCGATCGTTCAGTTAAGCATCCTAGAGGCATCGTTGAGAATATACTTGTGAAAATCGACAAGTTTGTCTTTCCTGCCGATTTCGTGATTTTAGACATGGACGAGGACAAGAATGTCCCACTCATCTTAGGCCGACCATTTTTAGCCACCGCGAGAGCATTGATCGATGTCTGCACCGGTAGACTTACTCTTAGGGTTGATGAAGAGGAGGTTACCTTTGACATTGGGAAATCCATGCAACACTCGCAAAGTCAGGATGATACACTCTACTTCATTGAGACTATCGACACATACGTAAGTGATCATCTTCGTGATACATTTGAGGAGGATGTTATGGACACACAGCGGCTAGGAGGGGAGGATTTTAGTTCACCTAGGGTGGATCGATTAGTCGAGGAGGTGACCTGTCTGATAGGTCACACGTCTCCCCCGTTTCCAGAGGTTTTCAAAGTTGTAGATCGCGTTGCTGAGCCTAAAGCACGCCCTTCTATTGAGGATCCACCTTCGGTTGAGCTTGAGGAGCTTAGGCACGATGCGTATGAAAGATCCAAGCTTTACAAGGAACATACTAAGACGCTTCACGATACCCGCTTGAAGGACAAGAAACAATTCCGAGTGGGTGATCATGTGTTGTTGTACAACTCACATCTTAAGTTGTTTCCTGGTAAGCTGAAATCTCGGTGGTCGGGTCCCTACACTGTACGATCAGTGTTTCCTTACGGGACTGTGGAGATAGGCCATGAGGATGGCCCGTTGTTTAAAGTCAACGGGCATAGATTAAAGGCTTATGTTGGAGGGCCCTTTGACCCGGGTGACGAGGATGTTGCCCTCCACCCCAAGAACAAATAAATTCGGGGTGGTGAGTCTAGCTGAAGACTCGTAAATAAACTTAGCATGTCTGTGTGTTTATTTTATTGTTATTGTTATTCTTGTGTGTGGTTATCTTTTTCTTTGCAGGTTGCGGTTCGTTCTGGTTCGCGAGGGATGTTAGAGCTTGTCGCCGGCTTTTAGGTTTGATCCCAGGAGCGACGCCGGTCCTTCGGGATCCGGCGGGAGGTCTTAGTCCTGCATTCCATCTCGTATTTTTTATCATTTCGGGTTTAAGGGGTGTGCCATTTTCCGTCGTACGTACACCCCTCCGTCGTAGGTGTTAGTTTTTATTGCTTTAAGTAGTGGTTAAATTAATAAACAAAGGCAAGGGAAAAATGGGCTGGGTAATATCTTTGTGTATTTAATCATGTTTGCTAGTGCACAGTGTTTGCTTGATTGACAAGTTGGTTTTGGATGGCATGATAGTTCGCGGCGGATGCTTCGAATCGCTTCATTTATCAAATAATGCCATTAAATTTCAGGGGAGTTTTCGTATTCCCGTCTCTTCCACTTTATATTTGATTTTTGTTGTACATCGAGGGCGATGTACAATTCAAGTGTGGGGAGGTGGTTTATCGCTTGAGCTTTGTTTGTTGTTTAAAAAAAAAAAAAATAATAATAATAATAATAATAATAATAAAAAAATATATATATACTAATAATAATAATAATAATAATAATAATTAAACAAAGCTCTCTCTCAAACAACTTTTGGTGGCCTATTAAATCAACATAAGTTTTTATAAGCACATAAAATTTTTGATAAAAGGTAAACGAAAAAGAGGATTCGCTCACGCAAAAGGATTACCATAAAACCAATGTTTTTATATATTTTTGAGCGTGAGAAATCGAGCGTTTGATCTACTTGTTTGCCTTGCATATTTGCCCAATACGCCCGTTTCCGTGAATTATTTTTGAGCCTTATAGCTTTAGATTTATTTTTGCTCATGTTTTTGCGGGCAATGTTGAGTGAGCCGGATGACTTATGCGATTTAGAACTTGTGTTAGGTATACATTTCGAGGCCACGAAGCAAACGTATAGCATGAAAATGATTGAGGCATTAGGAAACCTTTTAATTTAAACCATTTATACTTATCCCAACACCCAAATCATCCCTTAGTTAAACCAATTTGAGCCTTCCCTTTCATTTCTTGTAAACCACTAAATGTTAACCACTTAGCCAAATTAAGCCTTTTACACTTTTAAACCCATTTTCGGTTGGAAGCTCGGTTCGGTTAGTGATTAACTTGTAGCTTTTTGTATAAATTCTTAGTTATTAGTTGTAACCTCATGGTTAAGAGTTGTTATCTAAGTAGACGTACTTAGTTCTCCTTAAAGCATGTTGTTGTTTGTGTTGAAAAAAAAAAAAAAAAAACGAACGAAAAGAATTATAGTCGAAAAAGCATTATCAATCGACTTTGTTAGAGCAATTTTGGGAGTTGAAAAGCTAAATTTGTCGGTTAGCTCTCGATTAGATATTAGTAAGTTGTATAGTCATATTTTTGTATGTTCGTAGTTAATCGAATCGTCGGGTTACAACCATTTTTAGCCACTTTAAAAATCCACTTCCATTCCCTCAACCCTAGCCAATTTACAACCCAAACAAGACCTCATGATTTATGTTATATTTTTGTAAAGTGTTTAGATTTGATCCTTACACAAGCTTATGATATCGCGTGGTCATCGTCTTGGCATCGAGTGTTCTATACATACTCCTTAATTTGTATGTGCACCTACATTTAACCGAGTGTGAGTGAACATTGTGAGGATGTAAGGTAAATTTGTGAGGATTTCCAAGATTGACCATTGCTCATAAATATATTTTGACATACTTTTGAGTTTTTCCTTCGTATCAAGTGATCCTTTATTGTTAAAACCCGAATTTATTATTTGTGCTTTTGAAATACTTGTTGAAATGATTGCCATTTAGAGAAGTTTGTTGATTTTAGTTTGCTTGAGGACAAGCAAAGTTCAAGTGTGGGGATGTTTGATGTATAAGAATTTATACATCTTTTACTCGTCAAATACGCCCCGTTTATGCGTTAACTCTTTGTATTTTCATTGATGTGGTACTCAGTTGAGTTGTTTGTGAAAATACAGGTCCGGGCCTCGACCCGATGATGAAACGAAGGCTTTTGGAGCAAAATGGAGCGAAAACTGAAGATTCCAGCAAACTGCCAGATATGGCACTACCGTGCCAACCATGAGCACGACCATGCCAGGCCTTTCGACACCGGCACTCTCGACCAGCACTAGCATCTGGCACCAACACCATCAAAATTTAGAAATGGCACGACCGTGCTAACCATGAGCACGACCGTGCCAGGTCATATTGAGCCCCAGATCAGCATGTTCCGAGATCGTTGCCGGGTACTATTGGCTAGCACGACCGTGCCAACCATGAGCACGACCGTGCTCGACCCAAATCAAAGTCAGATCAAGTCGTTTCCGAGATCGCATCAGCCATCATCGACTCGTACTCGGGAAGCACGACCGTGCCGATCCAAGGCACGATCGTGCCAAGTGGAGACAAAAATGCCAGATGAGCTGTCAGACAATTATTGAGGGGTAGGTGGATCGATCGCACTAGGCACGACCGTGCAGATCTGAGTCACGACCGTGCCAAAACGTCAGAAGCTCCCAGCATGTTAAATACGCACAGCAGCCTCATTTGAACGGGAGTTGGAGCATTTTTGTGAAGTTTTCTCTCAAAATTCTGGTCTTGGAAGCTTGTTGAAGCCAAGGAGGAGCTAGGAAGAAGGCTATATCACATCAAGATCCACTCAATCATACCTTAATCTTGTCTTAAATTTGGGTTAGATCACTTTTATTATCATGAACAATTTTAATTCTCTTGTATTTATTTCAGCAATTATGAGCTTTGTAGGCTAAACATTTGTGTTGCTTAAACCTTGTTGAAGCTATTGATTATGTGATAACATGGAAATGGATGTGATGATTGTTCTTGTTAATCTTCATAGTAATATTTAGTCTTGTTCTTGGAATTTATATGCATGTTTAAAGCCCTTGTTCTTGAATGTTTGGTCATAAGTATTCACATGATGTGTTGGAAAACCCATGTAGGAATTATGATTATTGAATCTTGTTAACTAGTTAGTATGATTCATAACATGAAACTAGGAATGGTGATTGTTAGCATGACTAGAATGAAGATTTGAACATGTGTATGGATTCTAGCATTTAGATTTGGAAAAGATCAAAAGAATATTAATATGGATTCTATAGTTGAAATCATGTTAGTATAATGATTTAGGCCAAGATTATTGTGTAGCATGATCATACTTGTGGTTCATATCAAGAACATGATAAAGATATTACTTACATAAAACCAAGTTAGGGTGATTAATTTGTGTATGACCATGCTTGTGGTAATTAGCATGCTTTTCATATTAGTTTTCCCAAATTTGTAGAGTTAAGAGTTTTGAAGAACAAATAACTCCTCATTAAAGATTAACATCAACTTAGCAAGTGAACTTGAAAGAATAAAGATTAGGTGATTAGAATGATTAGTTCATTTTAGTTTTCCTAAGATTTACATAACTAGGAGACCTTGATTGGGAACTTAGTTGGAATTGGAACTTGCATCATCACTAAATCTTGATCCATTGTTGTTACATAGTCATTAGTGGATACTTTGTTTAAGCAACCTCTTTTAGATATTGTTTTCATAAATTTTAGTTGTTGTAAACTTTCATTTCAAAATCTTAAACAAAACCAATCTATCATTTGAAAAAGGCTTTAAAAGTAACAAAAGTTTATTATCGATAAACCGTGTCCACGGATTGATATCCGGTTCTTACCGTTAAAATTATATTACCACCCGACGGGTACACTTGCCCTTTTGTGTGTGTAGTTTAGTTCTTAGGTGAAAACCACTTTTAAAACTAAATTTGTGTGAAGGAAAATTAACCAATAAAAATATATATAATTCACGCACATCAACTACCCCTTTGTTGTTTTGACGTTTCATCTCTAACGACATTCAACATTGTTATGATAGGGTCGCTAACCGTTTCATCGCTTGAGGTCGAAGACCGAGATTTAAACAAATTCGTATGATTTTTTTCACCATACTTTTTTAAATAATGGTCATAAAGTTTAGACAAATTCGAATTGAAAGATTCTTTAACTTTATCTTTTAATGTTGGATCCTCCTCGTGCATATCCAACTTGTCGTAAATCTCCTCAATAATAGCTTCACCACCCGGCACGTTTAAAATTGGATTTAAAGCGGCGGTACATAGAAAAACGGGTGGTAAATCCAAAAAATATTTTTAAAAATTTTCAATCATAGGTTTCAACATGTTCCTCAACATGTCGCTTGAATTTTCAAAGTTTTTAAAGTTCGTTGCTATCAAATACAATTCGGATAAAACTCTAGAACTTGTAGGATAATACACACCCGAAATCACCGTTGTTGATGTTTTAAAAACTTTAAAAAAAGTACTTAATGTTTTAATATTTGACCAAGCCGTGTCGGGAAAAGGGTCGACTTGGTAATCATCACTTAAAGTTGTATGAAATGTTTTTAAAGTGCCCATTTGTTTTAAAGCCATTTCAAACATATGACAAGTTGAATTCCAACGAGTTGGTATATCCCAATTAGGTCCACTCATTTTTTGGTTAACATCTTTACAAAGTTTTTTATAATCTTGATATCTTTCTTTTCCACTTTTGAAAACATCTTGTAGCATAACTCTAAAAGCTTTAATAAAATCCGAAACAAATATATCTCTAAACCCGGTTTGCACAACTAAATTAATAATATGTGCAACACAACGAGTGTGATAAAATGCACCATCAACAATCGGTTTATACTTCAACTTTAATTTTTCGATCGCCAGTGTGTGTGTTGTTTGAAGCATTGTCAAATGATATTGAAAAAATTTTATCTTCTAAAGAATATTTTATTATGGTGGTGTTTATAATTTTATAAATATTTTCTCCCGTATGAGGAGAAGGAAACTCGTCAAAAGCAATCGTACGCTTCATCATTTGCCATGTATCGGGATCTACCCAATGGGCGGTAACACAAATGTACGATTCGGGTAAACCATGTGTAGCCGACCACACATCACTAGTTAAGTTAACACTAGTTTTTAAATTTTTAAAACAAACAATTAAATCTTTTCTAGCATTTTCCCATAACTTCAAACAATGGCGTTTTAAAGTACGACGACTTACGTGTTTGTAGCGTGGTTGAAGCGTCTCTCTAATAAGATTGGTAAGATCGGGGTCGTCGAAGTGTCCAAACAGCAACGCTTTTTTAATCACCAACTTGGCCATCCTATCGCGAGTTACGTTATGTTCATAACGAAATATCGTACCGTCTTTTGAGAGTTGCACTTGATCGGGTGTCGTCTCCTTTAATGCCTTACAATACTTCTTAACATGCTTGGTTAACGTTGAGTTAGAGTCCTTGCTTAACAAGGAGCCATAATGTTTGCATTGGGCCTTTTGCGAACCATCACTCAACTCGACCAAGTCCCAATTACACCACACCTCAATATTGCGATTGTGTGATAATGTTCCAACGACAAATGGAGCGGATTGATCACCATTGTTGACGGATGTGGAGTTTGTAACTTTATAATTTTTGGTAGCCATTATAGAAGAATAAGCTAGAAGAAGAAGATTAGGGAGAATTGTGTGGTAATCTTGAAAAAATGGCAAAGTTTTTATAGGCGGAACCGGTTCCAACAGTCATAAATCGGTTCCAACGGTCAGATTTGTATTAAATGTTGAATTTGACCGTTAGAATCGATTCCAACGGTAAGAAATCGATTCCAACAGTATTAAGTGATAGTCTGTGGGCTTTGCGTTATGGGCTCTGTATGTAAACTTGAGAGTAGAAAGCCCAGCTTTATTAAACTTTAATAATTAAAGTGGCACCGGGTACGCATGCAAACCGGGTACGGGTAGGAACCGGGTACGCATGGACACCGGGTACGGGTAGGAACCGTGTACAAGTTGGAACCGGGTATGGAACTTATTTTTTTTAAATATGGAACCGGGTAGGAACCGTCGGGTTTTTTAAACCCGGAACCAGGTATGCTTTATACCGGGTTGGGACTGGAACCGGTTACGGGTAGGTTATAACGGGTCGGGTTTGGAACTGGTTATTATGCCCATCTCTATTTAGAACTGGGTCTTTGATTGAATTTTTTTTTTGCAAACGACTTGAATTTAAACACCCCTCAAGAACCAAACTTTGGTGAAGCCGCAAAAGATCGTTTCAAATAGCAACTTTCAAAAATGTTTGATGTTTATGTAACAAAATATGGTACAAGCTCCTCACACATTCACGAGTCAATGAGAAATACCGCTTTCGGTGAAGGTTCAAGTATGGAAGATCAAGATTTGTATGTTTTTAACCAATTGCATGATGAGTCGAGTCAAATGCAACATGGTAACACTAGTAGTAGCGAACTCGGGATGTATGGTGGGTTGAACTTTCTACAAACGATGACTTCACAAGAATTTAAAAATATTGATTTGTTGGCTTGGTGGAAAAGTAAGTGTTAAGAAGTGGAGTCAAAGGTCAACCATGATGGTCAGCACATCTATTTTGTTATATTTGCTTAATTTCTGTATAATCCAGTCCTTCTCTTTGAGTGAATCCTTTAGCCACTAGCCTGGCTTTGAATCTTGGCTTTTCTACACCTTCTATTCCTTCTTTCAACTTGTATATCCACTTACAAGGTATGATTTTCTGACCCTTAGGTCTTTCAACAAGAGTCCATGTTTTATTCTGTTGCAGAGATTTCATTTCATCATCCATTGCTTCTCTCCACCTTTCTTTATCATTAGATACAATAGCTTCATGAAATGTTAGAGGTTCTGTTGTGCTTTCAATCTCGGCAGCCATAAAGACTACTGCTGACACATCTTCTTGTTCTCTGAACCTTATAGGCCTCTGAATTTCCCTTCTAGCTCTATCCCTGGCCAACTGATAATCAGAAAAATCAGTATGACCAGAACTAGTATTTTCAGACTGATTTATCTCCTGGTTCATAGAATCCCTTTGCTCCACCTCAATTTGGACACTTGGATCTATAGAACTGATCTTAGACCCTACAACATCTTTATACATGATCTCTTCTTTAAAGGCAACAGCATCTCTGCTAACAAATACCCTGGACCTTTCTTCATCAACCTTCCACAGCCTATATCCTTTAACTCCCTCAGGGTATCCCAATATTATACATCTTAAAGCTCTAGGCTCTAATTTGCCCTGATTAATGTGAGCATAACATAATGACCCAAATACCCTTAGGTCTTCATACTCAGGTTTCACACCTGACCAAATTTCCATGGGAGTCTTCATATCTACTGCTGAGGATGGTGATCTGTTGATTAGATATGCTGCAGTTGATACAGTTTCTGCCCAAAATCTCTTTGGCATGCCTGCACTAATCAACATACTTCTGACCTTATTTAACAAGGTTCTATTCATTCTTTCTGCCAACCCATTCTGCTGAGGGGTTCCAGGCACTGTAAGATGTCTAGCTATTCCATTTTGTTTACAAAATTGATTAAATTCTCCATTACAGAACTCAAGACCATTGTCAGTTCTGAGTTTCTTAACTTTTCTCTCAGTCTGATTCTCCACCAATGATCTCCATTCCTTAAACTTCCCAAAAGCTTCATGTTTATACTTTAGTATATACACCCACACTCTTCTAGAATAATCATCTATAATGGTCATGAAATAACTAGCCCCTCCCATTGACAGATTCTTAGTGGGCCCCCATAGATCAGAGTGCACATAATCTAGTATACCCTTGGTCACATGTTTACCCTTGGTGAAAGATACCCTATGTGACTTTCCCAGTATACAATGTTCACAAAATCCTGCACCCCTTTCTACAAAATCACCTATGACTTGTTGCTTCTTTAACTCTAGCAATCCTTGATCACTGATGTGACCAAGCCTTTTGTGCCACAGACCTGCATCTATAGTCTTTCTATCTTGAACTATAGCATTGACCTCTTGAACAACCCTACCATCTAACAAATAGGTGTTGTTCTCACATCTTGTACCCGAAAGAACTACCATGGACCCCTTTACAACTTTAGCTTTCCCATTTCTTAGACTTATAGAATACCCATTCTTTTCAAAGGTTCCTAGTGACAAAAGACTTTTAGACAATCTTGGGATATACATTACATTATCAACCTGAATCTCACACCCATTATCTAATTTGAACACTATTGAACCCTTCCCATGTATTCTACAGGGTCTATCATCTCCTAACTGAACAATTCCCAATTCTTGAAACTCAAGAGTTTTGAAAAATTCTTTACAAGGAGTCATATGAAAAGAACATCCAGAGTCCATTATCCAGTTACCTTTCGAATTGACTGATGAGACAACCAGTGCATCTGCACTCTCATATCCATCTTGAGATGACTCTGGTGAGATATTTCCCTGATTCTTTGAAGTACCAACATCAAACTTCTTCTTCTTGAACCTCTCAGGACATTCTCTCTTCAGGTGTTTTTCTGAATTGCAGATGTAACACTTTCTTTTGAATCTTGACTTTGATCTTGCACTATTCTTGCCCTTGACATTTCTATGTTCTGGTCTCCCTCTTACAATCAACCCATCACCACTTTCTTCTTTAACATCATTCCTCTTCTTTAATTCTTTTGAATTAAGAGCTGCCAGGACTTCTTCCATAGTTAAAGTATCTCTCCCATACATCAGAGTATCAACAAAGTGCTCAAATGTATGAGGGAGAGATGTCAGAAACAATATGGCTTGATCTTCATCTTCAATGGTCACATCGATATTTTCCAGATCTAAGATGAGTTTGTTAAACTCATCTGTATGATCTTCTAATGATCTTCCCGAAGACATATGAAACTGAAGGGGTAAGGTCCCAAAAACCTCATAAAAAGGATTTGAGACCATACCACAAGCTGACATTTCAACCTTTTTAACCTTGCGCGGCCGCGCATTGGTCTTACAAAAGGAAGGAAGCAATCAGTAATTTATAATCGCGCGCCCAAAGGAAAACATAAATCCTTGCGCCTTCTTCCATTAGCAAAGGATTAAAATCCTGAGATCAATACTTCCGCCCAAATATCCAAACTTGGATACCATTTTATCCAGACCTGGGATTTATTCATCTGCCTCCACACAGTAAGGTACCACACCAGATTACGGCAGCAATCTTATAGAAAGAAATACAATCGTGCACCACCCAGACGGTTATAACCGTCTGGACACGTGTCATTACCATAGACACTCCTGGAATCACAACGAAGGCAAGCAATGGGAGAATAATCCCCACTTAAACACTTTCCACGTGGCATTTCCCCAGCCATAGATCAAACCACGATCCGTGTGCATTCACATCGGATCGAGGTAACTCAACGTCTGATCAAAGAACTAAACGGAAGGAAACGTAACCGTCACGGCGTTAGCATCTTCCGTCATCTTTTCAATAACAGGTTTTCCCTCCCAAACTCCCGGTTATAAATATGAGAACTATTCAGGTATAAACTCAGAACACACTCACTTCTCAAATACTTTCTCTTCTCCATTACCAATACTTATTCTCACACCGGAGTCGGGTCAAGGAGAGAACCCTCTTCTCCCCTTGGCGAGGCTAACGGTGTTCTTTTTTGCAGAATCACCGGAGAAGAAGTTCAGCTGCAACTGAATCAACCGAGACAGATCTAACCCTTTTATGCGGATTCAAACCCCCTAACTATCTCGGTTCCGACCATTTAGTTGGTGTTTCTTCATTGGCGCCCACCGTTTTCTCAGTTTTTCTAGTTTCTACCTCGTTTCGATTCAGTTCATTCCGTTTTCTGTTTTTTCACATGACAGAAAATTCGTCATCTCACCGGCAACCTGGTCCTCGACCAAACGTCGAAAACAATTTACAAATAACAGAATCTCCAGAACATTGGTTTAGCAGATGCCAAGCTGCTTTAAACACAATCGTTATTCAAATCGCCATATCTGATTTACCAAACATCAGATCTGGAAAAGAAATTGATACCACAATATTGGACCCACCAACACCACGTAGGGGGGACATCCAATCCAGCCAATATGGCAGTTATCGAAAACAAATACACATGATTCAGGGAGGTCCATCACGAAGGTCAAATAAACGAAATTATGATCAACATTGGAGAGAACAGCAAGTCATATTTCCCGTTGTTCCTGGGGGCCCGCAGGAAGAACGACCAGTAATTATTACTGGTATTTTCGGTCATTACCGGACGGACTATATGTTCATAGATCCAGGAAGCTCGATGGACATCATATACGAACAGTGCTTTAAGCAGCTCGATTCAGAAGATAAAGCACGTCTAGAACCGGTCGATTTTCCCCTCACCGGATTCTGTAATGAAGCTGTATTCCCATTAGGGCAAATCGCTTTCCCGGTGACCTTATCAGATGGCGAACACTCACGAACAGTTACAGTCAATTTCATGGTCATGCCGGCCACGTCACGCCATGATGTCCTGCTTGGAAGAAGGTCACAAAGGGAGTTCAGTATGATCACTTCTATCCCGCATGCTGCATGTGGATTTCCAACAGAAACTGGAGTTGCTATTTTATACTCAAGCAAAGAAGTCATGTATGTGGACGATGAGCCACCGGCAAAAGTAGTCAAACCTTCAGTAACAAACGAACCAGAGAAATGGGTCTTAAACAATGAATACCCGGAACAAGCCATCTTGTTGGGACATGCCATTTCACCAGCAACACGAATACAACTGAAACAATTGTTGTCTAACAACAAAGATATATTCGCTTGGTGCCCGGCAGACATGACTGGGGTCCCGCGCGACATAGCGCAGCATTGCCTAAATATAAAACCATCAGCGGAACCTGTTGCTCAAGGGAGGCGCAGCTTTAGTGAAGAAAAAACAAAAGCCATGGACGAACAAGTGGCAGAACTCCTCAATGCAGGAATCCTACGAGAAGTCAAATACCATACATGGGTTGCTAATCCCGTAATGGTACAGAAGCACAGTGGTGGCTGGAGAATGTGTGTTGACTTCAAGGACCTCAACAAAGCATGTCCGAAAGATTGCTACGCATTACCGGAAATAGATAAAAAAGTCGACTCCCTAGCATCATTCAGATGGAAATGTTTTCTCGACTGCTACAAAGGCTATCATCAAGTCCAGATGAAAGAGGAGGACGAAGATAAGACCGCATTCCGCACTGATAAAGGCATCTTCTGTTACACCAAAATGCCTTTTGGTTTGCGCAATGCCGGCGCAACTTACCAGAGATTAATGGACACAGTTTTCAACAGCGACATCGGCAAGACAGTTGAAGTGTACATGGATGACCTTGTCATCATGAGCCACGAGGAAAACTCGATGCTCAACAATATTCAGCGCACATTCGACTCTCTGCGCAGTGTGAATTTAAAACTCAACCCAACAAAATGCTCCTTCGGCATGGAGGAGGGAAAATTTTTGGGTTTCATAGTCACGAGAGACGGTTTCAAAGTTAATCCAGAAAAAGTACAGGCCATTCAGCAAATGCCGTCACCTGCAACAGTTAAAGAAATGCAACGCCTAGCAGCTTTAAACAGATTTTTGGCTAACCACGCAGCAAAATCTTATCCATTCATCAGCACGCTACGAAACTGCGCAAAGAAAACTGACTTTCAGTGGACATCTGAAGCAGAAACCGCATTCAAACAAATGAAAGAATGTCTAATCCAGCTACCAACGCTGACCGCGCCAAAAGAAAAAGAACCACTGATTTTATATCTATCTGCCGCGGAAGTAGCGGTTGGTGCTGTATTGATGGTGGAACGCGAAAACACCCAGACTCCAATCTATTACATCAGCAAGATGCTCACTGGCCCGGAAACTCGTTACTCAATGATAGAAAAAATAGTCCTAGCACTAGTACACGCATCCCGACGCCTACGCAGGTATTTTTCGGGCCACGTCGTCACGGTCCTTACCAATTACCATTTAGGCCAGATCTTATCTAAACCCGACGTGGCGGGACGATTGGCCAAATGGGCAATTGAACTGGGAGGATACAACATTTTTTACAAACCAAGACCAGCAATCAAAGGGCAAGTACTAGCAGACTTCACCACTGAAGTTCCCATCGACAAAGTTCAAGAGTGTGAAGCAATCCAGAACCTTATACCCGTTTTCGACGATAGAGTCTGGACTTTACACACAGATGGCGCTTCCAATGACGATGGAGCAGGAGCAGGTCTTCGATTAATCAGCCCAGACAATCACGAGCTCACATATGCTATACGTTTAGACTTCAAAAGCACGAATAACGAAGCTGAATACGAAGCTTTCTTGGCAGGTCTTCGCTTAGCGCTAAAAATGGGGGCAAGAAATCTTGAAGCTAACGTTGATTCAAAACTGGTAGCCGAGCAAGTTAACGGCAATTACGACGCAAAAGAAGCAATGGCATTATGCCTTGAACAAGCGCGAGTCCTAATCAGCCAATTCCAAACATTCAAAGTTAATCACATAAACAGAAGCGAGAACAAGCACGCAGACGCGCTAAGCAAATTAGCCGCTACCAGCTTCAAACACTTAGCAAAGGAAGTACGTATAGAGGTACTATCCAACCCTTCTATTCATTTCAAGCAAGTAAGCGTCATAGAAATGGGAAATCCATCCTGGATGTCTCCGATTATCTTGTACCTTCAACACGGAAAACTTCCGGAAAGAAAAGCAGAAGCTCGAAAACTACAACACAAAGCGATAAATTATGAAATGGCGGATGGCGTACTTTACCGAAAATCATTCATGGGCCCATTACTACGCTGTGTCGAAAAAACAGATGCCCAATACCTTGTCAGAGAAATCCACGAGGGATTATGCGGGATACACGCGGGACAGCGCATGGTCGTGGCAAAAATAATGAGCGCCGGGTACTACTGGCCAGGAATGCACATGGATGCAGTCGATCTATTAAGAAGATGCGCGGCATGTCAACGCCACGCACCAAAAACACTCCGACCCAAAAATCCGCTAATTCCCGTCACTTCCGCCTGGCCATTCCAACAGTGGGGCATCGATCTTGTTGGGCCATTTCCTGACGCGCCAGGCGCAGTAAAGTTCATCATCGTCGCGGTGGATTACTTCACAAAATGGGTGGAAGCTAAAGCTTTGGCCTCAACAACAGCAATGGTAATCCGCAAATTTATATGGGAACATATCATTTGCAGATTTGGATTACCATTGCGCATTATCTCCGACAATGGTACAAACTTCGCCGCGAAAGATCTTCAAAAATGGTTCAAAGAAATGAAGATCGAGCACAATTTTGCCTCCGTCGCGCATCCTCAAGCGAACGGTCAGGTAGAAAGCATAAACAAACAAATCGTTGACGGCATAAAAGCGCGACTCGGAACAGCACGCAGAGGGTGGGTTGACGAACTTCCCAGCATCCTCTGGGCGCATCGAACAATGCCAAAGACTAGCACCGGCGAAACTCCGTTCAGTCTAGTCTATGGGTCTGAGGCCGTCATTCCAGCTGAGATCGGTTTACCATCACCGCGCATGATAGCTATGGAAAAACAGAACAATGAACAAGAGCGAAGAATGGATTTGGATCTTCTGGAAGAAAGGCGCGAGAACGCCGCCATAGCGGAAGCAAGGTACAAATCCAAGCTCGAAAAGTATTACAATACGCGCGTCCGTGTATGCACATTTGTCCCCGGTGATTTCGTCTTGCGCGACAACGAGGCTTCAAACGCTGAAAAGCCGGGCAAATTAGCGCCAAGATGGGAAGGACCATACGTCATTAATGAGGTCCTAGGAAAGGGGGCATATACCCTAAAAAGGATCGATGGGACCCTGATCCCCCGCACCTGGAACGCACAACAGTTGCGCAGGTGCTACATATGAACTAAGTCTTCAAAAGCGGAAAGAACATACATGCAATGTATTTCTTTATTATGTCTTGTATCACAAGCCTTACGCTTTTATCAATACAAACATCATTTTTTACTTATATCACTGTTTATTACAAATTGCATGTAATTTCTTTGGTTCGCGCGAAAACAATATGGTCAAATATTGTATACCTCATGAACAGTCTAAAAACAAGGCAAGCTGTTGCGCCTTTTAGACAAACGTTCACACATGAGCACAATACCATATCTCATTCGCCTTACCTATCCAAAAGCAATTAAAAAACATGCAACATATTGTAATTTAAACAAACAATTCACAAGCATAGCAGTGCATCACAATACACAAAAAGTGTGACACAAACACTTTACAAGATCGTAGCAATGATCTTCAAAAAAAAAAAAAAAAGAAAGGTTACCCAGTACCAAATTTACAAGAAGCACTAACAAAAGACGAAAACTGGTCCTAAGGTTAAACACCTAACCAGCATCGGAATCATCCCCAACAACAGACACCTGCTCACTCCGACGAGTTTTCCGGCGTTGATACACTAACCGGCATCCTCCTTTTCCAAGCATCGGGAACCGAGCCATTAACCCATCATCATCCAACACAACGCTAGCACCAGCAGTAACATCCATATGCTGAAGAACCTTGCAGTCAGAATCAATAACCATCGGAGAAATAGGGGTGACCTGGTTCTTTCCCGGAAAAGCAGCGAGTGGCGATGAACGAGAAAGAAGTATAAGACCTTCAGCAGCTTCATACACCCTAAAAACATCCAGCAAGAGACGAGTATGGTAAGAACGTTCATTTTTTGATAAGAATCAACCAGGAGATAAGGTATCTCAAAAAGGCATGTATATAAGGAGAACTCGACCTCGGGAAAGGGGACACTTACCCATCATTAACTGTCAGAATTACATCACATCCAAGCGGCGCTACAGGAACCAGGGTCATATCCTCATTAATGAAGTCTGACAAGCGCCACTACGAATCTCAAGACAAAAAGAAAAATACCCACTCTTACTGCCAGTTGACGTCATTACATGCCAGAGCATGATTACAAAGTCAAGTTTTTCCTTTTCTAACAAGTTAAAACTTCCAAGAGAAGATTTCTTAGTTCTCACGCCTAAAAAAGCACCCCCCTCTCACAAGTCCAGTGCTCCACTTATTTGCATAAGCACAACACTAGACTGGGGGGACTTGAAGGGGTAAGGTCCCAAAAACCTCATAAAAAGGATTTGAGACCATACCACAAGCTGACATTTCAACCTTTTTAACCTTGCACGGCCGCGCATTGGTCTTACAAAAGGAAGGAAGCAATCGGTAATTTATAATCGCGCGCCCAAAGGAAAACATAAATCCCTGCGCCTTCTTCCATTAGCAAAGGATTAAAATCCTGAGATCAATACTTCCGCCCAAATATCCAAACTTGGATATCATTTTATCCAGACCTGGGATTTATTCATCTGCCTCCACACAGTAAGGTACCACACCAGATTACGGCAGCAATCTTCTAGAAAGAAATACAATCATGCACCACCCAGACGGTTATAACCGTCTGGACACGTGTCATTACCATAGACACTCCTGGAATCACAACGAAGGCATGCAATGGGAGAATAATCCCCACTTAAACACTTTCCACGTGGCATTTCCCCAGCCATAGATCAAACCACGATCCGTGTGCATTCACATCGGATCGAGGTAACTCAACGTCTGATCAAAGAACTAAACGGAAGGAAACGTAACCGTCACGGCGTTAGCATCTTCCGTCATCTTTTCAATAACAGGTTTTCCCTCCCAAACTCCCGGTTATAAATATGAGAACTATTCAGGTATAAACTCAGAACACACTCACTTCTCAAATACTTTCTCTTCTCCATTACCAATACTTATTCTCACACCGGAGTCGGGTCAAGGAGAGAACCCTCTTCTCCCCTTGGCGAGGCTAACGGTGTTCTTTTTTGCAGAATCACCGGAGAAGAAGTTCAGCTGCAACTGAATCAACCGAGAGAGATCTAACCCTTTTATGCGGATTCAAACCCCCTAACTATCTCGGTTCCGACCATTTAGTTGGTGTTTCTTCAGAAACGTATATAACCGTTTCTTGAGATACAACCGATTTGCCAGAGACTTCGTCATGTATAACGATTCCAACTTCGCCCAAATTCCGGCTGCAGAAGTCTCTTTTGATACTTCTCTTAGCACTCGATCACCAAGACTCAAAATTATGGCACTATGTGCCTTTTCAAGAATGTCTTTCTTCTCCTTATCTGTCAATTCGTTCGGTAAATTCGCCTCTCCGGCTAGAGCAGCCACCACACCGTTGTGAACTAACAGTGCTCGCATCTTCAATCGCCATAACCCGAAATCATTCTTCCCATCAAACTTCTCGAGCTCAAACTTCGTTGACACCATTGATCTTCACCAATTTATGTCTTGAACCACCTCTAATCTGAATCGAATCGAGCCACAACCTTGGCTCTTAATGATTATTGAACTTTATTGAAGGTGTAGAAAAGCCAAGATTCAAAGCCAGGCTAGTGGCTAAAGGATTCACTCAAAGAGAAGGACTGGATTATACAGAAATTTTCTCTCCAGTTGTCAAGCACACATCTATAAGGGTATTATTGTCTTTTACTGCCTTTATGGATATGGAACTGGAACAGTTGGATGTTAAAACAGCGTTTTTACATGGCAACTTAGATGAAAAGATTTATATGCAGCAACCATTAGGCTATGAAGAAAAAGGGAAAGAAGACATGGTATGTTTACTGCAGAAATCACTGTATGGGCTTAAACAAGCACCCAGACAATGGTATAAAAGATTTGATGATTACATGATCTCCAGTGTTGGTTTTTCTAGAAGTTGTTATGATCCTTGTGTATATTATAAAGAGTATGAAGAAGGTCAGTTTGTGTATCTTCTACTGTATGTAGATGATATGCTTTTAGCCTGCAAAGACAAACAACAAATCATAGCAACAAAGTCATTGCTCAAGAAGGAGTTCGAAATGAAGGAACTTGGGGATGCTAAGAAAATCCTAGGGATGGAAATCATCAGAGATAGAGAATTAAAGGTAATTAAATTGTCTCAAAAATCTTATATTCAGAAGATTCTCAAAAACTTTGGTATGGAAGGCTGCAAAGCTGTAACTACACCACTTGCATCACATTTCAAGTTATCTAATCAGGATTCTCCAAAGACTGATGATGAGAGAGATTATATGAATAAGGTACCTTATGCTAGTACTGTTGGTAGCTTAATGTATCTAATGGTGTGTACTAGGCCTGACATAGGGTATGGTGTGAGTATGGTGAGTAGATATTTGGCTAATCCAGGGAAGTTACACTGGGAGGCTGCAAAGTGGTTGTTGAGATATTTGAGTGGAACTCTTGATGTTGGTTTGGTATTTGGTGGTAATAAAGGAGAGCAGAATGTGGTTGTGGGGTATACAGACTCTGATTTTACTAAAGATAAAGATAAGGGGAGGTCAATATCTGGGTATGTATTCAAAGTACTTGGAAGTGTAGTAAGCTGGAAAACTGCTCTGCAGCGAGTAGTAGATTTATCCAGTACAGAAGCAGAATATATTGCTTTGACCGAAGGTATCAAGGAAAGTCTATGGTTAAAAGGGTTTGTGTCAGAACTTGGACTTAAAGTTGATAGATCAGTTGTATACTGTGACAACCAGGGTGCTGTTCAGCTTTCAAAAAATAGTGTGTTTCATGAAAGGACTAAACACATAAATGTCAGGCTACATTTCATTTGAGAAGTTGTTAATTCTGGCGAAGTTTGTGTTGAGCAGATTGGCACAGATGATAATGGGGCAGACATGTTAACGAAACCTTTGTTAGTTGGGAAAATTTTGAATTGTTTGGAGTTGCTGGGAATAGGTTGACGTTTGATCCAAGGTGGAGATTGTTAAGAAGTGGAGTCAAAGGTCAACCATGATGGTCAGCACATCTATTTTGTTATATTTGCTTAGTTGCTGAAAAATACAGGGACCATTATTGCTAATAATGAAAGTGTGAGGTTTAGGAGAGTTAATATGTTGTTAACAGTTTGTTAATGACAGGTGGATGTAATTGGGGATAAATAGCTGTTTTAGGGTTTAGTTCATAATCTTGTTTTCAATTTCCTTTGTAATCGTTCTAATATTCTTCAATAAAGTTCAATAATCATTGAGTGATAGTCTTGATTTCTTTTCTGGTTTATAACAGTAAGGAAGATCAATTTCCGATCTTAGCCACAATAACTCGAGATTTACTAACAGTCCAAGCTTTCACAGTGGATTCGGTAGTGGTAAGGTGATATCGATAAGAACTCGACTAACACCAAAGGATAACTCGGCGGAGAGATGTCAACACATACGCTCGCTCGAGGGAGAATTGGATTACGAATGTGAAGTGTACGAGGAGGAGGCCGAAGTCGAGTTGACGAACCCAATGATTGACGAAGAAGCCGCATACGATGAATACCTTCGCAATATATCCGGTTCGGGCGGCGATGAAGATTAAACGACACTTATCAAAAAATTATATATTAGTGGACGTTCTTGCGGATTAATAGTTTAAGTTTACGTATTTCCTTTATTACGTTTAACGTTTGTTTAACTTTAAATGCGATTGTATTTTAAATTATGTTTAAAAAATTTCTGTTATTTTCAGCAAAAAAACTTGAAAAACTGCATTCTGCATAAGAAATACAACAAAACAACATTATGCAAAACAGCAAAAAACTGCATTATGCAGTATCAGTTTTTTTGACCGGTTTTTTTAACCGCTTATTTGAGCGGATTTTTATCCAGTTAAAAAATCCGGTTTTTTAACCGATTACAAAATCGGTTACATTTGATTATGACCGGTTGTACGTTTTAATATAAATAACTGACTACAAACCGGGACCGGTTATAAAAAACCGGTTTTTACCCCTTTGGAAAATAACGGTGCGGTTAAAAAACGGACTGGTTTTTTGAAAAAAAAAAAACGATATGTACACCTCTAACGGTTGGTGTTGACGACGGTCGGTACCGGTGGTCAGTGGTGGTGGCGGTGGTAGACGGAGGTAGTGGTCGCCTTGGGCATATCAGGACTTCGTATATTTCATATATATTTTTTGTTATTTTGATTTTAATACCTTAGTTATAGATACCATTATTTATACTACCAAAATCATTATTGACATTCGTTTTTATAGTTTTCAATTGATATAAAATATATTTAGATACCTTTTTTAGCATATCACGACTTTATTTTTTTTTCCTCTTATGATTACTTTACCGAGTGTCGGTACCATACTGATGTGATATCCTTAATTTCATATATATATTTTTATTTTGTTTTTTTTTCATTCTTTCGTGTTTTAATATCTTAGTTTTAGGTAATGTGGTCCTTAATTTCATATATATATTTTTAATTTTGTTTTTCTCATTCTTTAATGTTTTAATATCTTAGTTTTAGGTACCGTGGCGTCTATGTTTTTTTATCATTTTTTTTTGTTAAAAATCGACATGCCCCCGACATGGAGTGCAGGTATAACCTACTAGCTATAATCCATAATTTCCATAAAATTTTAAATATGTAACCAAACGAATTAAAATTTATAAATATTGAAAAATATATAAAAGTATACGATCCTTAACAATAAAAAAATCTATATATGATAAAAAGAAAACTGAATGAACAGTGATTTTTTTAATTCTTTATTATGTGATTTTTTTTATATTGAGCAATACCTTATATTCATTTATTAGACTATGGGGTATGGGGTGAGGGTTGGGGCGTGGGTTGGGTACAAACACCCAAGTAACCACCCCGGGTGGGCTTGGGTTTCGGTGTGGCCCCTTGGGCGGGAGTTTCAGCCCGGGCGTTCACCCAAGTCACTATAAAACCCCCCAACCCCACCTCCTGTCCACATCGCTACCCCAACCCTTCACTCCACCTACCTGAACCCGCTACCCACACTTGATACCGGCACAACGCGATGAAGGGCCGCCAACCCGGTGAGATCCGTTACTGGCCGGAAGCTTTCGCTAGCTACCGGCACAACGTGGGGAACGACCGGCACAATTTAAACGCGTGCCAACACAAGTGGCGCGAGCTACGACCGAAGCTCGACCGTTTTAAAGCCTACTACGATGGCGTCCCGGGCAGTGATATAAGTCACGAATACCGGGTGGCGGTGGCCAACATCGAGTTCCGGGGCAAGGAGCGGAAGCCGTTTGAAAGCTCGCGCTGTTCGAAATCTACCTAACGCTTTATGCTTCTTTTTTTAATTTTGTAATCTTTTTTTTTTGTAGAATTTTGTATTTTTTAGGAACTTTTAATAATAATTTTAGGCTTTTTTTTTAATTCTGTGTGTATTTTTTAATTTTAGGTTTTTTTTTTAATTTTTATAAAACTGGCCAACACACGCGGGCTAGCCACGCCCAGCCATACCGACCCAACACATCACTCACCAACGGGGGGGGCTCGAAGTCCAAGTGTCAACCCATACCCCAAACCCCCGCCCCACCATACCCCACGGTCTTATGCTTTGGGGGAGTTTATGTAAGCTAAAAGTTGAAGTATATTAAATAGTTGGTGCAACTGACATATCCAATAATTAATAAGGGGATATGAATATTTGTCATGATAATACTAAAAAGGATTAGTAATTAGTTAGTTGTATGTGACAACCTATGCTAATTACTTTCTGTTTCAAACTAAACTTATTTCATAACTTGTAATGATCATCATAAAATATATTAAGAAAAATAAACTGAATATAAAAAATAATCTTACACTAAAGTGAGATGATGTAGATACCAGAGATGTCCAGAAAGAGCTACGGTTTGTACCAAGTACAGAGGATGTCAATATTGCATTGCGAGGGCCTTATGTTGCTGGAGATGCGCTGGTTACAGGGTCGCCGGCAGTGACATCGTGGAACCAATGTTGTGAGAACATGCTAAAAATCCAAATCAGCAATCATAGTTTTGAAAAGATGAATCAATTTTGTTGTCTACAAAACCCATGTGGGATTTGTGGAGTTTGTCTACTCAAAGTATGGGGGTTATAGTTGAATCTGATTTAGTTTTGATTAACCTAACAAAGGTATATCTGTAATTATACTTCTCTGTTTGAATAATGTTACTTGAATTTGTACTAATTATATAATGAATCCTGTAATTTTTACAGTGATTAAGTGGTGAAACAAGAGTTAGGGTCTACGTTCAGTCTTTGCAAGAAGTGAAACAGTTAAAGAAGAGTTGCAGGATGATGTCGGTAGAAAACACCAATGTCTTTCGTACAACGCGCGCGTCATTGAAAAACACTAGTTGATATAAATATCGAAATCGAAAAGTATAGTAGACAAAAATAAATGAAGGTAGCGAATCTTGTTCGTAGAATCAAAAGCACGGACCCGACCCGACCCATCCTAAAACGGGTTGCCCCTTACAAATTTGGGAGTCTTTCTTCTCCGTCTCATTCCCCTTACCATTTTCATCAAACACCGTACGATGCGAGGCGCATCAAAGCTCATCCGAAAAACCCAACCTTTTGCAAAATCAAGATTAGGGTTTTGCTCCAACATCTCCAAACAAGAAGATCAAGAAACCATTAAACAAATCTCACTCTCCCTCCACCTTGAAGATGACTGGCTTTCACCCATCAAATCGTTACAAAACCTCAACAAGACCCTAAACCCAGATGTAATCGAATCAATACTTCATCAGAATCAATCATGTGATCCGAAAAGACTCCACCTTTTCTTCAACTGGGCCTCTACTCAAATGGGTATTTCTCAAAATTCTCAAAAGTTTCAAAATTTGAAGTCTTTTTTGATTCTTGCTATGTGTTATTGTAATGGTAATCAGTTAAGAAAAGCTAGTGATGTTCTTGACCAAATGATAGATACCCATAAGCCGTTTTCACTTTCAGATGTTGTTGATGCAGTTGCAAGTGTTAGGTTAAGTCCTGAAGGGTTTTCACAGTTGATTTATGCTTTTAAGAATAAGGGTATGTTTGATGAAGCTGTTTGTTTGTTGTTGAGTTTGAAAAATGACGATGTGTTTCCGAATTCGGTGTGTTTGAACTCGTTGATGAGGGATTTGTTGAGGAATGATAAGATAGATTTGTTTTGGAAGGTGAATGAGAGGTTAGTTGAGGCTAACGTGACCCGTGATGTTTATACGTATAGTCATGTGATTACGGCGTATTGTAAAAGTGGGAAAATGGACGAGGCGAAAAGGGTGTTTTCGGAAATGGAGGAGAACAATTGCAGCCCGAATTTGGTAACGTACAACCTTTTAATTGGAGGGTTATGTAGACACGGGCTTGTCGATGAAGCTCTTAAGTATAAGAAATCAATGACTGTAAAAGGTTTGGTTCCCGATGAGTATACGTATGCGATAATCATAGATGGGTTATGCAAAGCGAAGAGATCAAGTGATGCGAAACTCGTTTTAGACGATATGAAAAAAGCCGGGTTGGTTCCTAAACCGGCTACGTACAGTTCGTTGATTGAAGGGTTTAGGAGAGAAGGTAAGATAGAGGAAGCTTTACGGTTCAAAGACGAGATGGTCGCTAAGAGTTATGAACCGCGGTCCGCTTTGTGGTGCGTCAATGTTCTAATGAGAGATTTGTTGCGACTAGATAAAATGAAGTTGTTTTGGAATGAGTATGAGAAAATGTTGGTTAAGAAGTTAAATCCCGATAGTTTTACGTATACGAATTTGATCGGTGGTTACGCGAGGGTAGGGAAATTCGATGAAGCGAAAAAGTTGTTTTCGGAAATGAGTAACAAGGGTTATAACCCGAATTTAGTAACGTACAATGTGTTTATTAGCAGGTTGTGTAAAGCGGGCCTTATCGATGAAGCTTTTGAGTTAAAAAGATCAATGGCAACGAAGGGTTTGACGCCCGATATTTATACGTACACGAATCTTATAGACGGGTTATGCAAATTGAAGAGATCTCAAGATGCAAAACTGCTTTTAGAAGACATGTTACATGCGGGTTTGAATCCGGATAGTTTTACATATACCGCGTTGATCGACGGGTTCTTGAAACAAGGCGAAGTAGACGAGGCGTTCAAGATAAAAGACGAAATGGTCGCTAAAGGGATCGAAGTTAATCTTGTGACATTTAATTGCATAATCGATGGATTATGTAAGCTCGGTCAGTGTGATAAGGCGATAGAGATTCTTGAAAACATGAAGGAAGCGCGTGTTTTACCGGACGTTTTTTGCTACAATTCGTTGATTATCGGTCTTTGTAAGGCAAACAGAATGGAGGAAGCGCGCGTGTTTTTGGCCGAAATGACGGAAAACGGAGTAAAGCCGAACACTTTCACTTACGGAGCGTTTATTTCCGCTTATAACAATATAGCAGAAGTTAAGCTTGCAAACGTGTATTTCAGTGAAATGATCGGTCTTGGAATCGTTCCCGATCAAGCGATTTTGGCGTCTGTTATCGACGGTCATTGTAAAGAAGGAAACTCTAAAGAAGCCGTTGCGATGTTAAAATATATGTTGGGAAAAGGTATTATTCCCGATGTACAAATCTACAATGCGTTTGTACATGGTTTTTCGAAGAATCAAATGATGGAATTAGCGATGGAAGTTGTCTCCGAGGTTCGGGAAAAGGGTTTAAATCTCGATGTTTTCGCTTACAGTTCGCTAATTATGGGGTTCATCAAGCAAGGTGATCTACAGTCCGCATTCCAGTTTTTCGATGAAATGCAACTGAGAAATATTCGTCCGAATATTGTCACTTACAATAGTCTGATTAACGGACTACGCAAGACGGGTGATGATAAAAGAGCAAGAGAGTTGTTTGATGAAATGAAGGAAGAAGGTGTGATGGTTTAGTGAAGTGCTTTGACTTTGCCTTTGACGTTAAATCAAATTTTGTAACAAACTCAAGTAGCCAAAAGGTAATATTCGACTATATGAAGTAGTTGTGTTTGCGGTAGATTATGTTTATTTATTTATTTATTTATTTTATTTTTTTACCTTTTTATCGCTTCCAGATATCGATACATTGGAAATTTTTTTGAAAGATCCTCGGGAGCCTTCTCATTTTTTCTGTAATCGCATTGCGTGTTCAATACGACTGTTGGATCTGCAATTGTTACAGAATAAACGCCTGATTGCGGTTAGCCATACGCACAATTTTCTTTAGGGCATTTGCAGCTAGAGAATGAGCAACAGAAAACAAAGAAAAAGCGCCTGCAAAAATATATGAACAAGACTAGTTTTATTTATCATGACCATGACTTGTAATCTTTTATCATTGTTTTGAGAACTTATGTAAAGTTCAGACCATTTCATTCATGATATAATGAAACATTGCTTTTCAGATATTTATATTCTTCTGTTCATGTTTGAAAATCTTAAAGGAAAAGAAGCGGATTTGGTGATCGCGATGAAAAGGAACAACCGTAAACTGTATGGCAGATTGGAAGCACACAAAAGAAATGACATGTAAAATGTGAAATGAAGTTTTCATGGTAAGGAAAACAAACAGAACTCATCAGAGATTTTGGGACCGTTTCCTATTTATTTAAAAAAAGCTTCCATCGGACGATCTTTATGTTTTAATTTTCTTTCGAGTTTGTTGCAAGATGAACTATTTTTCTTGCCTCTGTATATTTTTGGCCGAAGTATATTGGGTTTGAATGCAGTTTTGAATACAATTTATAGCCGATTGTATGGAAAAATACGGGTGTGTGCTTGCATAATTTCAACATGATTCTAATAATTTCAATATCATTTCAGTTAACTTCAAGCTTTCGTTATCGTTCGTTATCTTTATTAACTACGTCAGATGTTCTTTACTTCTTTATGAGTGTATGTTACTTTTAAAAGTATCTATGATATATTTATATAAGAACACATGATAATTTTGCAATCTGTTTTTTTATACATATGCACATTAAAAGCAGCAAGAAGGTGCCTGGACATCAGATTATTGTAGCGAAATATCAGAGCTGACTAATCTTCGAGAAAGCGTCTTGCCAACTGTTACGATGAAGGTTCGTATTTCCATAGGGGCAAGTTCAACAACAAGCTTTTGAGGGTCAACGGGTCCACCCCTCTGGCCTGCAGGTTCATCATCATTTTTGGACCCTTCTACTTTCCACACTAGCCTTTTCTTTTCCATTTCCGCTCTTCCTTGATTAGCCGATAAACTCATTTCCGACACGTTGGTTATCTTAAATCATTTACAAAATAATAATTAGTGAGAAACGAGTCGAAATTGAATAAATTATAGTGTGTTAAGAACTTAAGATGAACTGCATTTTGGATTTTACCTTCCTTTCAGCGAACAGTTTCTTCAACTCGACACTTGTTATAACCGAGAGATCCTTATCCTCTCCAATCTAAAACCAGAAAGAACAAATACCGCTGACAACCTTATAAATCATCTTTTACATATGGTTTCCGTAACTATATTTATCACACCACTTCTTAGATATTAAGATTTTCTGTAACCCAATCCCCCCCCCCCCCCCCCCCCCCCCCCCCCACACACACACACACACACACACAAAAAAAAAAAAACTTCACCTCTGCTTACAGAGTTACAGTTTACTACAATTAAGTGAATCTATGGGAAAAAAACAAAGACCTCATATAAGTGGGCCAAACGAAGAAGAACGTTTCCGTCTTCTAGCTCCTGAAGTGTTAGCAAAGCTACATTATCAGGGAGACCATAAGTGGAATCCATTCCCGAAAATTTCGACACTTGGAAGTTTGTCCCTTTATTTCTATCCTGTAAAACGCGATCTACTTAATATACGACAACTATCTATGCTTTATAAATTAAAAAAAAAAAACACTTAGTTGCATTTTTCTTTCACCTGTTCAGTGAATGCCAAAAGAAGTGGAGAATAGATCTCCTGACCATACGATCGGCGCCACTTGGCGCCCTCACCAACTGGGTCCATTCTAAGATAGTATTTCCCTTGAACCTATATTCATATTATTAAATATATGATTTCTTATTAATAATCATAATAAGAAATGAATAATAAATCGATGAACTTATAAAGAACGCTTACAGCTAATCCTCTGCAGTCGTTAACAACACAAACTGTTTCGTTTAGAGCTTCTGCAACACCTTTTCCATCATCATAGAGCAATCTCCTGCAAAAACAAATCATTCCTATTACACACACACACACACATACATATATAGTTTGTGGCATATTCAAAGTTTTTAATTGTTAAATGTGAGAACTATCGATGTCGTCAAGGAAAGATGTACCTATGGAGCATCAACTCCAATTCACCGTCAACAATGCTTGATCCACCAACGGATCTATCTACCAAAACCGAGAGCTCATTTTTTTCATCTTTTAGGTAAATTCCAAGATTAATCTGGAACATGTGTGATCCAGCTTGAGTAATGTAAAAAGATTAATGAAAAGTTCAAAAAAAAAAAAAAAAAAAAAAAATAATAATAATAAAATAAAAATAAAAATACAGGATAATAGTTTCCTGCAATCGGTTGATTCACTTCAAGATCCCAGTCAGCTCTATAGTCTCGAATCTGCCATATATAATTAACTTAAATTATGATCCGCGTGTTTCTTCAAGAATCATATGTTTAATGATATTCAATACTACGATAACAACTTAACAAATGAACAAATCATATATATATATATATATATATATATATAATTTTTTATTAAATGGGAGCCTTGCAGCATACCCGTTCAATGAAGTCTCGACCGTTAGAGTCAGTGTAAAATGTTTTATTGCTCTTAATGGTGGTTGTGATCTTAGTTGCAATCTCTTTCCCAACTCCATCATCGATAGGTATTGGACCCACCTGAAATTCATAGTATTAGCGATAAACATGTTCACAATACAAAAAACATAACAATATTAACGAAGAATGTTGAACTTACAGTGAATTCGACTTCAGCATGTTCCTTATTTTTGTACACTCTAGTGATCTACCCAAACATGAAAAAGAAAAAACTCAATAGTTATTAAAACTTAATCAACAGAGGGTTTTGAACTTTGATAAAATAATTTATTACCTGATAAATCCAGGTGTTTATTTTCTGATGTATTTCGTCATATATTGGCCCCCTTAAAACTGTTATATTCTGTAAAATGTTATTGAACATAATTAATTTGGATTTAAGCTACAAATCATAAGACATGCATCAGCAGTGGCGAAGCTTGACAATGAAGACCGGGGGGGCGGGGGGGTTGAAAACGTATATACCCAAAAATTTCTATACGAAAACTACATATATAACACTACTGAGCGAAAAGTTCGGGGGGTCGGGCGCCCCCCGGCCCCTCTTAAGCTGCGCCCATGGGCATCAGAAGAAATTTTATACCTGCTTTTGAGAGCCAATAGGATATGTACCATTTGGACGGAAAATATATGCTCCAGATGCCTAAAACAAGAAAAATAAACCCTTATAAGGGGGTTCATTTTTAACATGTACAAAAATAATAATAGAACAAAAATGCTAATAAATTGACATAACAACAACAACAAAGATTAAAAAAAAAAAAGTTACCTGCAGCCCCGTAGTGCCATCAAATCCAGCGTAAAAGCTATAAGATTGCTTTAAAGAGGCTTTAATCTTTCATAACTCAACATGAGACACATTATGTACACATTATCAATTTAAATGATAGTAATATGTAGAGTGATAACGTACTTACAGAGCTTCGGCTATTAACATAACGAGAAAGCTTTCCTTCACTTCCAGAATATATTAACTTCAAAGTTCCGGTTCCTATTTCTATATCATCTTTTCCAGTATGTGTGTAGAACTCTTCTTTTACAGAAGTTGAAGCTGCATAGTGCTTTTTATCAATAAACGTTGTTCAAAGTTCAAATCAGTTTATTTTAACGGGAATGTAGACGTTTTACCTGTCTTTTTTGTGCTCGAAATGGTGTATGTGCTAAAACCCAAAGGCGGAACAGATGCTGTAAATGCAAGCCAATATTTGGGTGTAGAACTTGGTGGTTTACCCGTATATGCAGCGGTGTAGTAGTTTCTTATGGATATAGATTCGTTTATTATAGGGAAAATTTGAGATTCAACTTCTTTCTCACTGGTGTCATAGACTGCAAGATTCTCACTCCCAACCTGTTAACATAAAAGTTGCATGATATAAAATAGAGTAAAATGCCAATTTTGTCCCTGATGTTTGGCCAGTTTTGCGACTTTTGTCCAAAGGTTTGTTTTTCCACATCTGGGTCCAAAAGGTTTGAAATCTTGCCATTTTCATCCGGCTCGTTAACCCCATCCATTATTCTTCATTAAGTCAGGGGTATTTCCGTCTTTTTTGTTAACTGAAAGGGCACTTTGGTCTAACGGATTCGGTCAGGGGTATTTTAAATGCTTGTACATAAAGTGAAAAAGACCGAACTGCCCTTTAAGTTAACAAAAAAGACGGAAATACCCCTGACTTAATGAAGAATAATGAATGGGGTTAACGAGCCGGATGAAAATGGCAAGATTTCAAACCTTTTGGATCTAGATGCGGAAAAACAAACCTTTGGACGAAAGTCGCAAAACTGGCCAAGCCTCAAGGACGAAAATGGCATTTTACTCTATGAAATATTAAAATATATAAAAAACAGATTGAATATTGCATAAAGTATAGAAGAAATGAATTTTGCATGAAACCGAATGTAATACTTACTGGAAGTCTTATAACGTCAGATCTCTTCCACCCCAGTGAATTATAAACAATAACAATCTACAGTAAAAAGCGACAATAGTACATTTAATTTTGACCCGCGTATGCAGAATGCAACATAAAGTTGTATGCCATTTCTTTGTGTATTGGACTATATAATATATATGATATTAAGCATCTCACTTACAAACTTTTTTCCAGATGATAGATCAGCTTCAGTGGGAGGGCAGTTGCTTATGTTCAGAAGTGGACACTAGAAATTAATAAAGAAACCGAGAAGAAAAATCATTCGATACAAAAATATACATATTCTTAATATATATTTAACAGTTTGTATGTGCTGCATATGTACCTGTTGAATATTGGTTGCTAAACTTGCACATTCAGGTTTTGGTGATACCATGCAAGCTAGTGATTCCGCAACTACCTTTTCAGCCTGCGCGAAATGAAATAATTCCTGATCAATTTACATGGAGCAAAAAGAATTAAATGTGCGATAAAACAACAAAATATAATTAATTTACACCTCCTTGTGACCTATCGCGAGCCTTTTTGCATAATCATCAGCCACATGTTGTTGAGATGTACCACTAACAGCATCATGATGCTGAGCAATCGCTAAAGCGTCACCCAAATGGTCTGTAGTGGGCCCCGTTTTATTCCTTCCCTGCATTACTTCCAATTGCCTTGCAGCCTGATAATAATAATTTTAGTCAAATAAGAATAAGAATCAAGATTAATAAAAAACCAAGATGTAAAATAATAAAAAAACTTGTGTCACTCACGAGATAATAGCCGCTCAACATTCTGACGTATCCCTTGAGAGCTGGTCTACTAGTAAAGTATCCTGTCCAGTAGGCGTTTATGTCACTTGCATATCTAAAAAAACAAATATAGTGGTTAAACTATTAGCACAATGGAGACCGGAAATGTCCTGCTATATAATATAAGGTTTACAAATTATACTTACGGAAAATAGTCATCTTTTTTTAGAGGCCATATGTTAGTCTCAGCGTATTTAGCGTCGGTGTATATAGACGGTGTTGAATAGAGAGTATTGACCCGACCATCCTGTATGCATATGTAGTCAAAACTCAAAAACCAAAAAAGTAACGGGTCGAAACTGTTATTTTTAAGATTGATAAGAGTAACTAACTTTATTGACATAATGTATAAACTTGTCCATATTCCGAAACCATGACTCTGCATACTGATATTTGAAGTCTTCCCCCATTGTCCACATTACATGATTTGTGCGAGTAACGTTTGCCTAATAATACAAATTAAAGTTCAATATATCCTTGGTTTATAGTTTAAACATATACATTCAGCTCACCTGTGACAATGCTGCAGCCACGAAATCATTAACTCGTTCTTCGACATTGTAGTCAAACAAGTTGATGTCATCCTTCAGTATAAAACATGCAAGTATGTCACATGTCTAAACAAACATTCGTAAACCTTAAATCTTGTTTTGAAATCTACCTGGACGATTGGGGACTCATCGTTGACTTCAAAGTTGAAACCACCAGGTGGAGGTGCATATTCTTGTGGAAAAGCGCCTGCAAAAATCTGTAACGATTTATGAAACCGTTAGATAGTAATTCTTTTATTTTAATGATAATAATATCGGAAGTTAAAACACACCTGTGAAGATGAACCAAGACTCTTGGAGGCCCGCCAAATAACTTCGAGATTTTTATCCTCTTTTCGCTTAACTTTATCTTGGTAATCAATCCGGCCGAAGAAAAGAGAATCAAATCCAACCTAAATGATCATAACGACTAAAGTTTAAAACTTTAAAACACGTAACAAAAGTGATATTAACAGTTTTTTATAAGCGTCAATAGAACAGGATATACGACCTCTGCCCCTAACAGATAAGCCTGCACTGCTGAATGACCGAAAGGGTCTATTTGCCAACCAATTCTCGGTGTTACATTAAACCGTTCCTTTATAAACTTATGCCCATACGTTGTTTGATCAATCATATCGATATAATGCGGTGCTGCCTCGTCATGCATGCACCAACCGCCATTTCTGCCCAACATAAAGTAGTTATATTCACAACATAAATCCAATGTAATACAGAACCATTAATGAAAAAAGTCAACTTAATTTGCTTACATCATCTCAAGTTGACCGGAGCTAACAAGGCGCTTGACTATAGCTTGGGTTGCCTCACTCTGATCCCTCCACCAACGTTGGAAAAACGCCTGCAACATTCATAACATCTTAGAAATCTTCCGGGTCAAACTGCACGGTCAAACCAAAGCATTCAAGATTTCTAACCTGTTCAACATAAATAAACTTCCGATTCTTATCCGCCAGTAGCGCTTGAACCACTGAATCAAGCACGTTTCGAACGCAGGCTCCCTGCACAACAATTTAAAAGATTAAACAATGAAGTTATTGGATTAACAAAGAGATAAAAGAAGAGAAAGATATACCTGAATGGAGTTATTGGACCCAACATAGTACTGATCAACAGTTTTCAACCAACCAACATCATCATGTGTATGTGCTACAAGATGAACATTAATCTTATCTTTCACAACTCCTTGTGCAGTATCATACACCATGTACTTGGATTCCACACATACAGAAACAACATTTAATACCAACATCATTAACACTCGAAAATCCGCCATTAAGTTGTCGTTGCTCAACGCCAACGACTCAAAATATTCAATCAAAACACAACAACAACAACAACACAACAATATTTTGAACAAACTTAAATGAAAGTCCCTTTAATCTGATTAAGTTTACACTTAATAAAATATAAAAGCAGCTGTAGTTGAATGTGACAAACAAGATGTTATTTTCATTGAATATTTATATGGCATCCACAAATAAGAAGCTATGTGTGAAGATGACTACTTTATGTACTTTTTCTCAAATACAGATAATAAATGGCATATCTTAATCACACTATGTCACTATCCACTTAGGAATTGTCATAAGGCTGGGTTTATTATTTGGGTTTCGGGTTGTTCGGGTCGGGTTATTCTGGATTTTTGTTGTGTGTGATATTGTACTTGATAACCGATTTGTATCACAATCGGGTTCGGGTTGTTCGGTCATCGGGTTTGTCGGGTCTGGTTATTCGGGTAGTTCGGGTTTGGACGTATTTGTTGATTTCTAAAATTTTTGTTTACATGCTACACTTTCGGCCTGACCGCTGCCCCGCCCTCACCCGACCCGTCGCCCCCGAATCGTCACTCGTTCTGCCCCAAACCGACGGTCCGACCACCACACCCGATCTGTCTGACCTTGACCGGGACCCCCGATCAGACTCAACCATCTACCCGATTGTCGCCCTTACCCAACCCTTACCACAGGCATGACCCGACCCTGACCAGGTCTGCCAACCCGTTACCACTGTCGACCAGACCCGAAATGTAGACCCCGATCCAACTGGGATCCCCAGCCAGGATCGTGACCGCTAACCTTGGCCCGGACTGACCCAAAGTGCTGACCTGGGCCCGTTTCGGGTAACGGGTTTGTTTGGGAGGGGTTAATCGAGCACGAGTGAAGTCGGGTTAGGTACGGGTAAAATCGTTGGGCCTAATATAAATTTACTGATCGTATGACCTTATGTGACCCAAATAACTTTACTATTGTTGACATATGTAACATGACACAATTGACAAGTTATATGTGACGATGGTGTACGTATAACACAGGGGTGCAAGGCGTGGGTTGTTTATTATTTATTTATTAATTATAAATATTATTTTTATATATAATTTATTATTTTTTCGTAATTTTATAAATAGTAACTACTATTATTTAAATATATATAATATATTAAGTAATAATTATATAAACAGTGGACTCGTTTAGACTCGTGAGTCGACTCGAGCTCGTTTACTAAACGAGCCTGTTTTTAGGCTCGAGCTCGTTTAATCTCGACTAGTTTCGAGCTTTTGTTCAAGCCTAGCTTGAGTAGCTCACGAGTAGTTTGGCTCATTTGCACGCATAGTATAACATCACTCTTTATAAATTGTAATTTTTTAATACACTATATATAGTTATATATGAGTCATTATTAAATAGTTGTATGTTACAAATAGTAATTTTTTAATACACTATATATAGTTATATATGAGTCACTATTAAATAGTTGTATGTTATATAGCGATTGAGGAATTAATTAATTGTGGTGGTGATGCAGCCGCTAGAAGTAGGAACTCGCGTGCTGTGCCGATGGAGGGACGGTAAACATCATCCGGTGAAGGTGATCGAGCGCCGTAGGCTTCAATCCGGTGGACCCAATGACTACGAGTACTATGTTCATTACACCGAGTGTAAGCAAGCCTCTTCTTCTTCTTCTTAACTTAAATAAATCATCTCTCTCTCTCTCTCTATTTATTAGGTTTTACCATTTAGGGTTTCTTCGATCTAGGGTTTGTTCTTAGCTTGGTTAGGTTTCAATTGCCCAACTGCTAGGATGGGTAACTTTTGTTATGCATAATCACTGATTTTGGTTATCTCCATCTAATGTAACTGGCAAGGTTACTATAATCATAACACAAGTCTGTTGCTAACTTCTTTTAATCTTATCATTTATTTATTTTAATTTGCAAAAATGCAACAGTCCTCATTTACATGGCACTAGAAACAAAAAAATAAAAATAAAATAATACCCTTATTGCTATCCAATTTTTTAAACAAAAAACAAGATACCACTGAACTATTCAGACCATTTTCTCACTTTTTTCTTGGACATTAAATTTTGATTTTTTTTCTTTCTTTTTTGATAAAAAGTTCAACTCATTTCAAGTCTTCTTCTTTGTTATAATATTGGTTAATAATAAATTTCAACAATTCTGGAAGAGATTTTATGTATTTGACAAATGGACACAAGCTATTAGTCTGCTAGTTTATATGTTAGAAGACGGTAGGTACTAAAGGATTCACATTCTGAATTATTCTGCCTCTAATTTCAGCAGTTATGCTATAATACATAAATGACCATCACCATGGACAAACCAAGTTTTAAAAAAACTATTAATGCTTAACTACTTTTTTTTTTTTTTTGGGATTTTCTTTTACTTCTTTTGGTATTTTTTACGACTGAGATGTTTGTACGCGGTTAATGTTTTGCAGAACTAATGGTGTGTGTATGTATGTATCATATGTCATTTCTTTTGTTGACAGTCAATAGGAGGCTTGATGAATGGGTTAGACTTGAACAACTTGACCTGGATTCAGTAGAAAATGATGTAGATGAAAAGGTCGAAGACAAGGTAATATTTGAGTACTTTGCTCTTCTTAATGTTTCATCAGTATCTCGTAAATGTATAATGTATTGCAGTTTGAAAGAGACCACCTGATTTACTACTCTTGGTTTATTAATGTGTTTTAGGTAACAGGTTTGAAAATGACACGTCACCAGAAACGCAAGATTGACGAAACTCATGTTGAGGTTTGATTAACCATTTTAGCCTTAAGCTTTGTTGACGTTTTACAAAACAAATCTGAAGCATTTATATAATAGGGGCATGAAGAGCTTGATGCTGCTAGCTTACGTGAACATGAGGAGTTCACGAAAGTTAAAAATATTGCAACTATAGAACTTGGAAGGTATGAGATAGAGACGTGGTACTTCTCCCCTTTTCCACCAGAATACAATGATTGCCTCAATCTCTACTTTTGTGAGTTTTGTCTCACTTTTATGAAGCGCAAACAACAGCTTCAGAGACATATGGTAAGATATGTTACATTTTCTTCTCTTTCTTTTAATTTTAATTTGTCAAGTTAGATCATAAAGTGTCATTCATGTGGAAATTGCACTATCAACTTATAACGTGATTGATTCTTGTTGTAGAAAAAATGTGATCTGAAGCACCCCCCTGGTGATGAGATATATCGTAGCGGCACCTTGTCAATGTTTGAGGTATATTTTAACCCATGCTAACTCTCCAACATGTATATGCATACAACATGACCGCTGGGACTTGTAGTCTTTCTTCTGGTTTGTTAAAGGAATTTCACGGCACCATTTTGCATTAGTTCACTTTGATGATAACTTGCACATGTAAATTATTAGGCTCTCCTCTTATAACAATTTAAATGTGTAAGGTTTTCATCTAATAAAAAATTTGTACACAAAGCTGTTTAGCTAGTTATTATGAACTTTGCATGTATATTATTACACTTTTGGAGGGTGTGCAGTAGTGTAAAGTGAAACTTACCCTCTGATGCACTTCAATAGAAGTAGGGCTTAATGAGTGTAAATTAGTCGTGTCATTCTTTTAGGCATGGAATGCTAGCTGTCACTCCAATTCTGCAATATCATTTGAGTAACAAATATAATGATATAAAAATTCAACAACCAATAGTAGAAAGTATATCGTTCGTTACATGTGAGGTCCAACTTTGAGAAAGTCCTTGCTGCCAACTGTAAATCCTAATTAGTTAAGATCACATCATTGAGCAACATGATTAAGTTAAATAGTTAACCAACATAATTAGCTAATAAGACTGTAGAGTTGTGACACTGGCTATTTGAACCAGCTCTGTGGAAAAATTGCATTGAAGGATGAGTTTTTGTGTGTTTGGACAGGTTGACGGGAAAAAGAACAAGGTGTATGGGCAAAATCTTTGTTATCTAGCAAAACTGTTTCTTGACCACAAGACCCTTTACTATGATGTTGACTTGTTTCTATTTTATGTGCTGTGTGAGTGTGACGATCGCGGCTGCCACATGGTTGGTTATTTCTCCAAGGTAACTAATTACCTATTCAAGCTTTCCTGATTGGTTAATACTAAAATCATAAAGTTTGATTTATTAATATGTTGCAGGAGAAGCATTCAGAGGAGTCATACAATCTTGCTTGCATTTTAACTCTTCCTCCCTATCAGAGGAAAGGCTATGGCAAATTCCTAATTGCATTTTGTGAGTTTCTTCTTTTTTTTTTAGCATTTCCAACTTTCTTGTATATCTGTTCTGTTTGTATACTTGTTATTGTAATACTTTACAACATATTGGAGACTTGGTATAGATATAGCGTTCTTAGAAAGTTCTAGCTCCTATGTTAGTCATGTGTATACTTCAATGAACACTTGATAAATATCTTTCTGACATTTTAGTCTATCTTTTAATGTACATCTTTATACTAGAATTATCAGTTGCTCACAACAAAATTACTTCATGGAGATTGTAGCATTTTATGGTTTCTGAAACTATGGAAATGCACTACACTTTTGTTTTTTTTTTTAATTATAGAATATGGCCTATTGTCAAGTTTCAGCTGGTAGATTATTAAAATCCCTACAAGTGATGTAACTAGACAACTAAAGTGATAAATAGCTGTTGTAGATATGCTATCTGTGTATATGAAAAACATAGGAACTTTAAATCACAATGCTTTTAACATAGTGTTTATTCAAATTTAGATTCTTTAGGCTCCAAGGTGTTCTTTCTTTAGGTCACTTTGCCTTGACATGTTTTGTAGTTTGTTATATGTAGGGGTGGCAAAATGGGTGGGTTGGGCAGGTTTGGGTAATGGGTTAGGATGGGTATGGGTTAGGATGGGTTTGGGTTAGAATGGGTTTATTAAGAAATAGGTTAGGATGGGTTTAGGTGAAGATGGGTTTTTGTCAAGATGGATTTGGGCATGATAGGCTAAAAATATAAATAAATCAAAAAATCAAAAAAAAAAAAAAAAAAAACCAAAAAATAAAAATAAAAAAATAACTCCACTCTACATAGCGCCATAGCAGCAAACAAAACAGGGCATGGAAATGCCAGTCAAAATATGCAACATTTACCTAATTAAATACGGGTGGGTTGGGTTATGGTTTATCTCTAGCGGGTCAAATGGGTTATATAAAAGAACTTAAATATTAACGGAGCAAACGCATCTCCAAAGTGTATTCTATTTCATAAAACCTTCTAAATTATATAACTTTTTTAATAGTAGAGTTTTCATAACCATTAATATTATATAAAACTGGCAAAAACCGGATAAAAATGTTCTTGCAACCTAACCCAGAATAAAAGTTTACCCATTTGGATCCGTTGCTCCAACAGTGGCATGATGGAGACTCTACAATGATCATCAAGAAACAAAGGAAAGAGACAAATCCAAACTTAGAACTATATAGTTACAGGCAAACCTCCTGTTGCTATTTTCACTCATCCTGTTGCTATTTTCATGGCCCAGCATGAGAATCCAGTCAAAAAGACATGAGAAAATTGGCCATAGGGTTCTTCAATTTCAAGCAATTTAGGCTTCAACACAGTGATGGTGGATCTAGAAGCGACTCAAAGAAATTAATCATAGACTCAATTCTAAAGCAACCAATTAGGCTCGACGGAATGCAGTCTAATTTGGTTATTTAGTTGGACTGAAACGAAGGCGGCTGGTCGGAGTATGGTGGTTTAGGCGTGCTCCGAATACGGTGTTGGTTGAGAGGCGGAGTTGTGTTGGTCGGAGATGGTGGAATGGAGGTCATAGGATGGTGGTGATTTGGGTGATTTGGGCGTGGGAGATGAGAAAAAAAGAAGAATGCGTTGGTTTTAGGGTTTACCCAGAGAAACCCATCCTAACCCACGATGTTATTTTGTTATTTTTTAAAGTTACCCCATCTTGACCCTCTTAACAATTCTTGTTAACCCAACTTAACCCATCTACTACAAAAATAATACCCATCCTAACCCAAAGTTGAATGTATGGGTTGATTTTGCCGGGTCTAGTTATATGATATTTGTATGTATAACCAATTTCATTTAAAAAATTTAATACCTTGGTATGGTTCGATTGGTTAATGACACAATTTGAAATTTATACACCTTTGAAACTGACCAAACAACCCAAACCATAGCAAATTGGCTGGTTTGAGATCTATACGGTTTGGTTCACAAATTATGGTTTGAGAAACCAGGATCAACTCGGTTTTCCCTTTTGGAACTTGGAACCGGCTGTTTACCTTTACAATTTATTTGTGTTTTCTTTTTTGGAATATGCAGTTATGCTTATGTATAATATTCATGAACCAGTCTTTATCATTTTTAGTAATTTAATACAAACAAACTAACGATTTTGTTTTATTTAAAAGAGAACGTTCTAACCTCTAAACCGAACCGTTTGGTGGTCCGGCTGTTTTCTGAATTTCTTTTACAACACATTGAGATTTTCTGAATAATATTTTTCAATTATTTGAATATAGTTTGTTTTTATTTTTAGCTTTTGATATGTAAATAATGGGATGGCTTTTTTTTTTTGACATGGAGCTGCAGCTTATGAACTTTCAAAGAAAGAAGGTAAAGTTGGGACACCTGAAAGACCTCTTTCTGACCTGGGATTGCTTAGCTACAGAGGATATTGGACCCGCGTTCTTTTAGACATTTTGAAAAAGCACAAAGGCAACATATCCATTAAGGTCTCTTACTATTGCTTTAAACTTATTTTATATACCCTCCAGATTATATGTTTGACTTGTGAATAATTAAGGTAAAATGGGTATGTTAAATAATTACCAAGGTGGGGAACTTGACTATAAACATTAGATGGGGACATGGGGTTGTAGTAGGTGTACATATAAAACTGAATATTGATAATATGCATATAAAATACCCCAAGATACGGGTCATGATGACCCATAAAAAAGCTCTTTTCCCCCTTTTTTGCTTTTTATAAACAGTTAATGTGCTATATATAGTTAACAAAAATCATAGCACCATATGGGAATTTTTGTTTTTTATTTTTGGGTAATAATTAGGAGGTTTAATGCAATTTACAAACAGTTTGACCTCTTTTCGTTTTATAAGTTATTTTTTTTAAAATTTCACTCATTTAACCCTTTAGAGATAGCTTTTAGCCCAAATTGACCGATTTACCTATAAATGAGTTGATATTGGCAATTTTGACCCCTTTTGATTATTGGCGAGTTGAGTCTTGTCTCATCTCAAGCATGTCAAACGGGTAACCTCTAAATCATTAGACAACCCGAAAATGGGTAAAGTCATTTGAAGTCACACAAAGTCTACTTTAAACGCATACAATCTCTTTACGTGTTTTATTCAAACATCTTGATCATTATTGTAATACTAATAATTCTATTCATCGTTATTAACAAATTAAATAATTATATAATCTTTTCAGACAAGTATTTGCGGGTCAACTCGTTTCAACCCTACTAGAAAATGACCTGATTCATTACAAACCTATTTTTGACCTGATGTGCCCATTTTGGCCCCTTTAATTGCTTGTAATGTTAAAAAGTTAGGGCTTCTTTTCTATTAGTACTAACCCAACTCGACCCAACCTGCAGGAGCTTAGTGACATGACGGCCATCAGGGCAGAAGACATATTGGCAACTCTACAGGCACTGGAACTGATACAATATCGAAAAGGGCAGCATGTGATTTGTGCAGATCCCAAGGTGTTAGATCGTCATCTAAAAGCTGCAGGTCGTGGTGGTCTTGAGGTCGATGTTAGCAAGTTGATTTGGACTCCTTACAAAGAACAAGGTTAACTAGTGGTTCCCCACTTCCTAATTGCAATTATGATTTCAAGTTACTCATATAATTGCTTTGTAAAAACCCGACAAGATTTTGCTTTTGATGTTTGCTTAAACAATATAGATGTCTTTTGCATAGTTGTTGAAAGCCATCGCCTCTTGCGCCTAGGCCCATTTTCCAGGTGAGGCAAGACAATTGCGTTTTAATTTTCCAGGTAATGGTTCAGACGCACATTCTGACGAGATTCATAGATCCCGGAGAGTTTCCGGCCAAATTCTCTAAATTCCGGTGAGGTTCCATCCAGATTTCTACTTTTATCCAAGGAAAACTACTTCTCTACACTAATACACTAATATTTTAAAATTTTCGGTGCTAAATAGATAATATTAAATGTTATATAATAGCTTTTCCTTATATTATTTGAAGAATAGTATTCTTTTTTCTAATACATAATATATTTTTATTCCTTTCATTGTGTGCCTTTTTTCTTAGACCCACGTTTTTTTGCGCTTTGTGCCTAGGCCTTAGGCGAGGCCTATGCGCCTTATGTATGCCTAGCGCCTGTTATAAATATGGTCTTTTGATGTTTACCACACACGCACGTATACACTGAAATAGATTTTTTTTTTCTTAAATTAAAAAAAAAATACTATAGCAATGCCATATATAAATTAAAGAGAGCAAAATAGTTGTTTTTATGATGTAATTTTCTTTTTCAAAAAATATTAACGTATTAAAAGGTTATAGCCTTCTATAAAAAAATCGTGGAGGAAAGTTGGTTTAAAAGTCAACAATATATTTTCAAAGGATTGTATCGTATGTTTTCAAAGTTGTATTTACTTAAACTCTTGAAATTAAATAAAATTATATTTTTGTCTACCTTATATGTATTATCAAGGGCTGGCAATTGGGTACCTGTTAAGACACGGTTAGACCTGTTTGACTGAAAAATACACCCTTTGACTTTTTTAATTTTTAAAATAATTAAAATTACAATGTTAGAATTTATCATTTATTCATCTTTGTACATAAAACATAAAACTGTTTTATAAACATGAGGTAGAAAGTAGTTAAACGAGTCGTAATCATGTTTGAAACTTATGTTGTGCGCGCCGTCAGAAACCTGTTAAACCTGTTAAGACACGATTTGTCAGCCTTAAATGATATAGTATAGATATAGATATTAGAATCTAAGTTGTGATCGTAAATTCATCATTATAGGTCTAGGTATATCCTGTCCATAAAAGGAAAAGAAGATATTAAAGACACCCAAAGACATGCAACAAGTGAGTTTATGTTAACATTTCATAAAGTGATACATGCAATTAAATAAATCTGATATTTATATCTTGACTTATCACATGACCATCCATGTAATATATTTGTTATGGCGATCAAAGGTTTACTACATTTAAGGATCTGTAAAATTTTGACATAATGTGTATATAAAGTTAAACCTAGGTCTATGTGTATATAAAGTAAAACCTAGGCCTATAAACATGTAACTAATTAGAATGTGATATGTGATTGATGTGTTTGGTATGGTCTACTAAAAGCTAACCTAGACACTTTAGTTAAACTCTGAAAAAACCTTAAACTAGACCACAATAATAGACAAGTGTACATATCGTCTGTAATAAAGCCTAATGGAAGTCCGGATATCGAACTCTAAAGACACCAACAATCACTAAAACTAGACTCCGGAAAACACTATAAAAGGTTTAAACGATTTGATTGATTTGGTTTTTGAAAAGAAGGTTTTGAATTGGTTTAATTAAATTAAAAGAAACTATAACTAACAACGATCAAACTGACAACTAAGATGAACTCAAGAATTTGGAAGATACTATCTAGGCCAAGAATCCTAATTGTGACTATTGGATTTCTCTCGACTATGGAAACTTGATGGAACTGGGATCTTAGAATACGACACCCTAGTGAATCCCTGATCATTCTCTGAGTAACCTAAAATGAAACCCTAAGGGGCGTGTGATACTCACCGGTTGGTCGGATTACCTCTCAGTCTCTCAAACAACCCTAATGTACCCAAAAGACAAATGACCTCTTAGTCTCACGGTCTCAATACACCCTAAGATGCAAGGGGTAACCTAAGAACAACTTATAAGACACAAAATAACAAGAGGATGTTAGGAAATCTAGGGAAACCTCCTCTCAGAGCCTTTGCACCTAAACACCTAATAACAAAGATTACTTGACTATCTATCACCTCTCAGCTATCTAGATAGGCAAAATATAAAGTTCTAACAAACCCTCAATCAATTTCCATATGGATTACCGATGTCTAGCATAACCATAAACTAATCACAAACACACAAAAAGTGATGTAATATGCATCTATAATTGAAAGATATTCAACAAGAAGCATATGGAACAAATATTAACAATAAATCAGATTTAAATTCGCACACACATCAAATCAGTTGTAAAAAGGTTCTTTACATTAATATTAATCCTTCAATAATATCCATAAAACCGAGAAAATGTCCAAAATCAACAAGTATTCATCCAAAACCTAGGTACTTAAAAGATCTAGCCAACAATCATGTTCAAAAGCAAAGAACAAGTCTTACAAATCACAAACATGAAGTCTAATGATCTGGAAAAACAAAGAGAAACAAGAAACATAAAGCGAATAAGCGTAATCAACCCGATTCTTGACTCCTAGCTTCAATTCTTGCTTCCAATCACTTTCTCCACTCTTGAATTGCTCTAAAGTCGTAAACTTGACAGTTGGAAGTGATTTATATCGAAAAGAATGGCCAAAAGTATTTATATAATCGAATTATGTTTTTTTTCGAATTCTGACGATCTTTGTGCGTCGGTAAGGCCTAACCAAAGTTCTTCGCATGGCGCCAAAGACAAACTAATTGGGCCTGTGGGCCAGGTTCTTAGCATGTCGCCAAAAACCCCTCATCAGTTCTTCGTGTGGTGCTAAGAACTAGAATACTTGATTTTTCATTTTCTTTTCACTGCTTTTTCCAGCGTGCGCGTTTCTTCCACAATTTAGCCTCGATTTATGCTCCTTCTATGTATGGGTACCTGTAAAAATACAACTAACTAGATACAAGCTAAAAACAAAATTAATTAACTAACTATAAACGTATAGAATCGTAAGGAAATACAGATGTGTTTCGCAACACATCAATAATTTGCATGCATGAAGTTGAAAACATGTAGAATGCTATATACGATTTACATGCATGAAGCTAAAAAAACATGATCAAGGATAACGTTTTGATAACTTTTTATGTTTCATGACTAATGTAACATTAGCTCATGCATGTTATTAAGGGTGTATCTTTGATAATCATTAAAGATGAGTTCCATGGAGAACTTTAAGGATTATTAATCCTTGTATTCCGTTTATTATAAACAGTCAATTTTCATACTTTAAATACCATGAACGACCCTGAAGGGGTAAGGTCCCAAAAACCTCATAATAGGTACTTGGGACCATACCACTACCATGCGTTTCAGCCTTTTTACCTTGCGCGGCCGCGCACTGGTCTTACAAAAGAAAGGCTTAAGAAACAAGCAACAACCAACACTTGCGCGCCAAAAGGAAATCATAAGTCCTTGCGCTTTCTCCCACGAGCAAAGGATGAAAATCCTAGATTAAACACTTCCGCTCAATATCCAGACTTGGACATTATTTACCCAGACTTGGGATTTGTTTATTCAAATGATTCCACACGATAAGGAGTCACACCAGATTACAGCAGTAATCTTCTAGAAAGGATTCAATCGTGCACCACTAAGACGGTTATAACCGTCTGGACACGTGTCGCCACCTCAGGCCTCCCTGAAATCACAATGATAGCATGTAATTGGAGAGTAATCTCCACTTGATCACTTTACACGTGGCAAATCCCCAGCCATCGATCCAAGCCACGATCCGTGTGCACTCACGTCGGATCAAGAAACTTGACGGAAGGAAACGTAACCGCTTACGGGGTTAGCATCTTCCGTCAACTTTTCACTAACAGGTTTTCCCGCCCAAAAGCTCCCGGTTATAAATATGAGAACTGCTCAGGTATGGAAGGCAAGTTACACACACTTCTCAAATACATCTTCTTCTTCATAACCCATACTAATTCTCACACCGGAGTCGGGTCAAGGAGAGAACCCCTTTCTCCCCTTGGCGAGGCTAACGGTGCTTCTTTTTTGCAGAGTTATTGGAGAAGGAGATCAATCGTAACGAATCAAACGAGAGAGAACAACCATTTTTATGCAGATCCAAACCCCCTAGATATTACGATCCCGGTCGTTTATCTAGTGTTTCTTCATTGGCGCCCACCGATTCCTCTGTCTTATCAATTTTCATCTCGTTTCGATTCAGTCTTTTCATTCTCTGTTTTAACATGGCAGAAAATTCATCATCTCACCCATGAGGTCCTCGATCTGAATTCAAGGGTTCTGCAATCCAGAATACCCAGATCGACGGAATCATGGGAATCAACAAACATAACAATTACCCAGATGGAAAGAATTCCTCAGATCATCTCACAGAGAAAGCTCCAGAGTACTGGTTCGACAGATGCCAGACTGCTTTAAACCAAATTTTCACACAAATTTACAGATCTGAATCCCCAAACATCAGATCTAACGATCCAAAAGGAAACAAGAATGAATTCAATACTGCAGTATTGGACCTACAGATACCTTGTCAGTGGGACATCCAGTCTGACAGTTATGTTGAGATACTTCAACAATCAAAAGATACCAACTATCAGGAAACCAGACAAATAAACATGGTTCAAGGAGGTCCGTCACGAAGGCCAAACAAACGAAACCATGATCAACATTGGAGGGAACAACAAGTTGTGTTTCCTGTTGTTCCTGGAGGCCCTCAGGAAGAACGACCGGTAATTATTACCGGCATCTTCAGCCATTACCGGACGGACTATATGTTTATAGATCCGGGAAGCTCGATGGACATCATATACGAGCAATGTTTCAAACAGCTTGATCCAGAAGACAAATCACATCTAGAACCGGTTGATTTTCCTCTCACCGGATTTTGCAATGAAGCTGTATTCCCATTAGGGCAAATAGCTTTTCCTGTGACTCTATCTGATGGCGAGCATTCACGAACAGTCACAGTAAATTTCATGGTCATGCCGGCAACATCGCGCCATGATGTCCTGCTCGGAAGAAGGTCACAAAGAGAATTCATCATGATTACCTCTATTCCACATGCTGCATGTGGATTCCCGACAGAAACCAGAGTCGCAATCAAGCAAATACGTCATGTACGTAGATGACGAGCCACCGACGAAGGTAGCCAAACCCTCAACATCAAACGAACCGGAGAAATGGGTTCTGAACAGCGATTATCCAGAACAGACCATTCTGCTAGGCCACGCCATTTCACCAACAACACGGATACAACTAAAAGAATTGCTGTCCAACAATAAAGACATATTCGCTTGGTGCCCAACAGATATGACCGGGGTTCCACGCGATATAGCGCAACATTGCCTGAACATCAAACCATCAGCATAACCTGTTGCGCAAGGGAGGCGCAGCTTTAGCGAAGAAAAAGCAAAAGCCATGGATGAGCAAGTAACAGAGCTACTTAATGCCGGAATCTTGCGCGAAGTTCAATACCATACATGGGTTGCCAACCCAGTAATGGTTCAAAAACACAGTGGCGGATGGAGAATGTGCGTCAACTTCAAAGACCTGAATAAAGCATGTCCCAAAGATTGCTATGCGCTTCCTGAGATAGACAAAAAAGTCGACTCTCTAGCGTCATTTCGATGGAAGTGCTTTCTTGACTGTTACAAAGGCTATCATCAGGTCCAGATGAAAGAAGAAGACGAAGACAAAACTGCATTCCGTACAGATAAGGGCATCTTCTGCTATACCAAAATGCCCTTCGGCTTGCGCAACGCAGGCGCAACATACCAACGACTAATGGATACAGTCTTCAGAGAAGACATTGGTAAAACAGTCGAGGTATACATGGATGACCTTGTCATTATGAGTCATGAGGAAGAAACAATGTTGGCAAACATTCAGCGCACATTCAACTCATTGCGCAACGTAAATTTAAAACTTAACCCAACAAAATGTTCCTTCGGAATGGAAGAAGGGAAGTTTTTGGGTTTCATAGTAACACGAGATGGGTTTAAAGTAAATCCAGAAAAGGTGCAGGCTATCCAGCTAATGCCATCACCTGCAACAATAAAAGAAATGCAAAGACTCGCCGGGCGCTTAGCAGCCTTGAACAGATTCTTGGCCAATCATGCGGCAAAGTCTTATCCATTCATCAGCACACTGCGGAACTGCGCCAAGAAAACCCACTTCCAGTGGACACCCGAAGCAGAAGCAGCCTTCAAGCAAATGAAGGAATGCCTAATTCAGTTGCCAACGCTAACAGCACCACGAGAAAAGGAACCGCTGATCTTATATTTGTCTGCTACAGAAGTAGCAGTTGGTGCAGTATTAATGGTGGAACGAGAAAACGTTCAGACTCCAATTTACTATATAAGCAAGATGCTCACCGGCCCGGAAACTAGTTACTCGATGATAGAGAAGCTGGTCCTAGCACTGGTACATGCATCACGACGCCTACGTCGATACTTTTCGGGCCACGTCATCACAGTTCTCACTAATTATCACTTAGGCCAAATCTTATCCAAGCCCGACGTGGCGGGAAGATTGGCTAAGTGGGCTATTGAGCTGGGAGGGTACAATATCCTGTACAGACCAAGACCAGCAATCAAAGGGCAAGTTCTAGCGGACTTCGCCACAGAAGTCCCCATCGACAAAGTTCAAGAGTGCGAGGCAATCCAGAACCCTACTCCTGTTTTCGATGACAGAGTCTGGATTCTGCACACAGATGGAGCTTCCAATGACGACAGAGCCGGCGCAGGCCTTCGATTAGTCAGTCCCGATGATCACGAACTTACATATGCCATACGTTTGGATTTTCGAAGCACGAACAACGAAGCTGAATATGAAGCATTCTTGGCGGGTCTCCGCTTAGCACTTAAAATGGGGGCAAGAAACCTTGAAGCCAACGTCGATTCAAAACTAGTGGCCGAGCAAGTTAATGGCCACTATGATGTAAGGGGAGAAGCTATGGCATTATACCTTGAACAAGCGCGGATGTTAATCAGCCAGTTCCAAACGTTCAAGGTTAACCATATAAACAGAAGCGAAAACAAGCACGCAGATGCGCTAAGCAAATTGGCTGCTACCAGCTTCAAGCACTTAGCAAAAGAAGTGCGCATTGAGGTATTGTCCAATCCTTCTGTTCACCTCAAACAAGTAAATGTTATAGAAGTCGGGAATCCATCCTGGATGTCTCCGATCATCTTATACTTACAACACGGAAAGCTCTCGGAAGAAAAGGCAGAAGCTCGAAAAATCCAACACAAGGCAATAAACTACGAAATGGCGGATGGCGTCCTGTACCGGAAGTCATTTATGGGACCATTGCTACGCTGTGTTGACAAAACAGATGCGCAATATCTGGTCAGAGAAATCCACGAAGGTTTATGTGGAATACACACAGGGCCGCGCATGGTCGTGGCAAAAATAATGAACGCGGGATACTACTGGCCAGGAATGCATGTGGACGCAGTAGATTTATTACGGAGATGCGCAGCCTGTCAACACCACGCGCCAAAAACACTCCGACCAAAGAACCCACTCGTACCGGTCACATCCGCCTGGCCCTTTCAGCAGTGGGGCATCGACCTCGTTGGTCCTTTCCTTGACGCGCCAGGCGCGGTAAAATTCATCATTGTAGCAGTCGACTATTTCACAAAATGGGTCGAAGCCAAGGCACTAGCCTCAACAACAACAATGGTAATTCGCAAATTTATATGGGAGCACATTATTTGCAGATTCGGATTACCATTGCGCATCATCTCCGACAATGGCACAAACTTTGCCTCAGAAGATCTTCAGAAATGGTTCAAAGAAATGAAGATCGGGCACAACTTTGCCTCTGTGGCGCACCCACATGCAAACGGCCAAGTCGAGAGCATCAACAAACAGATAGTCGATGGCATTAAGGCGCGACTAGGCACAGCGCGTAGAGGATGGGTCGACGAACTCCCCAGCATCTTATGGGCCCATCGTACAATGCCAAAAACTAGCACAGGAGAAACTCCGTTTAGCCTGGTCTATGGATCGGAAGCGGTAATACCAGCGGAAATCGGTCTCCCATCACCGCGCATGCTAGCTATGGAAAGACAAAATAATGAGCAAGAGCGAAGACTGGATTTAGACCTCCTCGAAGAAAGGCGCGAGAATGCCGCCATCACAGAGGCAAGGTACAAATCCAAACTCGAAAAATACTACAACGCGCGCGTCCGCATATGCACATTTGTTCCTGGTGATTTTGTCTTACGCGACAATGAGGCTTCCAACGCGGAAAAACCAGGCAAATTAGCGCCAAAATGGGAAGGACCATACATCGTCAATGAGGTGTTAGGCATGGGGGCATACACCCTAAAAAGACTTGATGGGACGCAAGTTCCCCGCACCTGGAACGCGCAACAGCTGCGCAGGTGTTACATATAAGCTAGACCAGCCCGCAAAAATAAAGCATACAGGCAATGTATTTCTTTATTATCCTTTGTATCACGAGCCTTGCGCTCTTATCAATACAAACATCATCTTTATCACTGTTTATTACAAATTGCATATAATTTTTTTGGTTTACGCGAAAACAATATGGTAAACATTGTACACCTCATGAACAGTCTAAACAAGGCAAACTAGCACACCTTTTTAGACAAACGTTCACACATGAGCACAATACCATTTCTCATTCGCCCTACCTACTAAAAGCAATTAAACACATGCAACATATTGTAATCTAAACACAAACTTACAGGCACAACAGTGCACCACAAGTATATATATCATCAAGTGTAGCATAAACACTTCATAACAAAGATCATGGCAATGATCTTCAAAAAAAATTTTAGTACCAAGACTAGCATATTTACAAGAACATCAAAAAAAGAAGAAATACTGTTCCCAAGTTAAACCTAACTGGTAGCAGGATCTTCAATAGCAACCAACACACGATCAACACGACGATTCTTCCGACGAGCATACACCACTTCACATCCACCGTACTGAAGCCCCGAAAAACGTGCCATCAAGGCATCAATGGATAAAACATTAGCCTCTTCTTCAACCTCTGGCTGACAAACTTCAGAAACAGATCCCATCACTGTGGGATGAACGAAAGATACTGGTTTCTCAGGTCCGGCAGTTACTAAAGGCGGCGAGCTAGCAAGGAGTAAGAGACTCTCAGCAGCCTCAAACATATTCAGAACATCAAGCAAACGACGGGTACGGAAGGAACGAGTAACCTTCATCTTTTTAGATCAAACAAATGAAAAAAGAGAACCCAAATATATATATAGGCAAGTAACTCCGGGAAAAGAGAAAGACATGATTACCTGTCAGATGTCCTTTCCAAACGGCGCTACAGGAACAAGCGTCATATCCTCATAAATGAGGCCTCACAAGCGCCACTACATATCCCAAGAAAAGGAGGAAAAATATCGCAAATACCAAATTTTTACTACAAACTGACGTCACTACAAGTCAGGTCATGATTACAAAAGGGCAAAAAGTCACATTTTCCCTAAAAAAGTTTTTTAGGCAAAATTAAAATCTTCTCATAGAAGATTCCCCATTTTCGCGCCAAAAAGCGTTTTCTCTCTTATAAGTCCAGTGCTCCACTTATTTGCATAAGTACAACACTAGACTGGGGGGACTTGAAGGGGTAAGGTCCCAAAAACCTCATAATAGGTACTTGGGACCATACCACTACCATGCTTTTCAGCCTTTTTACCTTGCGCGGCCACGCACTGGTCTTACAAAAGAAAGGCTTAAGAAACAAGCAACAGCCAACACTTGCGCGCCAAAAGGAAATCATAAGTCCTTGCGCTTTCTCCCACGAGCAAAGGATGAAAATCCTAGATTAAACACTTCCGCTCAATATCCAGACTTGGACATTATTTACCCAGACTTGGGATTTGTTTATTCAGATGATTCCACACGATAAGGAGTCACACCAGATTACAACAGTAATCTTCTAGAAAGGATTCAATCGTGCACCACTAAGACGGTTATAACCGTCTGGACACGTGTCGCCACCTCAGGCCTCCCTGAAATCACAACGATAACATGTAATTGGAGAGTAATCTCCACTTGATCACTTTACACGTGGCAAATCCCCAGCCATCGATCCAAGCCACGATCCGTGTGCACTCACGTCGGATCAAGAAACTTGACGGAAGGAAATCTAACCGCTTACGGGGTTAGCATATTCCGTCAACTTTTCACTAACAGGTTTTCCCGCCCAAAAGCTCCCGGTTATAAATATGAGAACTGCTCAGGTATGGAAGGCAAGTTACACACACTTCTCAAATACATCTTCTTCTTCATAATCCATACTTATTCTCACACCGGAGTCGGGTCAAGGAGAGAACCCCTTTCTCCCCTTGGCGAGGCTAACGGTGCTTCTTTTTTTGCAGAGTTATCGGAGAAGGAGATCAATCGTAACGAATCAAACGAGAGAGAACAACCATTTTTATGCAGATCCAAACCCCCTAGATATTACGATCCCGGTCGTTTATCTAGTGTTTCTTCAGACCCTATCATAAAAAAGTTTTTCACTTCTAAGTTTAATTTGAAATCTGTTCATGTAAGCACTATCTAGGATGGGGTGTGACATAACTCATCTTGAGGGCTAACACCTTCCTTGAGCTCAGTGTTTGGTGTGGAACCTTTAGAAATATCTTTCGGTTTCTAAGGTTGTCGTTATTTCAAACTCAGTTTGGTTTTTTAGTTTCTTATTTATTGTATCCATGGTAATAGGTTTTCAAATGTTTTAATTTAATGTATATTTCAATGTGTTGGTCCGCTTAAATCTTTCAAAACCGGTACACAAATCCCAATAATTCTCAACTTACCACATGTGTAGTGCACTCTCTATCATTGTTAAATGTTTTCAAATATGCGGGTTATTACAATATAGGTCAATCATTATTTCATCACTAATATTCCTTATATATAAGGGATGTTTGTGACTGCTTATCAAAAACTCATTTTTGGAAAAGTCACTCCCCCTAAGTTGTCTTTTTCAATTTCAAAGCATCAAAACCTCATCTTCTAAACCTATTACTCAAACATCATTTTATAAGCATATCTCTCGCTCTCTCTCTTTTTTTTTTTTTTTTTTATAAAAGTTGATAAGAAATCCCAAAAGAAGCCATAATTAGACCATCTCCAATAACACATTTGTTTGGGTTGTTTTTTTGGCATTTTTCCACCTCATCAGTTTGTCATTATTGTGGGTGTCATTCTTACCATTTGTATTTGAGATACATACTTCACGAAGAATGCATATTTGAGAACCTTTTTGTCAGGTGGTGGGGCCAAAGGGTGGGGGTTGGGTGATAAATTAAAAAAAAAAAACCTTTAAATATATAACCCTTCATAAAAGTATCTAAATATTTCTTATATTTTTTTATTAAAGTAAAAAAACTGATAACTAAAAATAAATTAAAATATTTAATTTTTAAATTTTTATCCATCAAAATAATTTAAAGGATTCCTAAATATTTTATTGAAAGAAAAAGATAGGTAATTAAAATTAAATGTAAAAGGTGGTGATGATGTGACAATGTTTTTAAGTGTTTTTGTGTTTTCTTATTGGGTGGGTTTTTGATGTTTTTGAAGGGTGAGTGTTTTTCTGATGTGGCAGCTGACTGGACATGTTTTTAGGTGGTGTTATTGTGGATGCTCTCATTGTGCCTGCATGTGTCATCAAATCGAAGACAAATTCTAATTATTTTAAATTTAATTTTCTATAAAAAATGTTTTATGAGTAAAAAAGAGGACCAAATATTTGGAATTAAAAATAGTACATCGTGTGTAAAAAGAAAGTTTTGTTTTCTGCTGATTCGTTTGTATTATTTTATCCTTACCTTTTTTATTGGGGCCCACTTAAAAAAAATCCCTTTTTCAAGTCTAGTTTATATAGTTTGTTTCCATCCTTAATAGAACTCAAACCGCGTTTGTTGGGGGGCGTAACATCCTGGATAGTCCACTAATTGTTAATGAAACGGTTTTGTGGGCAAAGAAAAGTAAGACAAAACTTCTGATCGTTAAAGTGGACTTCGAGAAAGCATATGATTGCATAAATTGGAAATGTCTCTTCCAAGTTATGGATTATATGGCTTTTCCCCAAATCTGGATCAACTGGATTAGAGGAGGTCTTGTCTCCGGTAAAGGTTCGGTTCTTGTTAATGGATCCCCGTCAGGGGAATTTGCTTATAAACGAGGTCTTAGGCAAGGTGATCCCATATCCCCTTTCCTCTTCATCATTATTATGGAAATCCTAAATATGTTAATGTCAAGGGAGCTCGAACTGGGCCTCTTCCATGGCATAAAACTTCCTAATAATGGCCCAACGCTTTCTCATCTTTGTTATGCGGATGATGTTTTGTTCATTGGCGAATGGACGGAGCATAATGTCACTAGTCTATCTCGGCTCCTTAGATGGCTGAACCTTGTTACGGGCCTTAAAGTGAACCTTCAGAAATGCCAGCTTTTCGGGGTAGGGGTGGAAGAAGATGAAGTATCACGGTTTGCTAGTAAACTAAAGTGTGAAGCGGGTTCTTTTCCTTTCTTATATCTTGGGGTGCCTATAGGAGTAAACATGAAAAGAGTGAAATATTGGCAACCGGTGATCGAAAAATTCAACAAAAAGCTCTCTAAATGGAAAGTAAAACATCTTTCTTTCGCTGGGCGAGTCACCTTGGCGAAGGCGGTTTTGGGGAGTCTCCCATCGTACTATTTATCGCTTTTCTCAGCCCCTAAAGCGATCATTCATAAACTTGAACAAATAAGAAGAGACTTTATTTGGGGTAAAAACGGTTCCTCCTACAAGATTCGATGGGTTAGATGGGATTTGATTACGAGAGCCAAAAAGATGGGTGGCATGGGTCTTGGCGGCATAAGAGATTTTAATATGGCTATGTTATCTAAGTGGTGGTGGAGACTTAGAGACGACCCGAGACAATTATGGGTTGAGGTGATTTCAGCCATCCATAATTCTTGCAGCAATAACAAATTAGTTCCGGTTAAGAAAACTATTCGGGGAACGTGGAAGGATATCGGGTCTATTGACGTTGAACTGGCTAAAAGTGGAGTAAACATACAAGATCGATTAAAAGTGAAAGTTGGAGACGGGGAAAAGACTCGTTTCTGGAAGGATAAATGGCTCGACCAACAACCTTTAAAAGATGTGTTTCCTGAAGGGGTATGGTCCCAAAGAGCCGCGCAACCCCCTATGAGGCGCGCGGGACCATACTCCTTAATCAGCAATTTTCTTGATCGTCAACCTCGCGCGGGATACAGCACACCTGTGCAACGCGGCGCGAGGTCCACAAAAGAGTAAACTCCAGTTAACGAAACTTGGCATTCTAAAAGAGAACATCTGAGAGCCCACGCCGCGCGCATGATAATAGCGTGCTCAGCAAGAATCGTGCGTGACCACGGCGCAAGGCCTATCCAGATAGTACACAACGTACAAGTGGCAGAATAAAAGGGCCAATCAGGGTCCTTCTGTTCCTGCGCAATCGTGCTCCACGATCATCTGACATGCAGGAGACAAAAAGTACTTAAGGACGCCTATGTGGCACCAATCATAGGGCAGAGACAACTGTCCCACGATCTCCACTTACCTGCTGATGGCAGGACGGCGGCCAGGCCGACAACCATGACACGTGGCTCCAATCATTGTGCGCCAGCACCGAAGAACTCCCAGAAGCCACTAACGGTCGAGACAAGTGAGACAAAGAGCATATCGCCCAAGTTGTCGACTTCCGGCCCAAGGCCCATCGGCCCATATCCTCTTACACCTCTCTGGCTATAAATAGGGACCTCACTTCACAGGTTAAACCATTCCATTCCCTCTACTCTCACTTTAACACTTAATTATCTCCAAAGCACAGTCACTTATTCTCACGCCGGAGCCCGGTTAAGAGGGAAACCCCCACATTCCCCTCTTAACGAGTAACGGTGTTTTGTTTTGCAGTTACACACGATCATTAAGGAGCTCAGGAACTAAAGAGAAGATTAACCACTATGCAAGGAACATAAACCAAACTGATTAGTCCCTTAATTAGTTCTGTGTTTCTTCATTGGCGCCCACCGATTTTTTCTACAAACCACTCTCATCTTCTTTCCTGAGTTTTTCGTTGTTTTTTCTTCCTTCGATCCATGGCTGGTCAAGGAATCATACCTGAGTTCGTTGGTTTCGGTGAAAATGCAAATGCAGCGTTGGGGGAAGGTAATCAAAATGGCCATCCCCAACACTTTGAAGAAGTTGGTGAAGTCGAAGTAGCCAACACCGGGGGTCCGCGCGGGAGCTTCACCCGCATCACTCAAAACACCCCAGGAAACAACGGTGCTGGACCTTCAAACCCAGCTCCAACTCAGAACATATCAGCACTATTAGGGCTACCAGAAGGCGAAACCCCAGCCTCATGGTACGCCAAGCAACTAGCCACTATTAACGAAGCGTATCAGTCCTTGAGCGCTCAGCAAGCAGTTTTAACGGCAGAGCCGTCCTTGGTCACACCAACCGGCCCCAGCCACGGGCCGCGCCAGGTGCCGGTCCCGCAATACATTCCGAGAAGAATTAACAGACCTCCCCCCACCCGAAGGTTAAGCGTGCAGGACACGCGAGACACACGGGGGGAGACAGAAAGCTACTATGACGAACCGTCAAACTTCCAAAGAGGCCCAGTTCATAGCCGGCTCACGCCGCGCAACATAAACGACGAGTGGGAAGAAACTGACCCGAATGATCCAACCTGGGAGAACGATGACGAATCTTCGGTTTTCAATCGTTTGCAAAGAAATCATGAGTACTACAAACCAAGGCAGCACGTTGGGTATACAGAGGAGGCAGAGCGTGACTTTCGCCTCGCCTACCGACCAGAGGAAGCTATAGAGCATTCAAAGTTCATCCCAAAGATAGCACTCGCGCCGCTCAAGAGAGAGAAATTACCTCCGACTGTCGGAAAGTTCAATGGATTGACTGATCCAGATGATCACGTCAGAGTGTTTACTAGCGTAGGCTGCCTGGGCGGTTGGAACATGCCCATGTGGTGTCATTTGTTTATCCAAACATTAACGGGGGCTGCTCGCGCCTGGTTCGACAGCCTTCCTCCGGGAAAGATAAAATCATGGGTAGATTTCAGAACTCAGTTTTTGAGTCACTTCAGCCAACAAAGACGATACCAGTGAGACACAGCTGAAGTTGAAGATATCTGGCGTAGAGATAATGAGGGTCTGGAAGATTTCATTACGCGCTTTAACAAAGAATGTTTGGAGATAGGTGGCGTGAGTGAGCAGCTCATGCGCTGCCATTTCAAAAAAGCCATCCGATGTGATAGCCTGATCAGAACCATCACGGGGAAAGATGGAATGCCAAAGGAGTGGGATAAACTCATGGAAGCCGCGAAGATTGTCGCGCAGACTGAAGAGTCGCTCGCACGAAACAACAGCTATCGTTCTGAAGATAGATTTTCCAAAGGGGGTCACCCGCGCGATGACAACAGGCGCAACAAAGGCAAAAACCCTGGGTGGAAAGCCAACCACTCCAGCGGTTATCATGAACGACCCCGGTACGAAGAACGATCCCGCTATAAGGAAGACGCGCGTGATACCATTGATCGCATCGGTTATAGAAAAGCAGTCCGAGACGACAATCGTGAAAAGCATTGGACTCCGCTCATAAAAACACCAAAAGAGGTGCTAATGACGGAGAACCATGATTTTAAGACTCCCAGGCCTATGACGAACAAAAAGGGACAAGATCCCAATCTGTATTGTGATTTCCACAAGGATACAGGCCACTTAACAGATGATTGCTACAGCCTGCGACAAGAGATCGAGAGAGCACTAAAGAGTGGAAAGCTGAGCCACTTAGTGAAGAACGTGCGCAAAGAAACGCGACAGCTCCATCGCCACGATGAAGGAAATCACAAGAAGGTTCGACGCCTGGAAACACACATGGTCAATGGACCAAGGTATAGCGCGAAAGAAAAAGGCAAGAGACCGTATGAGCCTTCATGGCAAGAACAGCAAGTTATTTTCCCGGTGGTGCGCGGGGGTCCCCGAGCCACGCGACCCATCGTCATCACCGGTATCATCGGCCATTACGAAACCGAATACGTCTTCATTGACCCGGGAAGTACAGCAGACATCATCTACGAACAATGCTTTAACCAGTTCGACGATGAAGACAAAGCGAGACTCGAACCAGTTGACTACCCACTGTCCGGATTCTGCAACGAAATGGTCTTCCCGTTAGGCCAAATTAGCTTCCCCGTCACACTCTCTGACGGAAAGCATTCAAGGACAACGAACGTCAACTTCATGGTGATGCCTGTCAAGTCAAGACATGACGTACTGATCGGGAGAGAAACGCAAGGTGAGCTGAATATGATAACTTCCACCCCCCACTCAGCAATTGGTTTCCCAACCAAGACGGGGGTAGCAATTGTTTATGCGAAGAAGGAAGTTATGTCAACAGAAGAGATGCGCCCAACAAAGGCAGCAAAGGTTTCAGCAACCGAGCCCGAAAAATGGGTTTTGAATCGCAAATATCCGGAGCAAACGGTGACGATAGGTCACGCTATCTCACCAAATATCAGAACTCGCCTCAAGCAGCTCCTGTTCAAGAACATGGATATTTTCGCCTGGACCCCGGCCGACATGACCGGAGTCCCGCGCGACATCACAGAGCACTGTTTAAACACCTACCCCTCGGTTGAGCCGAAGGTCCAAAGAAGGCGCAGTCTAGGGGCGGACAAGACAAAAGCAATGAACGAACAAGTTTGCGAGTTACTTAAAGCTGGCATCCTGCGCGAGGTACGTTATCAGAGTTGGGTGGCGAACCCCGTAATGGTAGAAAAGTCTAGCGGCGGATGGCGAATGTGCGTCGACTATACCGATCTCAACAAGGCATGCCCTAAGGATTGCTATTCTTTGCCTGAGATCGACAAGAAGATAGACTCGCTCGCGCCATACAGATGGAAGTGCTTCTTGGATTGCTACAAGGGGTACCATCAAGTTCAAATGAAGCTCGAGGATGAAGACAAGACAGCCTTTCGCACGGATCTGGGGATTTTTTGCTATACTAAGATGCCTTTCAGCCTGAAAAATGCTGGCGCCACATACCAGCGATTGATGGACAAGACCTTCGCAGGTGACATCGGAAAGCATATTGAAGTTTACATCGATGATCTAGTGGTCAAGAGTCCCGAAGAGGACCAGATGTTGAAGGACGTCGAGAAAACGTTCAATTCATTACGCAGCGTAAACATGAAGTTGAATCCAGCCAAATGTTCTTTTGGCATGGAAGAGGGGAAGTTTCTAGGCTTCATAGTCACTAACGGCGGCTTCAAGGTGAACCCAGAAAAATTTCAGGCAATAGAACGGATGCCATCGCCTCGAACAATCAAAGAAATGCAACGGTTGGCCGGCCGCCTAGCCGCGCTTAACCGCTTTTTGTCAAATCACGCCGCGAAGTCGTACCCTTTTATCAGCACACTGCGCAATTGTGTCAAGAAGCAAGAGTTCAAGTGGACACCCGACGCAGAAAAGGCTTTCCAGCAAATGAAAGCATGTCTGATCGAGCTTCCAACCCTGACCGCGCCGTTTGAAAAAGAGCCACTCGTACTGTACTTATCCTCTTCCGATAAGGCAGTAGGGTCGGTGTTATTAGTGGAAAGAAATGGAGTTCAAACTCCGATTTACTATGTCAGCAGGGTACTCACTGACCCAGAAACGAGATATTCCACAATGGAAAAATTGGTTCTTGCGCTGCTACATGCTTCCCGAAGACTGCGCAGATATTTTACAGGGCATGTGATCACCGTGCTTACCAATTTCCATATCGGCACGATACTTCAGAAACCAGAAACATCAGGAAGACTCGCCAAATGGGCAATCGAGTTGGGAGGTCACAACATCCTATACCGGCCGCGCCCAGCCATCAAGGGTCAAGTTCTAGCGGATTTCATCACAGAAGTTCCAGCTGAGAAAATCAAAGATTGTGAGCTTGTTGAAACTCCAGTGAAAGACACAACAAACGAGACTTGGATGCTTTACACTGATGGGGCTTCAAACGAAGATGGCGCGGGAGCCGGATTGCGCCTAGTAAGCCCCGAAAACCACGAATTCACTTACGCCATCAAGTTGGATTTCAAAAACACCAACAACGAGGCAGAATACGAGGCATTTCTGGCAGGCTTACGCCTCGCCATCAAAATGGGAGCTAAAAATCTACAAGCGCATGTTGATTCACTCTTGATAGCCAGCCAAGTCAACGGTATATACGATGCAAGGGGTGAAGTCATGGCCCTATATCTGGAACAAGCAAAAGAGTTGCTTCAACAATTCAAGTCTCACAAAGTCATCCACATCAACCGCTCCGAAAACAAACCAGCCGACGCTTTGAGCAAGCTTGCCTCAACTTCCTTCCAACATCTGGCCAAAGATGTAAGGATTGAGGTACTCAAGAACCCGTCAGTGTTGTTGCGACAAGTCAATGTGATAGAGCTGGGGCAGCCATCCTGGATGACCCCCATCATTCAGTACTTGAAAGAAGGAATACTACCAGAGAATAAGGCAGAGGCAAGAAAAATTCAGAACAAAGCTCTGCAGTACGAGATGAATGACGGTATCTTATACCGAAAGTCCTTCTTGGGACCACTACTGCGCTGTGTGGACCCTCAAGACGCGAACTATCTGATAAGAGAGATTCATGAAGGAATCTGCGGCATACATGCGGGACCACGCATGGTTGTTGCGAAGATCATGAACGCCGGGTATTACTGGCCAGGGATGCACGTTGATGCCCTGAAGGAGCTGCGCAAATGCGACTCCTGTCAGCGGCACTCTCCGAAAACCCTGCGCCCCAAGAACGATCTAATCCCCGTATCAACTGCTTGGCCTTTTCAGCAGTGGGGAATCGATATGGTAGGACCCTTCCCAGATGCTCCCGGCGCCGTCAAGTTTATCATAGTAGCCGTCGATTACTTCACAAAGTGGGTGGAGGCCAAAGCCCTTGCTTCAACTACAGCCATGATGGTGCGCAAGTTCATTTGGAAACACATCATCTGTCGATTCGGCCTCCCACTCAAGATAGTAACTGACAACGGCACTAACTTTGCATCCGATGACCTCAAGAACTGGATGAAGGAGATGAAAATCGAACACACTTTCTCCTCCGTTGCGCACCCTCAAGGCAACGGGCAGGTCGAAAGTGTGAACAAGTGTATCGTCGAGGGGATTAAGGCCCGACTGGGCACCAAGCGAAGAGGCTGGGTAGATGAGCTCCCAAGTATCTTGTGGGCTCACCGGACCATGCCAAAAACGAGTACCGGCGAAACCCCTTTTAGCCTAGTCTATGGCTCAGAAGCGGTTATCCCGGCAGAAGTTGGCCTGCCCTCTCCGCGTTTGACAGCAGTCAACGCAATCGACAACGAGGCAGAACGTCGTCTTGACTTGGATTTGCTGGAAGAAAGGCGCGAAAATGCGCGAATTAAAGAAGCCAAGTACAAAACACAACTGGAGAGGTACTACAACGCGCGAGTACGCATCTGTACCTTCACTCCAGGGGAATACGTCTTTCGGGACAACGAAGCCTCAAACGCTGAACGCCCTGGAAAACTAGCACCCAAATGGGAAGGCCCATACTTGGTCCACGAAGTGCTAGGAAAAGGGGCTTACAAATTGCGCACCCTGGATGGACACATCATCCCGCGCACGTGGAATGCGCAACAACTGCGCAAGTGCTACATATAGCTACTACCGGCCTTGCGCCATTACCCGCCCATGTTGGCCACGCGCCTTTGTAATTACTCATGTTAGCTAAACGCCTATTTTGCTACTTACGCAATGTATCTTGGCCTAAGCGCCTACTTAATCAATGAAAGCATACGACATGCTCTTTTACCACGACTGACTTCCTTCGTTACAAATGCATGTTAAACTTCTGATTAGCAAGAAAACACTCCAGCAATGCCTCCAAGGTCCTCCGCGAACATAGCGCGAGACCGGGCAGTTACTCACACAAGAGCCATGCTTACATTTATTCTCGCTAATTTAACCTAAGTTTCTAACAACAGTGCAATAATTGTAACGGGAAAGTAAGCAAACACACTATTTAAAAGGCGCAACCGCGCAACAGTCATAAAAAGACAACGTCATCATTAAAAGGCGCGACTGCGCAAGAAGTTACATCAAAAACTTACAGAAATTCACAAGGCACAAAGCCATACAAAACCTATCTACTCGAAACAATTTCAAACATCATCACCATCATGCTTGTCGCCGCCATCGCCTCCGTCATCGCCATCATTCCCAGCTGCCTCCTCATCTGATAGCTCAACCGTTATAGGTGGATCAAGAATGCCCTTAAGGCGCTGGCACCAATCATCATGTTCCAAAGCCTTGGCAACTAAATCCATCACAGGCAATGATAAGTGGTCATAAGCATGTTCGGCGCGTGTCAGCTCGGCACTAGCCTGGTCAGTAACCGAACAATGACTGACGTCAAACTCCTGTCCAAGCGCTTCTTCAACGTGTTGTGCGCATTCTAGGTACCCTCCTCGGTGACCAACAGCGCGCGCAGCATCGGTCAAAGCAGCGACAGCACGATCCAGCTCTCCAGCATTGAGAATAGAGTTGGCGATCTACAGCAGAGTTTGCGCATAAAAAACAACTTCTAACGATAATACTTTGGAAGGAAAAAAGGATAAGCATACCAGCACTACTCCACGGCCGCGCATCCACTCGGCCTCAGAGACGAGAGTGTCAACAATGCCTTGAGCCTCAGCATAATTCGTTTGTGCTACATTAAGGGCAGAAGTGCTAACATTACGCGCCTCCTCAGCACGCTGCTTGGCCTCCTCAGCAGTCGCAGCCTTCACCTTCTCAGCTTCGAGGTCGATTTCCAAAGATTCGCATTTGTCAACCTGCCCCTCCAGACGACGTTTGAGCTCAGCGATCTCGACATCCTTGGCTTGCAAGTCCTTGTCCTTAACAGACAGTTGACCCTTCACCTCAGCCAACTCAACCTAAAAAGGAACAAAGAGACTTAGGCTATTTTGAAAAATAAAGTACAGAGAAAAGGTATAAGTCGCACAAACCTCAACCTGTGCAGCTTGCGCATCCTCGACCTTGCCGGTCAACTCAACTACCTTGGCTTCAAGGTTGACAATCTTGTGACGATCCGCAGCCGCGCGCTCGTTATCCTTCGCGCAAATGCGCTTGAACTCGGCCTTCTCCTTAGCCAGCCGCTCTTCAGCAGTATGAAGCTTATTTTTCAGGGCCTCGCGCCCCCACTCTTCAGACTTTCGGTCAGCCTCGAACTTCGCTTTCTGCTCATCAAACGCAGCTCTAGACTTCTCCAAGTCAGTAGCACGCCTCGTAATGCGATCTTTATACTTCTCCCAATCATCCCTCTCCCTAACCATGGTTCGCCACTCCCGGACAATTTCTTGGTTAGCAGCACGGGTATTGGCTTCACCAACAACGTAGGCATGATAGAGCCCGCTGTGAGTCCGCCCCCTTTGACGATCCATCTCCCCCGGAGGAATCGAATTCACCAACCAGTCATGGCAAGGCGCGAACTCGAGGAAAGTATCCTTCTGCTTCAAACCCCAAGGCGGGTTGTGCGGGGCGTCACCGCGACTCTCTTCGGTGTAAGACTTGTAGTAGATATCGCCCACTGTGTCCCGGGGGCCTATCGGAGAGCGCGGCGGCACGTCAGGTCTCATACCACCCCGACCAGCAGTTGAACCTGAACCCGCGCCTCTGGTAATCGAAATACCAACAGGCCTTTCAGCAGCAGATTTCTCTTTCTCCAAGGTTCTCTCCTTTCTCTTCTCAGCATCAGCAAGAGCCTTCTCAGCAGCTCTTCTCTCCTGCTCAGCTTTTCTCTTCTCGTCATCGGCTTTCTTCCTTTCCTGCTCTGCCTTCCTCTTTTCTTCAGCAGCTTTGTTCTTGCGCGCCTCTTCAACCTGGCGCTGGTCTTCCTCAGCCTTCTTCTTCGCCTCAGCTTCTTTCCTCCTGTCTTCATCAACTCTCTTCCTACGCTCCTCATCAGCCTTCTTCTTCTCTTCGGCAGCCCTTGCCTTATCGACCTCAGCAACATGTTTGCCCTTGTCATGCTCAGCCCCAGCAGTCTCGGAAGATTTGATGATAATCTTAGGCCTTTTTGCCTCGGGCTCCATAAAAACAACACCCTTCTCAGGGGTCTTCTTCTTGCCCTCTGCATAAATCAAAGGGTCAAGACAAGGAAAGCCACACAGAAAAAGAGAACTGAAAGCAAACTTTACCAGGAGAGAACTGATAGAGTGAGCGCAAATTGCTCTGTTTACCAAGCACCAGAGCTCCTCCAGCCTTCGGCGCCACAGTCACACCAGCAGTCGCCCCGCTCCTGGTCCTTTTTCTGCTGATCAACTTTTCAGCAGCTTCTTCTTCTTCCTCTTCTTCTTCCTCTTCCGCATGCTCAGCAGAGGAAGGAGTAGCGCCAGCATCCGGGTTGCGAGAACCCGCGCCACCTTCACCTTTTGAGCGACCTGCCCCGCCTTTACCTTCGCCTACGCGTGACAAACCCTCTAATGAGTCACTAATTATCACATAATCTTTTAAGTCACTTTGACGAAGACGAGGACTACCTTTACCAGCAGCTGCGCGGCTACTCCCACCCCTCTTGCTTGTCACTTCGGTTTCACCGGTTTTCTTCTTTGGGGGTTTCTTCTTCTTCTCTTCAGGGTCAATACCCAGGTCGCGCAACACACCTGCAAAGATGTTAGACCACGAACTTAACTCCCCGTTCGAAGATCCTACAGACTCCCCGCTGGAAAGATAGACAACCTCTTTCCCAGCAGAAGTCACAGAGCGCAGAGGACGAGGTTTAGGTATATGCGCACCTTCGGTTGCAGTAGGCGGCGAGGCAAATGCGTCAGCAACAGGATACATAAAATTATCCCTTATTTGGTCATACCAATATTGTTCCCCGTCTCGAAGCGGGCGTACACCCATCCTACCGCCGAAAGCGGCGAAGGCAGCTTGATACAGACGCTCCTCTACAAGATAAATCGTAAAATAAGGAAAAGCGCAAGCCACGAAAAGTAAGTAAAAATAAGAATTCCTAACCTTGGTCACCAAGCATCAAGACAGGAACCTCCTTGCTCTCAGGCTGCCACTGATCGCTCATCCTCGCCGCGACCAAGACATTTTCCCCAAACACTCGGTTTGGGGTGGCAGTGAGCTCCCGATACCAAGCCTCAGTCTTGGGGATCGCCAAGTCTTCCTTTACGATTGGTTCAGTCCAGGCGCGAAACGTCATAGGTATCGGAACTACCTCCTCCCGAATATAGAAAAACTTTGGTTTCCAATCGTGGAAACTTTTGGGAGGGTTTAGCAATATCTTCTTCGCCGCGCCTCGGCTAGCGAAAGAGTAGAAACCCATGTTCCTCTGAAGTGTGTAGAAGACCCGGAACCTGTCAACGGTTGGCTCGATGCCGTGAGCCCAGCACAGGAACTCGAAGTGCCGAACCCGAACCATCCCAGGTGGGCTCATTTGAGATATATGAAACCCATAATATTGAAGAATGTGAGCCATAAAGTTAGTCGCCGGCAACCGGAAGTTGCCCTGGTGGAAGAAGTCTTCAAATAAGGTGATGTACCCCGGCGGTGCATCAGCGGCTGTTTGGTTTTGAGCCGGGTACCGGGCATCCCACTCCGGTGGGAACCGGAAACTACGGGAAAGTTGTTCGAAAAGCCCTAAGTCCCACCGGAGAACAGGCACAGGACCTTCTTCTCCGGGGATATCCTCATGTTGTTCTTCAGCCATCAGTAAACAAGACAGATTTTGAATGTTCTTCAAAAACTTGAGGATCTGCTACAACGTTCTTCAAAAGCTTGAAGATTCAGAGAACTTGAGAGGAAATAGAAGAATAGTGGGAGAGAGTGACGAGCCTCAACTCTCTTCGGATATATATACTGATCGCATTTAATGCGATCGGTAACCGTGCCGAAACCGCCGCAAGCAAGGCCAACCAGAAAGCGCCACGTAAGGCGCGTTTCCCGGAATGACGGTTACCACGCGCGCGTGGGCCTCACTCGCCTAACGAAAATCTGAACCGTCAGCAACACGTTGATGACAACCGTCAGGGGTCAACTCAAACGTCACTAACCACGACTTTTTCACCAACCTGTCAGAAAATTCAAACTTCGAGGTTTCTCCCGCCCAAAGTCATGAGAAACTTCATGGAAAAGCCAACAACAAGCTTGATAGCCGCGCCGTAGTAACTAACAATTTACACGCGCGCCGTCTACCAAAGCCAAAACCATCACTCTACTTTATTTTCTTAAGTCCAGAGCTCCAACCACTTGCCTTGCGCATGGTGCAGCACTGGACTGGGGGGACTTGAAGGGGTATGGTCCCAAAGAGCCGCGCAACCCCCTATGAGGCGCGCGGGACCATACTCCTTAATCAGCAATTTTCTTGATCGTCAACCTCGCGCGGGATACAGCACACCTGTGCAACGCGGCGCGAGGTCCACAAAAGAGTAAACTCCAGTTAACGAAACTTGGCATTCTAAAAGAGAACATCTGAGAGCCCACGCCGCGCGCATGATAATAGCGTGCTCAGCAAGAATCGTGCGTGACCACGGCGCAAGGCCTATCCAGATAGTACACAACGTACAAGTGGCAGAATAAAAGGGCCAATCAGGGTCCTTCTGTTCCTGCGCAATCGTGCTCCACGATCATCTGACATGCAGGAGACAAAAAGTACTTAAGGACGCCTATGTGGCACCAATCATAGGGCAGAGACAACTGTCCCACGATCTCCACTTACCTGCTGATGGCAGGACGGCGGCCAGGCCGACAACCATGACACGTGGCTCCAATCATTGTGCGCCAGCACCGAAGAACTCCCAGAAGCCACTAACGGTCGAGACAAGTGAGACAAAGAGCATATCGCCCAAGTTGTCGACTTCCGGCCCAAGGCCCATCGGCCCATATCCTCTTACACCTCTCTGGCTATAAATAGGGACCTCACTTCACAGGTTAAACCATTCCATTCCCTCTACTCTCACTTTAATACTTAATTATCTCCAAAGCACAGTCGCTTATTCTCACGCCGGAGCCCGGTTAAGAGGGAAACCCCCACATTCCCCTCTTAACGAGTAACGGTGTTTTGTTTTGCAGTTACACACGATCATTAAGGAGCTCAGGAACTAAAGAGAAGATTAACCACTATGCAAGGAACATAAACCAAACTGATTAGTCCCTTAATTAGTTCTGTGTTTCTTCAGCTTTGGAGAAAAATGCCTCGGTTGCTGCTTATGCCCTTAAAGATGAGTCGGTTGTTAGATGGGGATGGCAATGGACTAAAAACCCTTCCACCTCGAGTGAGTGGGATCAACTGAACACGCTATCGGCGAAGCTGATGAATCATGGGCTGGATGGAGGTAGCGATGAATGGTATTGGGATAACAGGTTTGATCAGAAATTCTGTCAAAAGTGTGCGAGAGGAGATAACAGCAGCCAATATCTCGAATGGTGAGGTCACTGAGGGATTCCGATGGAATGCCTGGGCGCCTTCTAAATGTAATCTTACCGTTTGGCGGGCGATTTTGGGAAAGGTTGCGTCAAAAATAGGTCTCTCGGATCGGGGCGTTAACATTACGGACCTAAAGTGTCCTAGGTGCGGTATTTACGATGAAGATGTGAACCACATCTTTGTTAACTGTCTATGGGCTAGAAGCCTTTGGTGGAATATTTTTGCTTGGATCCGCATCACCTTCCCGATGAATGCCAGTTCCGTTAAGGAGATTATAGACACTATAAATGCTTGCCCGGGTGGAAAGATATGGAAGCGCTTAGTTTACACTATTGCAACGGCAACAATATGGAGGATTTGGCTCGCTCGAAACTCTAAAGTCTTTGAAGGTACTTTTATTCCAATTCACAAATCTTTGGAATTAATCAAAGAAGACACGTTCAGTTGGGTTTGTAATAGGGCGAAAATCCCGAATCCAGTTTGGGATAAATGGGTCATTTTTTATGTAACGGACATCTTATAAGTCCGTTTGTTGTGTCTTTTGTTTTTTCTTTTTTCTTTCTTGTATTTCCTCCAGTTTCTTGCTGGCCTATATATTCATATATATAGAGTTGTTGACGTTCAAAAAAAAAAATAGAAGTCATACCTTTAAAAAAAAAAAAAAACTCTCAAACAATTGAGAATAGGGCTGACCAAATCTCGGGTTTACCCGAAACCCAAACCGAAAAATAACTGAAACCGGGCCAATATGTTGTGTAAAGAAGGAATTAAAGTGTGAGCTTGAAATGAATGTTAAGATTTCTTATTGAATGGTTCATTTTTTTTTCTTGTAACCAGACGTTACACTTTTCATTTTTTACACTTTTCGGGTTTGATTCGGTCGTCCATGGCTCTATACCATGCTCCCATACACCTTTCGATCAACCCTTTTCTTTCTATTTTTTTTTATAAATTTAACTTCCACAAATAAATAGATAAAAATCATAAGACCATACAACTTGAATGATTTTTCAAAAAAACTAATGAGAAAAAACCAATACTTTTAAGAGGCAAAACAATATCAAAGGATAACTAATCAAGGTACAAGAAAAAAAACTAAAATCTCTAATAGATGGTTGCATTTAACTAGATCAACTGTAGATGCACATTGCAGCCTATCTGGAAAGATCAGAGCTGACTAATCTTCGAGAAAGCGTCTTGCCAACCGTTACGATGAAGGTTCGTATTTCCATAGGGGCAAGTTCAACAACAAGCTTTTGAGGGTCAACAGGTCCACCTCTCTGGCCTGCAGGTTCATCATCATTTTTGGACCCTTCTACTTTCCACACTAGCCTTTTCTTTTCCATTTCTGCTCTTCCTTGATTAGCCGATAAACTCATTTCCGACACGTTGGTTATCTTAAATCATTTACAAATGTGGAAGATATGTAAGAAACAAGTCAAAAAACAAAAAAAGAAAATATTAAGATGAGCTGCATTTTGGATCTTACCTTTCGTTTAGCAAATAGTTTTTTTAGCTCGACGCTTGTCATAACTGAAAGATCCTTATCCTCGCCGATCTAGAACCAGAAAGAACATATACTAGTTTAGATCCTTAATGGGTCGATTTGGGTTATGTGTTATTTTTATTCTTTAACGGGTCAAATAAAAAGAATATAGCTAAAAAGAAAACGGGTCAAATTTGTCAAAGAGGTTAAACAGGTGGGGAGTTGTCTAAGTGTGTTTTTTATTGTTAAAAAAACTTCTAAATCTTTTTATTCAAAAAGTTAAATTATTATTATAATACTAATTATATGTTTTTTGTAATCATACTTATCACACTAGTTGCATACTAAAAACTAAGACATCATGTACAAGAGTGTTTCAGGTCGACCCAACCAGTATTGTAAATGTCCTGTTTTGACCTGTTACCAAAACAGTTTGACCGCCCATTTTGTCACCTCTACTTACAATTTGGTACAATTAAGTGAATTTACGTGAAGAAAAAAATAAAGAACCTCGTATAAGTGTGCCAAACGGAGAAGAACTTTTCCGTCTTCTAGCTCTTGAAGCGTTAACATGGCTACATTATCAGGAAGACTATAAGTGGAATCCATTCCTGAAAATTTCGACACTTGGAAGTTTGTCCCTTTATTTTCATCCTGTAAAACGCGATCTGATTAATATACACAATAATAATCTACAGATTCTAAAAAAACACTAAAATTGCACTTTTCTTTCTTTAACCTGCTCCGTGAACGCCAAAAGAAGTGGTGAATAGATCTCCTGACCGTATGATCGTCGCCACTTAGCGCCCTCTCCAAGCGGGTCCATTCTAAGATAGTATTTCCCTTGAACCTGTACACACAAGTTCCCTAACATAAGAAGCTAGTAATGCTAATGGCAAACTTGAACCATCAATACGTCGACATTTATTGGCATTACTAATAAGAAGAAATGCTTACAGCTAATCCTCGACAGTCGTTACCGACACAAACTGTTTCGTTTATAGCTTCTGCGACACCTTTTCCATCATCATAGAGCAATCTCCTGCAAAACAGGTTATTCATTTTTTTTATATATGCATACATACATATATATAGTTGTTAACTGTGAGTGCTAATGACATTATCAAGGAAAGACGTACCTATGAAGCATCAACTCCAATTCACCGTCGACAATGCTTGATCCACCAACGGATCTATCTACCAAAACCGAGAGCTCACTTTTTTCATCTTTTAGGTAAATTCCAAGATTAATCTGGAAAATAATTTAACTTATGTTGAACATGTGTAATCCAGCTTGAGTAATGTATGAAAAATAATCAAAAAGTTAAAAGAACGCACGGGATAATAGTTTCCTGCAATAGGTTGATTCACTTCAAGATCCCAGTCAGCTCTATAGTCTCGAATCTGCCATAGATAATTAACTTAAATTATGATTTATGACCAAAACATGTTTCTTGTTCATTTGTTTATTGGTATTCAATATTATGATAAAAAATGAACAAATCTTATATTAAATATTTGATTAAATAGGAGCACTACAGCATACCCGTTCAATGAAATCTCGACCGTTAGAATCAGTGTAAAATGTTTCGTTACTCTTTATGGTGGTTGAGATCTTGGTCGCAATCTCTTTCCCAACTCCATCACCAATAGGTATGGGACCCACCTGAAATTAATATTATTAGCGATATGCCGATAAACATGTTCACAAAAATAATAACAATAATAATAATAATAACAAAGAATGTTGATCTTACAGTGAATTCGACTTCAGCATGTTCCTTATTTTTGTACACTCTAGTGATCTACCCAAGCATGAAAAGAAAACCTCAATATTAAAAATAAATTTATGTTTGATGGATTTTTTTTAAAAATATAATAAAAAAGGATGTTAATTAAATCATTTAATACCTGGTAAATCCAACTTTTTATTTTCTGGTGTACTTCATCATAGATTGGCCCCCTCAAAACTGTTATATTCTGTAATATCAATGAACATTATTAATCCGGCACTGGTTACATGCATATCATACAACACGTTCATTCGAAGAAATTTTATACCTGCTTCTGCGAGCCAATAGGATATGTACCATTTGGACGGAAAATGTAAGCTCCAGATGCCTAAAACAAAATAAACTACACCCTTATGAGGGAGCTCATTTTTAACAAAAATAATAGTTATAATAAAGTTACCTGTAGCCCCGTCGTTCCATCAAATCCAGCATAAAAGCTATATGATTGCTTCAAAGAGGCATCAATCTTTCATGACACAACATCAGACAGGTTAGATACACATTAGCAATTTAAACGATAATAATATGTTTCTTAATCGACTATTTCAAATACGAAGCATAACAAACAAATAATCAAATTACATGAAACTTTGTGACTATACCATGTTATTAGTGACAAGAAAATGAAAAATATCGAACGAAAGAACGAAAAAAATGAATATGTACTTACTGAGCGTCGACTATTAACATAATGAGAAAGCTTTCCTTCACTTCCAGAATATATTAACTTCAACTTTCCTGTTCCTATTTCTATATCATCTTTTTGCGCTCCCGTATGCGTGTAGAACTCTTCTTTAACAGGGGTTGAAGCTGCGCATAGTAATTTTTTTTATATCAATAAACGTTGTTCAACGTTTAAATCAATTTATTTTAAACAAAAAATAGACATTATACCTGGTTTTTTGGTTCTCGAAATGGTGTATGTGCTAAAACCCAAAGGCGGAACAGATGCTGTAAACGCAAGCCAATATTTGGGTGTAGAACTTGGTGGTTTACCCGTATATGCAGCGGTGTAGTAGTTTCTTATGGATATAGATTCGTTTATTATAGGGAAAATTTGAGATTCAATTTCTTTCTCATTGGAGTCATATACTGCAAGATTCTCAGTCACAACCTATTAATTATAAAAGATGCATGATTTAAAATGTATACAAAACCAAATGAGCAAATACGTAAAATATAAAAGAAAGGAATATATATCGCGTGAAAACTAATGTAATACTTACCGGCAGTCTTATAACATCCGATCTCTTCCACCCCAGTGAATTATAGACAACAACAACCTACAGTCAAAAGTGACAATAGTGCATTATATTTTGGCGCACGTATGCAGAATATAATATATAGTTTTAACTTTTAAGAATCTCACTTACCAACTTCTTGCCAGATGATAGATCAGCTTCAGTTGGAGGGCAGTTGGTTATGTTCAGAAGCGGACACTAGAAATTAACGAAGAAACGACAAGAAAAATTATTAGATACGGATAGATATTTTTTATTATGTATAATGTGTACATACGCATAGTTATAAGTTATATGTGTTGCATATGTACCTGTTGAATATTGGTTGCTAAACTTGCGCATCCAGGTTTCGGTGATAGCATGCAAGCTATCGATTCCGCAACCACCTTTTCAGCCTCCTTGTGACCTATCGCGAGCCGTTTTGCATAATCATTAGCCACATGTTGTTGAGATGTACCACTAACGGCGTCATGATGCTGAGCAGTCCCTAAAGCATCAGCCAAATAGTCTGTAGTGGACCCGGTTTTATTCCTTCCCTTCATTGCTTCCAATTGTCTTGCAGCCTGATATTAATTTTAAATAAAAAAAAATATTAAAAAACCATGATGTAATATAACTTAAAACTTGTGTTACCCACCAGATAATAGCCGCTCAACATTCTGACATATCGCTTGAGAGCTGGCCTACTAGTAAAGTATCCTGTCCAGTAGGCGTTTATGTCGCTTGCATATCTAAAAAAACAAATATAGTGGTTAAACAGTTAGAAAAATGGAGACTGGATATGTCATAATATATAATTTAAGGTTTACAAATTATACTTACGGAAAATAGTCGTCTTTTTTTAGAGGCCATGTGTTAGTCTCCGCATATTTAGCATCGGTGTATATAGACGGTGTTGAATAGAGAGCATTGACCCGACCATCCTGTATGCATATGTAGTCAAAACTCAAAAACCAAAAAAGTAACGGGTCAAAACTGTTATTTTTAAGATTGATAAGAGTAACTAACTTTATTGACATAATGAATAAACTTGTCCAAATTCCGAAACCATGACTCTGCATACTGGTATTTGAAATCCGTCCCCATTGTCCACATCACATGATTTGTGCGAGTAAAGTTCGCCTGTTAATACAAGTTAAAGTACAATAACTCGGTTAATCCTTTCATCTTAAGCTCATTAAGAAAAATTGACCGACGGATGTTAAAACTTAAAATGTATACATGCAGCTCACCTGTGACAATGCTGCAGCCACGAAAGCATTGACTCGTTCTTCGACATTGTAGTCAAACAAGTTGACGTTATCCTTCAGTATAAGCGATGCAATCACGTCAAATGTCTAAATAAACATTCGTAAACCTTAAATCTTGTTTTGAAATTTACCTGCACGATCGGGGAATCAGCGTTGACTTCAAAGTAGAATTCACCATTTGGAGGTTCATAAACATTCTCCGGGAAAGCACCTGCAAAAATCTGTAGAAATTGATGCAAAAATTGTTAGATAGTAAAGTTACACTTTTGTCGGTTTTCAGTACTAATGATGATAATTTTGAAACACATTACACACCTGTGAAGATGAACCGAGAGTCTTGGAGGCCCGCCAGATGACTTCAAGATGTTTATCCGCTTTTCGCTTAGCTCTATCTTGGTAATCAATCCGGCCGAAAAAAAGAGAATCAAATCCAACCTAAATGATCATAACAACTAAAGTTTAAAAGCGCTCGAAACATAACAAGATTATTAATTTACAGGCTACAATTACAAATGGGTCAAGAGAACAGAATAAATGACCTCTGCCCCTAACAGATAAGCCTGCACAGCTGAATGACCGAAAGGGTCTATTTGCCAACCGATTCTCGGTGTTACGTTAAACTGTTCCTTGATAAACTTATGCCCATATGTTGTTTGATCAATCATATCAATATAATGTGGTGCTGCTTCATCATGCATGCACCACCCTCCATTTCTGCCCAACAAAAACAAGTTATTTATAACCTAGTTATACTCGCACGCCGTAACATGAAATTCGTGAGTCTGGGCTTAGTCTAAACGGGTTCGGGTCAGTTTCAAGTCAAACCAACGAACACGTTTAGCTAAATGGGCCGGGTTCATGGGTTGACCCGTTTAATCCATTTGTTTACCTTTTATTATATATTTTAAAAAAAAGTGTTTCAACTTTATATACCAAATTAAAGTATTGGGTATGTTTTATGCCAAGATTTTTAGTTTAAAAATAAGTTGGCATAGTTCAGATATAACTGCTTAAAAAAATAAAGATAAATACGTAAAGGGTCCTAATAAAGACACACCCTGAAATCTCAATTTCACACTCTAATACGACAAATATTGGGCCGTATAATGAGGTTTGGGTAGTATAACATTATATGGGCCGTACGGGTCATATAATGTTATACGGCCCGTATACATGGAGACAAAAAAACATTCGACATTTTCTTTTGTGCAACAATTAGTTATACAACCCGTATAACTCCATACGTGCCATATACATGTAGGGGTGTGAAAATAAGATTTTAGGGGTGTGAGAATAGTGGGAGCCTATGTAAATCTAGAACATTAAAGTAATAATATAATAATATGCAAAGAATTGTTAAATAATAATTTTTTTGTGTTAAACTGTTAATGTTAGCCCATGAATACACACACGTGTTGTATTCGTGTTTCATGTGAAATTCTCGTGCAGGGGTTCAACCCATCAACCCCCGAACATGACCCGTTTAGCAGCCCTACAGCTTACATCATCTCAAGTTGACCCGAGCTAACAAGCCGCTTGACTATAGCTTGGGTTTTCTCACTCTGATCATTCCACCATCGTTGGAAAAACGCCTGCAACATTCATAACATCTTAGATATCCATCTAATATAAACTAGCAGCAGAGTCAACAACCAATTTCAGGTCAAACCCCATGGTCAAAACAAAGCATACAACATTCCTAACCTGTTCAACATAAATAAACTTCCGATTCTTATCGGCCAACAGCGCTTGAACCACCGAATCAAGCACGTTTCGAACACAGGCTCCCTATACAACAATCAACACACTTAGATCATATCAAACAACTAAGTTACTATATTAACATTAACAAAAAAAATATACAAAAAAAATATAAAATAACAGAAAGATATACCTGAATGGAGTTATTGGACCCAACATAGTACTGATCAACAGTTTTCAACCATCCAACATCATCATGTGTATGTGCTACAAGATGAACATTAACCTTACCTTTCACAACTCCTTGTGCAGTATCATACACCATGTACTTTGATTCCACACACACAGAAACAAGACTTAGTATGAACATTACTAACACTCGAAAATCCGCCATTGTTGAGGAAATTAGCTTATGGTCGTGTGAAGAAAAGTATGAGGAAGACGAAGAAGATATAGTGCATGGACCCCATGAAACACTAGGGGCATAAATAATTGAAGTTTGTCCATGTTTAACGGGTAGATAAATGATAAATGATAAATAATAAATTTGAGATAGAGATGATAATTGGCGTTATGGGGTGTATCTTGATCTTGATATGGTGTTATTGATATGTATAGATTGTGTTTGTTAGTTAAAAAAATTATGTCGGGTGTATGTTTTCGAAGGTTTTTTTTAAAAAAAAAAAAAACAAACCTTGACAATATCTTGTGATTATTATCTTTTTTGTTGATTTTTTCAGTTATAATAATATTATATAATTTATTTTTATTTAAATAGTTTATATATTTTAAATATAAAAGAGTTAATTACATAGTTAGTCCCTGTGGTTTGCACAAAGTAACATACTCAGGTACTAATAGTTTAAAATCACATTCTAAGGTATTAACTTTTCATTTTGTAACGTTTGGGGGTATTAACGTTATTTGTAGGCTTAAAATCACATTCTATTAGTATCTAAGTATGTTATTTTGTGCAAACCACAGGGACTACCTATGTTAATACCTTAGAAGTTAATACCTCCAAACGTTACAAAATGAAAAATTAATACCCTAGAATGTGATTTTAAACTATTAGTACCTAAGTATGTTATTTTGTGGAAACCACAGAGATCAACTATGTAATTAACTCAAATATAAAATATAATATAATGTATATAATTTATGGTTTTTTATTTTTTAAAAACAAAAACCTTAACAACATCTTGTGATTATTATCTTTTTGTTGATTTTATCAGTTATAATAATATTATATAATTTATTTTTTATTTAAATAGTTTATATATTTTTAAATATAAGATATAATATAATGTATATAAATATGGTTGAGTATAATTTTTTTAATATAAATAAATTAGTAAATATATATCATCATCATCATCAGACTATAATAAAGTTGCATAATTTTCTTTTACTTAGGGGTCCACCAATATGAGAGATTTTTACACAGAGATATGGACCATATTATTGTTATTATTATTTTTTTGGCCACCATCTTTATTCAATCAAAAACTAAAGGCTCTCTTAGCCAGAAGCTAAGAGGAGCATACAGACCCCAATACGAAATAGGACAGAACACATACAAACAAATCAAACACAGAGCAACTAAACAAAGTCTATCCCCTCGAGACTATCGAACGCTCAGCAAACAGTTCGTGAATCGTTTTGACAAGAAGTTCGTTTACATTCGCTCATTTAATAATTGAACAAACATGAACAAATGCCTCGTTTGTTCAGTTGTGTTGGTGAATGTTTAGTAACATGTTCGTGAACTTTCGTTCGTGTTCGTTTGTTTATGTTCATGATTTTTGTTACTTTTATTTATTTTACTTAAAATTTTATATTTTTTAACTTTTATTTAATTTTATTATCCTAAAAATTAAAATAGAAAACATTATTCCCACCGTGTTTATGCATCGTTCCCTTTCCTCCCTCAATATTCACATTGAAGAACACTATCATCCTCCGTTCCACTATTTTGGCTTCAAGTACCAGTGTTGCTCCCTCCGCTATCCACCTCTAGACTCTGTCGCTTTCGCCAATTTTATTTGTGTTCGTGAACCGTTCATGGACACGTTCATTTCCTTAATGAACGAACACGCATATAAAATCTCGTCTCGTAAGTGTTTCTGAACCGTTCGTGAGCACATTTATTTCCTTAACGAACGAACACTCGTTCGGTTTGTTTACAACCCTACTCGAAACTAGGGGTGTAAACGAGCCGAGCCGAACCCGAGCTCGACCAGGCTCGAGCTCAGCTCGTTAGGTTTTTATGAAGCTCGAGCTCGAGCTCGGCTCGGTTCGAGCCTACTTCTTTGAGCTCGAGCTCGGCTCGCTAGTAAAACTCAAAGCTCGAGCTCGGCTCGAATCGGCTCGAACTATTTTGAGAACAACCTTAAATGAGCTAAAAGCTCGACTCGAGCTCACTTCAACATCACTTAAACAAGGCAAAGCTCGGCTCGAGCTCGGCTCATCAATGTTATCATCATTATTAATATATTATATATAAAAAAATTAAAATTTTGTTTGGACTCGTTTAGGCTCGCGAGCCTAAACAAGCTTTGTATTTCAGGCTCGAGCTCGGGCTCGATAACAAAACGAGCTCTATTTCAGGCTCGGGCTCGGGCTCGTTAATGCTCGGCTCGTTCGAGCTTTTAACCGAGCCGATCACAAGTAGCTCTCGAGCCTCTGGGCTTGTTTACACCCCTACTCGAAACTGCTCCAATTTTCCAGGTTTAGGCCAATGGTTTTACTTCTCTTTACCATCCACCAAAAGGATTCAACATTTATATCGTCAACCAAAGACGTTGCATTCATGAATTTTTGATGAGATATCCTCTCGTTTCTGTTTCCCCATAACTTCCACACAGTCAAAAGAAAAACCGTATAAACATTGAGCAAACAACCCCTTAAACTACATGATGAGGAATATTGAATATATTTTATATTTGTTATTTTTTTAACCTGCTATATTGAACAAAGAGAGTGCTGGGGATTGGGTAATAGAGATGGACTAAAAAACTAGCTTTGGATTTTCAAAGCGGTTTGTAACCATGTTCGATTTACACGATCAAACATTCAAACCGGTTTCAATCCAGTTCAAATAATCAGTTTGTATACTAGCTCCCCCTATTGTTACCTAAACCGGTTTCAACCTTACCAATATATATATATATATATTTAAAGCAACGTTTTAAACCCAGACCGGGCCGACTGGTCGGACCGGTCCGGCCGGGATCCAGAAGGAGCAGCTGGCCGGTTTAGCTAGTTAGGCCGTTTCAACATTGACCCGGGGGTCGGGCCGAGATCTGGGCGGTCGGGCCGACAGTTCTTCACAAAAGGTCGGGCTGGCTCTTTATTTTTCTAACATTTTTACCCTAAACAACAAAACCTAATGTCTCAAACTCTCAAAATCAAAACACACAACCTACATCTTCTTTACTGAGTATGCACAACCTTCATCTTCTTTAAAAATTCACCCTAAACAACAAAACCTAATAACACAACATCTTCAAATCACATATATTTTTATATAATATACGACGTAATCCGGGTCTTGAATCCGGTTGGACCGGTCGAACCAGTCCGACCTTTGACCCGGTAAGGCGACCGGGTCGACCTCCGGTCCGGTCATGAAAGCATTGTTTTAAAGAGTTAATTGCCCGGATGGTCCCTGTGGTTTGTCATCTTTTCATCTTTAGTCCCCAACTTTTTAAAATTGCATGTATGTTCCCTGTGGTTTAGTCGTTTGTTACTCGGATAGTCACTACACTGGATGGGTGTTAACTTATTCAGTTAATTGTGTGCAAAATTACAAAAACGCCTTTACTATTAAAAATAAAAATTAAAACAATAAAAAAGAATTTTAATTAAACTAAAGTGGGTGGGCCCTACCCATATAATAAAAACAAAAATGTTCATCCTCCTCCTTTTGGCACGTGACCACGTGTAACACCACCACCCTTTTTCTCACATCACCTACAACACCGCCTCACACCCAACTACTTCGCCACCGCTGGCAAATCGAAAATACAATTATCAAACCAATGTTTCCTCGTGCTTACCATTCTAAACAACCTGCTCCTCCATTCCCACACACCCGAACCTCACCGTGCCATCAAGCCGAATCTGCGTTGGTAGTGGCGGACTTTCCAGCCTACACCACTCTCCGTAACCCACTTCCGTTAAACCTCCAAAACGAAAGCTCAACCACCATAGGGGAACATATCACCGCAAACCTCACTGCAAATCTGACACGTTTATTTTTTCCGGACACATCGCTACAAATTTTAACTGCCATTATCCTTGCAAATTTCGCTCAAAAATGGTTGATTGTTGACCCGTTTTAGTTCTCCCTTCCTAAAAAAATTGTACACCCCTCCGTGTATGTGTTAGTATGATGAACACATGTTATATGTTAATTTAAAATAAAATGTACATGTATATGATGACTATAAGCATTATTTTGTTATAAAATAACAAATATCATATGATTAATATGTATTTTATAATTGACTAGGTTTAAAAGTTCGCCGCGTTGCGGCGAATTTCTTTTGTTATTTAGTCTGTGTTTACATGTGTTTTGAAATCGCTACGAGCGTTTGCGAACGGAACTGCTGACAAGAATAAAAAGAAAATGTAGAAAAAAACACTAAAAGATAACCGAAAGAAAATCAACCAAAAAAGTTGTATGGTAACGATGTTGTTCGTATGAAACCCGTGGTCAGAGATGAGCAAATTGTTCTGGGTACCCCGATACCAAATTTGCCGAACCGAAAGATCTTAAATACCAATTCGGTACCGACTTTTGGTGTTCCTGTTACCGGTTCACTACCGTTTTTTACCTTCATATATCGGTACCGTAACCGGTATTTTCGGTATCAGTACCGATTCTGTATCGGTTGGCACCGAGCTCATCCCTACCCCAGAAACTAAAAAAGAAAAAAATTAAAAGTCGAAGAAAATCAACAAAAAAAAAAAGTTGTGCGATACCGTTGTTTGTACGGTAACCGTGATCAGGGATGAGCAAATGGTACCGGGTAGCATCACTGAATTTCCCGAACCAAAAGATTTTCAATATCAATTCGGCACCAACTTTTGGCGTTTTCTGTAATAGTGCCGGTTTTTACCTTCATGTACTGATACCGAACAGGACCGTACCGGTATTTGCGATACAGTACTGGTTCGATACCGGTTGACACCAAGCTTATCCCAACCCCTAATATTAAAAAACTCTTAGTATAATATTAAAATAATAAAAGTATTAAAAAAACTATATATTATTATAATATAAAAATCACTATTCATTTCAATTAATTTAGTAATATATAGTAACTAGGTTAGAACCCCGTGTATTACACGGGTTGAATAAATGTAATTTTATATATTGAATAATTAAAAAAATTATCTCTTTAAAAACCATTGTATTACACAGATTAAATAAATGTAATTTTTCGTATCTTTAAAAAACCCGTGTATAATCGGGTTGAATAAATCTACCAAATAAAAAAAAATTACTTCTTTAAAAACCTCATATATTACACGTGTTAAATAGATCTAAAAAGAGTTATATCTCTTTAAAAACCATGTGTGTTACACAGATTAAATAAATGTAATTTTGTATATTAGATACTAAAAACGTCGTATCTATAAAAAAACCCATGTATTGTAGGGTTGAAAAATCTACCAAATAATAAAAAAATATATCCTTAAAACCCCGTGTATTACACGTATTGGATAAATCTAATTTTACATAGCAAATGATAAAAAAGTTATATCTTTAAAAACTTCGTGTATTACACTGGTTATATAAATGTAACTTTGTATAGTAAATAATAAAAAAATATATTTTTAAAAACCCTGCGTGTTAAACGAGTTGAATAAATATAATTTTGTATACCAAATAATAATAAAAGTTATATTTTTAATAAATTTGGATAACATTTAATATTAATTTATTATTTATATATTTAATATAAGATAAGTAGGAATGAGAGGTATTTCTTTTAAAAAACTAGTGGGAAAGCCCGCGTGTTGCAGCGGGTGTCCCGACTTATACCATATTCATTTATGATATGTGTTATAAGTGTTGGCCTTTAAGTATGAAGTTTGTTACTTACAAAACCAAACATGTCACTCTCATCTTACGAAATCAGCTCTCCTTCTTTCTCGAACCTTTTCCCTGGCAAATTCCTATATAAAGAAGGTAAAGATTTTTTTATATAGATACGTTGAATGATGAAAACATAGTCTAACTACTCGATTGAGCTTACCTTGAAGCCATCCCTCTGATCTTCAGACAACTCCTCCGCAAAAATTCGCTCATTAGTGAACTCCTACAAAAGATAAAAGTTTTTCAAGTTTACGATGCCTAATAAAGCAAAAGATATTAGAAAAAGGGGATTAGGGCTCACCTCAAGTTGATCCATATCCCAGTCAAACTGACAGAAAACCTATATATGTTCATGAAAAATAAAAGAAGCAAATTAGTGCTAACCTCACTTGTAGGATCGAGAAACGATCTGAACGAGTCTTCAGAAGAACTCTAAACTGATTCAAAGGCGGAATACGATGAATCAGAGTTTGTTTCAGCTTGATATTCACTAATAACTGTCTCTTATATTGATTAGAACGTGATTACAGACTTGGAGACACTTCGGCAGAGCTTCGCTACCGGAAAAATCAAAGTTACAAATGAAAAACTCAAGTCACATATTTATACTATTTCCACTTCGTTTGAACAGGCATTTCCAGTTCGTTTGAACAGTCCACTTCGTTTGAATTGTCCACTTCGTTTGAACAGTCCACTTCGTTTGAGCTGTCCACTTCGTTTGAGCTGGCTTGTTCACCTTTGTTTCCTGTTTAACTCGAAATGCGTGACTTGATCTTTCATTACTAATCTAAGACTCGAACGAAGATGAAGTCGACAGACAACTGCACTAACAGACTCCCCCTTGAATGTTGACGGAATCTTCAGTGAGAGTCTTCATCATGACGACTCTTCAATCTTGATCGGTCTTCTTCAGGAACTCTTCCTGGAATCATGAACCCGGATCTTTCTCTGGCTTTAACTCTCGTCAGACTCCCCCTATCATCAAGCTGGGATCGCCGTCTGGAATTTGTTATCACCATTGAAATCAAATCCTGGCTTTTTCAATTTAAGCTCTCTTCAGGTTCTGATGCATCTCCTGGCTTTCCGTAGCAACAGGATCAGAAACCTACATATCTCAAACACACAATTTACAAACCAACAATGTTGTGATTCAACTTAATGAATCAACTAAACATTTTAGAATCACTTTCATTTAAAATTGATCAAGAATTTAAAACATTCAAAATTCTGATTCAAATTAATGAATCATTTTAAACATTTCAAACCAATTAACCAACCCAACTGTTCATCTTGTTTAGCCTTTGAGATTTTGAATATCAGCTTTTCAACATCAGTTGTCAAAAATCTTTTTGTTTTTTTTTTCAAACTATGAAACACAAACGCAATAACAAAAATTAAATGCAGAAATGAAATATGTACAAACATATTTTTGTGAGTTTGCGAAAGAGGATCATATCAGCTTTTAGACAAATCACAAGCACTGTTAAGCTCTTAATCGTTTTAAGCTCTAAACGATTCACGTTGATTGATGATATGTTTGTCCTTTTAAGCTCAATCTAAAAACTTTCGACATGCTTACCGATACGTTTAAGGTATATTAATTTTGCACTAAGCTCTTATGGACCCCACGATCTCAGCATATCCCCTCATCATGCAATACACTAACTCAAGTAATGCCTTTAAACTTTTATCAACTGTGATTTGTGCGAAAACAAAGCAGAATGTTTAAACATTAACAATCAGGTCGATACTTCCATATACGCAGAGAAAGTCCAATGTTTAAACAAAATAAGAAAATAAAAGTAAGTTGAAGTTTTTAGGCTTTAACCACCAGGTCGATACTCCCGTATACGCAGAGGTGATCCAAAGCTTAAACGAAACACCAAAGAAAATAAAGTAGAACGTTTAGGCAACAACATCCAGGTCGATACTCACGTATACGCAGAGGATGTCCGATGCTTAAACAAAATAAAGAAATCAAACAAGTTTAAATCTTTGCAAAATAAAATGCACAATCACAGCGACTTTTCAGCAAAGTTGTGAAAGTTCACAAACTTAACCAGTTTTATGTCTTTCGACAATCAGCGATTACTGAGTAGGTACACAGTCAAGAAGGACAAAACTAAGTACTATGCTTTCGACCATTTTTCCCACTAGAACTAGGCTTTTTCATTTAAGTTTGTATCGTTATCGCAAATCTACTAGTCTAGCTGAGCCTATCGTCACATATTTAGTGAGACCGTTTATCACATTTAGACTTTACATTTCTTTAGCATGCTGTGATAGTCCACTGATTTTCTATCATTTCCTCTTGTTTCAGCAAAACTCATTTTTTAAATTTTTCAATGTTTTTGACATTTTCAAATTTTCTAATTTTTTTAAAATTTTACTCCCCCTAAAATCAAAATATGTCTCAATTTTGATTTTCTGGGAAAATTTGAAACAAACTGTACAAACTTGACAACTTGATGAGAATCACTTTAATTCTCTATCCACCTGGCATAAACAATCAGAACTCTCCCTCACAACAAAACATTTTCCCATAGTGATTTCAAAACATTTAAGTTTGTTTTAATCAAAATGGTTTTTCCGGAAAATAAGTTTTGTGTGTTTGTTTCTTCAATCACTTGTAAAAACTAACATTTTTAAGATCAATTCACAAACAACACTTGTAGAAAATCAAGTACAACTTAATGTCCCTGATTTACCACTTGTAAGACGAAATATCACTTTCGTGAATTTCTCAAGAAATGTGCCGATTCATGTTCCACGCTTACCAACCTGGGAACTCCGGCAAGTCAGGTTTTTCTATTTAAACAGATTCACCCAAGCCTGACGGTCCTTGGATGATTTTGAATTCTTGTTCAACAATGGTGGAAAATTTGCATCATCCATTGTTAAACCAGAATTCTCAATTTTTACCTCAACCAAAGGCTCCTCTGGTTTTAACGAACCAGAATCATTGCCTGATCGTGGCTTGTCTGACTTTGATGAGCCAGATTCATCGCCGACATGTGGCTCCTTTGTTTCCGAAGAAACAGATTCATTGCCAATAACTTTCTTTTTCTTCTTTCCCTCTTTCGTCCTCAGATTTGTATCTGATGAATTCATCTTGTTTGACTTGTCATTCTTTGGTGAGCAAGACGATTTATGTAACACCCTTATTTTTTATTTAACAATTTTTGTATAATTTAAGAAAATAAACGGGTATTTAGAATTTCAATACATTGAAAATACGGGTTTCATTAAACTTTATTTACAGAATTAAAACTATACAAAATAACATGTTTGAGTTCGTCATTTAACAAAACAACGATACATAGTGCGGAAGCTTATTTCTTGATCGTGTTCGGTTCTTCGTTGTGCTTGATCATCCTCCGGTGCTAAAATCATACCTGAAACTCATAAAACATGAGTTGGATTAGTCATATGTAACTTAGAACGTATTTAAACGAGTCCGGGAAGCGAAACTGATTAAAATAAATTTTTTTCGCTAAATCAGGGTTCTGTCGCGTGTCGCGGAGGAACCATGTTGTTCCTTCGCGTGTCGCCTGGGAAACCATTTTCCAGCAGGTTACAGTTCAGATCAGCTATGCCAGTTTTTACGGAAACGGCCATAACTTCTTCGTTATTGATCCGTTTTACCCGATTCTTTTTCCTACGCGTCCGTAATTTAATCCTCCATCTTATGGAGTTAAAATCCTACATACAACATAAGAAATTTTGAGACTTCTAAGCCTTTGACTCGTTACCTTTTTACCGAATTTTAACCCGTTTATGCATTTTATCAAACAAACGTATTTGTTTGATTCCTATATTACATACACTTCTACAAATTAATGTTACCTACCATATTAGGTTCTAATCATAGGTTTATTACACAATTTAAACCCGTTTTCGCTTATATGCTTATTTTGACCCGTTAAGGGTATCTAAGCACTTTCGAGCCTAAAATCGCTTTCATTTGTATCTAACTTTATATTTTCACATTTCTTACCAAGTAGTCTTCCACCACAACTATATTTGTGGTGGATTTAATATGGAGACACATATATTCCGAGTTTTATCCCTCGGATTATCATTTTACGGCAAAGACCCATATTGAGTCATTTGACCCAAGATTTACCCTTTTCATTCTTTATACTTATTCAAAGTATTTGCTTGATCATATAACTTGTTTTTAAACGACTCTTAAGGTTCATTTACTCGATTTTGCTTACGAGGGCGTTTTGGTCATCTTAAACCCTTTCTTTACAACAAAGGACTTTTTATGTCGTAATTGACCAAAATTCCACTTTTTAAACTAGGATCTTGTTTAGATAGCCATCAAGTTTTTAAAACATAATGACAATAACTTAAATCATTCAGTTTACTTAAAAGATAACCCAATGTCCATTTTAACTTGTTTAGCCCTCATTGAACTTCAAGTTCTAATGATGATTTGACCAATTATACATACCTGGCTCGAATCAATATATTGACCCGTTTTGATACCTTGCCTTAGTAGCCGCTAAGTAATAGCGATGACAACATTCAATCGATATTTATTCCTGTAATCATGCAACTCGACAAAACATTAGCCGATATTGTCAAAGGGTGATATTTTCACCTTTTGACCCGTTTGGTCTATATGACCATTTACTTTTGCGAGATGGATTTATTATCATCTCGTCTACATAACTTGTACCGGTTTACACCATACGGTCAATTTACTTACAAATTTATTTCTTGATTATTTTGACCCCTTTATATCTTACGCCATAAAGTGTCCTTCAAAACTAACGGTTATCGTCAACGAGTGACTACATTGCCGTTTTACCCTTATTAATTGTATTGATTTACCTTATAAGGTAAATCACTCAAAACTCGTTATCTATTAGTCATTACATGACTAAATGACCTTATTAGCTCTTTTTAACCATTCAACATGGTTTATCATTATTGTCTTTTGTTTCGAACCTCGCACGTCGAGTCGAAACATCATAAGTCAAATGTGACTTTTGATTATTCAAAATCTATAAAGCCAATAGATATTAAATAAAAGGTGTAAGTTTTAACTTACCTCGCATCCCGAATACGCCTTTCTTCTCACTTGATTCGTTTGACCCGCTCACTCATCAAGCTTCCACCTAGCTCGTTAAGCGTCAAACTATCATCATATTTCGTAAGATGGTTAGTTTAGTCATTGTCAATCATGACTATTACATCTTACGTATTTTCTATCAAAATTATCACTCAATCTTATTAATGGTCGGTTTGACTTTTAAAAAGTCAAATCACCAATTAACACATATGATTGCACTATCAAGTTCACAAGACTCAATTAGGCACATTATCAACACTTAGTGAGCATCATTTCTTGAGACGCCAAATTAGCTAACATGTCATCCAATTCATACCTCAAGTAATAATAAATCAACATGTGATTTTAGGTATTATAAGCATATACACACTTTGACCATCATAATCATGGCTTAACCTCTTATGTCAAGACCTCTATTCCACTTCATCATTGGTTAGTTCGACTTTCTAGAATCAACTACCTTTATTCATATAATATGCACAATCAAGGCAATTCAACATTATGATTAGAACCCGTTTTATCCCATATCTTATGTAATTAGTCAAGTTAGCTAATTACGCGTTTCTTTCATAATTCCATCTTGTATACCAAACCCAATTCATGGTAATTATGATTTATGTACCCAAACACTTAGATTGTTCAAGTACTATATCTTTACTATCTAATATGATGATTCTAATCACAAATTAGATACTAACATCATCATATTATACAAACCCATTTCAAGTCATGTAGAATTAACACTCAAACTTGCAAATTGTTCAAGTATCTTGTTTCTATTATCAACTATGATGATTTTAAACATGAGTATATCATCATCTTCACCACAAAATCAAAACCCACTTAGCACATAATAGGGTAACTATCAATTTCACCCTTATGAACCTCAATTCAACAAATAAATGGCTAGGGTTTACTTCTAAACATAAAGTTCATTCCTAATTTCATCCTTGGATCATAATCCATCAACTTATTTGCAAGTAACCTACTTGTCTCAAATTTCAACTTCAACCAATCTAGGTTTTGTGACATACCTTATGATCCCCATGACTTGGTGATCGTTTCTATGCGTTCATGCATTGATTTGGATCTTGATTCGAGCTTCAATTTGACCAATTTGTTGGAGTTAGGGTTTGAGCTCATGAGAGCTTTCTCCTGGTCATCCTCACGCACGCACACACCTTATTTTGTGTGTGTGTTGTATTTTTTTTTTATATAATTAAGTGTTTTAATAAAACACTTTTCTAGTTGCCCATGTTTAGTCCCTCAAGTTTAGAGATTCATAATAAAGCTATAACTCATAGTTTATTATTTAATTACCCATTACTAACTAGGTTAATTTTACCTAGTTAACTTAGTGGGATCCGGGAGTTAAAACCCGTTTTATTTTAAGTCTCGTTGACTCGGGCTCTTATAAACTCAATTCCTTAATTCTTTGATTTGCTTGTATTTAATTATTAGGATTTCTTATTTAAATCCAATTATTTACCGGGTTATTTTTACTGCTAACGGTACTTTACCCGTCTTTTAGTATTAACGGAGTTTGATTACCAACCCGTTTTCGGGGTGTTACAAGTCTACCCCCCTTAAAGAGGTTTCGTCCTCGAAACCTTTTCTTACATAATTTATTGAGTTTCAACCCAACGTACATAAACTGAGTAACCTTCTAAGCATTACTCACACTTTGACCATTTGTTAGTGTCATTAGACAAATATGGTAACATCTTTTAATTACACAACATATGTATCTTTTATGCGAATTTACGCAACTCAGAATAACGCCATCTGGTCATTTCGACTTGTTTGATTAACTTAGCGAAATCCATCGCCTTTATACTTTCGGATTCTTTGTGAATCCGTTATTTTCACCCATTTGGATGTTTCTAGTGAGATCTTTCACTGTTTAGAAACAGACCCCTTTTCTTTACGAACTTATTCGTTTGGTTCATTCGTACATCATTCGCCACTAAAATGAATTTCCTGATTTTATCTTATTTATTTAGCACTATCTAGATGTGCTATTTTATCTTATTTATTTAGCACTAAAATGAATTTCCTGATTTTATCTCATTTTCAGCATCAGACTCTGACTCAAACTCATCTGCTGAATAAAACTCTTCATTTTCATCATCAGTTTTATCATCACAATCTTCAACTTTGACTTTGTCAAAGTTTGTGACATTGTCACTTATTGGAACGGAATTGATCGGTTTTGGACAGGGGAACACAAATGAAGTCACAAAACCTTTCAATTTCTTTTCAAGCTCATCAATTTTGTTCCTTGAATTCTCAGCTTCATTTTCAAGCTGAGATATTCGTTCAAGATGAGACTTGATTGTTTTTTCGTTTTCAATTTTAATGTTTTCAAGAACAGATTTTTCATTTTCCAAAACTTTTAACTGTTCTTGAAATTTTGTTTCATTTGCTTTCAAATTTTTGTTCTCCAATTTTATCCAGAAATCTTCATCTTCTGAAGATTTCTTTTTGCTTTCAAAATCTTGTTCTTTCTCTTTCAAAACATTGTTTTCTAATGTCAAACTGTTCAAATCATTTAATAGTTTGTCATTTTCAGATTTCAACCTCTCACAATTTTTCTGCAAAACAAGAATCTGTTTATCAGCAGATTTCTTTTCATTCTTCATAACTGAAATCTCTTCAGTTTGTTCCTCTCCCACTTGGACACCTTTACTCTTGCTCTTCTTTAATATTGATTTTCCACTTTGACTTTTCTTTTTCTCAGCATTTCTCTCCATCTGTTCTTCAAGTTTCTGAATGAATTGACCAATTGCCAAACTAGAGTATTCTCCGGTTCTTTTTAATTCCAAAAGATATATACCCCATTCTTGTTGAGGTAAGGAATTGGCTAATTTATCAACCCATTCATCTGAACTTTTCTTAATACCCTTCTCAGACAATGAACGAACAAGATGACTATACCTCTCAATGATACTCTTTGTACTTTCTCCCGGATAACCTGAAAATGAATCAAATTCTTTATTTAATGCATTTATTCTATCAAATGTTTCTTGAGTCATATTAAAAAAATTGATATCCATAATTCAGAAACCCGTTTTTCAAGACAGTCCCGTTAAGCAAAATATCAAATTTTAAGTAAAATGTTCAAAACACTTAGGCCCACACACTTCGGAATTCACAGCCCAAACAACACTACTTACTGATTGGGCCGATGATTTTTCTAAAATATTATATGATTGGGCCGTTAATGAAACTGATATTTGGGCTAAGGATCTTGTTTGGTGCACTTAACATTCACTGGACTTAAACCACACAAAGCAATAACAATGTAAATCGATTTTTTTTTTAATTTTCCGACAACAATTTATACCAAAATCATTCTATTGGACCTCAAAATGTTCACATTCAAACATCACATAAACCGAGTACATTGAATCAGATAACATGCATCCGACAAACAATTCAACTTTTAATACATATCATATGCAAACTGACAATAATCAACACATGATTTCATGGAGTTTTTTCCTAAACTAGTGTAGATACAAAAAATATTTACCTATTTGGGTACTTTGAAAAATATTTACCTATTTAGGTAGATTTAAAGTTTTATTATTATTTTTGTTAAAAAAAAATCACAAAGCGTGCAACTGTTTTCTCCGGCGATCGCTACTCTACTGCCCCAAACTGTTCGTCTCCCACCGAAGGTGTCAACTGGCCGGCGACTTCCCGGCGACCATCGTCTCCCATCGACCATCACTGTTCGTCTCCGATCGCTACTCCCCCAAAATCACGAACTGTTCATCTCCCCCAAGCATATTGGCCTAACTCATCATCTATTAGAGAGTTACTTCCTAATTCAGAGCTAAAACAGGATAAAAAGGGTCGCCCTCGCTCAACAAGACTACGGAATGGAATGGACATTAAAGAAAGGAAAAAGGCGAACCTTTGTGGAATTTGTAAACAACGTGGTCATAATCGAGCAACGTGCCCCTCAAAGCCTAGAAGAATGGACGCCTAAACATGTTGAGTCTCTTTGACATTTTTTAATTTGTATTTGATATTGATATTATGAACGAAATGACTTTATTTGGTATTTTATTTGTATTTGATTGGTTGAAAAGATAATTATTTTAATTTTGTGGTTGAGATTATTGGAAATTTATTGTTTTATAATATTTTTTCAGATTTTTTTTGAATATTTGCAGAATTATTGTACAATTTTTTAATATATTTTTTGCAGATTTTTTTTTAAATATTTGCAGAATTTTTTATTTTTTTTACGAAAAATAAATACCCATATTTTCGTTGATTGTAATTCTGTGATTAATCTAATTTCTTTGGGTAGTAAAATAAAAGAAAAGTATAAATTAAGTAAAAAATTAAAGGGATATAGAAAAGTACCCAAATAGGTAAATATTTTTCAAAGTACCCAAATAGGTAAATACTTTTTGTATCTACACTAGTTTGGGAAAAAACTCTGATTTCATGGATCAAAATTTCAACGCATGAGTTACAAACATTAGCCGACAATTTCAGTGAAAATTACTTTAATCGAGACTCATCACATGGGTTGGAACACTATATCAGATTCACTTGCAAAACATTACACATATTTACCAACTATCACATGCAAACTCAACGGAAACAATACAACTATTGAACCAATCACTTCTGTTAATCACATGAAGCCGACAACATATTCTGCAATTTTAATTCATCATCAAGTGACCTCTTATCCATTTACAAGCAAACATTTATTATCAATATATCCTATTTGACCTCAACATCCACTAAACTGTAACTTGATTATTTTTTCAAGAAAATACTGATCAGAATTTCACGTGACTTGGCAATCTCAAACGACCAGGAACCTGATGCAAACAAAGATTCAAAACTCAGTTCGTCTGAATTGATACGAACTGTGATTAATCTCTCAAACGATCTGCACACTTCGTCTGAACTGATACGTTTAAACGGACTGAAGTTCAGACGAACTGATGGTTTAAACGAGCTAGTTCTTGATGCGAAGAGGACCCTGATGCGAAGTAGACACAAACGAACTGATCAAATTAAAACAAACTGGTCTTACTTCGTATGACTTTCAGACGAACTGGATGCAAATTCTCAAACGAACTGAAACATTTTTCAAACGATCTGATGTAATTTTCTCAAAATGATCACGTTTTCGGTTGGATTAGACTCTGATGTGTTCAAGGATTGTTCTACTCTGGATTCCGAACACAATGATGTGATTTCCGTTCAATTTCGTCCAGTAAATCGTCGTAGATCTGAGTTCGAAATTCTGGTTCGTGTGATTTGAACAAGTCTCAAACGAACTGATTTATTTTTGATAAAATTGATCAATTTTAGGTCGATTTTACCATGTATTTGTAAGATTAAATATTTATTTATTTATATTTAATCTTGTAGCCATCATTATCATTTATATAATATAGATCAAAATATATTAATAACCTATTAATAATTAGTTGGTAATTGTTGATGGACCATATTACCCTTATTAACTAATTGGGTTTCCTCTTGGGTGTATAAATAAGGAGCTTATTAGAGAGTTAAAGGGTTAGGAAAAATTACACAATCACAAAAACCCTCACTAACATCAATTTCGTATCTCTCTCTCCCTCAACCGATTCTGCCCTAGTTTCGGTTCATCACCATCATCACTTTACACCCTAAGGAGGAACCAGATAAAAACTGACAACTATGTCGAACTCCGTTGCTGCGTCTCTGACTGGATTCTCTATTGATGCAATCAAAGGTATGTTATTTCATGTTTTCCATTATGTTTAAACAGAACTGATCAACATGTGGTATCAGAGCATATGTTGATAAATCAGTTCTGTTTTTCGTATCCATTATTCTCGGATCAAAATCTGGAAAACGGAAGTTTTAAAGCATTAAAATCAAAGACTGTTTCGGGTTTCATTGTGGCCGAAATCCCTGTTTTCGGAAACTGTTATTTGAATAATTGACTCGGAATCATAAAGGTTAAACGTATTGTCACGAAATCCTTATCATGACCATTAAAATCAGGTTTCGGATTTCCAGATTATGTTCTTTTTTTTCTTAGGGTTCATCAACTGTTCTAAATAAAAACTCGAAAATTTCATTATTTTGGAATCTAATATGGATTGATGGGTGTTTTTTTAATGTTTTTGATCTTAATTTTATCTATTAGAAATTTCGAAAACTGATAATAGATTTCAGTTATTAATTTCGAAATATTGTGATAAGTTTAGATCAAAATAAAATAGGAAACATTATCCCAAAAATCCCTTAAAAATCGAGTTTCTGTTATTATCACAAAAACAGCTATTAACAGTGGGATCGAGACTGAGATTGCGACTCGCAACCATGACCATCACAACTCGAGACTGAGATTGCGACTCGCAACCATAACCATCACAACTCGAGACTGAGATTGCGACTCGCAACCACAATCATCACAACTCGAGACTAAGATTGCGACTCGCAACCACAATCATCACAACTCGAGACTAAGATTGCGACTCGCAACCACAATCATCACAACTCGAGACTAAGATTGCGACTCGCAACCGCACTCATCACAACTCGAGACTAAGATTGCGACTCGCAACCACAATCATCACAACTCGAGACTAAGATTGCGACTCGCAACCACAATCATCACAACTCGAGACTAAGATTGCGACTCGCAACCATAATCATCACAACTCGAGACTGAGATTGCGACTCGAAACTAAGATTGCGACTCGAGACCTCATTTTTATGCTGTTTAATGTGACCTAAAAATTTTTTGTTTATACTTAATTAATTAATAAGGATCAAATAATACTTGGTTTTGTTATTAAATACTTGGTTTTGTTCGATCCGCGCTAACAGGTGGTTTTGCTATTAAATACTTGGTTTTGTTTATACTTAATTAATTAATAAGGATCAAATAATGTTTTACAAAACCAAACTAGCTTAACTTGAATGAGCTTCTGATGTATTAATTCTGGCCAAAGCTGATTTAATATATCTATTTATTGTTCAAGTATTATAAAAAGCTATGTTAAGTATGCATTACAAACGTGAAATGTCTTAATTCTGGCCAAAGCTGATTTAATTCATTTATGTTTAGCATGCTTGACAAGTGCATAACTAAAGTGATTGTCTCATTTCTGGCCAAAGCTGATTTGTCACGATTACTTTGCACACATACTTAAATGATTACACTTCTGGCCAAAGCTGATTTGTCTTTGTTTAAGTAGAATTTTACTAAATCTATTATTTTGATGTTAGTAATAGACATATCACAATTTCTTCACATAATGATCCTTATATTAATGATCCTTAATTAATTTTATGATCATTTCGTCTGTCTTATTTTTTTTAGTACCCATAATTTTTACTCACTCTAATTTACTTCTACATATATCTCATCCACTTTAATTCCTAAACCTAAAATGTTTGCTTTATTTAAAGTTTCTATTAGAATTAGCTCTTAAATTAAATCCTTGATTATTTCTTAAGACACGATAATCCTATTGCTCTCTTCTGATAAAGATTATAAAGAAGAAAATTAGAGCATGATAATTATGACAAATCGAACATGATGTCTCTTATGATAATCAAGAACTCTCTAACATAATGCTATCACTAAAGTTATTTCAGATTAAGTCTTTCCTAAGGCTAATCTCTTATATATGGAATAATCACTAGAACTCCTAAGATGCATGCCTTCTTTTATAATTCTAAATTATAAAGTTAAGTGGTATATGTGAATACATTATAATGTACAAAACCATGACCCATAAAGTTAAGGGCTTATACATGGAAATAAGTACATTTTCCAGTACATTACATATTAAGATTTTCACTTGTACATTTTGATGCCTTATAAATCAACTATAACACTCAAAATACCAAAGTATAACGAGTGTGTTGATAAGCAACATATGTACAAAGAAATAAATGTTTGAAGCTGGAAAATAAGTTGTTACTCACCTTACAACCACTTAAACCTTAAAAGAGGATTGTTCTCAGGTCCATAGACAAATTACAACGGTTAATTCCACCTCTAAGGTTCTTCAAGGGAAAATCTCACTGCATCATTATGTCATTAGACTAGACATAAGCAACGAGACTATCCATTATTCTAAGGAACAGTTGGATGAATTAATTAGATAGTCACTTATTAAAGATATTTAAGTCTACTAATTATAATATTCCTATTCATACATGATTAGTTGACTCTAGTTTTAAATGTTTCCTTACCAGAAATCAACAAATAATTAACATAAGAGTTAGTGACAAAATTAAATGTTAAGGCTATAAAAAACCATAATAAGCAGTCTTCTAACAACGTCTTTCGATACCTTATATACTCTGAAGATTAATCAGAATATAGTATCATAATTAAGCAATGTTATGAAGGTTGTGAGGTTTGCATAGTCAACATAAAGTCACACTTACCTTAAACTCTCATCTTATTTGTTCTAAATATCTGGATTGAAACATTATTAAGATAAAACTAGATGATACCTTACACTTTCACAACTTTTGTCATCATGCAAATGAAAAATTTGACAAAAGGAAAATGAGACTTACAAATTTCATCCATTATAACCAAAAATTCATGAGAAATCATGACATGGTTAATGAGGATGATTTCTTATCTAATCTCATTCTAAGTGATTTTAAGTTATGTTGTTAAAGCCCTAAATATGTGTTGGCTTAAGGCATAAGTATGGGTCCATCATAAGTCATTCATTGACATTCGTGGAACTTATTCCAAATGGAATATTCAGACATAATTCATTTATCATTTAAAGACTATCTACTTGTATCTAAATTTTGTCGTATATGGCCCACGGTCTTATAAGAAATCTATTCATATATGTGCTTAACATGATTTCTATTAAATATGTCCCTAAGTTTCTTATGACATCTGGACATTAAGGAAATCAAGTAAAGTCTAACATATATATATATATGATAGGTTCCCACGTCACATACCTAATTGAAACTTCTCTTGTAGCATTCTAGAGATATTAAAAGATCAGTGGGAGCATTAAGTGTTTTAGAACAACTTGCAATAGTTGCAAGAGGTGGGGGAGTGAAAATTTCACATTACCTCAATTTGCACCTCTTGAACAAGACACTGCTCCATCTTGACATTGTTCTATCATAACTTGTCTTCTTAAAATCTAAAGCTACTTTTACAAAAGTTTCATTATTGCTTAATTGTGGGCACACTTAGATTTCTTATCTAAACTAACATAATCCTCAACAAGAGAAACTACAATGACTAATGTCACTAATATGTTTTCTCTATTATATGTTTCTCTATTACAATTTGTTTGGTCGTTAAATATTGACCCTAAGCATGCTGAGTTCCTAAAGATTTCTAAGGTCAGTGGGAGCAGTCAAAGTCCTTATCATGACTTGCAAGGAATACAAGAGGCGGGGGGAAGAGTGTCATTAAATTTCACTCAAAATTTAACTCCGATTACACCTCTTGTACACCATACTGCACCAACTCTTACAAACTTAGAATCCTGAAAATGATAGCAACTTAAACAAGAGCTAATCCATAAAACTGAAACTTCTAATAAACCCAATAATCAACTCAGGAGGTCATCTAGGTTTAAAAGCCTACTAACTTTGATGATTACACAACCTCCCTAACTGAAGTTGAAATGGATTTTGAAAAAGTTTACTGATCCTATCTCTTCTAATTAAGCCATTAGTGTCAATCAATCTTCTGAATGGAATAAAACAGTTTTCTAGTAAAACTGATTTTATGTGTTCGCATAACGTTTGGGATTTGATTGAATAACCTAAGAGTGTTCATAACTAAACCAAATCCTGATATAAACGTTAAGACACAAAGAAGCATGATTGATTGTCAAAGGTTGTACTCAGGAATAGATAAATTATTAAAGAATCTTTATTACATATCTAACAAAAGATTTCTTTTAGGATCATCACTGTTCTAGTAGCTTATAATAGTTTTGAGCTACATTAGATGAACATTAAAACATTTTTCCCTAACAACTGGCTGACATATTTACATGTTCATAAAACAACCTGAAAGTTCTAAACTTAAGGTTAAAGAACAGTTTGTCTATAAGCCAATAAAATCCATGTATGATTTAATGCAAACATCATAATGTGATGAAATCTTAACGCAATTATTTTCATCAACAACCAAGTGGATTAATGTACCTACCTCAAGATGAGTGGGAGCAACTAAGATAAACTTGTCTATATAGATGATATTCTTTTGACAAGTAGATGTTACATAAGTCAAAGCATTGTTAACACAAACTTTGATATAATAGATCTCAGAGATATCTCTTACATAATAGATATCATAACATGTTGAGATAGACCAAATGGAACATTACTTCCGTTCCATAAGTTTAACATTAAATTGGTCCTTACATATGTAACAAACAATACTGCTCTTCTTTAGAGGATAATAGGATAAATGAGATTATTTCTTACGCTTCATTAATTAGAAGTCTTATGTAAGTTCAAGTCTATACTCGTTTAGATATTACTCACATTGCAACACACTAGATATGTCTAGATTAATGTGAAGCATCTAATAGAGTATTACAATATCTTTAAAAGAAATGAGAGGCTATAATTTAAAGAAGAAGTGAGAACTCAAACCGGTTTATTACTCTAACTTTGAGATATTCAAAGATGACAAAATGTAATTTTGGGTATATCTTTATGTCAACAGACAAAACTTATTTCATGGAGGAGTCATAATAAACTGATAACAACATAAGTTATAACGACATAATATATTGTTGATCACAAAGCAATAGTTACTAAATGTTGTTGGAAATTTATCAGTGGACTCATAAGTTTATTAACTCCATATAATTAATATATTGAAGACTTATTGTGATAAAGTCAGCTACCATGTCTCCTTGAACAGTAACAGTTCGAGAGGTGCTGCATTAAATTTCGATACGCAATCAATTATTCGTTTATGAACGAATTGAGGAAACTAAATCTTTGTATCGAATGCATTCGTGATATGCTTAAGGATCCTATAATTAAAGGTCTATTACCCATAAGTCTTATTAAGAGTGCACATAAAAGAGACGGGTTTTAATTGATGACCATGTACAACTGCATATCGTACTATGAATGACTAACTATTAATTAATTTTCCTCATCAGTTTGATTTTGTATGTCTCTTACATATGTTCTGCCGGTGTAATGACATATAGACAACTATAAATACAAATCAAACGCTAAAGGGCTTACATATTTTGATCATAACTGTTAGGTTTTAAATTAAGGCTATAGTATGACTAATGGGGGTCCTGAGTCGCATAATGATTCAACGGCTGTATTTCTCTGCTATAGTACTTGTTTAAGGCTAAAATGAGTATTAACTTCTGATCAGACTTATCTAATACTCATGATAAATGATTATTCGGCTAAGTGGGAGAATGTAAGATTAAATATTTATTTATTTATATTTAATCTTGTAGCCATCATTATCATTTATATAATATAGATCAAAATATATTAATAACCTATTAATAATTAGTTGGTAATTGTTGATGGACCATATTACCCTTATTAACTAATTGGGTTTCCTTTTGGGTGTATAAATAAGGAGCTTATTAGAGAGTTAAAGGGTTAGGAAAAATTACACAATCACAAAAACCCTCACTAACATCAATTTCGTATCTCTCTCTCCCTCAACCGATTCTGCCCTAGTTTCGGTTCATCACCATCATCACTTTACACCCTAAGGAGGAACCAGATAAAAACTGACAACTATGTCGAACTCCGTTGCTGCGTCTCTGACTGGATTCTCTATTGATGCAATCAAAGGTATGTTATTTCATGTTTTCCATTATGTTTAAACAGAACTGATCAACAGTATTTTGTTAACCGATTGATTAAAGCACAATTTTAGGTGATATATGTCAAAATCAGACCATATTAATCAACTTTTCTCGAAAAAATTTTAAAAAATGTGAAAGAATGAAGTAGAAATCAGAATATCTCCGTGAAAACGAGCTGAAATATCAAGAGCTCTTCCTCCTGAGCTCTGATACCACTTGTAGGATCGAGAAACGATCTGAACGAGTCTTCAGAAGAACTCTAAACTGATTCAAAGGCGGAATACGATGAATCAGAGTTTGTTTCAGCTTGATATTCACTAATAACTGTCTCTTATATTGATTAGAACGTGATTACAGACTTGGAGACACTTCGGCAGAGCTTCGCTACCGGAAAAATCAAAGTTACAAATGAAAAACTCAAGTCACATATTTATACTATTTCCACTTCGTTTGAACAGGCATTTCCAGTTCGTTTGAACAGGCCACTTCGTTTGAATTGTCCACTTCGTTTGAACAGTCCACTTCGTTTGAGCTGTCCACTTCGTTTGAACTGGCTTGTTCACCTTTGTTTCCTGTTTAACTCGAAATGCGTGACTTGATCTTTCATTACTAATCTAAGACTCGAACGAAGATGAAGTCGACAGACAACTGCACTAACATCACTCAAACATTATGGTATGGTGCATGGTTTTTAACGCTTTTCTTTGAGGCGCACCTCTGCTTAACAAGTGTTTTGGCAAAACAAGTGTGCCTCACGTACATATTATCTTTACCAATCTCAACAAGACTACTGTAGCATAAACATAGAAGAGCTAGAGCAGTAGTAACAAATAGAATAAAGCCAATTTCTCAATTCACAAATGATCTTCAATGTAAAGATTAGAAAATTACATTAGAGTATATAAAACTACAGCCAAAACTGAAATATCTTTTGTCCTGATTTTCTTTTCTCGCCATAATCCCAAACGGAATTGTTTGGTATGAATTTATAACTGTTCGTGTTTCGTATTACATAATGAATGAATTGCTAATTCTATAATAATCAAGAAATTTATTATCTAAGGATAATACTCTTTACAAACCTCTACCGAGTGGATGATCTTGAAAAAAAATCAAAATTCATATATATACCCATAACCATGAGATGAATATTCCAATTCTCATAAGAGTGATACTGCAATTTAGCATAAAGCTAAAACTTACACAAATAGTGCCCGAAAACTATGGCTAAAATTCACATTGTACAAATTGTTTGCAATATACAAAATGCTTGAAAAATGTGTGGCAACAGAGGGAATGATAAACCCTTTAATAATTCATATATCTCATTAATTCTATTTGCAAAAACTAAAATGCAGCTATAGTAATCAGTTTAAACATCAAGTTCAACAGATAAACACTCAATGCCATTTCTCAAATACTGACCCAGTTAAGTGGACATCTATAGTCAAACCAACAAGCTTTATAGTAGAGATCATTAATTTAACCCAGTCAAAATAAACGGGTTGATTTAGGCTATGCTTTATCTTAAACAAGGAGAAAGCCATTCAAAGTGTATTCGGATGCATTAAACCACCTAAACCGCTTTATGAAAAAGTTATATAACATCATCGATGATGCAGTTTATGAAATCATATTTAATACATTGATTGTTTATAAAATTAAAAAAGAAGTATATACGAAATATGTGTGGCTTGGCATGACCTGACTTGTTTGATCTATACCAAACAAATTAACCATTTTGACCCAAACCACTACTCATATACCCAACCCGACCAATTTCGATTAGACCTAGCAAACGGGTCGGGCGGGGTCGGGTTGGGTCATGGGTTAAAACGGGTCCAGGTCAAAACGGGTTCGGGTCAAAACGGGTCAGTTACAAAAAGGGTTGTTTTGGTTAGGGACGGAACGGGTTCGGGTCAGAACAGGTTCGGGTTGAAACGGTTCCGGGTCAGAAACGGTTCCGGGTTAAAACGGGTTTTGAGTCGGGTTGGTTAAAAAAATGGTTTTTTTAAAGAGAGATTGTACATCATGGGGCAATTTGTCGGGTTGAAACGGGTCCAGGTGTGTTTTCTAAATGTATAAATCCGAGTGTTGGAAAATATGTTTTTAAATCTGTTTGGTGGTGGTCATAAGAAATCAAGATTACTGCATCAGTCGGTGGTATTTTCCGATCTTAAAATCACGGGAGTTAGGCTATCTGATAAATTAAAAGGATGCAATGAAACAAAACGAAAACGGGAAAAAACTGAAAAAAAAAATCGAACGAAAAAAGCAACCAAAACAAAGCAAAAAATCTCAACCAAAACCGAAAATAACCGACCCAAACAAAACAAAAAAACGAACTGAAACCCATCTCATGCTAAGATCCGTTCCGACTCGAAACTCGTCCCGTGCGAAAACTCATGTCGGCCCGAAACCCGTCCCGTGCGGAAACCTGTGCCGACCCGAAATCTGATCCGAACCAACTATGTTCCGATCCGACACCCGTCTCGGCCGAACGAAACTCAATCCAAACCGAACCCGTTTTGATCCGAAACTTGTCCCGTTTCTTTAAGACACCAACCCACATTGATCCATTTCTTTGAGGTTGTCGACCCGTTTTGACACGAAAATATATGAGATGAAATTTTAATTGACCCATTTTGACCCATTGAGTGAAAATATCTTACCCAAACAAACCCATATAATTTAAAAAGCAACCCAAAGTGACCCACTTGGAAGGCTTTGGGTCAAGAGTGCCCCCTCTAATTTCGATCTATTCTTCCAACCCATGCTTTGCAGCGTAAGATAGTTTAACAAGCATAATATATACCAAAATGAAGTTAAAAAACATAAGATCAATATTACTGAATGATGGAAATGAAGCAAATAAAAAACAAAGAAAATAAAACAACACTCAGAAAACATGCAAACAAGCATGAACATGGAGCTTTTTAGGAATGGTGGATACCTTCTTTGGACACAGCCAAGTACAAATATTTGGGTTTTAAGTCTTTCATCTGAAGAATCCCTGTAAAAATTAGATTTATATCAGTTTAGCCAACTATAAAATTATGATAACTAATTAAAATTTATCAAATATGGTTTTCAACATATAAGAAAATGATTACCATTTTCCTAATGGAATGTACAGAACCCATTCCATTTTCATCCGCCTCATGTCAATAATTTCTTCAGACGCCATTTGTACGGAGGTATATACAATTTTATGAGAAGGTGGATATGGAGACACAACCTGTTCAGTTGTACAAAGAGAAAATCTAACACATAAAAACTAAATCGCCCCTTTTCGTTCGATTTCTTCCTGACTCAATCGCCCCTTTTCATTCGTGATTGTGATTTTTCTGCCTTCCCAGTTCCCTTATCCTCAGCCTTCACGTTCAAGATACCATTGGCTTCTACTTCAATTTACGGGGTTCCCCTGTTTTAATATCAAACAAAATGTCAATTGTCATGTCAACTGTCAAGCAATGAAAAAACATTAGCATTAGGTAATTAACAAACCCTGGAACTGGTGCGATGCCAGAAAGATCAAACTTTTCAAGCAGTCTGCAATCCTTTGTAAGACTCCTTTCACCTTCAAAGACCTGAATCGACACAACGGTCTGTTGATCTTGATATGTGGTGAACACCTGAGATTTCTTGGTTGGGATAACGGTGTTCCTGGGGATCAACTTGGTCATCACTCCTCCGACAGTTTCGATACCGAGGGTAAGCGGGGCCACATCCAAAAGAAGGATATCTACATCAAGATTATTTTCATATCAATTAGAAATAAACATAAACATCATATATATTATAGATAGTGGTAATGATAATAAGTGGGGAAGGGTTTGTTTAATTGTTTACCTTCGGTTTCATCACCACCTTCTTCGCTGAAAATACTGTTAGATTAAATATTATTTATTTAGTATTTAATCTTGTAGCCTATATAATCATTTATATTATATTAGATCAAAATATATTAATAACCTATTATAATTAGTTGGTAATTGTTGATGGACCATATTACCCTTATTAACTAATTAGGTTTCCTCTTGGGTGTATAAATAAGGGACTTATTAGAGAGTTAAAGGGTTAGACAGTTACACACTTTACACAATCAACCAACCCTCATTAACATCATAATTTTCGAACTCTCTCCCTCTAACCGAACCTTACCCTAATTCGGTTATCATCACCATCATTACTTTACACCCTAAGGAGGAACCGAATCAACTTGACAAGCATGTCGAACTCAATGGCTGGATCTCTGACTGGATTCTCCTCTGCTTTGAATGCCATAACAGGTATGTTATTCATGTTTTCCATTTAGTTTAAACAGAACTGATCAACATGTGGTATCAGAGCATATGTTGATAAATCAGTTCTGTTTTTCGTATCCATTATTATCGGATCAAAAAATCTGGAAAACGGAAGTTTTAAAGACTTAAAATCAAAAACTGTTTTCGGGTTTCATTATGGCCGAAATCCCTGTTTTCGGAAATTATTACTCGATATTTTGACCCGAAATCATAAAAGGATTAAGCTTATTGTCACGAAATCCATTACAAAACCATTAAAATCAGGTTTCGGATTTCTAGATTATGTTCTTATTATTTTAGGGTTCATCATTTATGTTCTAAGAAACTCGAAAAATTCATAAGATTTGGAATATAATTTTGGATTAGTAAGTGTTTTACTGTTTTGATCTAAATTTTTATCTATTAAATTTTCGAAAACTGTTAAAGAGATAATCAGTTATTATTTTCGAAATCCTTGATAAGTTTAGATCATGATTAAAACAGGAAATACTATCCCAAATCCCTTAAATTTCGAGTTTCAGTTTTATCACAATCAGCAGCTGTTAACAGAGATCACGACTCGAGACTAAGGTTGCGACTCGCAACCACAATCATCACAACTCGAGACTAAGATTGCGACTCGCAACCACGAGATTGCGACTCGCAACCACGATCATCATAACTCGAAACTAAGATTGCGACTCGCAACCATAACCATTACAAGTCGAGACTGAGATTGCGACTCGCAACCATAACCATTACAAGTCGAGACTGAGATTGCGACTCGCAACCATAACCATCACAAGTCGAGACTGAGATTGCGACTCGCAACCATAATCATCACAACTCGAGACTGAGATTGCGACTCGAAACTAAGATTGCGACTCGATCCGCGCTAACAGGTGGTTTGCTATTAAATACTTGGTTTTGTTAACACTTACTTACTTAATTAATCAGAATCAGATAATTTTACAAAACCAAAATAGCTTAACTTGAATGAGCTTTTGATGTATTAATTCTGGCCAAAGCTGATTTAATACATCTATTTATTGTTCAAGTATTATTAAAAGCTATGTTAAGTATGCATTACAAACCTGAAATGTCTTAATTCTGGCCAAAGCTGATTTAATTCATTTATGTTTAGCATGACTTGACAAGTGCATAACTAAAGTGATTGTCTCATTTCTGGCCAAAGCTGATTTGTCACAATTACTTTGCACACATATTTAAATGATTACACTTCTGGCCAAAGCTGATTTGTCTTCATTTAAATAGAATTTTACTAAGTCTATTATTTTGATGTTAGTAATAGACATTATCACAGCTTCATAATTATAATGGTCATTATTTATGCCTGCCTTAGGATAACATGCCCTTAGATCACATTAAGACTTCTTTCTTAGTATCATAACTTGCTCATCTTATTTCCACTATCAGCACCCAATCAAGGGATTCCACCTTTGACTGGTGATAACTTTGCTGCTTGGAAGGATGCCCTCATGCTTACTCTTGGGCTGCTGGACTTTGATTATGCTCTAAGAGAGAATAAGCCAGCGGACCTTACTGCTACTAGTACTGCTGCTGAGCAGTTACTCCATGATAAGTGGACTAGGTGTAACCGCATGTCTCTCATGTTCATGAAGCAGTCCATTCATAACTCAATCAGAGGGGCCATTCCTGATTCTGAAGATGCTAAAACCTATCTGGCTTCTGTGGAGGATCAATTCAAGGGAACATCAAAAGCACACGCTAGCACTCTTATCCTTAAGCTGGTGACGACTAAGTATGATGGGAGGAGCGGCATTCGCGAACACATCATGATGATGCATGACATGGCCAATAAGTTGAAGGGCCTAGAGATGGAGATCAGTGATGGTTTTCTTGTTCACTTCATCATCACTTCGCTTCCTTCGTCCTATGAAGCATTCAAGATCAATTACAACACTCAGAAGGACAAATGGACGATGAGTGAGCTGATCGCCATGTGCGTGCAGGAGGAAGAGCGTATGAAGATGGATCGCCATACTGATGTTGCTAACTTCACCACCTCCAGCTCAAAGAAGAGGAAGAACAATTATCCAAGAAAGGATGCTTCTAAGGTTCACAAGCCAAATCCAAATCCTAATACAAGTGCACCTTCCAGCTCTAAGAACTCCTTAGGCAAACCCTATTGCAAGTTCTGTAAGAAAACAGGACATAAGCAAAAGGAATGCCCTGACTTCAAGGAGTGGCTGGCTAAGAAAGGTAACGATTTTTTCATGATACTTGAGTCCTTTAATTTAAATGTTCCTGCTAACTCTTGGTGGTTTGACTCTGGTTCTATGGTACATGTTACTAATTCACTTCAGGGATTCCTTACAATCCGGAAGCTGGGAAGAAACCAAAGAACACTTAAAGTTGGGGATGATCGGGAATTAGAAGTGAAGGCCATAGGAACATTACAATTATTTTTGAAAACTGGTTTATGTATTAAACTTTATGATACCTTATATGTTCCTGAGGTAACTCGGAACCTTGTATCAGGACCAAAGTTAGACATGGACGGTTTTGTCGTTTCTCATGGTCATCGCAAACTCTCTATTCTCTATGATTCCATTGTTTATGGTACTGGCATTCTGGATGGTGGTCTCTATAGATTAGAACTAGATGATAATTTTTCCAAATCTTTGTTGTCATATAATATTAATGAATCACTCACAAAGATAGAAAAGAAACAAATTCGAGACTTAGAGACTTCATCTATGTTGTGGCATCAACGTTTAGGCCACATCTCAAGAGAACGATTAAATCGTCTCGTAAAGGATGAAGTCTTACCTCCTCTTGATTTCACCGATTTTGGAACATGTGTCAAATGTCTCAAAGGCAAAATGACATTAGTGGTCCTTATCAAATTGCTGGTATAACAGGACATACTTCATTTATCACTTTCATTGATGATTATTCTCGTTACATGTACTTGTATCTTATAAAGGAGAAATATGAATCTCTAACAACTTTTAAAGATTATAAAGCTGAAGTTGAAAAGCAATTAGATCGTCAGATTAAAGTTGTGAGATCAGATAGAGGCGGTGAATATTATGGAAGACATACTGATGTGGGTCAAGCTCCTGGTCCATTTTATGAGTTTTGTAAGGGCCAGGGGATTGTGAACCAATACACCATGCCTGGTACACCTCAGCAGAATGGTGTCGCTGAAAGAAGAAATCGTACCCTTATGAACATGGTGCGCAATATGTTAGCCAACACTAATTTACCATTATTCCTCTGGACTGAAGCGTTAAAAGCAGCTGTTCATATACTCAATAGAGTTCCTTCTAAGTCTGTCCCTAAAACTCCTTATGAACTTTGGACAGGAAGGAAACCGAGTCTTAAATATATGAAAGTATGGGGCTGCATTGCTGAAGCAAAACTTTATAATCCTTTCCTAAGGAAACTTGACCCTAAAACAGTTACCTGCTTCTTTATTGGGTATCCTGATCATTCGAAGGGTTATCGTTTCTATTGTCCTTCCCATGTCACCCGTATTGTTGAAACCAAGCGTGCTGCGTTCCTGGAGGATTTTAAGATCAGTGGGAGCAGTACCAACCCTTACGAAGAATTGCAAGAAGTACAAGACGCGGGGGGGAGAGACTCGTCGCTTATCATTACTCCGTTTACTCCTCTTGTACCCCATGCAACTGCACCTGAAGTCACTGCACAAAATCCATCTCCACAATCAGAACCCATTATACCTCATAACGAAGGCACATCAAACGCTCAAAACCAAGACAACGCTGAACCCGATAATCAACTCAGGAGGTCATCTAGGCAAAGAAGGCCTACTAATTGGGATGATTATGTTACCTACCTGACTGAAATGGATGCTGGAAAGCTCAATGATCCTATCTCTTATAATGAAGCCATTAGCAGTGATCAGTCTTCTGAATGGAACAAAGCAATGATTGATGAGCTTGAATCCATGAAGAAAAATGACGTTTGGGATTTAGTCGAATTACCCAATGGTGCCAAACCTGTAGGTTGTAAATGGGTGTTCAAAACAAAACTGGATCCGAATGGGAACGTTGAACGCTACAAAGCGAGATTGGTTGCAAAGGGCTACACTCAGAAAGAGGGAATTGATTATCAAGAGACGTTTTCACATGTCTCTCGTAAAGATTCATTAAGGATCGTCATGGCCCTAGTAGCTCATTTTGATTTAGAGCTGCATCAGATGGACGTCAAAACTGCTTTCCTTAACGGAGACTTAGACGAAGATGTTTACATGAAACAACCTGAAGGCTTTAAACCTGAAGGTCAGGAGCATCTAGTCTGTAAGTTGAAGAAATCCATTTATGGGTTAAAACAAGCATCACGTCAATGGTACCTAAAGTTTGATGAAGTCATGAAGAGACAAGGTTTTATGAAGAATCAAGTGGATCAATGCACCTACCTCAAGATGAGTGGGAGTAACTTTACTATACTTGTCCTTTATGTAGACGATATTCTATTGGCAAGTAATAGTTTAGACATGTTGCATGAGTCGAAGCGTTTACTCTCGCATAACTTCGACATGAAGGATCTCGGAGATGCTTCTTACGTCATTGGCATCGAAATTCACCGAGATAGACACAAAGGGATCTTAGGATTGTCTCAAAAGACTTACATAGATCGTGTTCTTACACGTTACAACATGCAACAGTGCAAACCCTCCGTCGCTCCAGTAGTTAAGGGAGATGTTTTCGGTTCATTCCAGTGTCCGACAACAGAGGTTGAAAAGGAGCAAATGAGCCAGATACCTTACGCGTCAGTAGTCGGGAGCCTGATGTATGCTCAAGTCTGTACTCGCCCAGATATCGCTTACATTGCTGGAATGCTAGGTCGTTATCAGACTAATCCTGGCCTAGATCACTGGAAAGCAGCTAAGAAGGTCCTCAGATATCTGCAAGGGACGAAAGACTATAAACTGACTTATAGAAGAAGTGATCATTTAGAAGTGGTAGGTTATTCTGATTCTGACTTTGCTAAATGCAAAGATGACAAGAAATCCACTTCGGGCTACATCTTTATGTTAGCAGGCGGACCTATCTCATGGAAGAGTCATAAACAACAGTTAACTACAACTTCCACAATGATGGCAGAGTACATTGCTGTTTACAACGCAACCTGTCATGGAATGTTACTTAGAAATCTGATCACTGGACTCAAAATTGTTAATTCCATTTCTAGACCATTGAAGCTTTACTGTGATAATTCAGCTGCCGTTAGTTTCTCGAACAGTAACAGTTCGACTGGAGCTGGTTTATATCTTGATACGAAGTACTTGTTCGTACGTGAACGAGTTGAGGAAAATAATCTTTGTATTGAGTATATTAGTACTAAAGATATGCTTGCGGATCCGATGACTAAAGGTCTCCCACCTAAAGTTTTCGAAGAACATGTATCGAATATGGGACTTACTAAAGACCTTATTTAATGGCATATTGTACTAGCTTATGTTTTAATTAATAAAATTTCCCCAGTTTGATTTTGTATGTCTCTAACATATGTTCTGCCGGTGTAATGACATATAGACAAATATAAATACAAATCAGACGCTAAAGGGCTGTGTATTTTGATCGTAACTGTTAGGTTTTAAATTGAGGCTATAGTATGACTAATGGGGGTCCTGAGTCGCATGATGATTCAACGGCTGTATTTCTCTGCTATAGTTCTTGGTTTAAAGCTAAAATGAGTGTTAACTCCTGGCCAGGCTTACCTAATACTCATGATAAATGATTACTTGGCTAAGTGGGAGAATGTTAGATTAAATATTATTTATTTAGTATTTAATCTTGTAGCCTATATAATCATTTATATTATATTAGATCAAAATATATTAATAACCTATTATAATTAGTTGGTAATTGTTGATGGACCATATTACCCTTATTAACTAATTAGGTTTCCTCTTGGGTGTATAAATAAGGGACTTATTAGAGAGTTAAAGGGTTAGACAGTTACACACTTTACACAATCAACCAACCCTCATTAACATCATAATTTTCGAACTCTCTCCCTCTAACCGAACCTTACCCTAATTCGGTTATCATCACCATCATTACTTTACACCCTAAGGAGGAACCGAATCAACTTGACAAGCATGTCGAACTCAATGGCTGGATCTCTGACTGGATTCTCCTCTGCTTTGAATGCCATAACAGGTATGTTATTCATGTTTTCCATTTAGTTTAAACAGAACTGATCAACAAATACCACCTTGAACTGCAGCACCAAAAGTAACAGCCTCATCGGGGGTCACACCCTTGTTGGGTTCCTTGCCATCGAAGTAATCTTTAAGAAGCTGTTGAACCTTAGGAATTCTGGTACTACCACCGACAAGAACAATCTCGTCTTTATGAACAAGTGATTTAGAAACAGAACAAGCAATACCACATATATATCGAAAAGGTGCAAACCTTGCTTTGAACCATAATCGGAAAAACTGCACTGATTAAACTGGCATTGCCGATTTCAACTTCCTCTTGATTATCATGGCAAAACCCTAATCGGCAAAACTCAAAATTCCCTAAAATGAAAACAAATCACTGTCCTCGTTATTGCGAGTTTAAGGTGGCCGGCCGGATTCCCCTTTTCCATTGTCTTTCTCTCTCTCTTTCCCGTTCTATCTTCCATCGCTCGTTCACCCCGCTACTCTCTCTCTCTCTCTCTCTCTGTCAACTCTAATGGGTGAGACTGTTCAAGTGGCAAACATAAATGTGGGTTCATGATTGAAATCCCTTAAATGCCAAACTTTGGACAATGTGCAAGTTTTCCTCCTCTAAAATAGCTTGTAGTCTCTTGTACGTAATGCTATAAAATTTATACATGTGTAAAATGATCAAAAGGGTAGAAAACCCAGATTCTTTAATACAGTAGTATAGATATACTAAGTTAACAATTTTCAAAAAAAAAGATATATTAAGTTAACAATTTAGATTTGAGGATAATATATTATTAAAGTATGATAAGATTTTATTATTAATTTATTATTTATTTAATTAATATAAGATAAGTATAGATTTAAGGATACCTTTAATGAATGACACGTGTCCAAAAGTTAGTTTCGTTTATTATAGTAGACTAGCGGTAAGACCCGTGTGCAAACATGGGTCGTTTCTTAGAAAACCATGCATAACACATATTGACAGAGAGTAAAAAAATAATTACTGCAAACTTACAAAATTGATATAAATTAATGATCAATAGGTTTATTCAACAGCAATTCCATTATGTTGATAGGAAACCACTGTTGTCTATTAACTGTTAAAAATTTATGTTGCTTTCCAACAGACTTTAATAAGAATTGTCATCCATTATCTCCAACAGAGCTTGCCAGATGGATAGATAGTAACTATCAGATGTTAGTCAACACATGTTAAAAAGGTCAGTCAACAGAAACTACAAAGGTTAGTAAACAGATATTAAGAGAATAATGTTATTAACAAAGAATTTAGTACTCTCATTAAAAATGAGAGCTGCAAACACGGGTCGTTTCTTAGACAAGCATGCATAACACATATTAATAGAACATATAGATACGTGCATAGATATTGTACCAAAACGTGTTATCTATTATAGCTAAAAGACAACTATAAAAATAGATTATCGGTTAATATATCAGTTACATACAATTTAACTGTTTACCCAGAAAGACAATATAAACTATTTATAGACATACGTACTTCATAGAATTTGAATACAGCTTAAAGTTCAACAAACGTTAACTACAAACACACAATCACCTGCCTCAACAACTTTCAGCAAAACTAAATCAAGGAATCAGCAGATTTTAGAAATCAGCAGATCTTTATTCTCTCATCAACATTTCCCGGATTTGCCCTTTGAATTGGAGCTCAAAATCCAAGGAATCAGTATCGTCTTCATCTCTATCAAGCTGAAGGTTAAAAAGATCTTAGAGGTCAACTGGATTCAGACCAAGTGCATTCTCCCTTGATATCTTTTCAACACTACCATCAGACTTGATCAAAGTCAATTCATGGGTCTGTTTGTCAGACTTCCACTTTACTATTTTTGGATCTGATAGGTTTCTTGGGAGAAGTTTTATTTGAGAGGAGTTTGGCGATTGAGGCCTGCTTGCCAACTTCTAAAATGATTGAGCAAATTGAGCTTGTAGTTGCAACGAAGCATCATCCAATCCATATCGTAACTGATTTCTGGTAGACTCTTTTCTGTACTCAGCATACCTATTTTCATCTTCTTCATCCATCAGTTGTTGTCTTTTTCTTTGGTTCAAGGCAGCGATGGATACATCTGCTGATGAGAACAACTTTTTAGACGTAACGGTCTACCGACGTATAACAGTCGTTTCATCTTTGTATACTGGCTTTTTAGGAAGGGATGGATTTGTCTTTCTTTGCTTTTCTAACCTACTGTAAGCTCGATTAATAGACTGCCTAGTCCATTTTCAAATTTTTCTAGCAGTCCCAACCTTAGCTGCTACAAGTTCTGCCTTCATTCTCTTATACTTCAAGACTTCATCCACTTCAACCTTTTTGTATTGTTTCCAGTTGGGAGCAGATTTTGGTATTTGAGGATCTTTATTCATCTTTTCAATTCTATTAACTTCCTCATTAAGAGCCTCAAGGGGCCAGTCTTTGAAATCAGACCTGTAGGCTTTGTAGGGCTTGGTTTCCATGATAGTGTTCAAGAAATCATTCCTTAATGTTTTTTCTAGCTCAACATTTGGTGACAGATTTGACATATTCTTACTCAGGTCTCTAGCAAAATCTTCCAACTTCTTGACTTCACCAAGCCAATGTTGCATGCGAGCTGATAACTTAATGTCTCCTAGCCCTTTACACTCTTCATTTTCCTTATCTTCTGCTTGCTTGCCCTTTAGCTTCAGATATTCATAAATATTCTTTGGAGTTTCGAATCCCTGAAGAGATGGGAATGTTCTTTTGGATGGATCATCCTCTGTGTAAAATTGAGTCATTTCATCTTGAACTACAAGCAGTTCCAAAGGGAAAGTTACTGCCAATGGGTTGATCTTTGTTGACAGAGGTGGGACGAATGGTTTGGGTGAAGTTTGAATGAACGGAGTAGCTGATAACGGAATTGGTGCGGGTATATCTTTTTCTTCCTTCTCTTCTTCATGCACCATAAATTTCTCTTTCTTGTGTAAACAGATTTTCGAGAAGGAGGAGTTAGGGAAGAAAAAGGTGCCACGACTGTAAGGGTTGATTATGATGTAAATTGAAATTGGGTAGAATCAGTGGATTGACTAACAACTGTTGAAACATGTCACGACCCCCGACCACACCCTGGACGGGAGCCGCGAGCAGTCAAGTGGTACCGGTGGTTATTTTAAAAACATTGCAGCAGAAATGTTCATCAGGACCGTGAGTTAGGAAAATATCAGAGTTTAGAAAACACCGAATTTTATTTATTAAATAGACGGGATAAAACCCATGTTTTACAAAGGTAGCTTCAATAAGGGATACACCCGAATATATGAAACCATGTTTGCTTAATTTAATTCAATTGATAAAATAAGCCACTTCTTTAAGCCTTTCGGTGCCGTATCATCACTCTTATTCCAATCTACTGTAATTACCTGAAACACGTTTTAAAAAGGTTTGGTCAGCAAGAAATACTGGTGAGTTCATTCATTTTTATACAAAACGACACATTGTTATAAATTACAGCATATGAGCGATTACAATGGCTGCTATCTTATTTTTACCTGGCGCCGTGTCACACCCTGGTGACGATGGTCATACCACTATTGGGTCCTTTCACCCAAGTAGTGATGATTATCACTGTTAGGTTGGTGAACCTAACCATGAGAAATTAGTAATGTGCACAATACCCCACTTGCCAGTGATTCAAGATAACCATGACTTAATCCCTATAATTATAGCTTTGAAAATAATTGGAGTTTAGTAAAATACTGTTAATAAAAAGAGAATGACTCACCTTGTTAGCATATAGTCTTGATTAAACAAGCATCTTGATTCTAAGTATCTACTTTATAGTTCTGAATCTTCTGATGATTGAGCATCTACTTTGATTGTAAGTGTATAGGGCAGAGTTTTCGGGTAGTTAAATATTTAGTTTAACAGAGTGGAATACGTATTAGTGTTATACCAAATCAAACCTATCGATGGTCATGAGATTAGAACCTTAACGAAATTCACAAAGTATAGTCTTGTTTAGACAGTACTTTGGCATTCGTTTAACGAAATTCACAAAGTACAACACTTTGGCATTCGTTAGTTGGTTCCCGAATCGATCGAACAGAATATCGCATCGGTAATTATTGGTTAGAACACCAACGTATAGAGAGAAGAAGAAAAGAAATGAGCAAAGAAAAATGAATCCTAAGCTTTCTATTTATAGGTAGGAAATATGAAATTTCTAGGAAGTTTCATATAGCTTTTCTAGGAAGTTACCTATACATTTTCTAGGAAGCTTCCTACCTACATATATATCCTCTTATACCTTCCTAGCACCTTCCTTTGATATTATCTGTCTCGTATATATTTATTTCCATATATATCTATCTAGGTGTTTAATTTACTTAATTAATCTTACTTAGCTTAATTAATCTTGCTTAGCTTAATTAATCTTGCTTAGCTTAATTAAACTTAATTAATCTTGCTTAACTGATTAATTAATCTTGCTTAACTTAATTAATCTTACTTAACTGATTAATTTTCCTTAACGGTTTAATCAAGTAATTTACTTAGCCGATTAATTAAATAACGTAATTAGCTGATTAATTAACTTACTTAGCTTGCTTAACTGCTAAGTTCCTTTCCGGTTAAGTTTCCTTAGCTATTAAGTTTTCTTAGCTATTAGGTTTTCCTTAACCGCTAAGTTTTAGATAACCATTAAGTTTTCTTAATTACTAAGTTTACTTAGCCATTAAGTTTTCTTAATTACTAAATTTATTTAACTACTAAGTTTACTTAATCGCTAAGTATTCTAGTTTAACGGCTTCCTGGTTATGAGTTCTAATTTCTAGATACAATGGAACTCGTATTAGGGTATTAACTCAATTCAACATTAACGATAATCACGAGATCAAACTCACAACGAATGACAAAGTATAACCGTATACAGGCATTACTTAAACATCCGTTGGATCAATTTCAATCAATCGGATATAGTACCGTGTCCGTGATTAGAGTTATTACCCTGATAACGAGCAGAGTTTCGGGGTTTTAGGGGTTTTGGTATTAGAACGACCGAACAAGAGAGGAAGAAGTATCGATTTCCGATCGAAACTGGTGCACTGAATTCATCCCACTACTGCCAGTTATATACCCCAAACTGGCACCCCCCGCGAGTCGCGGAAGGCACCGGGGTAACCCCCGCGTATCGCGGCGATGGTCGGCCCGGCCTAGGCCTGCCACGTGTCCAGTATAGGCCTGACACATGGTGCCTCGTCGTGACACGTGTCCTTGGCCGCCTTTTTCGACCAATCATGCGCTTTTCTCGATTTTCGTGCCGATACTTATTGCGTATGCTCGGGTCTTGATCCTAAATGATTCGTTTTATAATTGCGAGTCTAATAAAGGTACTTTTGTGCGGTTTAGTTCATTAACCGTCAAGTTTTCAAGTTTCATCGCGCACACTTCGGATTTTGTTTATGGATCTTTCTAAGGGTTGATACAAAACAACTGGTGTCTCAACCGCTGTTGTCTTAACATATGCTGAAACATTTGTTGCATCAACAATTGTTTCAGTGGAGGTTGGCAGTGGTGATGAGGATTTTGTATTCTGCTTTTTGACAGGTGGTTTTTCTGGTGAGAGTTTTGTTTTAGGTGTATCAGAATCTGACTTCTTAGGTTCAGCAGTGGTTTTGAGTTTCGCAGCAGTGGTTGGTTTTTCTGGTGGTGATATTGGTTTAGGACATATGACAATAGGAGATTCGTTGTCTTTGTGTGATTTTCTTCTATTTGAAGTTCCAATGTTGAGCACTTCATCTTCCTCTTTTGTATGATTCCTCTTATGCTTTCGTTCAATCTCCTTATCTGTCTATTTGTTAACGGAATCATCAATTCCCTTTTTCTTACCAGTATCAGATTTTCCAGGAGATTTTGCAGAAGTTTGCTTGGCAGGCTTTGGATTTTGTTTTGGCTGATTCCTTGGTGTTGGTTTGCCAAAGTTTTTCATGGAATCATTTTCCCTCTTTTCAGCATCATCTTCATCATCTTTTTCAAACACAGGTGCAGGGGTAGTACCAGTTAACTTTGCAATGCATTCTTTTATGCCCTTGATGTCAGCATGTGTGTCTTTGTATCTTGCTTCAACCATAACTCTAATTAGCTTCATGTGGGAATTAAGTTGAATCTCAGCCAGTTCCCTTTGAGCTGCAAGAATGGGTTGTACCGAATTCCAAAGCTCTTGGCATAACTGCTGATGAGAAGGTCGACTTTTGAAAGCATCCACCAACTGCTTCAATTGATCTTTCATATCAGCAACAGTTGTTTCCAAGTTAGATATCCTGTCCGTCAAATCCTGGTATTTTAATCCATCACCTAACTTAATAGGATCATCTGAATTCCCACCAGAGGTGGTTGTATCTGCTTTTGAAAGAGGAGGTATCTACAAATTTTCATTAGCAGATGCCCCTTGTTCTTGGTTCTGGGGACTTCCCTCTGCATCAGTGGTTACCTTAGTGATCTCACCCGTGGTTAACTTGAACTCACCAGTGGATACCTTGATAGACACAGCAGTGGTTGCCTTCAAGGGAGTCTGACTGATGAAACTACTATCCAAATGTAAATAAGTGGATTTGAGATTTGTAGTAGCTGCTCCACTTGAAATACCATCAAGAATTTGCTGAAATTCAAGAGGTGTAGCCTCCTCAACTATTTCTGGGTTAGGTAATTGAAAAGGTTCAGACATAGCTATTGTTGAAGTTAAACTCTCAGTAAAGTGTTCGTAAGAGGGATTGCTATCACTCTGAATGTCAATAGCTTGAAGCAGTGTTACAAACTTTGGTGGAATGGAAGATGAAGGGATTGCTGTCGAAAGAGACATTGCAGCGGGAGAAGGGCTTTTAAGTATACTCTCATATGAGGGTATGACATCATATTGTGGTGTCCCTGTGAATACACCATGTTCCTTTTGTGAGGAATCATGAGGAGTTTGGTTTATGGGTTGAGATCTTTCCATATGTTGTGAGGAAGTAGCAACAGTGGTTTGTAGTGACATCTGTGTTGTCACGGGGTTAACCTCTGGGATCTCATCCCCCAGAGGACCCGTTTTGCTGGTTTCGGTGTTTTGGGTTTTGTTTTGGTCTTTTTGAGTTTTGTTGGTGGTGGTTTCACAGCAGTGGTTGTAGTGCTGTGATCACCAAGAGAGCAGTGGGCTCAGCAACAGACGTTTGAGGAGCAGTTGTGGACTCATCTAAATTTTCCACATTCCCCTCTGCTTCAGTTTTGAAAACATCTGACTCTTTAGCCATAAGGCGAGTAAAAGTTTCAGATGTTAGACTATTCATTTTAATAGCTTCACCTTTTTCAAAAGCTTTTTGAGAAACATGTTTTGCAAGTAGTGGCTTAATAGTCTAGGAAACATAAGAAAACCAGCAGTTTTCCCCTTTTTAATAGCAGCAGTTTTCCCCTTTTTAATAACAGCAGTTTTGCCCTTTTTAATGTTTTTTAAATTTGCACCCAAATCAACAAACAGTGCTTGGGAGTAGTTAAAATCAGTATTTGTCAAAATTGCATACCCCAATGACTAAATTTTCAAAGGTATTTCATTAAAAGAAGTAGTTTTATTTGAGAGACAGATTAAAAGAGTATGGAACAGGAATTTCATTGGTGGTGGAAAATTACATTTAAACATAGTTGCCTGATTCAACTGTCCATGATATCCCTTCCCAATCAAGTATGTTTGAGTCTCATTTTTCGGCAAAAAGGTCTTACCTGCCAAGTCGTTTACCTCAAGTGTTGTTGATATGGTACTGGGGGTAATAACAACCGATTCACCTCCGAATTTTGAAGTTATACTTACGGCCACATTGTTTTGTTCTTCAATATTCGCATTAGCCCAAAAATCGCGAAGCGTCTCTTCGAAAATGGGTGCGTCGGCGGTAGAATGACCTTATATTTTGATGATGTAAGAACATCAATCATTGAATAATAGAGAGTATTGTTCTCGGTTTTCTCAAAAATAGAAAAGTAGTTATGCGAATTTTTCATCACCAAAGTCATGATCGGAATTGAAAGTTGCGAGAGGTTGACGAAGAAGTGTTGAAGAAGAAGGTGGAAACCGCTCTGCTGAATTTTAAACTCGAGACGAAAGTAAAACCTCTGTTTGGGGATGAAACAGGGGTTTATAAAGTGAAAAGGTGAATGCTGACGTATCGGAAGTTAGAAAGATCTGATGGCTAACATATGTCCACGTTACAACCTCTGCTCTGATAATGGATGACAGTTGTTGCGAAAACGACTGTTGGCCAACAACAGATGTTAGGCAACATTAGTAACTCAGCAGTCCTCAGATTAAACAGAACCTATGAGAATAGACAATACCCTTCAGCAATATTTGGAAACCACTGTTGGGCAACAACAGATCTTATACAACAATAGTAAGTCAGCAATCCTTTCAACAGATTTTTAATATAAACGAATAAATTGATATTAAATATCAGCAGCCATTTAATGCAAAACATTTAAAAAGTAAATTTTCATGGGAAAACTATAAAATTAAATATCAAGAAACTGAAAGGACAAATTTTAAACCTCTGCCATAAAAAATAAAAAAAAAACCTCTTCATTTAAAGATCAACAATAATCTACATGGCAAACAAAGGCAACTACCACTTCATCGGACACAAATGTTGTAAACAATGGTAAATCAACAGTTGAGCAATAACAGATGTTCAGAATTGTTGAGCAGTGGTAAATCAACAGTGGTAAAAAAACCTCTTCATTTAAAGACATTTTACAAAGATCTGTTGAGCAATAACAGATGTTCAGAACTTCTATTGTGTTAATCATTGACAGTTCTTTGGAAACTGCTGTTGGGAATAACAGATGTTCGCACCAGTAGCAACTCAACAGTCGTTATAAAAAAATAGGAATTATGAGAACAGACAATACCTTTAAACAGTGGATGAATCTTTTGCCAAACAGATGTTTTAAAAACAGCTGTTTTCAACAGACTTTTAAAGATTTTTGTCAATTTTTTTCAAAATACCTATTTTTTAAAAATGTTCAGAACTTCTATTAGGTTAATGGTTGATAATCCTTTGGAAACTGCTGTTGGGAATAACAGATGTTCGCAACAGTAGAAACTCAACAGTCGTTACAAAAAACAGGAATTATGAGAAGAGACAATACCTTTAAACAATGGATGAATATTTTGCCAAACAAATGTTTTAAAAACAGCTATTTTCAACAAACTTTTAAAGATTTTTGTCAAATATTTTCAAAATACCTATTTTTTTAAGAATGTTCAGAACTTATGTTGGGTTAATGGTTGACAATCCTATGGAAACCGCTGTTGGGAATAACAGATGTTTTAAAAACAGCTGTTTTCAATAGACTTTAAATAGTGGATAAATCTTTTGCCAAACAGTTGTTTTCAACAGACTTTTAAAGATTCTTGTCTATTTTTTAAGAATGTTCAGAACTTATATTGTGTTAATGGTTGAATATTCTTTCGAAACTGCTGTTGGGAATAACAGATGTTGGCAACAGTAGCAACTCAACATTTACAATAGCAGGTATCAACACTAACAACTATTGATGCTCAAATCAGTAAAAATAAAATGCTCTACAAATATTAATAGAATTAAAATTTACATATCACATATGACGATAGATCAACAATTACATTGAGAGCTGAACAACGAAATTTAATAATCTTCAGCTCTTGAATAGTAGCCCTGTCCTCATATACTTGATCCTCAACTTGCTTGATAAAGCGATACTTTAAATCATAACAACCCACAGAAGGATATGATGACATTTTTAACTTGTATATTTCTTCAACTCTGATGTAAAAGAAGGATATAATGGTAGTAAAACGTGATGAAAAGCTTCTGCACTGTTTTTGAAATCTGAAGTGCAGAAAGACATGACCCTCAGGTTTCTGGACACTTGGTCTCTCGTAAACAGACCAAGATGCAGTCCATCAAAACACCTCTTCAACTCTTGAACAGTAGCCCTATCCTCATATACTTGATCCTCAACTTGCTTGATAAAGCGATACTTTAAATCATAAGAACCTACAGAAGGGTATGATGACATTTTTAACTCTTGAATGTGGAGCCAAATTCATATATGTTATTTAACTTGTATATTTCTTCAAGTCTCATGTAAAAGAAGGATATAATAATCGTAGTAAAAAGTTAAATATCAAGAAACCGAAAGAACAAAAATAAAAAAATATGTTCTCATAATTACCATTAACTTCTTCATTTATCATAAAGAAGTACTCCACTTTCTGCACTTCAGACTTCAAAAATAGTGCAGAAGAACTCCCCACTATTCGCTCGAAAAAAAAAAAAGCTGAAATATATCAACACCTTAACATAAATATTATCAACATATATCAACAGTTTAAAAGAATCCACAAACCTAAAATAACCCGCAACTGATTGATTGAATTTTAAACAAGTCTGATTAGGCTGAAATATAAACAGAGAATTAGAACAGATCAGTTCAAATTTTAAGATTCAAAATCAGAGAAAAAAACATGTGACAACCGGTGATTTACGGCTCTTAATTATGTGATTAACAGGTGATTAACGCGATAATAAATAGTGTTTAAGACGTAAATAAACTTAATTTAGGCTTTTGGAATGCCTAGGAACACCTATCTGACTTTCACAGTATGCGAATGGCGACTTGCGGGAAAACCCGACGAGCGTTAAACGGGAACGAACTGATACCGTACAAAATACTGACAACGCCACTATTATACGCCTTTTAATTTTAAAAATTTTTATGCTTTCGACACTTATGGAGTTTGGATTGCGATATCGGGTCTCGTAGGAATTACGGGCCACTTACACATGAGATGGGCTTGTGGGCCCTGGGCCCAAGCCCAAAACCCACAAGCCTAAACCTGCACATAATATATTAGATCTCTTCCTTAAGAATCTTATCACAATCTATACTAAATCTCTATCAAATCTCCATAAAATCTCTATAAAGGATTTGTGTCTCAAAAGTTGGACACACAAGATCTCTACAAAGATCTCAACATATCTATAAAGACCCATATCCCCTCCCTTATTCTTCAAATGTGCAGACAACAAACACACACATAAAAACAAATACCCTCTCATCTTCTACCCTCTCTCTCTATTACATAATAATCAAATACAGAGACTTCATTTCTCTGCTTGTGATAGAAACCCCTAACAAATAAACACAACTACATCTCTCGATCTATACATCTGATGTATACATCAGACTACATCACACACACCTACATCCACCTCACCCCCTTCCTCCTCGATGAACTGACCGACGACCACCACCACCGTCTGGTGGTGGTGCGGTGATGACACGCAGGGGAGAAGAGAGAGGAATGAGAATAGGGAGAGTGACGACAGTGACCGTCGCCGTCTCCGACGACGGCGACTGCGCCTTCCGGCGGTCGACGGTGGAGCCACGGTGGCGGTGGTGATGTTATCCGATTGGTTTCAAGCTTAGCTCGGGCTTTAACTTCAGGTATGTGGTTTAGATTCAAGGTGTCTCGTTTTGGTTCAACATCAGCTGCGAGGTTTAGCTGGGTTGTTTCGGGTCAGCAGGTTCGAAGGTGGTTCAGCTTCGAGTTCGGGTTTTCGGGTAAACTCTGGTCAGCGGCTTGGGCACCGGGTCAGACGGTTCGATTACGGGTGCGGGTTCTGGTTCAGCAAGTTCAGTGGTTCGGGTTCGGTTTTGGGATTGGAGTTAGCCGTGGTTCTGGTTCGTGTTCGGGTGTCACGGTTAGCTTCGGGTTTGGCTCAGTCAACAACTCAGTCGAGTTGGTTCAACTTAGTTTGGTTCAAGCTTCGGTTCGGTTGACTCAGTTAAACCGAGTCGACTCGGTTAATCCTGGTCAACTCGGCGAGTCAACTCAGCCGGTCAACCCGGTTGTCACGACCCCAGCCCCGGTTTGACCCGGTATTGGAGCCGCGGGACAGGAAACCCGTGGTATCTTAATATGCGACAGCGGAAAACAGGATCTTTTTAAGACTAAAAAATGCCCAATTTCTTTTATTTCATAACTTGGAGATAAACCCCGAAATTTACAATAGAGGAATTTAACTAGGAAATTCCCTGTTTTATTTAAAACATGTTTATTCATTTTTAACTGAGCCACCTCTTCAAGCTTGTTAGTGCTCCGTAGCACATTTCCTTGATTTACAGCAGGTCGTCTGAAACATGTTTTAAAAATATTTTATCAGCGGGGAAATGCTGGCGAGTTATACATTTGATACAAAATGACACATTGATATAGATTACAGTATTAAGAGCGATTACAATTGCCTTTATCATTTATATCACTGACCCAGTTGTCACTTGACCGGACTTGTGACTGTGGACATATCACTTGTAGGTCCTTTCACCCACTAGTGATAAATATTTAGTAGCTATGTGCACATCCCCCCACTTACTGGCAGTAATTTCAGATAATAAAGACTTAATCCCTGTAACTATAACTTTTGAAAAATAAATTTAGAAATAGTTTTGATAAAAAGAGAATAACTCACATTGCAAGTTTACACGGGCAGAGTTTTGCCTACTGATTAGCTTTTTAACCTAAATTTAAACAATGTACATATGAACTCGGTTAGTAACTTAAAACAGCATTTACGATAATTCACGAGATTTAACCCTCACAACGAATGACAAAATGCTATACTTAAACATTCAGCGGATTCACAACGAATGACAGAGTATTGCCCGAGATCTAGCAACACTCAAACATCCGGTTGGATTTCACACGAATGACAAAGTAGCAGCATTTAAACATCCGGTCGGATAGTTTCAATCGATCGGATATTGAATCGTAGCAGGGATCGAGTTAATACCCGGTATTGGAGCAGCACTACACTATAATTGAAGTTGTATTTTCGACTTCAGAGAGCTATTAATTCGTTTTTGTGAAGTGAATTCGACACCATCGAACTGCTCAGGAGCTAAGCTATTTATAGCTGATTTTGAGTCCTCACGCGGCCCGCGTAAACCACAACATATACTTTACGCGGCCCGCGTGGCCGCCCTAGTCTACGTATAGCTTTGCATGGTCATGCATAGGTTCGACAGTTGGCTTATACGTGTATCCGGAACACTTATCCGGTCAACCGGTGTTTGACGCGGCCCGCGTAAGGGTCTAGCCATCCTTTACGCGGCCCGCCTGAAATTATAATTTTGATTTTCTTGATTTTTAATATGGTTTAGGGTTTCAGGGGTCCGGGTTTTCACTTACGGGTATTCTTAGGACAATTTTGAGAGTCCTTACATCCTCTCCACCTTATTTAAAATCTCGTCCTCGAGATTTATTGGAATAACTGAGGATACTTTCGCTTCATCTCCGATTCCAGTTCCCAAGTGTACTCGGGTCCTCTCCTGGAATCCCATTTGACTTTGACTAGTACCAATCTTTTGTGCTTGAGGAACTTGATTTTCCGATCTTCGATTTGAAGTGGTTTTTCAACGAACTTCAATTTCTCATTTACCTCTACGTCTTGGAGAGGTACGATCATTGATTCGTCTGATAGACATTTCTTGAGGTTGGATATATGAAATACATTATGTACTCCAGCCAATTCTTCTGGTAGTTGTAAACGATAAGCAACTGGTCCTATACGTTGGATCACTGGGAATGGTCCTACGTATCTTGGACTTAGCTTTCCTTTCTTACCGAATCGAACTATTCCTTTCCAAGGAGATACTTTTAAGAGTACTTTGTCTCCTACTTGGAATTCGAGTGGATTGCGTCGATTATTAGCATAACTTTTCTGGCGATCTCGAGCCGTCTTCAATCTTTCCTTGATTTGGGTGATCTTGTCGATAGTTTCTTGCACAATCTCTGGTCCTGATAATTGACTTTCTCCTATTTCTGCCCAACAAACTGGAGTTCGGCACTTTCTTCCATATAGTGCCTCGAATGGGGCAGTTTCGATACTTGCATGGTAACTATTATTATAGGAGAATTCGATCAATGGTAGGTGGTCATCCCAGTTTCCACCAAAATCTATCACGCATGCTCTAAGCATGTCTTCCAAGGTTTGAATCGTCCTTTCACTTTGTCCGTCTGTTTGAGGATGATATGCCGTACTTAAATTTAATCGAGTTCCCATTGCTTGTTGGAAACTTTTCCAGAAATGAGAAGTGAAACGACTATCCCTATCCGATACAATGGAGAGTGGAACTCCATGTAAGGATACAACTTCATCTACATACAACTTTGCCAACCTTTCCATGCTAAAGGTTTCTTTCATAGGTAGAAAGTAAGCTGATTTGGTTAATCGATCCACAATTACCCAAATCGCATCATTACCTTTTCTGGTTTTGGGTAACTTTGTAACAAAGTCCATTGTTATAAACTCCCATTTCCACACCGGCATTTCTAGTTGTTGTAGTAGGCCTGCGGGTTTCTGGTGTTCTGCCTTAACTTGTGAACAAGTAAGACACTTAGAAACATATCTAGCTATGTCCTTTTTCATTCCATTCCACCAGAAATTGTTTCTTAAATCTTGGTACATCTTATTGTTACCAGGATGAATGGTATACCTAGATTTATGAGCTTCTTCTAGAATCTGATTTCTTAATTCTCCCTGCTTAGGTACCCAAATTCACTTCTTATGGAATCTCCAGATTCCATCACTACCTTGTTTTAAATCCTTAATTCGGCCTTTCATTTCTTCAGCATCATCGTTGATTGCCGTTTCTTGAATATTTTTCAGTTGATCCATTAAGTCTAATTGTAAACTTAATCTAAGAGCACGAACTCGTCGTTGTTTTTCATGATACTTACGACTTAGGGCGTCAGCAACTATGTTTGCTTTTCCTTCGTGATATTGAATATCACAATCGTAATCACTTAGGATCTCCATCCATCTTCTTTGCCTCATGTTTAATTCTTTTTGCCCAAATATATATCTTAAACTTTTATGATCTGTATAGATAGTAAACTTACTTCCATACAGATAATGTCTCCAAATCTTAAGGGCAAAAATTATGGCTCCTAATTCTAAGTCATGAGTCGTATAATTTTCTTCGTGCTTTTTCAATTGCCTTGATGCATACGCAATTACCTTCTTGCGTTGCATTAGCACACATCCAAATCCTAGTTTTGAAGCATCACAATATACTTCAAAATCTTCAGTTCCTTCTGGTAAGGCTAAGATTGGTGCATTGGTTAATTTCTGTTTTAAATTCTTAAAAGCTTCGTCTTGTTTGGGTCCCCATTCAAACTTAACTGCTTTACAGGTTAGCTTAGTTAATGGCACGACTATCTTAGAAAAATCCTTAATAAACCGTCTATAATATCCGGCTAATCCTATAAAACTTCTAATCTCCATTGCTGATTGTGGGACCTTCCATTTGGTGATTGCTTCTATCTTAGCAGGATCTACGTGAATGCCTTCGTGATTCACCATATGTCCTAAAAATTGCACTTCTTTCAGCCAAAATTCACACTTTGAGAATTTGGCGTAAAGCTTTTCTTTTCTTAACAAAGTTAAGAGTATATGCAAATGCTGACAATGCTCGTTCTGACTTTTGGAATAAATAAGTATATCGTCTATGAAAACAATTACAAATTTATCCAAATACGGTTTACAGATTCTATTCATCATGTCCATAAATGTTGCAGGAGCATTTGTTAATCCGAAGGGCATGACTGTAAACTCGTAATGACCATACCTAGTTCTGAAAGCAGTCTTAGGTATGTCTTCTTCTTGTACCTTCAATTGATGGTATCCGGAGTGTAAGTCGATCTTAGAGAAATATCTAGCTCCTTGAAGTTGATCAAAAAGATCATCAATTCTAGGTAATGGGTATCGGTTCTTAATTGTAACTTTATTCAATTCCCTATAATCGATACACATTCGCATTGAACCATCCTTTTTCTTTACAAACAACACTGGCGCTCCCCACGGGGATGAGCTAGGTTGTATGAATCCTTTATTTAGTAATTCATCTAACTGCTTTTTCAATTCTAGCATCTTAGTGGGTGCTAACCTATAAGGTGCCTTAGCTATCGGTGTAGTTCCAGGAATTAGATGAATTCTAAATTCTACTTCCCTATCAGGTGGTAATCCTGGTAGTTCTTCTGGGAATATATCCAAGTATTCTGATACTACTGGAATTTCCTTTAGTTCCTTACCCTTAGTGTTAATGATTACTGAAATCATATACACCATTTCTTGTTTCCTTGAATAACTGGCCAACTTCATTACTGAAATGAATTTCAATGGCTTTCGTGGCTTGTCTCCTGTAACCACCACTAATTCTCCTGTTGGTGTATGAATTTCTATGGAATTCCTATCACAAAGAATTCGAGCATGGTTGGCTACTAACCAATCCATTCCTAATACAACATCGAATTCGGCTATTTTCATAGGTAACAAGTTTGCAGAAAACTTATGACCTAAGAATTCTATTGTTTCATTATACAAAACCTTATCTATGTTAACAGAATTGCCGTCTGCCGTTTCGACTGCAAAAATCTGCCTAAGTTGGGTTAAGGGTAAATTAAGTGCTTGGCAGAATGAAGTATTTATAAAACTTTGGTTCTCACCAGAGTCAAATAATACTTTTGCATAAACGTTGTGAACTAGGAACGTACCCGCTATCACGTCAGGAATCAGCTCTGCTTCCTGAGTCGTCAATTGAAAAGCTCTCACATTCTTTTTAGCTTCTTCTGCAGGTTTAGCTTTGTTGTCGGCTGGTTTGACTAATTTAGGACATTCTGGTTTGAAATGTCCAGCTTCTCCACAGTTATAGCAAACCCTTGTTTTATTTCTGCATTCTTCTTCACGATGTCCCGGAATTTTGCAAAATTTGCAATATCCCTTACGTTTTCCAAAATGCTTCCTTTTGCAAGAATTGCAAAATGGACCAGTGGAAGATTGCCCAGTTCCTTTTCTCTTGAAGTTGTTACGATTACCCATTCGAAATCCTTGGGTAATCTTTTAGGCTACTTCTTTCTTTCTATTCTCTTCTCGCGTCCGTACTAGTTCGTCAGTCAAAGTATTGGCTAAATCCACCGCATCATCAATTGTGCGAGGTTTCGCAGTTTTGACAAAATTACGGATTTCGCCAATCAATCCCCAAATATATCGAGAAATAAGTACCGGCTCCGGTGAAGCCAGAGTTGGTACTACTCTCGCATACTCGAAGAACGTCGAAGTATATCCTCGACAATCGACATCCACCATCCGATGGGTGAGGAATTTATTGGTCATTTGCTCCTTTTCGTATTCGGGACAGAATTTTCTTTCTACCAGATTCTTAAATTCCTCCCAGATCATAGCATATGCTATTGTCCTTCCTTTGGCTTGTAACACCGTGTTCCACCATTCTAGCGCACTTTCTTTAAAAAGATTCGATGCATACATGACCTGATCTTCTTTCACACATTTACTTATAGAAATTACTGCCTCAGTTTTCTCTAACCAACGCAATGCTGCAGTTGCCCCTTCGTTACCTGCAAACTCAGCTGGTTTACAGGCAAGAAATTCCTTATAAGTGCAACCAGGCGTTGCAGCTCTCATTTTATTGGGAATCGGGACTTGCAGAACATTATCGTTTTTATTATTATTGTTGTTTCCGCCTCCGTTTATACTATTACTAAAGTTATCCTCAACAGTACGTTTACTAGGAATTACTGGTTGAGGTTCCACTGTAACTCTAGCAGCAGCAAGTATTGCTGGAATAGCATTGGCTATTCCCTGAGCAACGATATCCTCGATATCTTGCCTATTTAGTAATTGCTCTTCATGATTTTGCTCAGATTGAATTACTTCATTAACTGGTTCATTACCAGCGTTTGCCATCTGTTAATTAATTTTATATAAATAATTAGTATAGATACAAAGAATTAGTTATAACAAAACAATTTGCACATAATCACGTTAACATGTATAACCAAAAGTTATCAGTTTCCCGAGTTTCATTTCTATATATTATATTATGCCTCGTACACACTATTATCATACAACGTTTTATTGTTAAGTTATTACACATACTGGTTTTTATGATTATTTATTAAACAAGTATTCCTGCAAACTCCCTTTTATCCGGTCAACTAATCTCTTAGAAATGACGCTCCCTCTCGTCATATTTCCAGGTAACTCTTTCTCCAACATCCCTAATTCTGTTTCCTGCATCAATTAACTCTTCGCCCCAGAGACGAAGTTCAGCCAGATTCTTCGGGCTCATAGTTGGGTATAGTGGAGGTTCTGGGTCAACCTGTGGGAAAAATGTATCAGGGTTGTTTAAGAGATTCTGGAATTGCCAATCAGTTGTCCACCATTCATCTAATTCTACTGGTAATGGTTGGGGTTGGACAATAGGATCCGGGATAGCAGGTTCTAGATTGATTGGAAGTTGAGCTTCTAATGGGTAGTTGAAAAGATTGTCTTCAGTAAACATAAGGTTTGGATTAGCTGGTTCAAGGTTTCCATCAGCAGGTCCGATGAGGTCACTCATTACTAATTTATGATCTAGGACTTCCCCTGGTGTTATTTCTTGGTTTTGTCTAGAGCTTTCCCCAGTCTCTATCACTTTGCCTTTACCTTTGTCTTTTGGATCTTCAATTTTGGTAGCGTTTCTTGTTGCTGGCTTTTTCCTGCGTACACGCCTCCAACCCACCAGTCTTCTTCTTTTCTTGGGTTTAGATTTCTCCGGAGGTGGAGCTTGAAATTCTATGGGTTCTTCTTTGTCGGCGAAGTAACCGGTGAATTCCTTGGAAACTTCTATTTTAACGGGGTAGAGATTGAGATTCTCTAATGCCTCAGACATTTCATTCATGCTGTTTAGCACAGAATTCTAAGTTAAAATTTTGTAAATCACAAAATCACAGAATGGTAATTTAGAAAATTTAAAATTTATTTAAACTGAACTTATTGCAAACTTTTATTACAACTGAATTTCAAATCTACTAGTGGTTTATTGTAATTTTAGTTATTTACTTAGTAAAATTTATGGTTTGTAGGGGATAAGGATGCTAAACTTGAGTTAGGATATTTAAAAATTTGCATTTTCCGCTACACTGGCTAACATGTAAAGATTTGCCCATTTTTCATCTAATTTATCTTCCCATGGTGGTTTGCTGTCTAGTTCCTGAGTTTCCTGATTAACTCTCTTTTCTTTTGGTTGTGATCTCTTTATTTTCTCCTGACTTTTCTTAATAATCAAACTTCTTCTGTGAGGAGAAAGTGATTCCTCACACTGTGCCTTCCTAACAAATATTCCTTCTTCAGGAATTTCAGACTGATTTGAGGATTTTGCTTTAGACGAACTTCCCTTCTCGTTGGATGACCTATCTAATTTAAGATAGATATTTGACAACTTTTGCTTACCCATACTGTAATTATCAGATAGTCAAACAGAAAATCACATAATCACAAAATAGCAATTAGGAAAATTAAGTATTAAAATACTTAATAGGCTTAAATCAGTGGCTCGTTTAATAGCTGTGATACCACCTTTTCCTGTCACGACCCCAGCCCCGGTTTGACCCGGTATTGGAGCCGCGGGACAGGAAACCCGTGGTATCTTAATATGCGACAGCGGAAAACAGGATCTTTTTAAAACTCAAAAATGCCCAATTTCTTTTATTTCATAACTTGGAGATAAACCCCGAAATTTACAATAGAGGAATTTAACTAGGAAATTCCCTGTTTTATTTAAAACATGTTTATTCATTTTTAACTGAGCCACATCTTCAAGCTTGTTAGTGCTCCGTAGCACATTTCCTTGATTTACAGCAGGTCGCCTGAAACATGTTTTAAAAATATTTATCAGCGGGGAAATGCTGGCGAGTTATACATTTGATACAAAATGACACATTGATATAGATTACAGTATTAAGAGCGATTACAATTGCCTTTATCATTTATATCAAATACCAAACAACACAAATTCGGTTTATAAAACGAATATAGTTTATATATATTTCAAATGTCAAACAACATGAATTCGTTTTTACAAAAATAAATATAGTTTGTATATTTATTAAACAATACGAATTCTTTTATAAAAATACTATAGTTTTATATTTATTTTAAACTTCAAGCGACTCGTACTCGTTTATAAAAATATAGTATATATTTATTTCAAACATCGAACGACTCGATGATGCTTCTATAAAATAAATATAACTTTATATATTTATTTCAACCGCCTAAACGGCAAGTACCCGTATTTTGATAATTATCATACGAAAGGCGATATACATAATATGAGTTTGTTATGTATTACTTCATATGAATATTCTTTTTACACGTACGACTTCTTGGAACGACTAACATTATTTTGTTGATATATTGATATTTTTGTATAAATATTTATATATGTCGAATTTCTCAAAAACTAAGTATTTTCTAGACTTAGTAAATTATTAACAGTATCAAACGAGACTTAACACATGTAACTTAATCATTTTCATTAAGTTAACAACTTAACCGTCGAATCGTTCGGTCAACGATTCAGTAAGAGCTCGGTAACACGTAGATTAGTTACCGCATTAATTAGAAACTTATAAGTTATTCCGTGTTAGGAATATTGTAGAAATGCACGCTAGCAAGTCTCATCTTGGAAATGACATCACGAAGTCATAATTAGCTAGCTTTGCACAAGACAATTCAGGTGAGTTCATAACCCCACCTTTTTACGGTTTTACATTTTTCTAAATGTTTTCGGGGTGGAAAGACATGCACGTTTTGCAAAGCATACAAAGTTTTCGATAAACATAAATTACGTATTTCTAAACCATTTTAATAAACACAAATGGTTTACGAAAAGCTTATATTCTATACCGGTTTTTCCAACAAGCGTATTTTTCGAAATGTGCATACACACGTATTCTAGTTTTCTAAACTACAGGAAAGTACAAGTACAAACGACATGCTAAACTAAGGAATGACACAATAGATCATGTCACGAATAGGGTAACATAAGCACCATTAATCAGTTACATACCAAGACCGCGGAACAAAATGTTAGATCTAATGGGTTTCAGGCAGCCACACTCTTGGTCACTCTAGTACCAAGCAGTGCTTTTGTGTCTCTAGTCGTGAATCGACAGTCGTGGATTCGACAGCTAAAAATGCCTATGGTTTGGATGCTTCTTATGTCGTTACATATGTTAGTGGCCTCGCGAACCATTAGCGATCTCGTATTCCTTACATATACAGAACTCAGTTTCAATACGTCTTTACAAATTACATACCATGTTCTATAAATTCAAAGCATAGGATTATGCATGCATGTTGTCAATGTCAGGGTGGACATTGACGGTTATACAAGTTTTACAAACACAGAGTTTACAAAAGCAAGGTTTTTGCGAATATAATGCGTTACAAATACAGAGTTTCCATATAACATGACAAGAAAATGATTTTAAATTCGTTTTCTCAACAATACTTCAAAAACCGGTTATTCAAAAAAAAATTATTTCAAATCTTTTTCAAACAAACTATGAACTCGCTCAACTTTATGTTGATTTTCGCATGTTTCTTTCTCAGGTTACTTTTCAAAGTTATGGCACGGTTGAAATAGGAGAAGCATGAAGAGTCGAGTACTTAGTGGACGTTCATTTTCTAGAAGTCTTGGCTTATTTGCTTCCGCTGTGCAATGAAGATACCAGTCTAGTCACGCCAGCTCTGATAATTTCGGGGTGTGACAAAACATACCCTCAACGATGTTGCAACAATGATGTTGGAAAAATTCCGTGAAGTACAAAAAGCTGTAATCGTAGATGAACAGACTGAATATGCAAAGCCGAGGTCAAGGGCGAGTGTGTGAAACAGAGCTTCAATGAAACAACGATGTTGGAACAATGATACTGGAACAAAGAACTGTAATCGAAGATTAACCGGCTCAATCATGTGAGCTATGCATTTGAGTAAGAGAGATATGATCGCAAATATGTTATTTATAGGGAGGCAGATTCATATGTAGTTTGAATTTTGAATTTGGAGCCAGGATTTTGATTTTAAATTTTGAATATGGGAGAGGTTTGAAGTGGGTTAGTGACATGCATTAATTGAAAATTACATATCCCTATGCATTTTGAATTTCAAATTACCCGCAATTTCAAAACATCTGCTGCTAGATATACGTTTGCCAAAGGAACCATCTGCTAGTTTCTTGTAGATGGGCAGTGGTTTGCCCTTTGAATACACAAGACAGTGGTTTGATAGAACATTAAATGTATTTTAAAGTGATTTATATATTAGGCTTTATGATGTAATAATGACATAAGAAAAACCTTGTTGGACAGCCTCTCCTGCTGACACATCAGCTTTTCTTATGTCATTGGGATTTCTAATCGCAGATGAACAGACTGAATATGCAAAGCCGAGGTCAAGGGCGAGTGTGTGAAACAGAGCTTCAATGAAACAACGATGTTGGAACAATGATACTGGAACAAAGAACTGTAATCGAAGATTAACCGGCTCAATCATGAGAGCTATGCATTTGAGTAAGAGAGATATGATCGCAAATATGTTATTTATAGGGAGGCAGATTCATATGTAGTTTGAATTTTGAATTTGGAGCCAGGATTTTGATTTTAAAATTTGAATATGGGAGAGGTTTGAAGTGGGTTAGTGACATGCATTAATTGAAAATTACATATCCCCATGCATTTTGAATTTCAAATTACCCGCAATTTCAAAACATCTGCTGCTAGATATACGTTTGCCAAAGGAACCATCTGCTAGTTTCTTGTAGATGGGCAGTGGTTTGCCCTTTGAATACACAAGACAGTGGTTTGATAGAACATTAAATGTATTTTAAAGTGATTTATATATTAGGCTTTATGAAGTAATAATGACATAAGAAAAACCTTGTTGGACAGCCTCTCCTGCTGACACATCAGCTTTTCTTATGTCATTGGGATTTCTCCTTTTATAGAAAGTATAGATAGATGTAAACTCGTTTTTATATAAACATAAGAATTATTATTATTATTTAATTAAATCATAACAATAACAAAAGTTAAGGGTTTTAACTGGTAAAATTCATAGAAAACCGGAAATTACAACTGAACATTATTACAATAGAATCAATATTAGGTAGGGCTGTAAACGAACCGAACGAACATGAACAAGGCTATGTTCGTGTTCGTTCGTTAAGGAAATTTGGATGTTCGTGAACTGTTCGCGAACACATGACGAACAGAAGTATGTGTTCGTGTTCGTTTGTTAAGGAATTTTGGTTGTTCGCGAACAGTTCGTGAACAATAACCACGAACGCAAACGAACACAAATGAACTTTAAAAAAGGGAGAGGGCCAGAGAGAGCGAAATAATACATACGGGGGAAGTAAAAAATTAATAAAACATTAAAAACTTTTAGAAAAATAAACATAAAAAACCGAACACGAACGGACATAAACGAACGAACAAGAACGAACATATTACCGAACGTTCACGAACGCAGTCGAACGAACGAGACCTTTGTTCGTGTTCGTTCGTTAAGCTTATCGAACGAAATTCTTTGTTCGTGTTCGTTCGTTAAGCTTATCGAACGAACATAAACGAACTTCCCGCCGAACGGTTCACGAACTGTTCCCTGAACGTTCGGTTCGTTTACAACCCTAATATTAGGTGAAAAAAGCAAAACATTACAGATGTATGTATAATCTTTAAAACAAGTTTAAGATAAAATATTATAAATTTGTTTTAAAGTCAATCAAAATATTTAATGCTTGGTTTAACCATTATTAACTCATTTATGGTTTATTAATAGTCACCTACTAATATAATTAATACTTTCAAGAAAAAAAGAACGTATAAATATGTTTTTAATTGAAAAATCAACAAATAAAACATTAAATATATTGAAGAAATATAAAATAATAAAGTTATCATTTTTGTAAAATAGATAAATTATTTAACTTTACGATAATATATTTGTATAATGTATCCATATTGAGTGAGGTTAAATTATCAAATACGGTTTTGGACCATCTTTTACGATAGTTTACACGTTTTACTAAACGAGTCAAGCCAGATTCGAGTAGAGGTCAAGTTTGTTTACGCTTAATTTCAACTCTTTTAACTTAAAAAAAACTAGAGTTTAAGTTCAGCTAATTTTTTATCTAACTATTTTAACGTATGCATATATACTTTCTTTTATATACATTCATAAGTTAATTACGTATAAAACATGTTATTTAATTAGTTCAGTTGGCATCACATGCCTAGCCCAGGTAGGACAGGTGTCAAAGTGTAGTTGAAAGCATTTATAATTTTAAATATTATATAAAACAACCCGTTGTTAATGATTAAAAATAATAAAAAACGACTCGACCACATCCTTATTTCTTGATTTTAAATAATATATAATTAAAATAAAATGATCTCAGATTACGTAAAACTCGACTTGTGATTTGCGAGACTAGTAAACAAACAAAAACAAATGCTGTTAAAAAAAGTAAACAAACAAATAAAACAAGGCAAGCTTTACGAAAACTTACGAATCAACCCATATTTATTTGATGTTTCATGCCCATATCTATGGTACCAAACATGTTGGTCTACGTTTGTTAAAAAAACACGCTAACTAAATCACCAGATAAGCATTCTGAAATGCACTCAATCGAGCAAATACATCCCCTTCTTCATAACGACCAGAGTTGGATGCATACCCGAGCCACCGGTTCTGAGGAAAACCCGCTCGCCCGAAGGCCCACTGTGATAAAACCCGGTTCGGCTTGGTTTTGAACTGGCGACCTCCAGAGAAGTCTAGTTTTAAACTTTATTGCCACCACCAATGTCCTTCAAAGTGATGATAGTGAGAGTTGAACTTGGGAACTTAAGGAGAGAAACCAAGTGACTAACCACTAGATCAACTTGTCAGAACTTATTATAAAAGAAAAAAGAAAAAAAATGTTATATGCCCGTGTAAGATCATGGTTGCGAAAGTCGCTAGGCGCTCCCTAGTCGGTCGACCGGGGAATTGAGAGTACTCGGCCTAGGCGGAGAATACTTGGACATATCAAATTATAAAGAAATTAGTTTTCGAAAATTAAATATATGTCAAATAACATAAATTTACTAATATTTAAAACAAAATACGTGAAAATAATATTCATTCTTTAATACGATAGACATAGAAATTATGTTTTATTTTTTAAGTCAAACTCGGCCAACGGCGGACCCACAATATTTTTTTCTGGGATGCAAATGAAGGGTTCAACCATATTTTCAAAGGGTGCGATCGGGGTTTTTCCTAAAAAATACACTAATTTTTTTTCAAGGGGTGTGCCCGCCCGCCCCCCGCCAACCTACCCACCCGTCTAGGTAGGTCCGCCCCTAAACTCGGCTCGAGTTGACCTACTAGATCCGATTTTGGCCGGGGTTGACCACGTTTGATCGATTCCAAGTAATTAGGCGGAGTTGAAAAAGTCGTCTCGACAGCCTATCTTGTAGCGACTACTCGGGGACCGATATTAACATGCGCATATTATGAAATAACATGTTTACTAGCATATATATAACATGTTTACTAGCATATATATAGAAACACTCGTAATACAAGTTTAGTTTAAAGTTAAAAATAGAAAATCAAGAAATATCATAAGATCTTTTAACCAAAATCTTACGTTATCCTTATTCATATCTTATAGATTTTTTATAAAATCTTATAAGATTACTCAAATAACCCCCAATTAATGAAATAAAGTCTACATCAAGGAGCGTGCGTATAATAATAATATCTCACTTATTTCCTAATTTAACTACTTCACGCAAACACACATATCGCGCCCATTTCTTTCTCACCGGAGTCCGTTAACTTTCCGGCCAAGTTTCATCTTTCTCTCTCATCACACTTCCACTTTCCGGCGAACATGTTCACAGCTGCTTCTTACTGCAACTAAAACGATCACCGGTTAGCTCTAGTTTACCTAATTTCATAATTTGTTCGAAATACGTTATGTTGTTTGAATTAGCTTCGTTTTGCGACGAATTTGACTGAGATCGGAGGTGATTGTTGGTTACGTTGAGCATTTGTGTTTGATTTTGACGTTTTACATGTTGATTTTATTTTTACTTGCGTGTTGTTAGTTTGTTACTTGATTTTGTTAGAATTTTGTGAGTGTTTGTTGTTGATTTTACGGTTTGAGGAGTTTAGGTTTTCCAGATGAAGTTTGTGGAATTAGTTATGTGATTAACATGTTTATAGCTGCTTCGTAGTGCAATTAAGGCGATCACTGGTTAGTTCTAGTTTACCTAATTTCATAATTTGTTCGAAATAAGTTATGTTGTTTGAATTACCTTCGTTTTGTGACGAATTTGACGGAAATCGATGTTGATTGTTGGTTACGGTGAGCTTGTGTGTTTGATGTTGACGTTTTACATGTTGATTTTGCTTTTACTTGCGTGTTGCTACTTGATTTTGTTAGAATTTTGTTAATGTTTGGTAGCTGAGCTTACGTTTTGAAGAGGTTAGGTTTTCCAGATGAAGTTTGTGGTATTAGGTTTGTGTTTTAGTTTAATTTCAGTGAAATTGATAGGGTTAGATGAATGTTAATTAGTGAGGAAGAATTGGTTTGGATAGGCTGAAAACTTAAGAAAACTGTGATAATTTGTGTAAAGTGTAGATATGATTATGTTGTATAGGAAGATAGACTGTTCATTATGCTGTTCTGATGATGGAAATTGGAATAAATGTTTAGAATGTTCTGTGTAATTTCGGCTATGTTTCCGTGTTTGTAACTTTGAAATTGAAAGACATTGTCCTGGCTATTACTTATTTTGTTAGAATTTTGTGACTGTTTGGTATTTGATCTAACATTTCGAGGAGTTTGGGTTTTCCAGATGAAGTTTGTGGAATTAGGTTTGTGTTTTAATATAGGAGTTTCTAATTTATATGAAATTAATAGGTGTAGATGAATGTTGATTACTTTGGGAGATTTGGTTTGGATACGCTGAAAATTTTTGAGAAAATTGTGATAATTTGTGTAAAGTGTAAATGTAATTAAACTATATAGAAAGACAGATTGTCCATTATGTTGTTCTGATGATGGAAATTGGAATAAAAGTATAGAATATTCTATGTAATTTCGGCTATGTTTCCGTGTTTGTAACTTTGAAATTTGAAAGAAGTTGTCCCGGTTATAAAATTTTGGCTATATTTCTGCAATGTTTCGGTGAGCATGTATGTTTGACGGTGACCTTTTACATGTTGATCGTGTCTTTTGCTTGCGTGTTGTTACTTGATTTTGTTAGAATTTTATGAATGTTTGGTAGTTAATCTTACATTTTGGGGATTTTAGGTGTTCAAGATGAACTTTGTGGAACTAGTTTTGTATTTAATCTGTTCATATGAATGTTAAATTGTTAATTACTAAGAAGAACTGGGTTGGATAGGTTGAAAACTTAAAAAATCTGTAATAATTTGTGTAAAGTGTACATGTAATTAAATTATATAAAAAGACACAGACCGTCCATTATGCTGTTCTGATGATGGAATAAATGTATAGAAAATTCTGTGTAATTTCTGCAATGTTTCCATGTATGTAACTTTAAAAATTGAAAGAAATTGTCCTGATTCTGAAATTTTGGCTATATGCTGTCAAACCTCCATGCAGATAACCTTGTAATTCGCGGCTTATGTGCTGTCAAACCTCCATGCAGATAACCTTGTAAATCGCGGCTTCTAGATATTTTATCGTTGATACTATTTTGCTTCCCTCCTGCCATCATGCCAGTTGCTATTGAGGATCCATATGATACTTACAGAACAAAGTTTCCCTGTGAGGTACCTTTTTTTAACTTTTGTATCGTACTATATGTGTTTGTTTTGTTCTGTCATGTCATATATGTGGATTTGTGCTGCCTTTGGATTTTGCCGTCTAAAAAAGGATATTTGTTGCTAAATTTCTGAAATACCTATGTCCTTACTTTGCAAGGAACATGTTGGAAAATCAACTCTCAAAGCTGATAATAACGGTGAGCATTACTCATTCTGTGCTTATATTTTGTGAATTCTTACTTGTACAAATTTCAGTTTAAACCTTAAAATCAGGAGAATGACTAGACTGGGCTACCAAGATTATATTGGTCTAAAACTGTATAAGCTTGTATGCCCATTATATAGTCATATACTTGCCTGCAACCATTCATCACCTTTGATTACTCTCAAAACATAATTTTAGATTAGTAAGCTTTTTCTCTCTGTTGGCAATAGTACAATGATACATATATGTTGTTAGTGCCTATGCAGTCAATAGCATGCTATAGCGGTTAGCGGACATCCGATCACATAGTGGTCCAAATAGCGGTTCCGCTATTAGCGGTGCTATGTGCCGCTATTTGATCGCTATTTTGAATCCCGTATAGCGGTAGTAGCACCGCTTTTCTAGGTTTATTAATTTTGAGGCCAAAAGTTGGGTAAAGCCCACATAAATCAGTTTTTTTTTTATTGAAATAACCCAAAAGTAAAGGCCCAAACACAAGTTAAACCTAGTCCAATCCTAAATCTATTGTGTGCGTACGGTACGACTAAGGCCAGAAGAAGATTTCATGGCTTATGATTAGATCGTGTTTTAAACATTGACACTTTCAGTGCATGTTGCTTGTAACTCGTGATGATGATTCATTGTTAATTAACTGTAATTACTGCAGTCACTTGCCTTGAAGAAAAGAGATCACTGATTTGTACCAAACAATCACAAACTATCGAAAATCTTCTTCCGGATGAAGAGGATCTCTTCTCTGGCGTACTTGATGAATTGGGATGTACTGCTGCTACTAATAGTGATGATGAAGATTCTGATCTATTCACCAGTAATGGAGGCATTGAATTGGAAGAGAATTCTAAATTATATTTTGGTCAATGGAAGTCAATGGTCAGTGAAGGACTTAATACCGATCAAAGCAGTTCAGACTATATAGTATCCTATGAACAACACCCTTCCAGAACACTTCTTGTCGAAAATGTAGATAAGAGAGTCGAGGATTCAAAACTTAGGGGTCTATTTGAGGTGCATAGCAGCTTTTCATTATTTTCCGGTTGTTCGTTTCTTTTTATGTCAATTCAGACACATAATGGTTACTTTCTTCTATCAGCAACATGGAGATATACAAACTTTCTACACAACTTGCAGATGCCAAGGTTTTGTAATAATTTCATATTATGACATAAGGGCAGCTACTATTGCGTTGAACACACTTCAAAACAAACCATTGGAAAGTGAGAATCTTCACATAGGTTATTTGAATCCAGAGGTACACGACCTCCATTCACCCTCATTTTTTACATATCATTTCTCTTACCAAATTGGTTATACTTTTGTTTAAGAGTAAAATGCCATTTTCGTCCCTGAGGTTTGGCCAATTTTGCGACTTTCGTCCAAAGGTTTGTTTTTTCACATCTAGATCCAAAAGGTTTAAAATCTTGCCATTTACATCCGGCTCGTTAACTCCATCCATTTTTCTCCGTTAAGTCAGGGGTATTTCCGTCTTTTTTGCTAACTTAAAGGGAAATTCGGTCTTTTTCACTTTATGTAAAAAGACCGAATACCCCTGAAAAAGAACAAATTGCCCTTTAAGTTAACAAAAAAGACAGATATACCCCTGACTTAACGGAGAAAAATGGATGGAGTTAACGAGCCGGATGAAAATGGCAAGATTTCAAACCTTTTGGATCCAGATGCGAAAAAACAAACCTTTGGACGAAAGTCGCAAAACTAGCCAAACCTCAGGGGCAAAAATGCCATTTTACTCTTTGTTTAATTTCTCTTACCAAATTTGACTTCTGAATAGGATGATACCTTAGGACAGTACATTGATCAGGCCAGCCTTGAGGTATTCAGTAGTGATACGTCTATATCAAATGACAAACTTCACCAACTATTTGGCGCTTTTGGAGACATTGAAGACGTAAGTTGTTTCCTTTCCTGATATTCATATCATAAACGGCATGGTGTACCATCCTTCTTATGTGTTTTTTCGGTAATTACAGATACGTGGAACTACACATCACAAACATATAAAGTATTATGATATCCGGGCTGCAGAAGCAGCTATTAATGGATTAAGTAGTAGCAACATGTTGCAAGAGAGTAAACTTGAAGTAAACTATCCAAAACGAGAAGTCAACTATGCAAGAGAGCAACATGGGATAATGCAAGATCAACTTCGGTCATGCCAAAACCTTAATGGCAACTCTTTACCACAAGGTAGATATATTTTTTCCTCGAAAAAAATTTGCAACGGATTTGATTGTTTTAAATCTATGTAGTTAATATCGGGGATATATTGGTTATCAGTCCCCATGTAAAATATCGGTGTCAAATATCGGTCAGAATATCGGTGATATTGACCGATGTAACTGATATATCACCGATATAACCACTATGTCACCAATATTTGACCGATATAACCGATATCTCATTGAATTGTTAGTGTTAAATTTCTATATATATAAATTCTGCATAATAATAAAATTACCGATGTCCCACTGATATCTCACCGAAATAACCTATATCTCAAATATCGGTCTTTGACGATATCCGATATTTTACTGCATTAACTGCATAGTTTTAAGTATAGGTATTTCGACCTATATACTTATAAATGGTCTGTTTGGGTTGTGTTTAATTTCAAAGGGGTCAAATATATAAGTTTTAACAAAAAGGGGAATGGATCAAACTGGTTGAAAGTTTTTTAAAGTATTTTTAATGCATAAGCCACCTTTAATGTTATATTTAAAATTTGGATTATGATGGTAACTAGCTGCATGAACCCTCTCATCACAATAATTTCTTCTGATACAGTGGTAACTAGCTGCATGAAAGATGAGTATATCTATGGTGTACCCGCACTACTCCAGTCCAGTTGCTCTTTTACAAGTAGTTTTTCATCTACCGTTGGGATGTCATCTGCTTCTAATCAATTTGGTTACATGCCTTATTATTCTACTGATCAAGCGTTCCAACCCCATTCGTTACCCATCACCTGCAAAGGTGTTACCACCTATGACTCTTTAAACTCGGAAACTGTTGATGTTACAACAGGAACATATGACAAGCACCTTCATATGTTGGGCCCGTATGGCCCAACAATGGGACACATGTTTTGGGGTCAGTATTCTCTTTCTGCCCACAAAGTTGTGTTTCATTTTGCAATTTAGTTGTTGAAAAATATGCTTTTGAGCATTGATTCATATGGCATAATGAACTTCTGTGTAGGGCTGCAAATGAATATGTTCGTTTGTTAAGAAAATATATATGTTCATGAACACTTACCAAATGAGATTTCATGTTCATGTTTCTTCGTTAATTTTAGGTAACGAATGCAATGACGTTCATGAACACTAACTAATGTTCATGAACACAAATGAAAATGAACTAACACAAACAAGCGTTCATGAATAAAATATATAATACACTAATACTTATTAAATATTTTATTTGTCGAAAATATAAAAATTTAAAAGAACTAATGAACTATCGAACACTAACATAAACGAACACGTTACCGAATGTTCACGAACATAAATGAACGAACACGCCATTTGTTCATGTTCGTTCATTTAACTATACGAACGGAATTTCTTGTCCGTGTTCGTTCATTTATTAAACAAACGAACACAAATGAACTTCCTGCCGAACGATTCACGAATTGTTCGTTGAACGTTCGGTTCGTTTTTGTCAGGGGTAACCATCTTTATATTCACTCACCAAAAAGCTCAAACTTTCAAAAAGTTTTCATTTAGAGTATTCTACCAAGTTAACTGGTTTTTCGTCTGGAAAAGTCAACATGGTCAAAGTTACCGACATATCATCATACAGACCTGGTACCTGGGTCAGATTACTACAAATCAATTTTTTTTAAAGTTGGTTACCTTTTATATAGATGAAAAAAATGGTTACCTAATTACAAAACTGAGACCAACGTTCGCTCTCTTTTGTGCAAATTGATTTTTATTATCTCAACTATTTATGATGAATACCACAAGTGGCTCACTGGCTAATGGTCATGACAGGCTCTACAAGAATGATGAGATCAGCACTCGGTGAACATGCCAACGTGTTGAGCTGCTCAAACTCCTTTCAAAATCATCATCTAAATCCCGTAATCTTGTCAAGCTGTCCTCCATTCAATAATAGTGTTTGTGTTCATACCGGTTCAAAGTCCATGAAGTGCTCTTTTAGTAGGCCAAAGGGACGTGCGAGAAGAATTTCTCATGGAAGACATGGGCACGTGTCCTGTCACACAGACGATAAAAAGTTTGAACTTGATATTGAGCGTGTTTTGCGTGGAGAAGACTCCCGGACCACATTGATGATTAGAAATATTCCGAATAAGTATGTTAATATTTGTATGTTTTTTTTTCATTTTACAACGTTCTGATCATCTTTTACTAAATCAAGTGTTATTACCGCAGGTATAGTTCTGCCATGCTGTTGGCTGCAATCAATGAACATAATCAGGGAACTTATGATTTCATTTATCTCCCTCTTGATTTCAAGGCAAGTTATTTATTTATTTTTGAGTAAAATGCCATTTTCGTCCCTAAGGTTTGGCCAGTTTTGCGACTTTCGTCCAAAGGTTTGTTTTTCCGCATCTAGATCCAAAAGGTTTGAATTCTTGTCATTTTCATCCGCCTCGTTAACTCCACCCATTTTTCTCCGTTAAGGCAGGGGTACTTTTGTTTTTTTTTTGCTGACTTAAAGGGCTTCGGTCTTTTTCACTTTATGTACAAGCGCTTAGCATGATGTACAAGCTTGGTTTAAAAAAGCGCGAAGCGCTCCGAAGCGTTTTGGTTCCAAAAGCTTTAAGCGAAGCTTCAAGCGCGAAGCGAGAGCTTCACGTATACGAAGCGCTCAATTAAAAAAAAAATTAAAAAAAATATTGTACACATCAATATGACCTATTCTACTTGTTAATCAATAACAAACACAAAAACATGATTAAAAAACACACTTAACACATAAAAAACATAGTTAAAACATAAATTAAAGTCGAAACACACTTAAAACATAAAACATAAATTAAAGTCGAAACACACTTAAAACATAAACATAAAAATAGTCTTCAACCCTATTTAAAACTGTTGGGCTTAAAAAATGGCCCAAATATTAAAAAATGGCCCAAATGGTGATCTGATTGGCTGGAGCGTCGCTTCACAACTTCATCGCTTCGCCGCTTAAAGCTCGCTTCACATCGCTTCACGTAATGTAACGCTTCAGACCCAAAAAGCGTTTTTTCCAGCGCTTCACGCTCGCTTGAAGCGCGCTTTTTTAAACACAGTGTACAAGTATTCAAAAAAGACGAAAATACCCTTAAGTTAACAAAAAAAGACTAAAATACCCCTGCCTTAATGGAGAAAAATGGATGGAGTTAACGAGCCGGATGAAAATGGCAAGATTCAAACCTTTTGGATCCAGATGCGGAAGAACTAACCTTTGGACGAAAGTCGCAAAACTGGCCAAACCTCAGGGACGAAAATGGCATTTCTCTTTATTTTTTCTTGTGTCATATTCTTGATATTAGGTCATGTTTCATATACGTATGTATTCATGTTTAACAGAATAAGTGCAACATGGGATATGCATTTATAAACATGACTGATCCACTTCAGATAGTGCCATTTTACAAGGTAAATCTACTAAATTCCATTCTTTCAGTGGTCTGAGCCGGAGCCATTTATCTGCTAAATTGTTTTGTTTTGCTTCAACTAAACGAAAAGAAATACCAAAAACGGCGTATATTTTTGCAGTCAATCAATGGGAAAAAATGGGAGAAGTTTCATAGTGGAAAAGTGGCGTGTCTTGCATATGCTAGAATCCAGGGAAAGCAAGCCCTAATTGCGAACTTTCAGGAGTCAAGCTTGATGAATCAAGATAAATGTTGTCATCCTATTCTCTTTACTACAGACGGCCCGAATGCTGGCAATCAGGTAATATATCACATTCTACACAAATTTCCCATTGTCATAATCCATTTGATACTTCAACTTTTATAGATTCCAGTGAGCTAAATGTTGACTTTTGATGCATATCAAGTAGATGTGACAAAGTTATGGGGTGGGCGGTTTTTGTAGCGGGAAGTGCCAAGTTGAACTGCCATCACATTTTGTTCGTCACATTATATAAAATTTTAATATATTTAATATGAATCAAAGGCTATACATGTTTGGTTGAATAAATCTGTTTAGGAGTTTAAAACATTTGAATTAGAGATAGCAAATGCACCTGGACCCGACAGGCAAATCCGAAGCATGCGGGGTGGGCATTCGGGTACTGGTTAGGTAGAGACGGACAAAAAACTGGTTTGGATTTCCAATGACCTGATTTGCTCTACCAAACCGGCAAACCGGTTTGAGCCAAACAGGTTCGACCCGATTTTTTTCCTTTTAAAAACCGGTTTATGACCCAAACTGGTTTCAACCCAACCCAAACCGATGTGAATAGGGTTCGACTATTTTTCACCCAAACTAGTTTCGCCTCAAAGCGATTCGGGTTACAGCCCGAACCGGTTTTGGAAAAAAACTCGGTTTGTACACCTCTAGGATTAGGTTTAAAAATTTCACACCTGAATCGGTTTTGAAAAAAAAACCTGGTTTGTACACCTCTAGGATTAGGTTTAAAAATTTCACGGGTATGGTATTAGGTGATACCCGGTTTGATTACCTGAAACATGCATACCGTTTACCGGAACCATACCTGTAAACATTTTCTTTTTTATTCTCTGTCTTTATGTAATAGAGTAATCTACTAATATACTAATTTTGATTTTTTGTATTTATAATTTCCTTGAGTAATAAAGATTTATAAAATTAAAATTGTAACAAAAATATATGGAAACCCCATCAGGTAACTTTTAACAAACTAACGAGATACCCGATACCCGAAACATAATCAAAGTTGATTTGTTTGTGTAGGAGCCTTTCCCCCTAGGTCCAAAAATCCACTCAAGGCGACACAAGAACCGGTGCAACACACACAAACGGAATGAAAACCAAGAGATCTCGTCAACTTCCTCAGAAGGGGAGTCTTACTATCGCATATAAAAACCACACCTGAAAAAAAGAATTTTGAATGTGACCAATTGTTCTAATGTATTCAAATGGTTACCTTTTGCTATCTTTGAATGAAAAACTTCAATGAATTTATAACACGAATCGATATTCATCTGAAGAGCCAATGCATTGACATTGTTGTAAGAATGAGTCAAATCCACAATACACTAAGAGTTAAGACTTTAGACTGTTGTGTGTAACCTGTTATCGATTGTTTGAAAAAAATGTTAAATATAAAATCAATCTGAAGCAGAAATCCTTGAAAACCTTATAAACAGAATTGAACCATTGGGTGTCAGCCCAGTGGCCACCGACCCCCACTTTAAACCGGCTCGAGGATCCATAGAGGTCATGGGTTCAAAACCTGGTAACCCCAGGCTCTTCAATTCCCCTCGAGTTGGCAGGGGTTTCTCCGCCAGGCAGCGTTGTCGGGTCGCTAGCTTGGGAAGTGGGATCACTTCCGTGGTTGGGGGTACCGTGCATCTTCCCTTTTTTATAAACAAAATTGGGTTGTTTTATCTTTTTCTAAGACTTACTACACTCTTGAACAGAAATTGGGTTATGTATTGAATGTTCCATACATCATCCTTAAAACAAATACCTTGTATTCTTTTCATATCCATCCCTTCACTTTAAAACCATCAAACCAAATACATTTAAGTAATCAATGTTTAGTATTATTAAATGGTTTGATATATAGTTTATACTAAGGAACTAAGGATGATAATGTCCGGTCGTGTATAGTTGGTAGATATTGTTTAACCTAAAAGGTATCTTACGGGTCAAGTCTCTCTTTTTACTGCTTGTAGGGCTGTACCAGTACCAAACCGTACTGTATGAACCAATGCGGTTACCCGCAAGTTTGGCCATGGCAATCATGTTAATTAGTGTTGTAACCAACAAAGACTTGGTTTCTGTTTAAGGCCAATTTGATCTCCATTACATAATTTGATCTCCAATTTGATCATGCTTAATACATTGGGTTCGCCTAGGGATGTAAACTGGTCAAGCCAAGCTACGCGAGATCGGTTCGCTAAAAGCTTGAATAGAGGCATGCTTAAACGAGCTTGGGTCGGTGGTCGAGCCTAAGAATAAGTTTGTTTAACAGAGAAGTTCGAGCTAAGCTTCACCTATCGAGCTTGAGCTGGCTCGCAAGCTTAAATGAGCCTATTATCCATATAGTTCGTATTGATATATATAATATTAATTATTATTATTATTATTACATAAAAGTATGATAAAAGGATAACAAAAATAATTATATATTATGCTGTCTATATTAAATTTTTGATATAAAACAGAGATACATATATCTCTCTCTCTCTCTCTCTATATATATATATATATAATAAAAATGTATATAAACTAACTAAAAATAATAAATTAGTCAGGCCCGAGCTTCAAAAAAACTACTCAAGAGCCTAGCTCGATCTTTAGAAAAAAAAAAACCTCAAAACAAGTCGAGCTAGTTTAAGCGCTTGTAAGTTGTAAGTTAAACAGAGATACGTTAAAGCTCAACTTGACTCGTTTAGACTTTGCACACATGATAAGACTTAATATCCGCCCATTTTTATATACACAAATCTTATTAAATTTCTAGCCGATATAAATATTGAATTTACATATTTAATGCAAAGGTCCTTGTAATTTCTAGCCGATATAAATATTGAATTTACATATTTGATGCAAAGGTCCATGTTTCGGAAGTTTAACTTCTTCCCCAAACAATTTAAAATATAATTGTGAACATGTATTATTTTTCCAATATATAACTTAGTTTGAAGTGAACTAGTATGAGATTTTGAAATTGATTAGCAACCTTACAAGGAAGTTACAAATTAACGAACAACATGAATAAAAGATGCAAACACTTTTCTTTTTGATATGATCATATGATTTCATGACTTCCCTAATAATTATTTCTTGGATCATAATCTTGCCAATATTGCATGGATCCATAACCAGACGAGCTACCCTCTTGTAGATCCGTCGATGATGACGAAAACGACTGGAAAATATTTGGATTATAGCCCATTTGATCATTTGCACCAAAATAAAACTGCGAGTAATTTTCAAGATTTGGATCGACGGTGGTGTGATACGATGGCTGAGGTTGAGGAGGTGGTGGCTGAAGGTGGTGGGGAAAGGTGGTTAGATTACCTAACTCGGACCGCCCTGGTTGAACCCTTTCAGGGAAGTTGAGTTTTGCTTTGTTACCTTTAAACCTAAGAGCAGCTTCATCGTAAGCAATGGCTGCGTCTTCTGCTGTCTCGAAGGTGCCGAGCCACACCCGAGCAGCCTTCTGCGGGTCGCGGATCTCGGCTGCCCATTTCCCCCATGGTCGTTGCCTTACTCCTCTGTAGTGTCTCCTCCTCTGGTTCGGGTCTATTCATAACACATTTTAATTAATTCACATGCATATGCGCATCCATACAACATGTAATAAACAAAAATATATACTATTAAACACGTGTGCATATTTAGTTTTTTTTTTTTTAGTTAATTAACGGTGACATCATGTACACACGAATGGTTGTTGCGAATTTGTGAGCATACACATTTGCATTTACAAAAAAAATATGAAAACAAAATAGATGTTTATATATGTAGTCATGCATGCAGATAAACCAAATAAAAATAGGCATACATGTTTACACTATGCAAAACGTACAAAACGACATGCACACATGCATGCAAATCATAGGACCAACAAAAACCACTTGAAATATATACAAGTCATTATTATAATCACATGATTAATTACCTTAATTAAAAAATGTGTATGCATATATGCACACTTTTATATAACTTGTAATTTGTCATGTTATGTATTTTGGTTCCATTCACATATGTGATATGTTTATAATCCACATATATTTTGTTACTTGTATATGTGCATGTTAATCAGTGATATGTATTTACCATGTGAGTTTGATTTTTTTTATTTAAATTTTGTTGCATGTTAGCAAAATATTGTTACTCAAGAGAAGAGCGATGAGAAAAATAAATAAAAAGTAAAAAATGGAAACAATTCAATTAATAAATGCAAATATAAATTAGTTTACTTTTTAACCGTAAACTAACTACTTTTATTTTTAAAATAAAGAAATATAAGCACATAGGGGTGGACCTACGTAGGCAGAGGCGGATTCAGGCTGGTTCACCGGGTTCCCGGGAACCCAGTCGATTTGGAAAAACACGTTTTTTTGTAGTGTAAACCTTGTATGATTTGGGAAAAAAACGTTTTTTTAGTGTAAACCTTGTATGATTTGGAAAAAGGAACCCAGTGAAAAAACTGGCTGGATCCGCCACTGTACGTAGGTTCGTAGGGTGACCGTCGCACACCTTGAAAAAACATTTTAGTGTATTACTTAAACAAAAAAATCCAATCACACCCTTTGAAATATGGTAAAACCCTCCTATTACACCTCCAGAAAATAAATGATTCGGCAATTGCGCACGTTGCCGGATATAAATTAGTTTAAATCAGTCAATACTTTATAAATTAATTAATAGGGTATACCCATACAAACACAATATAGGCTCACATACAAAACTATTTTTATAGTTTAGATTAGTTATTAGTCCATTGGCGTTAGATTTAGACCTTTAGTGAGCCCAATACCCAATTTCATTAAGGCCTAAGGGCACGTTTTTTCGAGTTCGAACAGGGTACATGAATTCACAGGGGCCAGCCGTGAATGTATATTTTAAGTTTATAAATTAAAAAGGTAAAAATAACTTAGATTGAGATATTCCCACTTTTCATAAAAGCTTTGGTTCTTATCTAAACCTTTCTTTTATATCTGTCATATATATAATGTACTATATATATACATACATATGCAATGCAATCCACAAAAAGAAAGTGAAAAGTGAATATCAACCTGTTGATTGTTGAGTAACAGTTGGTGGTTGGATTTCAGCAGCAGAAGAAGTGGAGTATGCCATTTCATCATGACTATTGTTAGTGGTCTCGTCACTGCCAATGACTTGAGACAGGGCGGAGACAATGGCGGTCATATCCTCTTGTGACTGCTGAGAGTACACCGGAAATACGTCGTCCTCTTCCTCCTCCTCAGCCCGAACCGTCCTCTTCCCATGTTTTCGGCGAAACATCCTTGATATATATATGTTTGTGTGTGTTTATATCTATCTATATAGAGAGACTTTTGAGGATTTGAGACAGACGAATATATGTGTATATATATAGTGTTTGCTCTGCATGGTGTGAAACTTTGAAAGGTGATAACGCGGTTTTTTCTCTTTATATCGGTACATGCATAGCTGACGTACGTGATAATTTATGTGTAATATATATCTTTATAATATCTTATGGTTGGTTTTGAAATAAATAATTATAAACCAAAAGATAGTTATTAAACTATGCATGCGAAAGGAATGAATGTTGATACTTTAGTTAGATTGCAAGACTAAGAATTTTGACATTTCTGCGATATTGATCACCTTTTATCTTTATATATTTGTATATCTTAGATTCAAGTTTCAACAAATGAGAGTTGAATTTCATTTATTTAGGTTTTTATACTATACTATACTAGAATGTATATTAATGTGTCAAAACAATTGCTAAAATTTAATTTGATGTATTATGCGTTTGTTAGCAGCCTATACTATACTAGAATGATATAGTGACATCATGTGGAGATCCCAGGTTAAATTAGTGCCGTGAGTCCAAATGCAACAAAATGAGGTGATGTATTCATCGTTAAAAGATTAAAAAAAAGTTAACATCTCTATCTTTCTTTATAAAAGTCAACAAAAATATTCTTGTAAGAAACAATATAATACTACAACATCGGTTACAAACCAAACTACAATAGATTTAATATATAGAAACGAGATAAGAAGAAAACGCTTTTAAGTGTGAAAACATTGAGAACGGATCCTGGCCGAACACATGGTGCGTGATATAATCAAGGAGGATGGGTTTTTTTTGTCCTTTTATCATATTTTCCAATGCATTTCTCACAACACCGTTGTCATTTATGGCGTATAGGATTTTTTTGGCGTGTAGTTAGAAACAATAACTACCTGGCGTTTTATTGTTTTTTTTTAGATTTGCCTCGATGAATTAATCGTTTTTGTGTTACAAAGTAAATATCTTGGCGTTTATGGCGTTCCCAAATTTATTATAATCAATTAATAATTCAAACATCTTGGCGTCTATAACGTTCCCAAATTCATTATATACCTTTAATAATTCGAACATTACAATTTTTTGGCGTTTTTGTAGATCTGTCTAGTTGAATTAATCCCTTATATCTTATAAAAGTAAATATCTTGGCGTTCATGACGTTCTTAAATTCATTAATAATTCAAAACATTACAACTAAGACGAAATCAAACTAAACTAATAGTCTTCTTTATCTGTTAAGGCTGTAACAAGTCTCATCTTTCAAGTTTGACGTTTTGTATTTAATGGCATTTTGTAGATAAAGACGATAAAATACACTAATTAACTTTTGGTGTCTGGCGTTTGTGGCATTTTGGTTTTTTTATAACTAATGAGAGAAATATAGTATTTTGTTAATTGAAAAGTACATAACAAACACAGAAAAAATTACACAAAAAAAGAAAAAAAATAAAACTCCTCGTCAGAAGAGACTTTGTCTGAGAAGTATCCATCACTCCCCTTCGTCTTCTTCTTCCAGTTTCTCATCCAAGTCATCACTTTCACTTTCACTTTCATTGTCCTCTTGTTCTTGAAGATTTTGAAGCCTCCTGTCACACCCCAACCGATGGCGGAATCATCGGGGCGCAACACTGAGCGAAACAGATTGTCAAGAGAAATTCCATAACGACTAAATTACCAAATAGTTAATATTACGTCCCATACCGTAACCCATAAAGTAATCTAATTATTACAGACAACGATGTTCTCAAAACACATCATGTTCCGACAACTCAGATTTCAAATAGAAATAAATTGTTTGTTTGATTCTAGACTCTTTCCTAGCCTCGATTTCATCACACAGCAAACAAGGCATCCTAGCATATTAAGCACCTGCCACATACGTTAAAGTAAAAGTCAATACACATAGTGTAAAGGTGAGCATACAAGTTTAATAATAGCATATAGAGTTCGAAATCGTTTACGCATAACGAGCATGTATAACGCGTAATGTGAATCATGTAAGTTATCGACAAAGATCCTATCAATACTAATGACTGCGAGTAGCGAGTGCGCAACACATATTCACCACTGTGAACACGTGAAGTAATTGTCCTTAACAACCACTGAGTAAACAGGTGCTGAGTCCAAACTATAGTACTATCGTTGCTAAGGCAGGCAGACAGCAATCAATGTGTTAACATAACAAATAGGCATTCATCGAGTCACGTATAACATGCATTAGAGGTCAGCGTATAAATACTGTTTGCGTTGTGTGTTCGATGTGTTTTAGAATAAGTAACGTATGTAACACCCAAAAGTGCATAAAGCAAAAAGGGATCGAGTATACTCACAACGATAGAGTTAATGGATTGAAGGGAGCGCTAGAGCGGAATTAGCCTGAACAGTTAACGATAGTATAAGCGAAAGTCGGCGCGTAAAACAGTGTAGGGATACCAAGGATCGGATGGTAATCCGATCGGGTGGCAATCTGATCGGATGGCCAGTCGATCGGGTGGCAATCCGTTCGGATGGTCATCCGATCGGATGGCCATTCGATTGGACTGTCACCTTGTTTGGTGAGGATGTGTTTGTGTATGATGGTTTGTACTTTGAAGTTTTCGTTATATCATTTTTAAATTAGAGAAGTATCTCTACCTTTCAGGTCGGTCGATCGAACGATCGTTCGATCGGACAGCAATCCAATTGGCGAGGCTTCTCAGTTTGAGAACAAGTTCACAGCAGGACGATCACTCGATCGGATGGCTATCCGATCGGGTGGCAATCCGTTTGTATTGAACGTGTTGAAAATTGTTTAAGTATCCAAGTCCCAAACGTCACATGATCAGATGGTCACTCGATCAGATGGCAATCCGATCGGGTGGTAATCCGTTTCAACGTTCAGATCCTTGAATAGTTTGAAAAATAAGTTAAGTATGGAACCATGTGCAACCCGATCGGACGGCCGACTGATAGGGTGGCAATCCGATCGGGTGGTAATCCGATCAGACGGCAATCCGTCCGGCGATCCGTTCGTCTTGGCACTTGATTCGTTTGAAGTTTTGTAGTGTTTGAATGAGACGTTTTGACATCTTGCTTGAACAACAGAACCCTTATCTCGGCCCAAGTGACCCGACTGAACAGGAATCACCCTAGTCCGACTGGTTCACGGTTCGAGTCGGTAGTTCATGTTCAAACCTGAAGTCAATATCTCTTGGATAGAATCCGGATCCGGAACTAATACATCACCAAGAATGGGTAGAAGATCTGAACGAGCTCCGATTCCATTGGGTTTGAGTGCATTGAGTGTAAAAGAGTTGAAAGAAAGTTGGAAAACCTTCTCTCAATCCTTTTATCCATGAATTTGTGTAGATCTAAGTGAAATCTTTGATAAATGTTGTGGAAATCCTTTAGATCTAAGTTGTTCTTGGTGGAATGAGGCCAAACATTGAAGTTCATAAGAACTCCATGATGACATCACCCTAGAACACCTCAAATCCGGTGATTTCACGGTTAAAATTTCAGATTCGAAAGATAGAAAGGTGTAGGAGTGCGTGTAGATTAAGAAAGTACAAGATTTAGGTTGAAAACTTACAAGAATTGAGAGAAATCGAGAGAAAGAGTGGCTGGAGCGAGCTGAGTTCGAGTGAGAGCTGTCACATCAAGTGATGTGACATATGAGGGGTATTTATAGGGTTTCCAAAAAAAGGAAAGTGGAAAGGAGGCTGGTCGACCGGGTGGCAGTCCGATCGGGTGGCAACTCGATCGGGTGACAACCCGATCGGATGGCAATCCGATCGGATGGCCACTCGGTCGGTTGGCCACTCGATTCGAGTGTTTGGCGCGATGAGTTTAATCATTCCGATTCGAGTGTTAAGCGATGCGATGCGATTCGAGAGAGCGATACGATAGAATTACCCATTAAATTACTTTTAATCCCAACTACTATATCTAACATACAATCACTATAATTGAATTGCGTTTAGCGTTCTCGATTCGATTGCGATGCGATTGGTTTGCGATTGCGATTAACACCTCAACATAAACATAACATGCACAGGTAGCACATAAATAGCACACACACGTAAAACAATATCCAGAACACATGATTCGAGTTGCGAATGCGATAGCGATAAGCGATAGATCGATTAAACATGCGATTAATATGCCATTAAACTTCGATTATTAACAAGTACTCCACATAATACAACTAAAGCCGTAAAATAATTAGACTATCTACAAGTCAAAGAAGTCAAAACAGGAGTTGAGCAAGGAGTGACAGATCGCAATTAGCAATCTTGTCTTCCTTTGACTTCAATCTTCACTTTGACTTTGACTTTCGAAACACGGGGTGTTACACCTCCATTTGAACATGTCATGCAACAACGCAAATTTTATGTTCATGTCTATGTTCAAACATGTTGTGTTGTGTAACTCCTCCAGGAACCCAAGACCCTGCTTGGTCATGATGCAACAATGCCAATTTTATGTACATGTTTGTGTTCAAACATGTTGCATTGTTGTAACGCCCCAAAAAAAAATCCAAATTATGAATTTACCTTATGTTTAAAGGTTTTAGTTAATTAACTAAGTTAGATTGTATGGCAAAAGTGTAGAAAGAATAAAAGCTTTGCCTTATTAATAACCAAGTGAAACCTTAGGGGTTGAAAGTGAACATTAACAAATTAATAAGAAAAAAAATTGAAAGTGTAGTGTGTGGGATGTGTGTATGTGCGACACAGGGCAGGAGCAAGAGAAGGAAAACCCTTCTTCTCCAATTGATCCAAAAATCGATAAATTGAGTGAGATTATCGATAAATTGATCGTCACCATCTACTAACGCGTTAGATGTATGTGGTGATCGTAGGATTTCACCGATTTTATCTATCACCACCGAGGACAAGCGGTTGTAGTTTGAGCTAAAGAGCAAGGATTGTACGGAAAATATGATTACATGGTTGTCATCATTATTAAAAATCGATACGATAATTAAATATGAATGTTGTATTTCTTTTAGAGAAAACATATATCAATTATAGATGGACCTCCGAGTATGTAAAAATCATTTATAAAGAAAGAAATTTTATGGTACGTTTTTCCGCTGCGTATTTATGATCAAAACATGTTAGGGTGTTACAAGTTGGTATCAGAGCCCTGGTTTGAGAGAAATCAAGTATGAGGAGGTAAATACTTGAACTCAAACCCGTGTGTTCTTGTGACCAGGAACCCGTACAATCCATGACTCGATCAAGGTCTAAAGGTAGAAGCGAATGTAAGTATGTACTCGAATATGCATATAAAGAAAACTAACAATATGTTGTGTGTAAGGTAACCATGATTACTTGGAGAGGATGATCGGTGAATGCGGTCTAGGACCGACACCAAGGCGTGTAATAAGACAAATTTGGACCCAGGTACGTAACTTCATATGTGGGTACATGTAATGGTAAAACCTTTTAAAAGAAGGATAATGATGAAATAGTAATGAAGTTTTGAAATGTTACACGTGCCGAAACCTAATCCTTCGGACATAAGGTGATGATTACATGAAGGCACGAAACCAGTATGTGGATTGCGTACCTGGCCAGTACGCGAGAAACATATGGCGTTCGTGAGACCGTGATAATTATTGCAGGTATGTCTAAAAGGATTGGGTATTAGGTGGATGTGTGGGTGAGAATAATAAGACTCTCAATAAAATTTAAAGCACCTTATATAAATGGAACGCATGAATGATATGTTTGAACCCGCGAGACGGATTCAAATATAGAAGCAATGGAATGTATGAATGATATGTTTGAAGCCGCGAGACGGATTCAAACATAGAAGTAATGGAATGTATGAATGATATGTTTGAACCCGCGAGAAGGATTCAAACATAGAAGTAATGGAATGTATGAATGATATGTTTGAACCCGCGAGACGGATTCAAACATAGAAGTAATGGAATGTGTGAATGATATGTTGAAATCCGCGAGACGGATTCAAAACATAAAAGAGATGAAAGGTATGAGCAATATGTATGAATCCGCTAGACGGATTTAAGAACGAGAGAATGACTATAAATTGCACGCAAACCTAAATTGGAGTTAAGGAAAGAAGTTTTGATTAAGCTACATGTTAGATGTGTTGGTAAATGACTATTGGGAGTCGAAATGAATGACGGGCTATGACCCAAACAATAACTTAAGTATGGACGGAAAGGGGAAGTTTTGCAAAAAAAAAAAAATAACGAAATAATTATAAGAATGAAAGAATCGTGAGTATTTAAAACCCTGAATAAAATAAATTTGGGAGAAAGTAATAATGACAGGTACCGATGGAAAATGCTAACTTTGATGCTAGGCTTGTTGGCCATGTTCATCTGAACAAGATATTGATGGAAGGATGCTAATGAGCGGAAACCCACTTCATGAAAGAAAGGGATCGAATCATCTTTGACACGGATTCATTTAGAAGCGGGCCGATCTGGTTTGCAGATCGTTAGTCTACGCAATAAAATCGAGGTTAGTGAAATGATTAACCCGTGTTGGATGGGTATGGTACGGCATGAAATGTTGAGACTTACTTATGGTAATCAAAATGAAATATCATAGATGATATAACATGATATATGAATAGAATGAAATGAATGGAAATATTTCGAATAAGTAGAAACATGAGTGTATTACGATTAATTAGAAGGATAGAAACAAGTCATAAACATAGGCTGTGCAGCCAATAGAATGATGAACGAACCGTTAGTAATGAAATGTACTAGGAACTAGCACTATCAAGTGTAATGACACTAATAAGGGCTCTGGATAAATTTCAGACCTATTATGTGTCTGTACAAGTAAATTAAATAATTCAAGAAGGTATGAAAAATGTGTACAAATATGTTTGTTTACGAACCAAATCTTTAGCCAAGATTCCGAATGTATTCGGAATGTATTATGCACTTTGAATAAGTATAATGAAAAGGTAAGAGTAGGAATGAGAAAGGTTTCAGGGACGAAACCTCCTTTAAGGGGGGTAGACTTGTAACGCCCCCCAAAAAAAAATCCGAATTATGAATTTACCTTGTGTTTAAAGGTTTTAGTTAATTAACTAAGTTAGATTGTATGGCAAAAGTGTAGAAAGAATAAAAGCTTTGTCTTATTAATAACCAAGTGAAACCTTAGGGGTTGAAAGTGAACATTAACAAATTAATAAGAAAAAAATTGAAAGTGTAGTGTGTGGGATGTGTGTATGTGCGACGCAGGGCAGGAGCAAGAGAAGGAAAACCCTTCTTCTCCAATTGATCAAAAAATCGATAAATTAAGTGAGATTGTGGATGAATTTCGAATGCATGTGACTGGATTTTCAGTTATCTATGAGTTCTCAACATGAGGTGAGTTAAATTTTGTGTTTTGATGGTAGTTGATGAAATGGGTTTTAATCAATCTGTGAAAATTGAATGAATTGAAGATATATATGAGTTAGAATCATCATATTGAAGATGACTTATGCTTGAATTTAGTTATAATGAAGAATTGAGGAGAAACCCACTTGTTATAGTAGTATGTTGATGAATGATGATCTTGCATTTGTGTAATTTTGTTGAATGAAAGCATAATCACTAATGTATTGATAGCCAATCATGTTATAGGATGGATGAATCATGTTAAATTAGTTGAATGATTGAGTTTAGTGAAGTTTACTAGTAGGTTATGCATAAAACACATGTACATAGAGCTTAAAGTGTTGTACGCGCGCCAAGTGTTTGATAAAATGACTAGGTGAAACTAGAAGGTGAAATTGTATGCAAGAATGTGGTAATTAGGTATAGAATGTGATAATGAGATATTTGATAGTTAACTAACGTGAGAAGTGCGTTTTAGATAATGTGATGTAAAATGACGAATTACTTATGTTAACGATGTTTGAGATCATACATGTGTGTAAATGTTTGAAGAAATCGGATAAGAAATGATAGATTAGCATGTTATAAGGTTGAATGATAAATTCCATATAAGGTCCGTGTGATGAAATGGTTGTGACGAATGATGAATAAACTAACTATCATAAGAATGATATATGATAGTTGATGCTTGGTATGCGGCAAGGAAGCTTGGGAAAGAAGCGGGTTAAACGAGACTTATCCGCACGGGAAGCATATTTGGATGTGAGGTAAGTAAAGCTTACACCCCTTTTGTAGGATATTTATTCATTGTATAAATTCAGAGTATGATAAGTTAATATATGAAGAATGATGTTTCGGCAAGTTTTGATACGGGTCGGAACATGTGTTTATGATAAGAAACTAAGTTGTGGGTTGAAAGGGGGTAAAAAGGGTATTATGGTAATTTTGATTACGAGTTAATGATAGAATACGATACCTGGATGGGATAATGAATAATTACTACCCCATAAGGATGAAATGATCTTTTAGACCAAATCGGCCAAACGTCGAGGATATCTCCATTTGACGATGAAGACTAATGATTTTATTGTCAAGTATTATAAATTCACAGGATGAATAGCGAAAAGATTTTGTTGCTATCATCTAACAATATGGTTGATGAAGTATTAAAACGGATCATAACTTCGATTCGAGCAAGGTACGTGTGATTAGAGTTGTAGTTAAGTAGTAGGATTGGTTAAATATGCAATGAAGTCCTTTGTTGGAAAGGATGGAGCGAAGTTGACAAAAACGCCCTTGATAGGTATATCGGGCAAACGACCTTAAAAGTCGTTTGGAAACAAGTTATTCGATTTGAGTAATGTCTTGGTCAAGTATGAAAGCGAAGAATAGGGTTTTGGTATGTCATAGTCCTTTTAATGCGCAAATACCCATAACGGGTCAAAATAAGCTTTTGAGCGAAAATGGGTTAAGAGGATGCAAGGCATCCGAGAGTTTAATCTCTTATGATAGTCGTCGTTGAAATTATTAAGTTCATATGAAGTTGAGGTCAAATCAACAAATTATTTTGATAAATGCATGAAGGGGTCGAATAATTCGTAAATGAACAATAAGCCGAAAACGTATAAGTTAAGAATTTCCTTAACCCGGATGTTGGATTTCAAGTTCACATGATAGAATGTTAATTTACAATCATGTAGGAAGAAACGGGAGGTTAAACGGGTAAATGGTTTGAAAGTTACGCAAGTTTTAGCGTAAACGGACGAAACAAAGGCACAGGTGCCGTAAATTACGCCCCAGGCCGTAATTTACGGCCTCCCCTGCATCAGCATCATGTTTGAGGCCGTAGACAGTAGGCAGGCCATATTTTGGGCCGTATTTTGGGTCGTATTTTACTGGGTAGGCCGTAATTTACGTCCCCTGGGGGTTTGGACGGTTTTCTTTTGTAAGATTTTGACCGAATGTGTTATACATGCGTATGGATGGAACTTGTTTATAAGTAAGTCTATTATCGGATGATCATATGCATGACTAGGGAGGTGTGTTAATTAAGTTTAAGTGAATAGGATGGTATGTAGGTATGAATAATTGGAGTCATAGTGAGTTTAAGTCGTATGAACTAGTATGCGTGATGTGTATAGAAGATATATATGTATGCACATAATTATACGAAAGGCGTACATTGTGTTGTAGTTAAATAGATTCATACAAATGGTTGGCGTCCTTTTTACGAAGATGTAGTACTTGAATATGTTGAGATTACGGGTTTGCTAACCAAGTTATTATTGAGTATGTTTAAAAGTGCTGGTTTATGAACGTCGGACTTTCGAAGTGTTGACATAGTAATGAAACGATTGAATGTTGGAAGGATAATCGGGTTGAAGTAACTTATGCAGTTAGAATATGCTATGGACGTTTTAGTTTACACAATATTTTATGTTTGATCGTCACCATCTACTAACGGGTTAGTTGTATGTGGTGATCGCAGGATTTCACCGATTTTATCTATCACCACCGAGGACAAGCGGTTGTAGTTTGAGCTAAAGAGCAAGGATTGTACGGAAAATATGATTACATGGTTGTCATCATTATTAAAAATCGATACGATAATTAAATATGAATGTTGTATTTCTTTTAGAGAAAACATATATCAATTATAGATGGACCTCCGAGTATGTAAAAATCATTTATAAAGAAAGAAATTTTATGGTATGTTTTTCCGCTGCGTATTTATGATCAAAACATGTGAGGGTGTTACAATTTTGTAACTCCTCCAGGAACCCAAGACCCTGCTTGGTCATGATGTTTTCAAGCATATAGTCTTCCTGCTCTCCGTTGTCACATATAACGGTGACCATGTCTATGTCTTCATCAAAACGCCATGATCTGATGACTGGGTCCATTTTTTGCATTTGCCTTGTTTGGTCCAAATTTTCTGGTTAATCTTCTTATAACCGTATGTGTTTTATCACAGTGGTTATCAAGAGAGACGCCAAGTGCTAGGATCCCCCTCTGTACTTTTTCTTCCATGTTCAATATGGCTTTGATTGTTTTAACAAACACTCTTCTTCTGTTGTCAAAGCGGATCACAAATCTTTTAATTGTGACAACCCTCACCAAACCAGGTATCCGTACGAATTAATTAATATTTAGTTACTGCTTAATTACTGTGCTTGCTTACAACTGTGATTAAATTGCTTACTGATTTCTGATACATACGTACTCATGCATCACATCTTATACTGTCACTCTATTATTTACACACAAACCTTAGTGACAACCTGGATGCACAAAAGCACAGTGAGCACACTATACGGGATACCCAGTAAACATGCTGACATAGCCAGCATCAGACAGTTACTGTCTCTGAGGCCAGTATGAGCCGGGAATAGATTACTACACTAGTATGGAGTGTAGGGAGTTGAGGATTGTAAAACTGCATCACTAGGTGATAGTTATAGTGACCGGATGTGCCAAAAATATGTTTTAAACACAAAATTCTGCACTTTAATACAAAAATTCAGCTTTTAAGCTAACTAGTAAAGTGCAAAAACATAGAAAAATATTACTAGACACTTTCCAAAGTGTCGGGGATAAATTGTGTCACTAAAAATAATATTAACGACACTTTAAATATTTATTTAGCGCATTAATGGATTAATATCCAACCGAACAACCGGACTTTACCCGGGACACAAAAATATTGTCAATGACACTATTTTTTTTCTGAGCCAGTTAGGGTCCCCGAATACCCTAACACCCGTTATAAATTATAACACACAAATATCCTAACTTAATTCCTAAACTAACTAAACTAAACACCACTAACTATGAAGTTGAAACCTAACCAAATAAGCCCCCCCCCCCCCCAAGCGATCGTTTTCCCCATGTGGGGGACACACTTGCACATTTTTTGATTATTATTTGAGTTGTATAGCATCTAGGTGACATATTACCCTAAGGGTAATTAAGTTGATGGTTATTAAATAAGATTTTGGGATGAAGGCTCTCATTTACATCAACACCTCACACAAAAACTTGTTTTCTTTTCCTCCTTTTGGTACCTATGGCCGAACTCCCACAAGCAACATTCCATCCACTTTCAATTTTATTCTAGCAATTTTACATACACTCAAGTGTGAAGGATCGCGTATAAGGAAGCTTGGTGCTTACAGATTGCCAAGGACCTCACTACGTCGCTATTAACCACCCGTTTTTCGTCTAGTTTCTTCCCTAGCCTCGAGCTAGTAGTAAGTGACTCCAAACACCCTATTGTTCATATCTAGAGTGGTTAATAAGAAATTTAACGGGTAAAAATTATGAACACTAGAGATCACAAACTAAAAGTCTACTAAAAATAACAAACATGTTGGTTAAAGAATGAATATTAGTGTAAAACTCTTGAAACTAGTTTTGTTATGATTATTTATGGTTGTTGATTGCTAGTATGGGAATGGATCGTCATCAAACCCCGCTAGATCATGTTCATGAAACATGAACTAGCCATAAGTTAAGTCGTAAAGTTTTTAGATGACGAGCCCTTACTACTTATAACCATGAACTTGTGTAAAAGAGATTCTTTTTATAAAATAGAGTTCTAAACTAGTGGATCTAAAGATCTACAAGAGGTATTTTCGAAGAACCAAGTGTCAAATGAAACCATATTTTTAGAAGCCGGATCTTTAATAAACTAAAGATATTTTTTTATGAACCCACAAGCGTGTAGGCACTTGTGTAACAAAAAGTTTTAAGAAGAGAATTATTTTTTGAAATTTTGACTAGAAGATGTACAAATGCATTTTCTGTAAAAATAAGATTTTCGAGAAACCGATTTCATTTATAAAAGTAGAAAGATCTATTAAAAATAATGGGAAATTACTACACACTTTTACACAACCCACAAGTTCATGCGTTTGTGATATTTTTGAACTAGTATGATGTTGGAATATTGTTTGTTGTAGATGGAGAAAATTGTTGTTTGAATTTATAAAAGAAAATGATACGCTAGAAAGCGTGGCCACCTCCAGTTACAGGGGAAACTCTGGCGAAATTTTTCCAGAAATATAACACTTGAAAAATATTTTTACGACAAGTGTTATGAATATATTTTCGACTGGTTTTTCCAAACAAACTTCGCCATGAATTTTTATTACAAAATCTCCAAGTGTCGGAGGTGGGATTGTCATAAATAAAACTTGTTAAATATATTTAGAATATATATTTTTCATAGTAACACTTGTGAAATTTTTATGATTATTTTGTGAACTACATAAATATTATTTTTAGGGTAAAAATAATATTACTAGAATACACTGAATATTAACGGTTCCAAAATAATACGAACGCCTTCACAATAAATATTTAAGTTACACCGGTATTATTTATACCACCCGAACCTTACAACGTAACTTACGTATTATCCGAAAATACTCATAAGTGTGTATTTTGACAAGGATATTATTTTGGAAAATTATATGGAATAAAATATAATATTTTTGGGAAAAATATTTATATTTTGGAAGTAAGGTATTTTGGACAAATGAAATAAAATATATTACATTAAGGGAGACTTAATAATATATTTCGAAGTTATACGAACGCACATGTATTAAAACCCCCATCCTTGGGAATGAATATATTTACAAAATAATTACGAAGTGTAATTACGAAATAGTTGCCTAACTATTTCCCAAAGACATTAAACCTTAAGCTAAGGCACGGCCGTCCGTCTAATAGAAGTTAGTACGTGTAGGTCGTCGCACAACAGGTTGACTGGGAGATTTCTTGTTAGAGACGCATTTCGGTGAGTTCATGTCCCCCTTTTCTCTTAACTGTTTTCAGTTTTCTAAACTGCGGGGGTGAAATACATGTTACTATGATTACGAATACTTTTTACATGGTATGGTTAGCTTAAGGAGGGTTAGGACGTACAGATCATGTGAGTGAGTAGGCACAACTTGAGGCCATTAATCCTCGTGTAGGACCGAGGGACATTAGTGATAGATCTATTTGGGTGTAGCGAGCCCCACTCCTGAGCCCGCTTAATGGACCAGGTGGTGACTAAGTGCCCAACGCACAAATCCGCTAGGTTTGAGTCTTCCTGCATCACTTCACACATATCATTGGCTTTGCAACCCAATGGTGATCTTTTTTTCCTTATTGCTACATACCAGGGACATTTTTACATCGGGACGTACTTAAACCTTTTTACACTGGGACGTACTTTAAAGGTTTTACATACTCACTTTCACATGAACTCGCTCAACTTTATGTTGATTTTTCAACTTACATGTATTTCAGGGAACTAAGGATCTGGCACGGTATGCTACGTTTTCACGCTGCGTTAAAGTTATGGGATCATCCAAGTTTAGGGGTTGTGGCTTTTACCTGGACGAGTCACAGTTCTTAAACTACGTCTATCTTAAGTTTGTGGTTGTGTCCTTCAAACAATGTTTATATGTTATTAGGTTGTAATTTTCGTTGCATGTGTCAACGCCTTAAGACAATGTTATGGTATTTTACTTTTCAAACTTAAATCAATGGATGATCTGCATGGTTTTATTTTCATATAGCTTTGTTGTGATTAAGCTATGGTATTAAGAAGTCACACCAAATAAACCCACGCTTCCGCAAAGCCAGGGTGTGACAGCTTGGTATCAGAGCTCTGATCATAGCGAACTAGGATTCCTTGTCGAGTCTAGACTATGATCACTAGGGCTCTCACGAAAACATTTTTACATTGCATATCACTTAAGTCCAGATCCAAAACGTTTTTTTTACAAACAAATGTTGAGCACATTTTATTTGTTAGTTATTGCCCAGTCTGGGAGGCTGAGGCTCGGTCTGGGAGGCTGAGGGGGTTGTCTAGTGGGACTAGGGAGTCAGTCTGGGAGGCTGGGAGAATTGTCTAGTGGGACTAGGGAGTCAGTCTGGGAGGCTGGGAGAATTTTCTAGTGGGACTAGGGAGTCAGTCTGGGAGGCTGGGAGAATTGTCTAGTGGGACTAGGGAGTCAGTCTGGGAGGCTAGAGGGACTAGGAGGACTATCTGATTGCTTACTGGACTAATATGTTTATCTGACTATATGATTGATCGTTGTACGTATGTGTGTTTGTGTTACCAAAAGTCATGCCTTCATCCGATACTGGAGAGTCGGACACTACGGATCCCACGACCATAGTATCAGGCGACATAGTTTCATCGGAGCACGAGGTGTACACTTCCGATACAACCAGCACAGATGAGGACGACTTTCAGCCCTTTGCATTGCCTGATGTCGTAGCAGAGCCTGCTGATGGCCATCTTGTTGGGGATTTGCCACTCGCGGTGATCCCTGCTCCTGTGCCCCTTGCCGCTTATCCCGTTGTTGATATGCCCCCGACGTTGTCTCTGATGACGATGTCGATCTATTAGAGGAGGACCCACTTGAGGGCGAGGCCCTATTGTTGCTGGTGATAGCCTACTGCTTGCTGACGCTCCTGCAGAGGAGGCTCATGCCCATTCACCTGTCCCAGACTCATTTGAGCCTGTGGCGTCCGCATCTTTGCATATACAGGGAGTGCAGCACCACTCACACGACGCCGACCCTGATATGGCATCATCAGCTGCACCAGTTCCCGCACACAGCTTTGAGTTTGATCGCGATATTGAGGGCGATTCTGTTTTTCCACCTGGTTTTGATCCAGACCATGACATTGAGTTCATACACTTAGACCAGCCCTTGGAGGATCCTGTAGCCCCTGTCGGCCCTATGTTTGTTGATCCAGCTGATTTTGAGATGGAGTTTGTTGATCCGGAGCCGACTGTGGCCCCTGAGCCAGGCGTTGCTCCTGACCCCGCATTGGAGCATGACCCTGTTCATGCCGATGCACCTGCTGTTGCTCCTTGATTGATCATCTGCTTGGACGAGAGAAAATTGGGGTAACTGTGCAAGACAATTTATTATTACGGGGGCCCACGTAATAACGACTTGTAGTGCACAGAAATCCTGGTGGACTCTGCGGGTCAAGCTAATGAAAACCACACAAAATTAATCTATAGGTGTCCTCACTTTCATCTGGTAGAACAATCCATAGATCAGTGCTTTAGCACGTTAGAAAGTAGGAAGCCTGTCTTAGCCTACTTCGTGACTAACACTTCTACCTGCATACGAGGCGTTTGAGGAAACGACATTTAAGCAAGTGAAGAGGAGTATTATTCAGAAAGAATTAGAGACGATACACTCTTTAACACCCCTACACGAACAACCCCATCTAAAGGAAAATATACGCACCAGTAAAGCTAAAGACCTAAGAAAACCAATGTAGCAGGAAATAACTAAAACACGAATGACCAAGGCAAGGCGATGTAGCCTCGAGTTCATTCTATTACAAGCAACAAGCCAAATTGGCAAGCCTATGTGGAGGCTCAGAAATTTATTTCCCCACTCATACATTGAGTATATTTACGTGTAAAATTGGGTGATTACATGATGGCTTATGGTGCTATGTATCTCATAGACAATTGAAATGTTGTCTAGCCCGCTTCATACCACTTCGACAGAAGAGAATGCCACCCCGACGTGTCACAGACACCAGTACACTGTCAAGGACAGAAGCCGAGCTGCAAGAACGCATCTCACAGGCAAATGCACGACATGAAGCCCTCCGCTCTAAGCACAACGATGGCATTACTGGAAATAACTCTCCAACTGGCTGCACCTATGAGCAGTTCCTGAACTGCAAGCCTTTGAACTTTGACGGAACAGGAGGCGCCGTTGCATTTGTTCGTTGGTCCGAAAAGATTGATTCCATTCTAAGAATGAGTAACGGTTCACCCCAACAGAGTGTTACCTATACCTCGGGGTTATTTCTAGATGACACACTCTCATAATGGAACCTTCAGGTTCAGACCCTTGGCACAGATGCTGCTTATGCACTGAGCTGGGACGAGCTCAAAGGAATGATGGAGAAGAAATACAATTCTAGGGCTGGAATCCAGAAGCTTGAGGTGGAGTTCTGGAATTGAAAATGGACGGACCAGAGATTCCTGAATACGTCCAGCGATCTCACGACTTGTCTAGGGTCGTCCCCTACTTAGTCAAACCGGAGTTCAAAAGGATTGAACGATTCATTTGGGGACTTGCACCCCGGATCAGGGGCATGGTTACTACCTCGAAGCCCTCAACCATTACAGAGGTTATCGATATGGGTGATTTATTTATAACATGAGATGTTATGTGTTGATATTACATACGTACACTTTACTTACTATCACCTGACCTACGTGAACCATCTTTTAGAAGATGCCACCAAAATGCGATCCGCGCATGCCTGTCAACGAGGCAGGACTTCAACAAATCATCGCTGCCGCCATTGCACAGTACGCAGCCTCACAAGGAGGAACTAGCGGAAGTAATTCTAACAATAACGGCAATAACAATCCACCACATGGGTGCACTTACAAGCAGTTCCTAGACTGCAAGCCCGTAAACTTTGACGGCACTGTAGGTGCTGTTGCTTTTGTAAGATGGGCCGAGAAAACAGACTCTGTTCTCCGAATGAGCAAGTGCGCTCCAGACCAGCAAGTTACCTACATTTCTGGGCTATTCTTGGACGGAGCCCTGTCCTGGTGGAACTTACAAATGCAAACTCTTGGTGAAGCCGCTGCTTACGCATTGACCTGGGCTGAGTTAAAGGAGTTGATGAGAAAGAAGTATTGTTGTCGTGCTGAGATACAAAGGTTGGAGACTGAGTTTTGTCATTTGAGGATGGACGGTCCCAAAATCGCGGAGTACGTTCAGAGATTCCACGACCTATCTCATGTGGTACCTTATATGGTGACACCGGAATTCAAGCGAATTGAGCGAATCATTTGGGGTTTAGCTCCTCAAATCATAAGTATGGTGACCTCTTCCAAGCCTGTAACTATCACTGAGGCAATTGATCTGAGCGTGGCTCTCACTGAGGAGGCTATTCGCCTAAACAAGTTTTCTAATGTTGAGCCAAAGAAGAAGGAGACTCACGTTGAGTCGTCCGGGGGTAACAAAAGAAAATTCTCGAACTTCAAACAAGGCACAAGCGGTGATGGCAGGAAAGGAGAACCAAACGCACCAGTCCAAGCTACAACTGGTACTGGCAGGAAAGGAAAGGGGTATATGGGTACACATCCCAAGTGCAACACCTGCCAGCGTCACCACTCAGGCCGGTGTGGTTTAAAAGTATGTGAAGCTTGTGGAAAGACTGGTCACTCGATGGATTCCTGTTGGGCTACTGTTGGCCGGGGAGGCCAAGGAGGATTTGGGAATAGAAACAATAACCGGGGTGGATATGGAAATCGCCCACAGGGAAACAATGGAGGAAATGGGAATCGAGGCAACAATGTGAATCAAGCTGGTAATGCGAACCGAAACAACAACAATCAAGCTGGAAATGGTGGAGGAAACGGGCAAAGACCAGGTTGTTTTAACTGTGGTGACATTGGGCACTATAAGAGGAACTGCCCAAAATTGAACCAAGCACGGGGAAGGGTTTTCAATATCGAAGCGAGGGAAGCGCGCCAGGATCCCAATGTTGTTACTGGTACGTTCCCTATAAACCAACGCTTTGCATCCGTTTTACTTGATACTGGTGCCGATTATAGCTTCGTATCGTTAGAGTTTAAGAATATGTTTGGTTTAGCCGCAAGTAAAATTAGATATTCCCTACTCAATTGAATTGGCTAATGGAAAGTTAATAGAAGCCAATGAAGTGGTCAGAGGATGTGTAATCGAGTTGGGAGAGCGTGAGTTTACTTTGGATCTACTACCAGTCCAGCTGGGGAACTTCGACGTGGTAGTAGGTGTAACAACTCTAATCAAAAGTCATAATTATTAAATTAATTAGTCCAAAAGGAAACCCTAATTGAGACACCCAAGTGATTCTGGACAAACCCTAAAATTTTCATAATTTTCAGAATCAGGTTTAGGGCCCCTAAAACTCAGGGGGGGTTAAACCCTATGGACGATTATCCATCTAAAATGTTGGCAGCAAGTAAATTTCGAAAATTAACAACTCAGCAAGGCTAGTGCCAACCGTGGCAACCCTAGGCCTAAAAGTAGGTCTTACGCGGGCCGCGTAAAGTTAAGCTTAATCTCACACGGGCCGCGTAAGGGTCAAAAGTTACCTATAAATAGTGGGGTTTGGGACTGGAATCTGGGCACTAAAACGACGTAAAAATTCACAATATACACTGAGTTACGTTCGAATTACTATACAAACACACACGGGTCTCGAAATTCTGCCGCAAAACAGGGTATTAGCACAATCGCTGCTACGATTCATTTTTCCGACGATCAATATATCCAATGAATGTTTAAGTGCCGCCCACATTAGGGTTATACTTTATCGTTCGTCATTAATTTGACGGATCATCGTTAATTCGATGGATAAAGTATTATACTTTGTCGTTCGTCATTAATTTGACGGATCATCGTTAATTCGATGGATGAAGTATTGCACTTTGTCATTCATTGTGAGAATTTGATCTCGTGAGTTATCGTAATTGCTGGATTGATTACTAACCCAGTTTTGTGTGCATTGTTATTTAAATTAGGTTAACAAGGCTAAATCATAGACTAAACTCTGTCCGTATTAAATCAGCAATGTGAGTCATTCTCTCTTTTTATCAAATCTATTTACAAAATCATGTTTATTTTCAAAGTTATAATTACGGGGATTAAGTCTTTGTAATCACCAAATTACAGCCGGTATGTGGGGTTTTGTATACATTACTTGATAATCGTCACCATTGGGGCAGCCAATGGGGGATATGACCATAGTCACAGACACCATTGGACGAATGGGCCAATGGGTCGAGTGACAAATACCGTGGGTAGTTGGCTTGATATTAGAAACATTGTAATCGCTCTTAATACTGTAAATTATAACAAATGTGTCATTTTAGTAAATAGAATGATTCACTCAGTATTTTCCGCTGACAAAACCTTTTTCAAACATGTTTCAGGTGATCTGTTGTAATTCAGGAAAAAGTGCTGGAGAGCATTTCAAGCTTAAGAAAGTGGCTCATTATAAAAATAAGGAAATAAGTTTTGTAACATAACGATTTTATAAAATCATACTATTGTAAATTATCGGGTTTTTATCCCGAATTGTGAAATAAAATAATCGGGGAAAATTTTAGCTTTAAACGATCCTGATGAAAACTTCCGCTGTTAAACTTAATCATTTAAATACCGCAGTATTTCTGTCCCGCGGCTCCTGAAACGGGTCAAACCGGGTCGGGGGCCGTGACAGAAGGAATGGATTGGTTATCAAGCAACAAGGCTGAGATTGTTTGTCACGAAAAGGTCGTTCGTATCCCAACCGAAGATGGAGAAACAATTGTGGTTCATGGGGAGAAGCGGGATACGCCTTTAAGAATTATCAGTTGCCTGAAAGCACGTAAGTGTTTACAAATGGGATGTGCTGCCTTCCTGGCACACATCGTGGATAAGAAGGCTGCTGAGCCGAAAATCGAAGACATCCCTATCGTGAGGGAATATCCTGAAGTCTTTCCAGAGGACTTGCCAGGATTGCCACCCCAAAGGCAAGTGGAATTTCGCATTGACTTAGTTCCAGGCGTCGCGCCTGTAGCTAGGGCACCTTATAGACTTGCACCGTCAGAGATGCAGGAGTTGTCGACACAACTCCAGGAGTTACTTGACAAAGGATTCATCCGACCAAGCTTCTCACCTCGGGGAGCTCCAGTTTTATTTGTCAAAAAGAAAGACGGTAGTTTTCGTATGTGTATTGACTACCGGGAGTTGAATAAGCTGACGATCAAGAATAGATACCCTCTGCCAAGAATCGATGATTTATTCGATCAACTCCAAGGTTCAAGCTTTTATTCAAAGATCGATCTTCGATCTGGATACCATCAGCTAAGGATACAAGAGGAAAGTATCCCAAAAACAGCCTTCAGAACTCGTTATGGACATTACGAGTTCCTACTTATGCCGTTTGGGCTAACAAACGCGCCTGCTGTTTTTATGGATCTAATGAATCGAGTTTGCAAGCCGTACTTGGACAAGTTCGTGATTGTATTCGTCGATGACATTTTGATTTATTCAAAGACAAAGGCTGAACATGAACAACACTTAAGAGCTATTTTGGAGTTGCTGAAAAAGGAACAGTTGTACGCCAAGTTCTCCAAGTGCGAGTTTTAGCTACGTGAAGTCCAGTTTCTTGGACACGTGGTTAATGGAAATGGAATCCATGTTTATCCCACAAAGATCAAGGCGATAAAGAGCCGGGAGACTCCAAAGACGCCGACCGAGATTTGCCAGTTTTTAGGTTTGGCTGGCTATTATCGAAGATTCATTGAGGATTTTTCTAAAATCGCTCAACCCCTTACCGCGCTCACACAGAAGGATAAGAAGTTTGATTGGGGAATCAAACAGGAAGAAGCGTTTTAGTTATTGAAGAACAAACTTTGTGATGTGCCGATCTTAGCACTACCGGAGGGTACAGATGATTTCGTGGTATACTGTGACGCCTCACGCCAAGGATTGGGTTGCGTGTTGATGCAACGCCAGAAAGTTATAGCTTACGCGTCACGCCAGTTGAAGGTTCATGAAAAGAATTATACCACGCATGATTTGGAGCTAGGCGCAGTGGTATTTGCGCTGAAAATCTGGAGACATTATTTGTATGGTACAAAGTGTACAATCTTTACGAATCATAAAAGTCTGCAGCACATATTCGACCAGAAAGAGCTGAATATGAGACAAAGACGTTGGGTCGAATTGTTGAACGATTACGACTGCGAGATAAAGTACCATCCAGGGAAGGCGAATGTGGTCGCCGATGCCCTAAGTCGAAAAGAACGGATCAAGCCCATAAGGGTTAGGGCTTTGGAGATGATTGTCCAGACAGATCTCTCTCTACGCATTCGTACTGCACAGAGAGAAGCTTTGAAAGAAAGGAATATTGGGAGTGAGTATCTCCGTGGGATGGAGAAGCAATTAGTACCAAACGAGGAAGGAACGTTATGTTTTATGAAAAGGATTTGGGTTCCTCTGTTTGGTGGTTTGAGAAAAGTTATTTTTGATAAGGCACACAAATCACGGTACTCTATTCATCCCGGTGCGGATAAGATGTACCAGGATCTCAAGGATTATTATTGGTGGCCTAGGATGAAAGGTGATGTTGCTGTTTATGTTAGCAAGTGTTTAACGTGCGCCAAGGTGAAAGCTGAATACCAGAAGCCTTCAGGACTTCTGTAGCAACCTGAAATTCCCAAGTGGAAATGGGAACAGATTTCAATGGACTCATAACGAAACTGCCCAAGACGCCCAGGGGTCATGATACTATTTGGGTGATAGTTGACCGCCTAACAAAGTCCGCACACTTCTTGCCAATCAAAGAGAAAGACAGCACTAGTAAACTTGCGGAAATATACATGCGGGAGATCGTTGCACGTCATGGAGTGCCTCTCTCGATCATCTCTGATAGAGACGGAAGGTTTGTGACAAGGATATGGCAATCCTTCCAAGAAGCTTTTGGCTCACAACTAAATCTGAGCACTGCATTTCAACCACAAACCAATGGGCAAAGTGAAAGAACTATTCAGACAGTGGAGGATATGCTGAGAGCATGTGTAATGGATCTTGGTGGTAGCTGGGATAAACATTTACCATTGGTCGAGTTTTCATACAACAACAGCTACCACACGAGCATTGGAGCCGCGCCATTTGAAGCTCTTTATGGACGCAAGTGTCGATCACCACTATGCTGGGCTGATGTAGGTGATAGACAACTCGTTGGTCCCGAAATAGTCCAAGAAACAACAGACAAGATTGAGCAGATTCGAAAACGCATCGAAGCGGCTCGCGACAGGAAGAAAGCCTATGCAGATCCAAAGAGGAAACCTTTGGAATTTCAAGTTGGAGATATGGTTTTATTGAAAGTTTCACCCTGGAAGGGTGTGGCACATTTCGGAAAGCGTGGGAAATTGAATCCGCGTTACATTGGCCCTTTCAAGATACTGCAAAGGATTGGGCTTGTAGCCTACAAGTTGGACCTACCTGCTGAACTCCTTGGTGTTCACGATACATTCCATGTATCCAATTTGAGAAAAAGTCCAACACAAGATACAGTGATCATTCCTGCTGACGAAGTTCATATCGACGACACGCTCCACTTCACTGAAGAACCTGTTGAGGTCACGGATTGGAAAGTTAACAAAACCCGCAGGAGCAGTGTCAAACTCGTCAAAGTTCGTGGGAATGCAAGACATGGGCCAGAATTCACGTGGGAGCATGAGGATCGCATGAAAGAGAAATACCCCCATTTATTTCCTAAGAACCCTGCATCTAGTAGCAGAGCTTAAATTTCGGGGGGAGAATGTGACAACCCTCACCAAATCAGGTATCCGTACGAATTAATTAATATTTAGTTACTGCTTAATTACTGTGCTTGCTTACAACTGTGATTAAATTGCTTACTGATTTCTGATACATACGTAGTCATGCATCACATCTTATACTGTCACTCTATTATTTACACACAAACCTTAGTGACAATCTGGATGCACAAAAGCACAGTAAGCACACTATACGGGATACCCAGTAAACATGCTGACATAGCCAGCATCAGACAGTTACTGTCTCTGAGGCAAGTATGAGTCGGGAATAGATTACTACACTAGTATGGAGTGTAGGGAGTTGAGGATTGTAAAACTGCGTCACTAGGTGATAGTTATAGTGACCGGATGTGCCAAAAATATGTTTTAAACACAAAATTCTGCACTTTAATACAAAAATTCAGCTTTTAAGCTAACTAGTAAAGTGCAAAAACATAGAAAAATATTACTAGACACTTTCCAAAGTGTCGGGGATAAATTGTGTCACTAAAAATAATATTAACGACACTTTAAATATTTATTTAGCGCATTAACGGATTAATATCCAACCGAACAACCGGACTTTACCCGGGACACAAAAATATTGTCAATGACACTATTTTTTTCTGAGCCAGTTAGGGTCCCCGAATACCCTAACACCCGTTATAAATTATAACACACAAATATCCTAACTTAATTCCTAAACTAACTAAACTAAATACCACTAACTATGAAGTTGAAACCTAACCAAATAAGCCCCCTCCCCCCCAAGCGATCGTGTTCCCCATGTGGGGGACACACTTGCACATTTTTTTATTATTATTTGAGTTGTATAGCATCTAGGTGACATATTACCCTAAGGGTAATTAAGTTGATGGTTATTAAATAAGATTTTGGGATGAAGGCTCTCATTTACATCAACACCTCACACAAAAACTTGTTTTCTTTTCCTCCTTTTGGTACCTACGGCCGAACTCCCACAAGCAACATTCCATCCACTTTCAATTTTATTCTAGCAATTTTACATACACTCAAGTGTGAAGGATCGCGTATAAGGAAGCTTGGTGCTTACAGATTGCCAAGGACCTCACTACGTCGCTATTAACCACCCGTTTTTCGTCCAGTTTCTTCCCTAGCCTCGAGCTAGTAGCAAGTGACTCCAATCACCCTATTGTTCATATCTAAAGTGGTTAATAAGAAATTTAACGGGTAAAAATTATGAACACTAGAGATCACAAACTAAAAGTCTACTAAAAATAATAAACATGTTGGTTAAAGAATGAATATTAGTGTAAAACTCTTGAAACTAGTTTTGTTATGATTATTTATGGTTGTTGATTGCTAGTATGGGAATGGATCGTCATCAAACCCCGCTAGATCATGTTCATGAAACATGAACTAGCCATAAGTTAAGTGGTAAAGTTTTTAGATGACGAGCCCTTACTACTTATAACCATGAACTTGTGTAAAAGAGATTATTTTTATAAAATAGAGTTCTAAACTAGTGGATCTAAAGATCTACAAGAGGTATTTTCGAAGAACCAAGTGTCAAATGAAACCATATTTTTAGAAGCCGGATCTTTCATAAACTAAAGATGTTTTTTTTATGAACCCACAAGCGTGTAGGCACTTGTGTAACAAAACGTTTTAACAAGAGAATTATTTTTTGAAATTTTGACTAGAAGATGTACAAATGCATTTTCTGTAAAAATAAGATTTTCGAGAAACCGATTTCATTTATAAAAGTAGAAAGATCTATTAAAAATAATGGGAAGTTACTACACACTTTTACACAACCCACAAGTTCATGTGTTTGTGATATTTTTGAACTAGTATGATGTTGGAATATTGTTTGTTGTTGATAGAGAAAATTGTTGTTTGAATTTATAAAAGAAAATGATACGCTAGAAAGCGTGGCCACCTCCAGTTACAGGGGAAACTCTGGCGAAATTTTTCCAGAAATATAACACTTGGAAAATATTTTTACGACAAGTGTTATGAATATATTTTCGACTGGTTTTTCCAAACAAACTTCTCCATGAATTTTTATTACAAAATCTCCAAGTGTCGGAGGTGGGATTGTCATAAATAAAACTTGTTAAATATATTTAGAATATATATTTTTCATAGTAACACTTGTGAAATTTTTATGATTATTTTGTGAACTACATAAATATTATTTTTAGGGTAAAAATAATATTACTAGAATACACTGAATATTAACGGTTCCAAAATAATACGAACGCCTTCACAATAAATATTTAAGTTACACCGGTATTATTTATACCACCCGAACCTTACAACGTAACTTACGTATTATCAGAAAATACTCATAAGTGTGTATTTTGACAAGGATATTATTTTGGAAAATTATATGGAATAAAATATAATATTTTTGGGAAAAATATTTATATTTTGGAAGTAAGGTATTTTGGACAAATGAAATAAAATATATTACATTAAGGGAGACTTAATAATATATTTCGAAGTTATACGAACGCACATGTATTAAAACCCCCATCATTGGGAAGGAATATATTTACAAAATAATTACGAAGTGTAATTACGAAATAGTTGCCTAACTATTTCCCAAAGACATTAAACCTTAAGCTAAGACACGGTCGTCCGTCTAATAGAAGTTAGTACGTGTAGGTCGTCGCACAGCAGGTTGACTGGGAGATTTCTTGTTAGAGACGCATTTCGGTGAGTTCATGTCCCCCTTTTCTCTTAACTGTTTTCAGTTTTCTAAACTGCGGGGGTGAAATAGATGTTACTATGATTACGAATACTTTTTACATGGTATGGTTAGCTTAAGGAGTGTTAGGACGTACAGAGCATGTGAGTGAGTAGGTGCAACTTGAGGCCATTAATCCTCGTGTAGGACCGAGGGACATTAGTGATAGATCTATTTGGGTGTAGCGAGCCCCACTCCTGAGCCCGCTTAATGGACCAGGTGGTGACTAAGTGCCCAACGCACAAATCCGCTAGGTTTGAGTCTTCCTGCGTCACTTCACACATATCATTGGCTTTGCAACCCAATGGTGATCTCTTTTTCCTTATTGCTACATACCAGGGACATTTTTACATCGGGACGTACTTAAACCTTTTTACACTGGGACGTACTTTAAAGGTTTTACATACTCACTTTCACATGAACTCGCTCAACTTTATGTTGATTTTTCAACTTACATGTATTTCAGGGAACTAAGGATCTGGCACGGTATGCTACGTTTTCACGCTGCGTTAAAGTTATGGGATCATCCAAGTTTAGGGGTTGTGGCTTTTACCTGGACGAGTCACAGTTCTTAAACTACGTCTATCTTAAGTTTGTGGTTGTGTCCTTCAAACATTGTTTATATGTTATTAGGTTGTAATTTTCGTTGCATGTGTCAACGCCTTAAGACAATGTTGTGGTATTTTACTTTTCAAACTTAAATAAATGGATGATCTGCATGGTTTTATTTTCTTATAGCTTTGTTGTGATTAAGCTATGGTATTAAGAAGTCACACCAAATAAACCCACGCTTCCGCAAAGCTAGGGTGTGACATTAATTCTGAGGGTGTATCTCCATGAAACGATGGTTGCCATTTTTCTTCCTTTCATAGTTTTTTTCTTTAAATTTGGCGTTTTGGTTAAAGATGGCGTTTTTAGTATAATCAATGGAAGTCATGATGGAAGCGATGGTAACGTCGTTTATATAATGATGTTTTGGCGCATAGTTTAGGAGGAAATTTTTGTAATAAATGTTAACAATTAACTTTCAGTTACTGTTTGTTCAATCTATCTGTTAAATCTGCAACACGTTTTATCATTAAGGTTTGGTGTTTTTGTATTAATGGTGTTTTAGTCATTTAATCTGAAAGTGACTGACGTGTATGGAATGTAGGTTAAGGCGGGAATTTTGAATGACGTTTTGCTCATTAGTTTGGCGTTTTGAATTAGAGCAGTAAAAATACCCTTTTACCCTTAATGGAGCACGTCCAAGTAATAAAGTTGATGTTATTACGAAAACGCCACCGCGCCATTCTACTCCATAGATTGTTTTGATTCAACGGATGAGGGGCGTTCTCACCGTTTTCAAACTTTTAGGCGTTTTCCATAAATCCTGCCCCTTAATATATATATATATATATATGGTAAGGCTCATGCGTGAACCACCTTTATTGCGAGAACCAATGTGAACACAACCAAAAATAGCTAAAAAAACTAAAAAAAAAACATAACCCCCCCCCCCCCCCCAAAAAAAAAAAAAAACCTAAACCCCATTCCCCCACCCCCCAAAAACCTAAACCCCCCACTCCCAAGCTAAAATCCTAAAAACTAAACCCCTAAAAAACCTAAAAAAATCAAAAAAACCTTTTTAATATTTTTTACATTAAAATCTCTACTTTTAGTTGACAATTTTTTTTTTAAATTAAATTTTTTTGGGCTACTAAAAGTTGTGATTTTTTGATAAAAAATATTTTTTTTTGTTTTTAGGTATTTTTGGTTGTGTTCACATTGGTTCTCGCGGTTCTCACAATAAAGGGTGGTTCCTAACGGATCCTTCTCCGATATATATATATATATATATATATATATATAAAGAGAGAGAGAGAGAACAATAGATTTAATATATAGAGGCCTTAACGTACGATGCATACCCGATGCATTATCAACATGCGATGTTGGTATTATTAAACACCATACGATTTGGGTTTTACTGAACAACATGCGATTTCAACTATCACCCATGCGATTTTGGTATCATTATCAACATGCGACTTTGTTATTATTGAACAACATGCGATTTCCCCTATATACGGTACATGCGATTTTGTTTTTTTAAAAACATAACGTGCGATTTGCCATCGCGTACGCATCGTACGTTAAGGCCTCTTGTACGATATACTTTTCTCTCTCTCTCTATATATATATAGAGAGAGAGTGTGTGTGTGTGTTTAAAATATAAAAGTCTCTTAACATACGATAGTACACGACCAACAAAATAACGTGCGTAATTACCAACCTATGTGTGATTTTTTGTTTTGACGATGCGTGATTTTCTTCTTCATGCGTAATTAACATTTGAAATTTATAATGTGCATAATTTACAAATGAACATGTGTAACTAAGTCACGTTAAGGAACTATTGTATGTTAACCTTCTCCGATTTATTTATATATATATATAGGGGAAGGTTTAAATGAGAACGCTAAATATTGTGAGAACCGTGAGAACGAATGAAAAAACAGCGAAAACTTGGTCAAAAACAATTCAAATTCAAATTTTTACACTATTATTATTATTATTCGAATACAATGTTAGAAATTTCATTTACACATTTAAATTTACGTAAATTCATATGTAAAGAAAATTTACACATGTGTAAGTTTGCCATTTACACATGTGTAAATTTGTTATATTCACACATGTGTAAAAAATCTAATAAGAGTGATTTGAGAGGAGAAATGAATTATTTGATGTTGTAAATTTTTTTTTATGTTGTTCTTTAATTACAATGAGGTTTGTATTAAAAAAAATTGTTTTGATTGGTTATTTCATTTGTTATCACGTTTCTCACAATATTTAACATTCTCAATATAACCCTCCCCTATATATATATCATGAGAAAACTACATCTAAATGAGAAAAACTAGAAAACTAACTAAAAAAGCTAAAAAACATACAAATTTTTTTTTACAATTTTTTATAAAAAATCGCTATTTTATATATATAAAAAAAATTTCAAAAAAAAAAAAGTTTTTGTTGTACTGCACATGTGCATTATATGTACATTATATGTGTATTACACATGTGCACTATATCCGTAATAGTGCACATGTGCAATACAAAAAAAAAGTTTATTTTTTATATTTTCTTTATTTTTTATTTTTTGAAAATTTTTTTCCATGCATAAAAACTAGCGATTTTTATATAAAAATTTGTATAAAAAAATTGATATGTTTTTTAGGCTTTTTTGGTTAGTTTTTTTGTTTTCTCATTTAAACTAGTTTCTTTTGATACATCCCCAACTATATATATATATATATATATATATATATTTGGTCTCAGTTCACGAAAGAACCAATCCTAGTTGCGAGAACCAAATGAACTCTTCTAAACGAATAAGAGGTTGACACCTCACACTGAAATCAATAATTGGAGATGACACATTGGAGGATATTTTCGATATTTTACAACTCTACCCTATTTCTTTCTTTTTTAAATGATGTATACATCCATTCTCTGTCATCCAGATCCTTTCTCTCTGACGTCTTTGTTTCTCTCTCACCTACTTCTCTTCACTCAAAATCTAAATGAACATCTAGAGCACCTCTCTCACCTCTTTCTTTTCACCCAAAATCTAGATGAACATCAAGACCACCATTTAGCTCACACCACCAATCAACAACCTAGTCTTCTCTAAAACAAAACACTGGTTTTACACTAACCTGGGAGCATTAAACACCCCATCAGACCCTAGTCGTCGCCATCGCTGTCCAATTTGGTCATCAGGTCCCGCTGTCACCACTACACGACGCCTTCGTCGTAGTCCATTATGGTCGTCTAACACCCCCATCGAAGTTCCGACGAAGTAGATCAACATCGCAGATCAGAAGTCGGTAGAACATATCAGAAGTGGGGTAGATTAGTGTTGTAGATCCGGTTATTTCATCCAGCGTAGAACAAATCAGAAGTGGGCACAACATGATTTTGAATATGATTCGAATAACTGCTACTCCTTCGTTTTGGGGGGAAAGGGCACAGAAAGGTAGTTCCCTTACCCCAACCAATAAAATCATGCCTTGTCAAAATTCTTAGAAACTACCCTTAACCCACAAAACACTGGCAGCACCTTACCCTTGCCATAAACTATTTTTCTATTTTATTTAATAAAATCAAGTTAACAAGCATTGTAAAAAAAATTACCACACAAATGGTCATCTTTGACCTAAATTCAGCAACTAAACAATGGGTAGAGGAACCTGGATAATAAACCCGCCTTGCCTACACTTGTAGGTGATGGCGGTGTTGTGACACAAGAACGAACGCGGAGAGGGTACCCATGAGGGTGCCCCGCCCCCTAACATATTATAATAAACAACTATTACCTTGTATAAAAGCAATAGAAAAGTGAAATTTATATATAAATTGATGTCTTTGAAATAAAACTATTACATATTTTTGCTATGTTACCAAATTACTACAACAATATTACATAATTTGGTGGTGGCGCAGTTTATTGTCCGTTTACCTACCATTTGTTTGCAGTTTCTTGTTTTGGTCAATGAAGTAATATAACATAAAAGTTATTAAAGCACATGATATACAAATTATTGATAAATCTTTGGTTCTCCATTTTCAAAAACCGCCCATGGGCAAGGGCATGCAACTGCTTGGTGCCCTTGCGTTGCCACATAGGCTACGCATTGTGTGTGAGACACTGATGGAGACAACCTTATAAATCAGAATTATATGTGAGTAACTTACGTTTATCGAAATTTTCATTTAGGTGCATAACAAACATACAAGTTTGCATTTTTTATGGTGGGAAGAGGTGCCCAACTCACATGCCCTAAGTCTTGTTAATCCTCATGCGCCGTAGCACTCGATCCATCCACTACCCTAAACTATAGACCCATTATTTTACCCCACTAACTCCCTCTCTCTATACACACAACTCTCTCTATCTCTCTTCTCTTATCACACTTAGACCATCGGCAACCGCCAACACAGTCTTTACTTGCCGGGCCTTAGCCGCTTGACTGTTAGATATAGATTGTAATATGGGGGGTTAGATTGTAATAATGTGTTAGTTAGGGGGGTTAGTTGTAAAATTGTAGTAGTGGTTAGAGAGTTAGTTGTTAGTTACTATAACTAACAGGTTGGTTAATGAGATGGTTAGCTGTGAATTGAACAATCTTCTTCTCTTTTGTGATTCTTCTTAATTTGTAGCTAACAAATTGGTATCAGAGCTACCGATTCTCGGTGATTCTGTGTATCAATTCGAATAAAAAACAACACAATTAAGCGACCGATTCATTTCAATCTCGAAATTGATCATTGTTTGATTGATTTCTGTTAAAATTTCAATTCGAAAACTTTGAAATTGATCTTTGTTCGATCAATTTCTATCCGGTTCCTTCAATTTCGAAATTAATCTTTGTTCGATTAATTTCTATAGTTTGATCAGTGTAAACGACAATTGTACAGTCAATCGTAGTGGATATGTCTAAGCGGAGTCAAACAATGGAACAAAAGTTACAGGAGCATGATGCAACTTTAGTCCATTTGGAGTCAGTGGCCACTAAGAATGCTGAGAATATAGCATCTATGAAGATTTAAATAGAGAATCAAATGAATGAAATCATTCGAAGCATTCAAGCTTTGAGCAATAATCAAGGTCAGTAGACGCAACAAGGTCAACAAATTGTTGGTCCTTATCATAACAGCAACAATAGACTCACAAAGATGGAATTTCCAAAATTCAATGGTGAGAATATTGAAGGATGGATATGCAGGGTAGAACATTTCTTTGATATTGATGCTACTCCTGAGAATCTTAAGGTAAAGTTTTAATAGTTCATTTGGAAGATATAGCTTTACTTTGGCATCAATCGTTTGTGAAGTCTAGGGGGTAGTACTGAGGGAACGTTGTGGAGTGATTATAAGGGGTTTATTCTTACAAGATTTGGGGTGGGTCTTAATCAGTATGCAATGGGGGCTTTAGTGGATCTGAGACAAACTGGGTCTTTGAGTGATTTTTGTAAATAATTTGATTTAGCCTTGACTAGGGTCAATATTTGGGATGAGTATGCAGTGAGTCTGTTTTTAAGGGCTATTAAACCTGAGATTGGTAATCCTGTGAAGTTGATTAGGCCAAGAAATCTACCTGGCATATATGTTGGCTAGGATCCAAGAGGATAACAACACTTCATCTGCTTATCAGGGCAAATCTTTTAAATCCTCATATTCCTTTAATACTAAACCCAGTGATTACACCAATAGAAATGTGGGGGGTTTCTAATATTCCTTTGTTACCTGCACCAATTCCTAAGCCTAAACCCTTAAGTGCTAGAAGATTATCTCATAAAGAGATTGAGGAAAAAAAGTGCAAAAGGGGAGTGTTTTGGGTGTACTGAAAAATATATCCCAGCTCATGTATGCAAGAATAAACAGATATTTTCCATTGAGATAGTAGAGGTGGATGAATGTAGTAATGTCAACAATACCCTTAATGAATTGATGATGACTCCTGTAATAGAGCAGGATCCATGCATTTCTTTAAATGCAATCATGGGTGTTCCTTCTTATTCCACAATGAGGGTGATAGGGCGATTGGTACTAAACCTTTTCAGATCTTAATAGATTTAGGATCCACTCACAATTTTTTGAATTTGGATTTAGCTTTGAGAATGAAATGCCCTATTAAGGAAGTTCCTGAGTTGAATATTACAGTGGCAGATGGCAATAAAACGGCTTGTACTCAGTTGTGTGAGAATTTCAAATGGCTTATGTAAGGAAATTGGTTTAGCACTGATGTTATGCTTATTCCTTTGAGTAATTACGATATGGTTTTGGGGGTGCAGTGGTTGCAGACTTTAAATGATATAAATTGGAATTTTAAACAGTTGACTAGTCAAGTTTAAAGTGGGAGATCAATTGTTTGAACTTAAGGGTATTGGGTCAAATCTTATGTCAGTATGTTCTGCTGAGAAAATGAGTTCCTTGTTGAGTGATTCTATGAGTTTAGCTAGTACACAACTCTACAGTTTACAAACTTTAAACACATAATCATTTCAACATGAAACTAAGGTTCATTTGAATAATCAAAGTGAAGCTTTGGATGCCTTATTAGATGAATTTGCAGATGTCTTTGCTGTACCTACTTCTTTACCTCCTAAACGAAGTTGTGACCATAAGATTCTTCTTAAAGATGAGAATGTTGTAATCAATCAAAGAGCTTATAGATACCCTGCTCATCAAAAGGATGTGATAGAACAGTTGACTCAGGAGCTACTTGATGCGGGAACAGTAAGAAACAGCCAAAGTGCTTTTGCTTCTCCTGTGGTGTTGGTAAAAAAGAAGGATGAGACTTGGAGGTTTTGTGTGGACTATAGAAAACTAAATGAGGCCACTTTGAAAGATAGATTTCCTATTTCCCTAATTGAAGAACTCTTAGATGAACTTGGAGGGGCAACAATGTTTTCTAAACTGGACCTCAGAGCTGGTTATCATCAGGTGAGAATGAATGAAAAAAACATTCATAAAACAACTTTTCGAAATGATCAAGGGTTGTTTGAGTTTATAGGGATGCCATTCGGCCTCACTAATGCTCCTGCGACTTTCAATCAATGATAAATGCTACTTTTAAACCTTTAATGAGGAAAACTACATTGGTGTTTTTTGATGATATATTAGTGTATAGTCCCACGATGTAACAACATTTGATTGATTTAAAGCAAGTTTTAATGCTGTTAAGGAAGGATACATTGTTTGCCAAACGGTCAAAGTGTTCATTTGCAGGGGCAAATGTGGAATATTTGGGTCACATTATTTCGGGTGATGGGGTACAAACGGATCCAAAGAAGATTGAAGCCATTCATCAATGGCCAGTTCCAGTTACTCTTAAGCAATTAAGGGGATTCTTAGGTTTGGTCGGATATTACAGACGGTTTATCAAGTCTTTTGGGGTTATTGCTAGACCCTTGAATGATCTCATAAATAAGGAATGATTTAGTTGGAATAATGATGCTCAACAGGCCTTTGAACAATTTAAAACTGCTTTGGTGACTGCTCCTGTGTTGGCACTGCCAAATTTTTGTAAGGCATTTATGGTCGAGACTGAGCTAATGTTTTGGGAGCAGTTTTGATGCAGGAAGGGCACCCTATAGCCTTTATAAGCAGTGCTTTGTCCACTAAACAACAATCTCTTTCGGTTTATGAAAAAGAACTGCTGGCCATTATTATGGCAGTCAAAACCTAACATCATTATCTGATCACAAAGCAGTTTTTTATTAAGACTGATCAGAAAAGTCTGAAATATCTGTTGAGTCAGAAGATAACTACTCCTTTACAACAGACATGGCTAGCTAAGTTGATGGGTTATGACTATGAGATAGCTTATAAGCAAGGTTCTGAGAATAAGGTAGCTGATGGATTGTCTAGAGTGCAAGGATTGGCATTATTTGAAATGGGTATGAGTTCTATTAGTCCCTTATTGCTAACCAGAATTAAGAATACTTGGCAGTCTGATCCTAAGTTGAAGGATATGATCCATCAGTTGCAACAAGGGAAAGTTATTCCACATGTCACTTGGGATGGTAATTTGCTAAAAAGGAAGCACAAGTTGTGGGTTGGTAATGATTCTCAACTTCAACATGACATTTTACAATTGTTTCATTCATCACCTGTGGGAGGTCATTTTGGATATTATCCTACGTTGCAAAAGGTGAAGTCTTTTTGTTATTGGAAGGGCTGTTATAAACAAGTGTACAAGTTTGTGAAAGAGTGTTCTCAATGTCAACAAGCAAAATATGAACCAGTGGCTACTTCAGGTCTGCTACAGCCATTACCAGTTCCTACACATATATTCACTGATGTTTCAATGGATTTTATATCTGGGCTACCAAGAGTTAAAGGAAAAGATACCATTTTGGTGGTTATTGACCGTCTAACTAAATATGCACACTTTATAGCCCTATCTCATCCTTTCACAACTTCTCAAGTGGCCCAAGTTTTCATTGATAATATTCTTAAACTGCATGGGTGTCCTATGAATATAGTGTCAGACAGAGATCCTGTATTTCTAAGCAATTTTTTGGAAAGAATTCATGCGACTACAGGGGGTACAGTTAGCTTATTCAACTGCATATCATCCTCAAAGTGATGGGCAGACTGAGGTTTTGAACAGATGTTTGGAAACCTATTTGAGATGCATGTGTATGCATTCTATTGATCAGTGGTTGAAATGGCTTAGTTTGGCGGAGTGGTGGTACAACACTACCTATCATTCTGCACTAAAGATGAGTCCATTTGAAGCTCTATATGGATTTGCCCCACCTATTCATATTCCCTACAATCCTTATGACACTACAGTGGATTCAGTGGAAATTTTGTACCGAGATCGAAAAGCCATGGTCAATTTTTTAAGAGACACATTGATGTAGACCAGAAATCGTATGAAACAGTATGCAGATGCTAACAGAAGTGAAAGGGTGTTTCAAGCAGGGAATTGGGTGTATCTTAAATTACACCCTTTTGTTCAAAATTCATTAAGAAGAAAGAAATATTCAAAACTTGGACCGAAATATTTTGGGCCATTTTTTATTATAGAGAAAGTGGGGATAGTTGCTTATAAACTTGACTTACCTAGCGATGCTCAACTTCATCCAGTATTTCATGTCTCCTTGTTGAAGCAAGCTTTTGGTCAGCATGTTCCTGTCATTCCGTTACCTACGAACCCTCGTTTCTTGGTTCAACCTCGTTCTATTGTTGATAGGTGTTTGTTTCGGAAAGGGAACAGGCCAGCTACTCTGGTGTTGGTACATTGTGTCACAACCCCCGATCCTTGATCCCCGGGAACGGGCGGACACGAACTCAGAATTTCGGTGGTATCAACTTTGTTAATTTGGCAGCGGAATTTACATCAGGACCGTAGTTAGGAAATGTTTATCAGAGTAAAACCACCATATTTGATATTAATAATCACATGGGTAAAATCCAAGTTTCTTATTACAATGCGTTTATAGGGATAACCCCTATTTTATTGAATTTAAAACATCGTCTTTTAGGTAACTTTTATAGCCACATTTTTCCCAAGCCTTCAGTGCTCTCTAGCTGGCTTTTTACTAATTGGCTGTCACATTGTGTTACCTGAAACGCGTTTTAAAAACATTTGTCAGTGAGAAATACTGGTGAGTGAATCCCAGTTTAATCAAGAAACATTTTATCAATTAAAACAGTATTGAGAGCGATCACATTGTTTATTTCTACACAATTACTCATTCAGTACTGTCAATCCTGACTTGTGGGTCATATTACACATTGGCTAACTCGTCGTCCAATGGTAACGTACTGTCATCCCCGACTTACTACTTACAGTGTAGTAAATTTTGTATACAAAACCCCAACATACCGGCAGTAATTGAAGAATTACAAAGACCCAATCACCCCTTAATCACATTGTAAAACAATTAAGGTTTTGTAAAATATTACGAAAAGGTTAACAAAAAGAGGATAAACTCACATTGCTATTTTAGACTTCGCGTAAGGGTTTCCTGGGAATAATCTATAATTTATACAAATGTACATAGGTTAGTATCATAACCCTTTGAAAATATTAATGATACCCTCCCCGAGACGGTATTCCAATAACTACGTCGGGCAGAACCACGATAGTTATTACGGAATCCTAAATCAATCGGGCGGCGTATCTATTACAAAACCGGGGTTATAATACTTACAACGGAGCAGAACCTCGCTAATTAGGGGGATATAATACGCGCGTATTATCTCTACTATTCAGAAAGTGAGATTGAGAAATGAAATTTGAGCGAGTTCGACTGAGATCCGAGGCCTCCTTTATATAGTGCTGAATTCTGGTCTCCACACGGCTCGCGTAAGGGTAGACAGAAGTCTACGCGGCCCCCGTCAAACTTCAGTCAACGCGTAGCTCGTCCGGATCACCACTAGGTTTGACACGATGATGACACGTGTCGTCACCGGGCTGTGCCATGTTTCTTGATCTCTCGCGGCCCGCGTAAGTGCTAAGGTAAGCTTACACGGCCCGCCTTAACTTAAGAAATCAACGATATCAGGTTCTAACCTTGATACCGCCCGCGTAAAGGCTTGGGGTGGGTCTACGCGGTCCGCCTCAGCTTAATAATCAGATTTTTAAATTTTATTTTTAATGCTATAACGTATTTCGGGCTCGGTTTTCACATACGGGATGTATTTAAAGACATATTAGAACAATATAATAGAGTGTCGGAAATATTTGAGAGTGTTGGTTTTTACTGAGGGTTGTTACATTCTCCCTACCTTGTTTTAGAGCTCGTCCTCGAGATCTACTGAATAAGTGCGGATATTTTCTTTGCATTTCTGATTCAAGTTCCCATGTGTACTCAGGTCCTCTTTTGGAGTCCCACTTCACTTTGACCAGAACTAGTCTCTTGTGCTTGAGATTCTTGACTTTCTTGTCTTCAATTTGTAGAGGCCTTTCTACAAACTTGAGTTGTTCATTTACCTCTATATCCTTAAGAGGTACTATCAAAGATTCATCAGCTAAACACTTTTTGAGATTAGATACATGAAACACATCATGTATTCCTGCCATTTCCTCTGGCAGTTGTAGTTGATAGGCTACAGGTCCTATTCTTTTAATAATCTTAAAAGGTCCAATATACCTGGGACTTAGCTTTCCCCGTTTGATGAATCGTACTACTCCTTTCCAAGGAGAGACTTTTAACAATATTTTATCTCCTATTTGAAATTCCAATGGCTTGCGTCGGTTATCAGCATAACTCTTCTGTTGATCACGTGCTGCTTTCAGTTGTTCCTTGACTTGAATAATTTTGTCAGTTGTTTCTTGCACTATCTCGGGTCCAGATAGTTGCTTTTCCCTAATTTCTGCCCAATAGACTGGGTTCGGCACTTTCGTCCATAAAGTGCTTCGAATGGTGCAACATTTATACTTGTGTGATAACTATTGTTATAAGAAAATTCTATTAAAGGTAAGTGATCGTCCCAATTACCTCCGAAATCAATTACACAAGCTCTAAGCATGTCCTCAATTGTCTGAATCGTCCTTTCACTTTGTCCGTCTGTTTGAGGATGATAAGTTGTGCTTAGTTTTAACTTGGTTCCCATTGCCTTTTGGAAACTTGACCAAAAATGAGAGGTAAATCGACTATCCCTATCAGAAACAATTGATAAAGGAATTCCATGTAAAGAAACAATTTCATTTACATATAATTTAGCTAACTGTTCCATAATGAAAGTTTCCTTCATTGGTAAGAAATGAGCTGACTTGGTTAGTCTATCTACAATCACCCAGATTGTATCATTTCCTTTCTTTTTTTTTAGGTAATTTAGTAACAAAATCCATTGTTATCAATTCCCATTTCCATATTGGCAATTCTAACTGTTGTAGCAATCCTGAGGGTTTCTGGTGTTCAGCTTTGACTTGAGAACAAGTTAAACATTTAGAAACATAGGCTGCTATGTCCTTCTTCATTCCTATCCACCAGAAATTTTTCCTTAAATCCTGGTACATTTTATCATTTCCTGGATGCATCGTATATTTAGATTTATGGGCTTCTTCTAAAATACGATAACGTAGGTTTCCTAATTTAGGTATCCACATTCTCTTTTCATGGAATCTCAAAATTCCATATGTTCCTTGTTCTAACTCTTTTAACATACCTTTTAATTTTTCAGCATCATCATTGATTACTGATTCTTGTGCTTCTCTTATTTGATCATTTAAATCTACTTGTAGATTTAATTTAAGAGAATGTACCCTTTTTGGCTTTTCATGATACTTTCGACTTAAAGCATCTGCTACTACATTTGCTTTTCCTTCATGATACTGGATTTCACAATCATAATCACTAAGCATTTCCATCCAACGTCTTTGTCTCATATTCAACTCCTTTTGTTTGAAAATATACCTTAAACTTTTATGATCAGTGAATATGGTAAACTTACTACCATAAAGGTAATGTCTCCAAATCTTAAGAGCAAAAATTATAGCTCCTAATTCTAGATCATGGGTTGAATAATTTTCTTCATGATTCTTAAGTTGTCTAGATGCGTAAGCTATAACCTTTTGTCGTTGCATCAACAAACATCCATAACCTAATTTAGAAGCGTCACAATATACTACAAAGTCTTCAGTTCCTTCTGGTAACGCTAATATGGGTGTATGGGTTAATCTTTGCTTAAGAATTTTAAAAGCTTCTTCTTGTTTTAATCCCCATTCAAACTTAACAGATTTACAGGTTAGCTTAGTTAAGGGAATGACTATTCTAGAAAAATCTTGAATAAATCTTCTATAATAACCGGCCAATCCTAAGAAACTTCTAATCTCAGTTGGCGACTCAGGGGTTTTCCATTTGGTAATTGCCTCGATCTTTGTGGGGTCCACATGAATTCCTTCATGATTGACTAGGTGTCCAAGAAATTGTACCTGTTCTAACCAAAATTCGCACTTAGAAAATTTTGCATAAAGCTTTTCCTTTCTTAATAAACTTAAAAGTGCGTGCAAATGCTTTGCATGATCCTCTTTATTCTTAGAGTAAATGAGAATATCATCTATAAAGACGATTATGAATTTATCCAAATATGGCCTACATATTCGGTTCATAATGTCCATAAATGCAGCTGGGGCATTGGTTAAACCGAATGGCATGACAGTAAATTCATAATGGCCATACCTTGTTCTAAATGCGGTTTTAGGAATATCCTCTTCCTGTACCTTTAACTGATGATATCCTGACTTTAAATAGATTTTTGAGAAAAATCGAGCTCCTTATAGTTGATCGAACAGATCATCGATTCTCGGTAATGGGTACCGATTCTTAATCGTGACTTTGTTCAATTCACGGTAGTCAATGCACATACGCATTGATCCGTCTTTCTTTTTAACAAACAGTATCGGCGCTCCCCATGGCGACGAACTTGGTTGTATAAATCCTTTCTCTAACAATTCGTCTAATTGTTTCTTCAATTCTTGCATTTCTGCAGGCGCCAAACGATAAGGTGCTTTGGCAATCGGTGCTGTTCCTGGTATTAAATGGATTCTAAATTCAACTTCTCTATCTGGAGGTTGCCCTGGCAATTCTTCTGGAAATACATCTGAAAACTGAGATACTACTGGAATATCTTTTAAATCCTTTCCTTTAGTGTTAATGATTATAGAAATCAAATACACTAAAGATCCTTTTCTTATGTAATTTGCAGTTTTCATCATAGAGATGAATTTTGTGGATCTAGATGGTTTATCTCCTTTTATTATGATCATTTTACCTATTGGTGAATTTACTTGAATTGACTTTTGATCACATAAAATACTGGCTTTATTGGCTATTAACCAATCCATTCCTAAAACAACATCGAATCCTGCCAGATTCATGGGATAAAGATTTGCAATAAATTTCTGATTTAAAATTTCTATTCTTGCTCCCTGCAAGATTTCAGAAATCCTAACGGTTTCTCCATTAGCTTTCTCTACTAGACATTCTTGTGGTAGTTTAGTTAATGACTGATTTAGAAATTTGAAAAATGATGTATTAATAAAACTTTGGTTCGCACCAGAGTCAAATAATACTTTAGCAAAAATATCATTACCTAAAAACGTACCAGCTATGACATCTGGAATCATCTTGGCTTCATCTGCAGTCAGAACAAATGCTCTAGCATTTTGAGTATTCTTGTTGTTTGTAGCTGGAGCTAATTTTGGACAATTAAGCTTGATATGACCTTGTTCTCCGCAGTTGTAACATATCTTGTTATTAGCTTTTTTCCTGCAGTTTTCTTCCTTGTGTCCCGATATTTTGCAAAAGTTACAGTATATAGAGCATCTTCCTGAATGCTTTCTTTTGCAATTCTTACAGTAAGGTGCAGAGGTAGAACCTATATTTCTCCCACGGTTAGAACGAAATTCTTGTGTAAGTTTCTGGGTTAGGTTCCTCCTTTGATCCTCCTCTCGGGTACGAACTAATTCATCTGTCAAGGTATTTGCTAGTTCTACAGCTTCTTCTATGGTTTGAGGTCTAGCTGCCTTGACTACATGTCTTATTTCTCCAATTAATGCCCAGATATAACGGGAGATTAACAGTGGTTCAGGTGAAGCAAGAGTTGACACTATTCTAGCATATTCAAAGAATATTTTAGTGTATCCCTTACTATCCACACCAGTCATCCTAATGTTTAGGAATTTGTTTGCTATCTGTTCCTTTTCATTGGGTGGGCAGAATTTCCTTTCTACCTTGTTCTTAAATTCTTCCCATTCCATATTGTAGGTTCTATCACTTCCTCTTGATTGGAGGATAGTGTTCCACCATTCTAGTGCTGAATTCTTAAACAGATTAGAAGCAAACAGGATCTTATCTTCTTCAGCACACTTGCTTATTCATAAGACTGCCTCAGTTTTCTCTATCCAGCGTAGGGTTGCAATGGCCCCTTCATTGCCCGAGAATTCCATTGGTTTACAAGACCAAAATTCTTTATAAGAACAACCGTAAGACACGGTTCTTCTCCTTTTGGGAATAGGCAATTGAAGTACAGGTTCATTGTTCATGCTGTTTTCGGGTTCGATGGGTCGTTTACTGTTATGCTTGCTTTTATTATTCGCTTCTTGAATAGTTTGAATAATAAATGGCATGGCATCTATGATTCCTTGTGCCACTATATGTTGAACAACACTATTATCCATTTGGTTTCCATTGTTATTGATGCTTGGATTCTCATTAACCACGTTAATGTTACTCTGGTTATCATTATTCAGATTTCCTTGATTTCCTTCGTCGGCCATCTGAATTTTAAAACATTTACCCCATATTAATATCACAAGATAATATTTAATATAGTTAATCACATGATACGCAATCTAGCCAAAAACGTCGATCATTGCGATTTTTACTCTATTTTCATATACTATTATGCAACTATTACATTCTAGTACTGAAATAAAAATTACAATACCAACAGAAATAGAATCACGCTAATAGTAATATGCATCCGTACACACATATTTTATTTTTTTTATTTTATTATATTTTATTATTTTTACTATTACCGTCTCCTCCATCACATAACGGATATGGATTTATCCAAAAATCCATATTGCGTTCATCGTATTTCCATACGAGACGCTCTCCCACCTGTCTCATTCTCTCATTGCTTTCTAAAATTTCCTCCCCAAAAGTCCTAAGTTCTTGCACGTTTTCTGCACTCATTGGGGGTACAAGTTCTAGGACTGGGTTCGGAATCTGGGGTGCGGGTTCCTGATATGGGGGTGAAAGTGCCTGAAATCGGTAAGGATCTTCTAAGATTTCCCTAATATATTCATCGTGGTAATAGGGATCTAAAGGGTCCATACCTGGATAGGCTCTTATGTTCTATATGGGTGTGTCTTCATATATCGGGTAACGTTGCACAAAATCTCTATTATCGTCCCACCAGGGGTCGTAATTTGGGTCTAGAGGGTTTGGTGCAGGTACCCTAGGGATTTCTTCTGGGTTGAAGTCATGCATCTCCACTTGGTTTTCATGGTTTTCTATCTCCATGGGTTAGTCTGGGATTAGTGGTTGTGGGGCTACTAGTTGTTCCAGACTTGGGTCAGCAGCAGTTGTAGCTAGGATATGGAAATTGGCTAGGCTTCTATTAAGCATATCCTGTGTATGGGCATCTGTCTTTCGCTTAACGGCTGCTAAGGCTCTTTGCTGTTGCAACTTTCGCATTCTTTTCCTACGCGCAAACGCTTCCTTACTGAACCATCCTCGTTTCTTATGAGGGAATGGCTCTTATGACTGAGCTTTAAAAGCAAACATTCCTTCTTCCTGATCAGCAGAATACCCAAAAAGGGCAAGCTGTGATGAGGTACCTTCACTCATAGGTGAATCAGACAACTAACGACTCATGTCTGAGGGTCCTTGATCACTCATACTGTAAACTAACAAATAGTCAAATAACACATAACAAATAAATACAGTTATGCACGTATTTTCGTAATTTATTTCCTAACACAAATTTTTAGAATTTAAGTGTCAGCAGAACACTTCTTTGGCTCAGACCAGTGGCTAGGCTCTGATACCACCTCCTGTCGCAACCCCCGATCCCCGGGAACGGGCGGACACGAACTCAGAATTTCGGTGGTATCAGCTTTGTTAATTTGGCAGCGGAATTTACATCAGGACCGTAGTTAGGAAATGTTTATCAGAGTAAAACCACCATATTTGATATTAATAATCACATGGGTAAAATCCAAGTTTCTTATTACAATACGTTTATAGGGATAAACCCTATTTTATTGAATTTAAAACATCGTCTTTTAGGTAACTTTTATAGCCACATTTTTTCCAAGCCTTCAGTGCTCTCCAGCTGGCTTTTTACTAATTGGCTATCACATTGTGTTACCTGAAACGCGTTTTAAAAACATTTGTCAGTGAGAAATACTGGTGAGTGAATCCCAGTTTAATCAAGAAACATTTTATCAATTAAAACAGTATTGAGAGCGATCACATTGTTTATTTCAACACAATTACTCATTCAGTACTATCAATCCTGACTTGTGGGTCATATTACACATTGGCTAACTCGTCGTCCAATGGTAACGTACTGTCATCCCCGACTTACTACTTACAGTGTAGTAAATTTTGTATACAAAACCCCAACATACCGGCAGTAATTGAAGAATTACAAAGACCCAATCACCGCTTAATCACATTGTAAAACAATTAAGGTTTTGTAAAATATTACGAAAAGGTTAACAAAAAGAGGATAAACTCACATTGCTATTTTAGACTTCGCGTAAGGGTTTCCTGGGAATAATCTATAATTTATACAAATGTACATAGGTTAGTATCATAACCCTTTGAAAATATTAATGATACCCTCCCCGAGACGGTATTCCAATAACTACGTCGGGCAGAACCACGACAGTTATTACGGGATCCTAAATCAATCGGGCAGCGTATCTATTACAAAACCGGGGTTATAATACTTACAACGGAGCAGAACCTCGCTAATTAGGGGGATATAATACGCGCGTATTATCTCTACTATTCAGAAAGTGAGATTGAGAAATGAAATTTGAGCGAGTTCGACTGAGATCCGAGGCCTCCTTTATATAGTGTTGAATTCTGGTCTCCACGCGACCCACGTAAGGGTAGACAGAAGTCTACGCGGCCCGCGTCAAACTTCAGTCAACGCGTAGCTCGTCCGGATCACCACTAGGTTTGACACGATGATGACACGTGTCATCACCGGGCTGTGCCATGTTTCTTGATCTCTCGCGGCCCGCGTAAGTGCTAAGGTAAGCTTACACGGCCCGCCTTAACTTAAGAAATGAACGATATCAGGTTCTAACCTTGATACCGCCCGCGTAAAGGCTTGGGGTGGGTCTACGCGGCCCGCCTCAGCTTAATAATCAGATTTTAAATTTTAGTTTTAATGCTATAACGTATTTCGGGCTCGGTTTTCTCATACAGGATGTATTTAAAGACATATTAGAACAATATAATAGAGTGTCGGAAATATTTGAGAGTGTTGGTTTTTACTGAGGGTTGTTACACATTGGCAGGGGTTACCATTGGAAGAAGCATCATGGGAGGATTTGTCTGAGTTTGAGCTGAGGTTTCCGGACTTTAATTCTTGAGGTCAAGAACTCAAAATTGGGGGAAAGTAGTGTTAGATATAGATTGTTATATGGGGGGGTTAGATTTTAATAATGTGTTAGTCAGGGGGGTTTGTTGTAAAATTGTAGCAGTGGTTAGAGAGTTAGTTGTTAGTTACTATAACTAACAGGTTGGTTAATGAGATGGTTAGCTGTGAATTGAACAATCTTCTTCTCTCTTGTGATTCTTCTCAATTTGTAGCTAACATTGACCAGCGGCGACGTTCGATCCGCAAAAAAGGTTACCCGATGGCAAGGGATCATGCGCCCGGTCCCCCTAAGAATACCACACCATAACTAAGCTCCAAGTTATCATGGAATTGGTTGTCACGTCATCCATTTATAAAGAACTTCTAGTGTTTCAACCTTTTTATTTACAAAAGGAGAGTAGTTGTGAGAATTACGTGGTATCACCCAGAAGTGACGTATGCCCACAATCAGGCATTCACACTATGATAAGACGGCTCATAGATTTGTTAAAGCTGAAGCTTTGACGTAGGGTTAAAAGTACATAAATACAACTTATAAATATCAACAAAACTAGTGTTTTTTTATTAATATCGTTTATCTTAAGCTTTTGTTGTTTTGAAAAGGTTTAATTCAACAAAAAAAAAGTATTACATTTTTTCATAGCTTATAATTTTTTTTATTAATATACAGGACAGTTAATGTTAAAACCTGCAAGTCACATGTTTCGCTAAATATATTAATAATCTTTCACAAATGAAACATTTAATCTTAAATTCAAATAAAAAAGCTTAGGACTAGAGAAAAGACTTTTGAGGTCAACAAAAAATAAAACAAAAGGAAAAAGTAACACTAACTTTTGAAATGTCTATCGGTGATAATGTGTTATTGGTGATAGGATCTCTAACAAGGGTCTACGAGGCATAAAAGTTAAAGAAAATTAACATTCGTAGACCTCGTCAACATTTACCGACAGATTAACGAGGCTTTTCAGTCGTTGTTGGGTGTAGGCATATTTGTGATGAACATTCTGCGGTTGACCCTTATTAAGTTTGATAATATGATTTCAGACGAGACTGCCTACTAAGCTTTTCAGTGTTTGTCTAGAAATATCGTTTCGTGAAGGATTTCCATCCCCAAGTCTGTTGTAAAATGTTTATTATATATATACCAGACTTTGAGACGTATATGTTTTGATCTTTTCGTTCTCAATCTCTTTTGGTGTAAACGCTAATTCGTTGATACTTAAAATCACGTAATGTTTAACGGAATCAATTGCGTCGGACCCAATAATGCTAAGTTAATGGACTTATCATCAAACACAAGTTATTAACACCTAACATAACTTGTTGTAAAATGTGTCCTAAATAACTCATTAGCAAGTAATTAGGACCATTGACTTTCAATAGCTGTGACTTAACTTATAATCAAACATAAGTTATTTTAACACCTAAAATGACCTTAATGTAGCATTTTATCATCCATTTACACATAATAAGCCCAATAATGCTAATTTAGTAGATTTATTGTAAAAAAAAGTCATTAACACTTAAAAAGGACTTTGTATGATCTAAAATAACTCATTAGCACATAAAAGGCCCAATGTTGATAACGTAGTGAACTTATCATCAAACATAACACAAAAAAATGACTTGTATAGCACAAAGTAACTCATTCGCTCATTAAGACCCAATAATGGTGACCTAGTAGACTTATCATAAAAATTAAGTCACTAAAATATAACATGTTATTGACTAAAGTAACTTGGTGTAAATTGTTACAAATCATAGGACCTAGCTACAAATTTGGCTCAAAAAAACCCTAATGAATGAGAAGTTTAGCGCTATTATTTGACTATAACAAGCCAGGACAATCACCCTATCCTCTCCACATAGATAGGTACTTCTTAATTGTATAAATATTTCTATATATTATTAGAATTTTAATTGAAATAACATAATATGTGAACATGATAGGAGAAGATTGTGTTTGTAGGTTGTGTGAGGATGGAGAGGAAACCTCGGAGCATTTGTTTACGGCTTGTGGTCTAGTGGTCGGGGTGTGCATTCGATTTCCAAGTGGTGTGGTATCCCGAGTATTTTCGCGTTTTCAGTTAAAGACCTGTTAGAGATACATAAAAATAGTCCCGCAAGCCCTTTGAAGAAGATGATTTTACAAGGGGCTATTATCGTAACATGTTGGAGGATTTGGAAGTGGAGAAATGAGACAATCTTTCAAAACAGACGAGCTAAGGTTGTAGAGATTGTGTCCGATGTGAAAGTTATTGGTTTTTTGTGGTATAGATACAGGTTTAAAAAGGATACTGTAGGATGGGATAAATGGTGTAATTTCGAGTTGATGTAAGTTGTTTTTGGGTCGCTATCTCCACCTTGGAGGTAGTTGTCCTTTGTGTTTTATGAAAGTTTAACCTTCAAAAAAAAAAAAAAAAAAAAACATAATATGTGAATATTTTTAACATACAACATTTTTATTTATTTGGAACGTCATGATGTTCTCTTCAGTGAACCGCAAAAATGCATTGTATTGCCAAGGACATGTCACGAAATTGTCCAGCGATAAACCGTTAGTAATATAAGTCAATAGTTGTGTTGGGGGTGATTAACCAATTAACTTCCATCGATACATCCATCTGTAAGATCTATCGATGATTCATATGTGAAGTATTTACCCACACCTAGATACCCATCAACTTTTATCAATGGATTACCATTAATCATTACCTTGTGAAAATCTTCTAATTTGTTGTGGTTGTACAAAATGTATCTAACCTAACATGTATGCTAATGGTATGTAACAAACTAAAATCTTTCGGTTATTATGTTATGCAAAATGTAGCACACTACTAGAAAACAGCCCACTTTCTAACCGAGTTTTTAGTTGAAAGGTCGTCGGAAAAGGGGTTTCTAATCATTTTCCGACAAAATTGTTTTGACGGAAAATATAAAGGTTAGAAACATGTTACGACAAGAATTGCTTACCAACTTTTGACAAAATCTAGGGTTATGTTTTTCAACACTTTTTGACTATTTATATTTATATTTTTTGTTATATATATATATATATATATATATAGGCCGGTTATCATACAAATGCCCTTATCGTACATTACGTACGCTACAATCTCAGCCGTCAGATCATCTTCCCGCATTTTAAAATCGCATGTTGTTTTTTTATAACAATTTCACATGTGATAATTTTTGATGAATTCGCATGTTGTTTTTTTGTACCAATTTCGCATGTGATAATTTTGATGAAATAGCATGTTCTTTTTTTTTATAACAATTTCGCATGTGATAATTTTTGATGAATTCGCATGTTGTTTTTTTGTACCAATTTCGCATGTGATAATTTTGATGAAATAGCATGTTTTTTTGTAACGATTTCGCATGTGGTAATTTTACAACATGCGAATTCGATGCGGGAAGATGATCGGACGGCTGAGATTGTAGCGTACGTAATGTACGATAAGGAGATTTGTATCCTACCCTTTACCTATATATATATATATTAGAACTTCCAGACAATTTAACCGACCATTATTTTTTATTTTTAAGTTTTAGTTTTTAAAATGCTTTTGTTTAAAATTTCCGAAGACTTTATTTATTTTTATTATTTTTTAAGTTCCGACCGCGATTTTTCTAATTTTTTTGTCGGAATTTTCGACGGCCATACTTTTTGGTTGTATATTCTTGCAATTTTGTCACTAAGAATGGTTTTTAATGATTCAGAATTAAGTCGGAAATTGGTCGGAACTTTGGACCAACATTTTTATCGGACATATTGGTCGGAAAATGGAAGTTCTTTTTAGTAGGGAAAAAGCTTATGTGTGAATCATCCATTTTAATCCTATGCATAAGTCATATATTTTTGCTTATCTAACAAATTAACAAGTTAAAAGATAAGTTTTGAAAGTTATGCACTTCAAAGGCAAACTTTTGTGTCAAGTTGGGAGTATTTTGACGCAAACCTTTAAAATGCTACTTTATAGATAAAAGTTTAAGCTTACACATTCAAAGAAGACATTTTTTTTCTCCTAATTATATTGACGCAACCCTTTAAAATTATTTCTATACCGTTTTAAAGTTCAAATTAACTCTCTAATGCTCTAAACCAACGACACATAAAAGGTATTAGCGACAGAGATTTGCCACGTACGTTGTCGCTTGTAAATAATTAACTTTAGAATGGTTGTGTTGTTAGTTAGGCTAGTCGGTTATGACTTTGTTACTAGTTGTTGGTGATAGTTGGTCATTCTCTCACAGCTCCACATATGTATATATAGAGGAGCATATATAGCTTTGTACATCTACTATTACATATCATAGTAACTATGGGGTGTGGAGAAGCTTGGGTTGGGTGCATTGCTTGATACGTGGCAGGTGTGGACTTCATCAGTCCACACTCAAAAAAGTAGGTTGTGGAAGAGGCGTGGCCAGGCCGGTGTTGTGAAAGGGGCTAGCCAAACGGTCATCAACATCCAGTCAACCATTGCCAGACACGTCACCTCAGGCCAGCGCCCCATGTCAAGCACTATTGCCACGCCAAGCGGGCAACGCCCACCAAAACGCCAACCCGAGGTGGAGCACCTAGCGTTAAAGGGCCAAAAACGCTCCTTGGCCACGCCCACACCCACTAGTCTTACGACACCTTCTGTTCTACAATAACTTAAATATATTATAATTGTTGTAACTTTTGGTAACTTTCAACTTACGGTATTAATTGTATTTTATTAATCTTTACTATATGTCTAATGATTAATGAATCATGTTAAACGTGTCATGTTATTGATCAACTTTCTTATGTTTAGTGGTGTTTAAGCATATTGTGTCGTATCATACACGTTATTGAACATGTTACACTTAACCATGCAAAGTGTGTTGTGTAACCCGTTTAATATACACGTTGGCGATAATGTTTAAGAAAATGATTGACACATTTAGTTAAACATGTCGTATTCGGGTTTACTAATCGTGTTAAACGTGTCGTGTCAAAGACGAACAGTTAACACGACATGTTTTATCAGCTCTAATATTACGTATCAAATTATATAAGAGCCGGTTTATCAGCTCTAAACCGTTTATCTTTGTATATTCTATATAATCTTAAAAAAGAAATGTTTGTGGAAATTTCATTTTTTCCTCCAATTTTGTCAAATCTCATTTTGGTACCTCCTATTAGCCCCTTAAGTTTAGGAAATGTATTTTCAACCCCTTAACTTTTCATGAATTTTGTAAAATGTCACTTTGACATCCTCGAGAGTATATATAATCTGATTTTTCCATAATACATTCGTTTGCTAACTTAAAAACAAAATTGTTTCGTGCTTATTTTTATGTACGTGTTGGTCTACGTTTTGATGGAAATTTTGTTTGGAAACGAGTTGTGTAAAATATGATACTTTTTCAAGCTTACTTTTTATGTACGTTTCAATGTAAATTTTATTTAAAAACGAGGCGGGTCAAATATTAATTCATTTTGATTCGCCAATTAAATTCGAGATGGTCTACGTTTTAATGTAAATTGTCAATTATAATCTATACATAATCACACCACAAAGTCGGTACAATATTCGAGTTTGTCTACATTTTAACATAAATTTGGTATACTTTTCCGTATAAATTTGAAATTCGAGTATGTCTACGTTTTGACATAAATTTGGCGTACACTTTCGTGCTTTATTTTGTATGTTTCCTACGTATAAGCCGGGTCGCATATAATACATTTTGACTTAAAGGTATAACGTGTTATGATTATACAATATAAATTTGATTTAATATACGTTTACAATGCTGATGTACACTGGGTTCATTCGGATACGTCGAACCGTATATTTTCATATGGTTAAAGCATCATATAACGTTTGTCCTAATCCATTCAACATTTGCGTTGTATCCGTGTACGTTGCCACGCGGGTCTTATTAGTAGGAATTATAAATACATAAAAGAATTATCCTTTAGCGGATTCTAGAAAGCTAGGGGTTCGTGCCCTAAGGCACCAGCATGCTGTGCAGCTTAAACGTCAAACACATTAATCTATTTTTGTTGAATAAAGTGATAACGCGTTGTTGTAACATGTTGATGCTTTGTTAACGATCAGATCGACCACATGTGAATCTGATACCTTGTTTGTTGCTTTTACTTTGTTTTAGTTTATCTAAAGCTTTCTATTCGTCTAACATATTTGTGTGTTTCACACAGCAAAGGGTGTTATAAATCCAACATATGCATGCTAAAAACAAATGTGGATGCATGTGTGGTAGGGACTAGTGTGCACTTTTGTGTCTCATTGGATCATGAGCCAGGGTTTCAAAGTCGAAAAGTGTTCATGTGACTTTTTATCGGATCTTGATTCCATGCGTGGGCTCAAATGGGTACACAAGAAAAGGCCAAGTGCCGAAGATTGAACTCTGGTTCATGCTAAAAACATTTGAGAGACGATTCGGGAAAAACAAAATTAACTAAAATAAAATGCGTGGAGGACTAAGGGGAGTGGGGGTGGTATCACTTGCAAAAATTCTATCACTCACAAACATCCAATCAAGTTCCGCCATGTCATCAACCATTTTTGCATCACTCACATCCTTTTTTAGTGGCAATGGTCATCACTCACAACACCTAACAATAAACCCCCACACCCCCTCACATCCATCATTTTTCACGCGTGATGGTCATCACGGAAATCCATCACGTTCAAACCATCACTCGTTGAACTAATCGGTGGCGGTGGACTTTTGGTTTCTTCCACGCGTGATCAAGGGTGCATCATGCACCACCCCGCCTCCCCTAAGATATTGTGGACAAATAGACATATTTTCATGAGTTAAATGTTATTTTAGTCCCTTGGTTTGGGTTATTTTGGTCCAAATGTTTGAAACGTTGCCATTTTAGGTCAAATAGTTTCAAACGTTGCCATTTTAATCCACTGGGTTAATTTCATCCATTTTTTCTGTTAAGTAGAAGGGCAATTCTGTCATTTTTTTATGTAATTCTGCTAACTAGAAAGGCAATTTGGTCATTTAAAATGACCGAATTCCCCTTCTAGTTAACAGAAAAATGGGATAAAGTTAACCTAGTGGATTAAAATGGCAACGTTTCAAACTATTTGGACTATAATGGCAACGTTTCAAACCTTTGGATTAAACTGGAAAATTGCTCAAAACACGGGGACTAAAATCGCATTTAACTCTATTTCCATAGTACTTTTATGATTTATCCACAATATCATAATATGGTATACAATTTATATTTTCTTATTAATCGATGGTTAATAGTTATTTATGTTTTTATTTAATCAATTGTTGAAAATCGCACTACGAGAATTGTCATCAACATAGCTTGTATTGTGATGATTTGTCGTTGCTATAAAAGGGCTTGAAGTTTTTGTTTTGAGAAAAATGCAATTTGCGTCCCTGTGGTTTGTGTGAAACATCAACTTGAGCCCTAAATTCATTTTTTGGTTTTTTATCCCCTGAGCTTATGAATTCATAACACTTTGAGTCCCTCTGTCAGTGTGCCGTCAGTTTGACTGTTTGAGCCAGGGGTAAGACCGTCTTTTGGCATATATTAATAACACTTTGCATCCCTATGGTATGAGTGAATCATCAACCTGAGCCCCTAAATTCATTTCTTGCTTTTTTGTTAAGAAATCATTGATTTAATAATTCAAATTAACTCTTTTTAAATAAATACAATCTAATAATTAACTCTTTTTAAATAAATGCAATCTAATAATTAAATGTATACTATATATAACGAATTATTAAAGCCTAAATTGTATATTAAATGTAAACTTTTAATACATACAATACAGAGACAAAACTTACAGACTCGAAAACAAAAGACCGTAAGATACAATACAGAGACAAGCAATTGTGGATCTTTACTGACGGGTGCACTTCGGAATGTAGCAGATATGAATGAATATAACCCCAGTGGTAGATATGTAATTAGCGAGCTCTGGAATTTCAAGGAAAATCGAAGAGCTTCACTGGTGTCACGACCCCCGACCCGGTTTTACCCGGATCAGGAGCCGCGTGATAGAAAATCCCGTGGTATTAAGTTGACAGCGGAAGATTTCTTCAGGATCTTTTTAAACTTAAATTTCACGATTATTTTATTTCACAATTCGGTATAAACCCCGATAATTTACAATAATATGATTTCACGGAGAAATCTTTATTTTTACAAAAACATGTTTCTTTATTTTATATTGAGCCACTTCCTTAAGCTTGTAGTGCTTCACGACACTTTTTCTTGAATCACAATAGATTACCTGAAACATGTTTGAAAAAAGGTTTTGTCAGCGGGAAATACTGGTGAATCATTCTATTTACTAAAATGACACGTTTGTTATAATTTACAGTATTAAGAGAGATTACAATGTTTCCAGATATTAACCAACTACCCACGGTATTTGTCACTCGACACGTTTCTGTGACTATGGTCATATCACCCATTGCCTACCCCGTTGTCTAATGGTGAAGATTATCAAGTAATGTATACAAAGCCCCACATACCGGCTGTAATTTGGTGATTACAAAAACTTAATCACTGTAATTATAACTTTGAAAATAAACATGCTTTTGTAAACAAATTTGATAAAAAGAGAATGACTCACATTGCAGATTTATATGAGCAGAGCTTAGCCTACTGATTAGTCTTTTAACCTAAGTTTAATAACATGCACACGAACTCGGTTAGTAACTAATAAAACATTTACGATAACTCACGAGATTAAACCTTCACAACGAATGACAAAGTGCGATACTTAAACATCCACCGAATTAACGATGAATGACAAAGCATAAACCCTAATGCGGGCAGCACTTAAACATCCATTGGATAATTTAATCGATCGGACATTGAATCGTAGCAGCGATCGAGTTAATACCCGGTATCGGAGTAGTGCCTCGCTAATATAATTCTGGGCAGAGGATACCTATTCTTGTGAGCATCTTCATCCTTGACCTTCAATTGATGGTAGCCTGACCTCAAATCAATCTTTGAGAAGTAACTTGCCCCTTGAAGTTGATCGAATAAATCGTCGATTCTAGGCAGAGGATACCTATTCTTGATCGTGACTTTATTAAGCTCGCGATAGTCGATGCACAGGCGCATCGACCCATCCTTCTTCTTGACAAACAAGATTGGCGCTCCCCAAGGAGATGAACTAGGTCTGATAAAACCTTTAGCCAGCAATTCATCTAGCTGCGTCCGCAACTCCTTCATTTCTGTGGGTGCCAATCTGTATGGTGCTCTAGCAACTGGTGCCGCTCCGGGGATGATATCGATCCTGAATTCGACTTGTCTATCTGGTGGTAAACCAGGTAGATCTTCAGGAAACACTTCTGGGTATTCAGAAATGACAGGGATGTCTTCTAACTTCTGTTTAGGCTCTTCAATAATCACTTGCGCCATGTAAATGACACACCCCTTCTTCAAACACTTGGAAGCCTTGAGCATAGTCTCCTGCTCAGGCGGCCCATACTGGGTATCTCCCCGAATGGTAAGTGATTCACCAGACGGAGTCTTTATTACCACTTGTTTCTGGTTACAGACAATTTGGGCCTGGTTATGAGATAACCAGTCCATACCCAGAACTATGTCAAAACCAGCCAACTTAAAGGGAAGTAGAGACAGAGGAAAAGAATGGTTCTTAATGGATATAACACATCCATCTAACACAGTAGAGACGGTTTCTATGGTACCATCTGCTAACTCTACCTCATAGTTTGCGATTAAGGTTTTGACAGGTAAATTCAACAATTTACAAAACTTATGATCTACGAAAGACTTATCTGCGCCTGAATCAAAAAGTACTCTTGCAAAGACATCATTTACAAGGAATGTACCTGTTATGACATTATCGTCCTGTACAGCTTCTTTCGCGTCCATTCTGAAGACTCTGGCATTAGTCTTCTTAGCCTCCTCAGGCTTCTTGTTGTATTTTGGGCAGTTGGTCTTGATGTGCCCCTTCTCATTGCAACGGTAACACGTTGCGTCTTTTATCTTTTTGCAATCCAGGGTTTTATGATCCGTGGACTTGCAAATTCCACAAGCAAAGGATTTTGACTGAGTCTGAGAGCTCGACTCCAGTCTGCACTTTCCATAGTGCTGCTTCTTGCAAATTTTACACTTGGGCTTCTCATCAGACTTATGCCCATCCTTCCTCGACTCAGATCCCTTCTTGTTATCACCGTTCCCACGGTGTTTCTTATTCGACCTTCGCGAACCATCATCTTCACGCTTCCTCTTCTCGGTCTCCTTATTCCTCAGCGATCTCTGTCTGACCGCATCCAGAGTGAGGGATAAGGAAAGGTCAGTTACAGACCTAAAGGTAACTGGCCGAGAAGCTTTTACACTGGCCTTGATCTCGGGTTCTAAACCACCAATAAAGCGAGCGATTCTTTTTGGCTCCGGGGTTACCAGGTAGGGAACCAACCGGGACAGTGTATTGAAGCTTGTCAGGTAAGCTTGACAGTCGAGGTTCTTCATCACCAACGATAGAAAGTCAGATTCTATCTTCTCCACCTCATGTTGAGGGCAGAAATTTTCCTTGATTAGGGCAATGAATTGATCCCACGACATACTATACAATGGGATCTTTCCGGAGGCCTCCATTAGAGATCTCCACCATGCCAACGCTTCACCCTTGAAGGACTGTGACACAAACTTAACTACATCCCTTTCAGCGCACCCGCTGATATCTACCACCGTGTCCATCTCGTCCAGCCAAGTCATACAATCTACGGCTCCTTTTTCCCCAGTAAAATCCCTGGGCTTACAAGACACGAAGTACTTATAGGAACAACCCTTGTTACTGGGCTCTTGATGCAGTACTATATGCTGAGATGGGACACTTTGATGGTTGGTGGACTGACGGTCATCACCATCTTTCTTGGGTCCATTCTTTTTGGGAGGAGGCTTGCTATGAGCCTCAGAATGTGTCCTGGGCTTTGAATGTGTGGCAGAGTGGGTCCTACTTCGAGTACTACTGTAATCTTCATACTACCTTTCCAAAGCCTGAGTAACAGCGCCGTCTATGATCGCTTTTAATTCGGCACCCGTTAACGTAATCTGGGCGTTCTCATTTGGCTCCGCTGGATGGCTATTGATTTCATTTGATTCGGCCATTTGAATTGAACTGTTGCAGAAAAAACAAGAACAATATTTTACTTGGGAGTTTATTATGGAATTACCCCTTAGGGTAACTCGTTAACCATGGTAAACAGAGACCATACTTGGTTAACTTATTAATCGTATTAATTTAGGATTTCAATTAAAATTTATCCTAAACATAAACAATAACAGTATATATTAGCACATGTGGCTTAATCACATGGACAATTTAAATTATAAGCTATGATCTCAGAGAACCAAGACTTTTAAGGTTTGAACCTAGTTTATTACCTTTATCAGACAGGGAGTCATAGCTACCACTGTCTTTTGGCTCATATGGGAGTGAGCTGGGCCCGTAGGCATCGTATTACCACGTATGTTAAAATATGATCATCTTAATTGATGATCTTAACCCATGATTCAGAGATCATATAACTGGGTTTGGAATCTTCTGAAGAATCCTTATACATATAAGAATGACATGTGATTTTAACGAATCACTTCTGCCAGGAGTGTTAACATGTTTTAAGATGTTAACAGGAATTTGAATCTTTTAACTAGGTCTTACCATCTTGGCCCGGTCTTATATTTGACACGAGGCTAGGTTTCACACTTTAAGATTCTTAATTAAATAATTACATAGGCAGATTATTTCAAGAGGAATGATTTTAATTTATTTATTTCATTTATAAATTATTTATGCACAAAATGGCGAACATGAAATTCATAAAAACAACATTCCATTTATTTATTCAAAGTGTTACATGTTGCCCTAAACGGGTCTTTTCAAATAACAGAATACCCACGCAGGGGTTAAACAAGTGCTTACCCTCGCAGGGGCTTAATAACACACATGTCCACGTAGGGACTACATAATATAATAGTCCACGCAGGGACTCACACTAACAATACACCCACGTAGGGGTTAAAACAAACAAGCATGCCCACGCAGGGGCTTAAAGCAAACATACCAAATACACCCACGCAGGGGCTCAATAGTAAATACAGGAGAAAATAACTGTGGAAGGATTCAACGATCCTTCTTGTTCTTCCCCTTGATCAAGCTAGCCAATCCTTGGAAGAACGTCTGTCTTTCCCTGCGTTCTTCGTGAGCTTCCCGTTCAACTTGCTCCAACCTCTGTAAAATTTCCTCCCTTTCTAGGGGAGAAAACCGTGGTGGCTGCGATTGCGACCTGATAATGGGTCTAGGAGGTATCGGGTATCCCTGAGTCGGGTAACTCATCCCCCATGGATCCCCATAGGGTCCTTGGGTGTTATAGTTCGTTGCTACCATGTACGGATCAGCCTCCCCGTAACCATAGTTGTGATGCGTTGGGGGTTCAAACGGGTTGTATCCCATGCCACCCTTATAAGCTGGTATCGGGTTGTCAAAACCCATTGGCGGCGGCTGAGGCATCGCTGGGTTGGAGGGTCCACCCATCTGTGGGTCCTCCTGGTGCGGTGGGTAGTGGCTGGCACTTGACTGACGTGGGGAACTGAAATTGAAGCCCCCCGGTCGTACCGACATGCGGGCACCGGTTCTTCTACGCCTTGGCGGTTGAGGAGGTGCCGGCTGAACTGGTGGCGGTGGAGGTGGTGGCGTAACTGCCACAAATCGGTGATCCTCGGATGAATCTTGATGATGCGGCTGCGGCTGTGGCTCCTGCTGCTGAGACTGCTGCTGCTGATGCTGCCCATGAGACGACGAGTGGTGAGAAAGTGTATAGTACCACTCGTGTTGATTAAACAGGGCTTGGAAACTATCTGGACCACCATAGGGTGATCCGTGAAAAGACGATCCGTCGGAGATCTCAATCGGGTGGTTCGGAGTACCACTCGCCGGCATGACGGGGTCCGTGTCCTCATCCATATCATCTGCGTGATCTCCTGAAAAATGGTCATCTGGACCCAGTGGGTTAAAACCCACGGGTTCTGGTATGAATCCTACCGGGTTAAACTGTCCCCGGAAAACAGGTGTAGGGTCTCCATAGGAATGATGGGACAAAGACCTCTGCAGCGGTATGTAGGAAGGCAGAGGGTTGTTAGGCTCGTCTTCTGAATGTGGTCCGTATGAATTGTGGACCGGAGGTGTAGAGCTGTGCGAAACTGATCGTCTCGCCGGCTCGAACAGGTTTCTCCTGTTCCGACGTGGATTTTCGCTTTCCGTAGCAGTTGGAGCTCGTACATTGGACGGTCCAGCTTCATGGTCATTGGGGGCGGTGACTGGCCCCTTGCCTCGTCCTCGTGTTCTGAAAAATCTCGGAGGCATTTTGATGTTCCTGTCCATAAAGCATAAGATAACAATAACAAAAATATAAAATTTAAAGGACAAAACAAAAACCGAATAGGGTGGAATTTGTCCTATGTTATAAGTCTAGACTCGAAGGTTTAGAATGTGCAATTGCGTAACTGAGATTAAACACAAAAGGCTAGTGTTTAATTCACTCAGAGTTGGCTCTGATACCAACCTGTCACACCCCGATTTCCACGTGTCACCGGTGGGCCCGGTGGGGGAGTATCGTGACGTGGTTGGCAACGTAATAGTCAAACAACACAATATATAAGAATGCACAGCGGAAGCAAATTTAAAATATAATACAACCGAATTTATTTATTGTAATCACAGTCACAATATCCGGTGTTTATCCACAGTAGGATCGAAACAAAATAATATTAATGGTTCACAGACTTCTGGCATCCTAAGCTTGCGAGACTTTTTATTGATGCTTAGGAGACAATCCAGCCAATTTCGTTTAGTACCTGCATTCAGTCTTTTTGGGAAAATACGTCAGTTTACACTGGTAAATACATTCAACTGACTCATTTTGGAAAATGATTGGAAATTGGTTTGGATGCACGTGGCATAAATCATTTTATTTAACTTGGGAGAATTATTTAATATTATAATCTTGTGAACGAATTACATGTTACTTATGCGTTCAGTAGCCCGGATCTAGCCCGGGTTAAAGATCAATAAACACACCACATCATAGAGTTATACACGGGAGTACGCCTACACCCCGTGCTCAGGTCGTGGCCATCTCGTAAGATGATGCCAGGGATATCCGGGACATGGTCATTAACCCCCCAAAGGCTGTAAAGTAAACAAGACTGTTTAAATGAGCCGATCAAATTATTCAACTACCCACTAAGCGTGGAGATTTGATGCTCGATCAAGCGGTACGCTATGTACCGTAACCCAAGCCCGTATAAGGGAAAATAAGTTAAAAGTATTTACCTGATGCAAAGTATAAATCACAATAAGCAAAATGCACGTAGCTTTTACTGGTCCTCCTAATCTGGAACGAAGGTTTTATAATAACCTATTAGAATCCTAACGGGCCTTTAATTAAGCTTAAGCTTAGGCCGGCTAGTTTCAAAGATACGGTTCGTACGCACGATTAAGCGAAGACCGGATAGAATGTGATTTAGACCCGACAAGTTTGAAGACTTGTTTAATATGGGTTTATTATTCACTCTGGATTTTGAGATAAAACCGTTAAGGTTTGACCCGTTTCGGTTAATTTATGTAAACTTGTTACATAAACCGAACCGTACGCGTAATAAGCGTGACGGGTATTCATGAGATCTATATACAGGTTTCCTAAGTTAATTATGCCTCAAATATGTTGTGACATCAGTAAGATGTCTTTCATTATGCCCGAAACGTTTTTAAACACAAACTAGGCCCCGTAGGGGTAGTTTGGTTATTTAAAAGTTTATAAAAGAGTTTACGTGACAACCTGAGTTACAGGTCTGATGTAATCAGAAAATATACTCAATTTTCTAAGTTATATCAGTAGGTTATAGCATGTTTGTGAATTTTATCATTTTTAACCAACTATGCCCCGTAGGGGTATTTTGGTAATTTCACATAAGCCGGAAAAGCTCAAAACTGAAGTCTGAGTTTATCAACCTTTGCTTACTGTTAAAATATAATAATTTGCCTCTTATATCAGTAGGTATCAACCCGGGTATGTCCAATATGATTTTTAAAACATACTATGCGTTAAAAACGCTAATTAAGGCGATTAAAGGCCATTACCGGGTTCGGTAGTTAAATCTGATAATTTTATATTTCCAGAAGGCTTAAAATAATTTATTTATCATATGTGATCACTAGCAAAATGTTTGGAGTCGTTTAGATAGGTAAAACTCATTTTATGGCCCGTAAGGGCAAAACCGACAATTACCGAATTACGCCTACGACTATGAGTTATGCTCAGCCTAAAATTGATTAGAAATCTTTAAAAATCCCAAAATAATATGTTACATCAGTGGGTAATTCGTTTGATACCAAAAAGTATGTTTAATTAGGCTATACGCTAATTACGCCATTTTATTAACATAAAGCACCGTAATTACGCTAATGAGCATAACTCTTATTCTACAATTCAAACTAATGTCAAACTTTGCATACAAGTCTATATATCAGTAATTAAGGTTTCTACACTTTTACTTTTCCAAAAATCACGTTTTAAGGTAATAAGGGCATAATGGTCAACATATGAGCGATTAACGGAAACATGTATATTAATTGGGTAATCAACGAAACAAGTACAGAGGCTTATACTATCATGTAACCCAACCCTAATGAAGCATTAAGGCATTTCTAATTCCATCTAACTCGGGCCAGAACTGAAGTCAACGTAAAAGTCATAGTTTCGTGACTTTCGGTTCCGAACCGGTTTAAAACTGAGAGTTGTCGAGTCTGACCAGTTTAGACATGTCCGTACACTTATTACCAAGTTATATTAAGTTTAAAACAGGTTACACGCATCACGTATTGTTAATCGTGCATTAAATCGTAATTTACATAACTGTTGACTTTTTCGGTCAACGTTTGACTCCACAAATGACTTAGTTATGTCTGGAATCAGTAAGCGCCCTTATAAGGGTTTAATACCCATATGATTACCTACTTAACGGTACTTTTAAATCGAGATAAGACTGAGTTATCATTAATTAAACTCGAAGTCAAACCGTGTTTACGTCGGTTTGACTTTTAACTAAATAACTAAGCTAAAATTTATTATAAAAGGTTAGGCAACTTACAAAAGTGTTTAATGATGATTAGAGAGGCCTTGTAATCAGCTTGAAAGCTCCTCAATTGATCAGAATTGAATTGAGAATGGAATGATCAAAGAGTTGCAACTTATGAGGTTTATATAGTGTTCAAGGCACCATTATTTATTGACAACAAGGTCTACAACTCTCCACAACTGATATACACATGTTACTAGTGCTTAGGGGGTGCCTAGGGTCGTTCATAAGTGAGAAGAAACCGGCCAAATGGGTCAGATTCGCGTTAAACAGGCAACAGCCTGTTTTCTGATCGCTGTGCGCAGCTTGCGCACCGTAAGCACATCTGCTTACGGTCCGTAAGCAGTCATCAGGGGCTGTTTCGCTTGTTCTTTCATTTATTCGAAAAGGTAACCCCATTTTCCGCATATGGGGCATCAATTATCATCTAGGGACCTTCCAATAAGTGCTTAATACTATTCTAAACCCTACCAATTGAAGTTGTTTCCTTGAATTCAAATTAAAGTCCCGAAAACAAAGGTTTATCATTCATTTCTTCGTGGGAATCACATCATGCATTACCAATTCCAATCTTGTCAACCCATTTATGGATTTAAAACTTAGTAGATGTTAAATATGTATAATAACCTGGGTCTTGGGATTTATCAATGAGGTGTTTAGAGGTAAAAATTAACATGACGCCCCTTTTTAAATTCCGCCAGAACATCTTTATTTAAATTTGGGTTTACAATGCGTTTTTGTCGTACATGACACGTGTCGTTATCTTATTAAACACGAAATTTTGAGGTGTTACATTTGATCACTACAAATGGTCCTATACGTTGGATCACTACAAATGGTCCTACGTATCTTGGACTTAGCTTTCCTTTCTTACTAAATCGAACAACTCATTTCCAAGGAGAAACTTTTAACATTACTTTGTCTCCAACTTGGAATTCTAATGGTTTGCGTCAGTTGTCGGCATAACTTTTCTGACGATCTCGAGCAGTCTTCAGTCTTTCCTTGATTTGTGCGATCTTGTCGGTAGTTTCTTGTACTATCTCGGGACCTGATAATTGACTTTCTCCTATTTCCGCCCAACAAACTGGAGTTCTGCACTTTCTTCCATACAGGGCCTCGAATGGGGCAGTTTCGATACTTGAATGATAACTATTGTTATAGGAGAATTCAATCAAAGGTAAGTGGTCGTCCCAATTTTCACCAAAATCTATCACAGATGCTCTGAGCATGTATTCTAGAGTTTGGATTGTTCTTTCACTTTGCCCGTCTGTTTGTGGATGATACGCAGTGCTTAACTTTAGTCAAGTTCCCATTGCTTCCTGGAAACTTTTCCAGAAATGGGAAGTGAAACGACTATCTGTATCTGATACAATGGAGAGTGGAACTCCATGTAAGGATACTACTTCATCTACATATATCTTTGCCAACCTTTCCATGCTAAAGGTTTCTTTCAAAGGGAGAAAGTGAGCTGATTTGGTTAATCGATCCACAATTACCCAAATCGCATCATTACCTTTTCTGGTTTTGGGTAACTTAGTAACAAAATCCATTGTTATAAGTTCCCATTTCCATACAGGCATCTCTAGTTGTTATAGTAGACCTGAAGGTTTCTGGTATTTTGCCTTAACTTGTGAACAAGTAAGACACTTAGGGGCTGTCTGGTAGCCTCTTAATGACCATTCAGATGCTACCTCTTAATGGTTTAAAACCTCTGAATGAATAAGAGGTAACCTCAAGTCTGAATGATTTAGAGGTAACCTCTGAATGGTAAATCATCACATGTCATATTTTTTACCTTCTCATTGGTAAAATTCTTAATGGTTCCATTAAGAGGTAGCCTCTTAATGACCATTCAGAGGCTACCAAACAGCCCCTTAGAAACATATCGAGCTATATCCTTTTTCATTCCTATCCACCAAAAGTTATTTCTTAAATCTTGGTACATTTTATTGTTTCCAGGGTGCATGGTATACCTAGATTTATGAGCTTCTTCTAGGATCTTATGCCTTAAATCTCCTTGCTTAGGTACCCAAATCCTTTTCTTATGGAATTTCCAAATTCCATCATTTCCTTGCTTTAATTCTTTTATTCGTCCTTTCATTCCTTCAGCATCATCCTTGATTGCTGTTTCCTAGACATTCTTTAGTTGTTCCATTAAATCTAACTGTAGATTTAATCTGAGAGCATGAAATCGCTTTTGTTTTTCATGATACTTATAACTTAAGGCATCTGCAACTACATTTGCCTTTCCTTCGTGATACTGAATATCACAGTTGTAGTCACTTAGGATTTCCATCCATCTTCTTTGCCTCATATTCAATTCTTTTTGCCCAAATATATATCTTAAACTTTTGTGATCCGTATAGACAGTAAATTTACTTCCGTATAGATAATGTCTCCAGATCTTAAGGGCAAAAATTACGGCTCCTAATTCTAAATCATGAGTCGTATAGTTCTCTTCGTGCTTTATTTTATATTGAGCCACTTCCTTAAGCTTGTAGTGTTTCACGATACTTTTTCTTGAATCACAATAGATTACCTGAAACATGTTTGAAAAAAGTTTTGTCAGCGGGAAATACTGGTGAATCATTCTATTTACTAAAATGACACGTTTGTTATAATTTACAGTATTAAGAGAGATTACAATGTTTCCAGATATCAACCAACTACCCACGGTATTTGTCACTCGACTCATTTCTGTGACTATGGTCATATCACCCATTGGCTACCCCGTTGTCCAATGGTGAAGATTATCAAGTAATGTATACAAAACCCCACATACCGGCTGTAATTTGGTGATTACAAAACCTTAATCACTGTAATTATAACTTTGAAAATAAACATGCTTTTGTAAACAAATTTGATAAAAAGAGAATGACTCACATTGCAGATTTATATGAGCAGAGCTTAGCCTACTGATTATCCTTTTAACCTAAGTTTAATAACATGCACACGAACTCGGTTAGTAACTAATACAGCATTTACGATAACTCACGAGATTAAACCTTCACAACGAATGACAAAGTGCGATACTTAAACATCCACCGAATTAACGATGAATGACAAAGCATAAACCCTAATGTGGGCAGCACTTAAACATCCATTGGATAATTTAATCGATCGGACATTGAATCGTAGCAGCGATCTAGTTAATACCCGGTATCGGAGCAGTGCCTCGCTAATATAATTGAAAGTAATTCGACTTCAGAGAAATGTCAATTCGTTTTTGAGAGTTTTGATCGACACCAACAGACTGTGCATGCAACAAGCTATTTATAGCTAAAATTAAGGATTCACGCGGCCCGCGTAAACCCAAGGTCAACAATTACGCGGCCCGCGTGGCCGCCCAGTCTACGAGTAGCTTTGACCAGTCACGAGTAGGTTAGCCAGCTGGACACCACGTGGACCCAGAATACTTATCCGGACAAACATGGGTTCACGCGGCCCGCGTAAGGTATGCTTAACCTTTACGCGGCCCGCCTGAAGACCATACTTCTTGTTTTCTTGGTTTTTCATGTACAGCATGGTTTCAGGGGTCCGGGTTTTCACTTGTGGGTTGGTTTATGATATTTTTGAGAGTCCTTACAACTGGGGTTATATTCATTCATATAAATCAGTTCCTTATGTGCACCACACCATCTTCTAGGAGTTTGTCAAGTGTTCTCGCCTTCGTAGTTGGTGTTTTGCGTATCTTTACATCCGCAGCCATTCTGTACAATATTTTCACAAAAAACATCACAAACAAACCTGAACAAAGCAAAACAAATCAACCCTCTGTTTTTTCAAAGCAAAACAAACATGAAGAACCCTCTGTTTTTTCACAAGCAAAACAAACATCAAGAACCCAAAATACCCAAATAACTGATTATCACCCTCTGTTTTTTCACAAGTGTCATGGCCCCAGCCCCGGTTTTACCCGGTCCAGGAGCCGCGGGACAGGAACCCGTGGTATTTATTATTTGATGCGACAGCGGGAGATTTTAGCAAGATCTTTTAAAAACTTGAAAATGCCCGATTATTTTATTTCATAATTCGGGATAAACCCCGTAATTTACAATAGAGGAATTTTACTAGGAAATTCCCTGATTTATAAAACATGTTTATTCATTTTAACTGAGCCACCTCTTCAAGCTTGTTACTGCTCCGTAGCACGTTTTCTTGATTTACAGCAGGTTGCCTGAAACATGTTTTAAAAATATTTTGTCAGTGGGGAAATACTGGTGAATCATTCATTTTGCACAAAACGACACATAGTTATAAATTACAGCATAAGAGCGATTACAATGGCTTCTATCTTATTTTTATCTGGCGCCGTGTCACCTCCTGGTGACGATGGTCATACCACTATTGGGTCTTTCCCCAAGTAGTGACGTTTTATCACTGTTAGGATTTATTAGCCTAACCGTGAGAAATTAGTAATGTGCACAATACCCCACTAGCCAGTGATTAAGATAACCACGATTTAATCCCTGTAATTATAACATTTGAAAATGGAGTATTGTAAAACATTTGATAAAAGAGAATGACTCACATTGCAAGTTTAACGGGCAAAGTTTTAGCCTACTGATTATCCTGGTAACCTAATTCAATTAACAATGCACACGAAAACTAGGTTAGTAACTTTAATCCAACTTTTTACGACAACTCACGAGATCGAAACCTTCACAACGAATGACAAAGTGCGATACTTAAACATCCATCGAATTCACGACGAATGACAAAGTATAACCCAAGTTTGGGCAGCACTTAAACATCCATTGGATTGGTTTCTATCGATCGGACATTAAATCGTAGTAGCGATCGAGTTATTACCCTATTGTCGAGGCAGCTTTTCGTGTTTGTGTGTGTTTTGTAGTAAACAGAAGATAACTCAACGTAGAAAACGAGTTTTAACGTCGAACCAACGCAGAAACTCAAGTGCCAAACTCCTCTATTTATACTTGAAAAACGGCGTGCTCGCGTGTCACGAAAGCTCCCGCGTGGCGCGAGAGGTCACTTTTAGCATAGGGTAGCCACGTCTGTTACTAGCTTAGCTGAGTTGACCGTTCGTTCAAATTCAATTCCTATCAAAAACAGTTTGGATAATACTAACTAGGGTTTACCCCCCTGAGTTTTATGGGCACTGATCCTGATTCCGATTGTTCTGAAAATTTTAGGGGTTATGCAGGATCACTTGGGGGTCTTAATTAGGGTTTCCTATTGGACAAAATATAATAAGAAATAATAGTTTTAGTGAGAGTTGTTACATCCTACCCACCTTAATAAAAATCTCGTCCTCGAGATTTACTGGAACAAGTAGGGATATTTTCGCTTCATCTCCGATTCCAGCTCCCAAGTGTATTCAGGTCCTCTATTTGAATCCCATTTGACTTTGACCAGCACTAGTCGTTTGTGCTTGAGAAACTTGACCTTTCTGTCTTCTATTTGCAATGGCTTCTCAACAAATTTTACCTTTTCATTTACCTCTACATCTTGAAGAGGTACTACCAGGGATTCGTCAGATAGACATTTCTTAAGATTGGATACATGAAATACGTCATGTACTCCAACTAGTTCTTCTGGTAGTTGTAAACGATAAGCGACTGGTCCTATTCGCTGGATTATTGGGAATGGTCGTACGTACCTTGGACTTAGCTTTCCCTTCTTTCCAAACCGTACTACTCCTTTCCAAGGGAAACTTTCAAAAGTACTTTATCTACAACTTGAAATTCCAGTGGCTTGCGTCGATTGTCTGCATAACTCTTCTGGCGATCTCGAGCCGTCTTTAGTCTTTCCTTGATTTGAGTGATCTTGTCGGTAGTTTCTTGTACAATTTCAGGACCTGATAACTGACTTTATCCTATTTCTGCCCAGCAAACTGGAGTTCTGCATTTGCGTCCATACAGTGCTTCAAATGGGGCAGCTTCAATGCTTGAATGATAACTATTATTATAGGAGAATTCAATTAAGGGTAGGTGGCCATCCCAGTTTCCACCAAAATCTATCACACATGCCCTAAGCATGTCTTCCAGGGTTTGGATCGTCCTTTCACTTTGTCCGTCTGTTTGAGGATGATATCCAGTGCTCAAGTTCAGTTTGGTCCCCATGGCTTCTTGGAAACTTGTCCAAAAATGCGAAGTGAAACGACTATCTCTATCCGATACATTGGAGAGTGGAACTCCATGTAAGGATACTACTTCATCTACATACAACTTTGCTAACCTTTCCATGCTAAAGGTTTCTTTCATGGGTAGAAAGTGAGCTGATTTGGTTAATCGATCCACAATTACCCAAATCGCATCATTACCTTTTCTGGTTTTGGGCAACTTAATAACAAAGTCCATTGTTATGAGCTCCCATTTCCATACAGGCATTTCTAATTGTTGAAGTAGCCCTGAAGGTTTCTGGTGTTCTGCCTTAACTTGTGAACAAGTAAGACACTTAGAAACATATCTAGCTATATCCTTTTTCATTCCTATCCACCAGAAATTATTTCTTAAATCTTGGTACATCTTATTATTTCCCGGGTGCACGGTATATCTAGATTTATGAGCTTCCTCTAGAATCTTATTTCTTAATTCTCTTTGCTTAGGAACCCAAATTCTCTTCTTGTGGAATCTCCAAATTCCATCAGTTCCTTGCTCCAATTCTTTTACTCTTCCTTTCATTCCTTCAGCATCATCCTTGATTGTTGTTTCCTGAACATTCTTTAATTGTTCCATTAAGTCTAATTGTAAACTTAATCTAAGAGCACGGACTCGTCGTTGTTTTTCATGATACTTACGACTTAAGGCATCTGCAACTATGTTTGCCTTTCCTTCGTGATACTGAATATCACAGTCGTAGTCGCTTAGGATTTCCATCCATCTCCTTTGCCTCATGTTCAATTCTTTTTGCCCAAATATGTACCTTAAACTTTTGTGATCCGTATAGACAGTAAACTTACTTCCATACAAATAATGTCTCCAAATCTTAAGGGCAAAAATTATGGCTCCTAGCTCTAAATCATGAGTCGTATAGTTTTCTTCGTGCTTTTTCAATTGCCTTGAGGCATACGCAATTACTTTCTTGCGTTGCATTAGCACACATCCTAATCCTAGCTTAGAAGCATCGCAGTAAACTTCAAAATCTTCTGTTCCCTCTGGTAAGGCTAGAATTGGGGCGTTTGTTAACTTTTGCTTTAAAATCCTAAAAGTCTCTTCCTGCTTAGGTCCCCATTCAAACCTAACTGCTTTACAAGTTAGCTTTGTTAATGGTACAACTATCTTGGAAAAATTCACACTTTGAGAATTTGGCGTAAAGCTTCTCTTTTCTTAACAAAGTTAAGAGTGCATGCAGGTGCTGACAATGTTCATCCTGACTTTTGGAATAAATAAGTATATCGTCGATGAAGACAATTACAAATTTATCCAAATACGGTTTACAGATTCTATTCATCATGTCCATGAATGCTGCAGGTGCATTTGTTAGTCCGAAGGGCATGACTGTAAACTCGTAATGACCATACCTAGTTCTAAAAGCAGTTTTAGGTATGTCTTCTTCTTGTACCTTTAATTGATGGTATCCGGAGCGTAAGTCGATCTTAGAAAAGTATCTAGCTCCCTGAAGTTGATAAAAAAGATCATCAATCCTAGGTAATGGGTATCGATTCTTAATTGTAACCTTATTCAGTTCCCTACAATCGATACACATTAGCATCGAACCATCCTTTTTCTTTACGAACAACACTGGTGCTCCCCAAGGGGATGAACTAGATTGTATGAATCCTTTACTGAGCAATTCATCTAATTGCTTTTTCAGTTCTAACATTTCAGTGGGTGCTAAACGATAGGGTGCTTTAGCTACAGGTGTAGTTCCAGGAATTAAATGAATTCTAAATTCTACCTCCCTATCTGGTGGTAATCCTGGTAACTCTTCTGGGAATACATCTGGGTATTCTGATACTACAGGAATGTCCTTAAGTTCCTTATCCTTAGTGCTAATGATTACCGAAATCATATACACTATTCCTTGCTTTCGTTCATAACAAGCAACTTTCATTACTGAAATGAACTTCATGGGTTTTCGCGGCTTATCCCCTGTAATCATAATTACTTTTCCGGTGGGTGCACGAATTTCTATGGAGTTCTTATCACATAGGATTCGAGCATGGTTGGCTACTAACCAATCCATTCCTAATACGACATCGAATCCTGCTAAAGTCATAGGTAACAAGTTTGCAGAAATTTATGACCTGAAAGTTCTATATTTCCTTATCGCAAAACCTTATCTATTTTAACAGAATTCCCATTTGCCGTTTCGACTGTAAAAATCTGCCTAAGGTTGGTTAAGGGTAAATTAAGAGCTTGGCAGAATGAAGTATTTATAAAACTTTGGTTTGCACCAGAGTCAAATAATACTTTTGCATAAACGTCGTGAACTAAGAACGTACCAGCTATTACGTCAGGAATTAATTCAGCTTCCTGCGTGGTCAATTGGAAGGCTCTTACGTTTTCTTGGTAGTTCCTTCTGCAGGTTTGGCTTTGTTATCGGTTGGTTTGACCAATTTTGGGCAGTCTGGCCTAAAATGTCCAGCTTCTCCACAATTGTAGCAGATTGTGGATTTCTTTCTCCTGCAGTCCTCCTCTTGATGCCCCGGAATTTTGCAGAAATTGCAATACCCTTTGCATCTACCAAAATGCTTTCTTTTGCAGGTATTGCAAAATGGAACAGTGGAAGGTCGCCCGGTTCACTTTTTCTTGAAGTTGCTACTATTACCCACACGAAATCCCTAGGTAATCTTTTGAGCCACTTCCTTTTTCCGGTTTTCTTCTCTTGTGCGTACCAGCTCGTCAGTTAGGGTGTTAGCTAATTCTACAGCATCGTCAATAGTGCGAGGTCTCGCAGCTTTAACGATATTATGGATTTCGCCAATCAGTCCCCAAATATAGCGGGAAATAAGCACCGGTTCTTGTCACACCCCAACCGATGGCGGAATCATCGGGGCGCGGCACTGAGCGAAACAGATTGTCCAGAAGTTTCCATAACAACTATCATTACCATTCAATTTAAGTTAACATGTCCCATACCATGTCTCAAATAGTAAAACAAGTTATTACAGACAAAAGCTAAACAATATTCTGTTCCGACGACTCAGATTTAAACATAACGATTTATTTGTTGGTTTCTAAGACTCCAGTTCCTAGCCTTGATTTCATCACAGCCCGAGAAGCATATAAACAACCTAGGCACCTGTCACATACGTTAAAATAATGTCAATACATAAAATGTAAAGGTGAGCATACAAGTTTGATAATAGCATATAGAGTTCAATTCGTTTACGCATAACCAGCACGTACACATAGTGAAATGAAGCACGTTAGTTATCGACATAGACCCATCGATACCAATGACTGCGGGTTGACTGCCCGAGGCAGTTCGCAATACACGATTACCACTGTAATCCATGCAAGTAAAAGATCCTTAACAACCCCCGTGGAAACGGGTGCTGAGTCCAAACTATAGTACTATCGTTGCTAAGGCAGGTAGACAGCATTCCATGTGTAAACATAACAAACAAGCATTCATAAGTCACGTATAACATGCGTTAATGGTTAAGTGTTAAAAATAGCTTGAGTAGTGTGATAATTGTAGTTTGAATAGTTGTAACGTATGTAACACCCAAAAGTGCTAAAGCAAAAAGGGTTCGAGTATACTCACAGCGATATGGATTGAAGGGAGCGCTTTACAGCGAGTACGAATAGCCTGAATAGATTCGATTACGTAACGATAAGTGACGCGTAAAACAGTACAAGTGAGGGTGGGTAGGAGGACTTGATCGTGCGGATCAGTTGTCCGTGAATAGAGGTCATCCGGGCGCATGACCTATCCGTACGGATGATGATGCGTGCGGATGGTGATGCGTGCGGACGGTGTTCCATCCGGATAGGTCATCCGTGCGTGTGACTGTCCGTGCGGGTGGCAACCCGTGCGGGCTAGTCATACGTGTGGACGACTTATCCGTACGGTTAGATTGCTCGTGTGGATGAATGTTCAAGTGGATTGTTTCTTCCTAAGATGTGTTTGTGTATGATGGCTTGTGCTTTGGAGTTTTCGTTGTAGCATTTAGAAAACACCAAAGTGTTTCTACCTTTCAAGCCGGCCGCGCGGACGGCGGTCCGTGCGTATGGTAGTCCGTGCGGGCGGCCTGTGCGCGCGGGCAGAGACAATCCGTCCGGATAGTCTGTCCGTGCGTACGGCTTGGCCGTGCGGATGAAGGCTGTTTGAATTTCATCTTAAGGCCTTAGTATCTCATGATCCGATGAGTAATCCATTCAGAGGTCGTCTGTCCGGATTGCTCGTTCGTCGATACTCAAACCTCGTTTGGATAGTGGGTCCCAAGGGTAGTCCGTGCGGGTGGCAACCCGTGCGTATGACCTGTGCGTGCGGATAGTAATCCGTGCGCACAGCTTGTCCGTGCGGGCGGCTAGTCCGTGCGGGTAGCCTGTCCGTGCGGACAACTGCTCTGGTTGTTCCGTTCGTCTACACTTGGTTCCTATTGTCGTTTATCGAGACATTCTGATTACGTGGCAACCACTTGGAGTTGTGTTCTCACCCGCGTGGCTAGACCGGCTAGGAACCACCCTATTCGGCCTGCCGGCGACTATGAACGGTCGTCCCGGTTAGCCCCGAAATCAGTTGTCTCTGGTATAATTCCAGATCTGAAACTAGGGTATCACTATTGACGAGTGAACACTAGGACTGATCGGATTTGTACCGGTTTTAAGGGTAAAAGAAAAGAGAACATTAGTTTTATTTCTTTCAACTCTTTTATCCTTAGAAAAGTTTAGATCTAGGTGAAACTATTGTGAAAACTTGTAGAAATCGTCTAGATCTGAGATATTCTTGGTGGAATGAAGCCAAGCATGAAGTTCTTACGAACTTCATGATGACGTCACCCATGATTACCTCAAATCCGGATGATTTCATGGTTAGAATTGAAGATTCGAAAGATAGAAGTGTGTAGAATCGTGTAGTGATCAAGGATGTACAAGAATTAGTGCAAGATCTTACCTGGATTGGGAGAAATCTGAGAAAAGGTGAAGAATGCGTGTGGTTCGGACGTCACTTGCCAAAAGTGGAAAAAGTGGATAGTGACCCGTATATTTATAGGATGCCAAAAAGGGAAAGGAGGTGAGCCGTGCGCACGGCACGCACCCGGGCAGGTCATCCGTGCGGGCTGGCCATCCGTGCGGACTGGCAATCCGTGCGGATTGGCCATCCGTGCGGATGGGCCATCCGTGCGGATGCCACCGCCTTGGGCGAGCTCGATGCGATGTTGATTTGGCTCAGATTTACGATTGGTTTGATAGGGTTTCCTAATTCAAATTACTTTCAGTCCCAACTACTTCTTATACGGTTCGATTCGGGATTCGAGTTCGGGTTCGATCATATTCGAGTTAGACTTCGAGTTCGGTTGAGTTCGCTTGATTATCACCACACAACATAAATTAAACATGCACAAGTAACACGTAAGGCACACACACACGTATAACTGACAAATAAAATACGAAATTCGAGTTACGATTTGGTGTCGATTTGATTAACTTGCTTGATTATCTTTATCGCATTGTTACTTCCTATCGTTCGCAGTCGTAGATCGGTCGATATATGATTGGTGAGGCTTGACTATTGTAATGTACGACATTTACTCCACATAATCTAAATATAATAGAAACAATTCTACGAGTCACGTCGCGCGAATTCGGTCGTTGACTTTGACCTTGACTTTGACTTTCACTCGTGAAAACACGGGGTGTTACAGCCTCCCCTTGTTTAGGAAATTTCGTCCCGAAATTAAGCCGGAAGCTGTAACTAATTCGTGATTCACGTTAGAATCGGCTGTTTAAAAGCCTATGAAGTCGTTTGAGAGGAACCTTTTTCAAATTATTTGATTGCGCTGATCAAACAACAAGATTCGTACCAGATTTCATTGTATACAGATCTCAATTCGCATCAGATTCGATAAGGTTCTTCACAAATTTTTTTTTTTTTTCTTTTTCTTTCAAAACCTCGATCATTGTGGGTTCTAATTTGAACTTGCTTCGGTCGCGACCCGTCTCGTACGATGTGCGGAATCCGTGCACGAGTGAGATCGAACAGACAAGAACGTACAATTTTAACGTGATTCAATAGATTCGTAGGACGTGTACAAGCTTTCTCTTTCTAGATCCTCTTATTTACAATCTTCATTAGTTTCGACGGTTTCTGTTGACTTCCATACATATTATCATATTTCAAATTCTCTGAAATCTCTCTCGAATACTCTCTGTTCTAGTTGGACGTTGCTTCTTCGTTGAACAGCTGTGGATACTTTGCCTTCATGTCGCTTTCGAGTTCCCAAGTGAACTCCGCGCCTTGTTTGCCTTCCCACCGGACCTTCACAATGGGAATGCGTGAGCGCCTGAGTTCTTTGGTTTGGCGATCCATGATTTCGACAGGCTTTTCCACGAAGTGCAATGTTTCGTTCACTCGTAGATCGTCCAGAGGAACATGTTTGGCTGGTTCGTAGATGGTCTTTCGGAGGTTTGACACGTGGAATATCGGATGGACATTGTTAAGTTCTTCCGGTAATTCGAGTCTGTAGGCGACTTTTCCGATCCTTTCCAGAATCTTAAAAGGTCCCACATACCGAGGCGCTAGCTTCCCCTTTTTGCCAAATCGGACTACACCCCTCCAAGGTGACACCTTTAGGAGTACGTAGTCACCAATGCCATACTCGCGGTGCTTGCGCTTTTTATCGGCGAGAAGCTTTTGTCTATCTCGAGCCTTCGCTAGGTTGTCCCGAATTTGGAAGATTTTGTCTGTCGTTTCTTGTAGTAGTTCCGGACCGGTTAGTTGCGAGTGACCGATCTCGTGCCACACAATAGGCGATCGACATCTCCTTCCGTATAAGGCCTCGAAAGGTGCCATCTGGATGCTAGCCTGGTAGCTGTTGTTGTACGAGAATTCGACTAACGGAAGGTGTTTATCCCAATTGCCACCGAAATCTAGAACACATGAACGGAGCATGTCTTCAAGTGTACGAATCGTTCTCTCGCTCTGACCGTCAGTTTGTGGGTGGAACGCGGTACTTAGATTAAGCGTCGTACCTAGTGCCGTTTGAAACGTTCCCCACAGCCGCGAAGTGAATCGAGCATCACGGTCAGAGATGATGTCACGAGGCGTCCCATGTCGGCAAATGATCTCGTTAGTGTAGATTCGGGCTAATCGTTCCACCTTGTAGTCCTCTCGTATTGGCAGAAAGTGAGCTGATTTGGTCAAACGGTCAACGATAACCCAAATGCTGTCGTGACCTGATGACGTGGTTGGAAGCTTTGTTACAAAATCCATAGCTATGCTCTCCCACTTCCACATAGGGATTGGAGGTTGTTCGAGCAAGCCAGAGGGGCGTTGATGTTCGGCCTTGACCCTAGCGCAGGTTAGGCATCTTCCGACGTAGAGGGCGATATCCCGTTTCATACCCGGCCACCAGTACCTATATCGAAGGTCATGGTACATTTTGTCAGCACCAGGATGAATGGAGTATCGGGATTTGTGGGCTTCGTCCATGATGATCTGTCGCAGGTTAGTTCTCCTGGGAATCCAGATTTTGTCTAGAAAGTGGAATATCCCGTTTGATTTGCTCACAAGCTGGGCTCCGTCGTGGTAGATTCTTTCTTTCTTCAAGGTGCGCTCGTTGAAACATGCATGCTGGGCGTCGCGAATAAGAGCTTCGAGATTGTGCTGGGCTTGAACATTACGGGTGCTAAGCAGGTAACTCCGTCTGCTAAGTGCGTCGGCAACAACATTTGCTTTGCCTGGGTGGTAACGGATCTCGCAGTCGTAATCGTTGAGAAGTTCTACCCATCGGCGTTGACGCATATTTAGTTCCCTCTGATTAAAGATGTGTTGTAGGCTCCTATGATCGGTGAAGATCGTACACTTAGTACCATACAGGTAGTGTCGCCAAATCTTTAATGCAAAAACAACTGCGCCTAGCTCGAGATCGTGGGTTGTATAGTTCTTCTCGTGGATTTTGAGCTGACGGGATGCGTAAGCAATTACCTTGTCTCGTTGCATTAAGACACAACCGAGACCAAGGTTAGAAGCATCACAGTAGACAATGAAATTATCGTTTCCGTCGGGTAGCGTGAGAACAGGAGCATTGCAAAGCATGTATTTGAGGGTTTGAAAGGCAGACTCTTGCTTGGTTCCCCAGACAAAAGGCTGATCCTTATGAGTAAGAGAAGTAAGTGGTACAGCAATCTTCGAGAATCCGTTGATAAATCGTCGATAATAGCCCGCCAGTCCGAGAAAGGAACGTACTTCAGTCGGGTTCTTAGGCGTAACCCAGCTCTTGACAGCTTCAATCTTTGCAGGATCGACGTGAATGCCCTGACTATTTACGATGTGACCCAGGAATTGAACCTCCCCCAACCAAAATTCGCACTTGGAGAATTTGGCGTATAGTTGATTTCCCTGGAGTAACTCGAGAACCAAACGTAGATGTTGCGCGTGTTCGGATCTCGTTTTGGAATAGATCAAGACATCGTCGATGAACACGATGACAAAACGGTCAAGATACGGTTTACACACTCGATTCATCAGATCCATGAAAACTGCTGGTGCATTGGTTAGGCCAAAAGGCATGACAACGAATTCATAATGGCCGTAACGAGTGCGAAACGCGGTTTTAGGAATGTCCTCCTCCTGTATACGCAGCTGATGATATCCGGAACGCAGGTCGATCTTCGAGAAACACGTAGCGCCCTGTAGTTGATCAAACAAATCGTCGATTCGAGGCAGAGGATAGCGATTCTTGATAGTCAACTTATTCAATTCCCGGTAATCGATGCACATCCGAAACGTCCCATCCTTCTTTTTGACGAAAAGGACTGGTGCGCCCCACGGAGAGGTGCTCGGGCGAATAAAGCCTTTTTCAAGCAATTCTTGGAGTTGGGTTGAGAGTTCACGCATTTCGGACGGCGCAAGTCGGTAGGGAGCTCTGGCAATAGGATTCGCTCCGGGAATAAGATCAATGCGAAAATCGATGTCCCGCTTTGGAGGTAGTCCGGGAAGATCCTCGGGAAAGACTCGAGGAAATTCTCGAACCACTGGAACGTCATTCACTTTCTTCTTCTCTTTCTTTTCCTTCTCCGCTGCTACGACATGAGCCAAGAAGGCCCTGTACTCCTTACGAAGATACTTGCTGGCTTGTAGGCATGATATAAGTTTGAGACCCTTCGAAGTAGTATCTCCATAGACGCACAATGAATCCCCGTTGGTGAGGGAAAAACGAATCATTTTATCGAAGCACACAACTTCGGCATGGTTTTCGCGAAGAAAGTCCATGCCTACTATGACATCAAAGCTTCCTAGTTGCATTGGGATAAGATCGATCGAGAAGAGGTGATTGTTGAGCTCGAGTGTGCAATCACGAATAACAGAGTTTACAGCGACGGTTCTTCCGGTAGCGACTTCAACTTCGAATGCAGAGGAGAGTCGAGAACGTTTACGACTAAGGAGTTTCTCAAATTCGAGTGACACAAAGCAATTATCGGCTCCAGTATCAAACAAACATGAAGCATAAATACCATTCACAAGGAACGTACCATTGACCACGTTGTTGTCGGCTTGGGCTTGACGAACGTTGAGATTGAAAGTTCTGGCACGTGCGGTCTGTTGTTGCTGCGGCTGTTGTTGCTGTGGTTGCTGCTGCGGCTGCTGGGGTTCTTGTTTCACCACCCTGTTTGGGCACATGTTGGCGAAATGGTTCGGGTCGCCACATGTGAAGCATGCTCTGGCTTTGACTGCGGGTGCCGGAGGAGCTTGTTGACCCTGTGGGGCAGCGAGTAGAGCTTGATTGGCAGGAGCTTGACGAATACGGCAGTTGGCAGTGAAGTGGCCGTAGACGTTGCAATGAGCACAGAAGCGGCATTGAATAGTAGTCGGGTGATGATAGGTGCAAGTAGGGCAGAGTGGATGTGGTCCAGTGTATGCACGCTTTGCAGGCGGTGCATTGGCCACAGGCGCCGCCACTTGACGCTGTTGGGCAGGTACAGCCTGAACTGGTGCAGCAGTGATCGCACAGTTCTTGTTGGTGGAGTTGTTCTTTCTCTTGTTCCTTCTCTTGTTGTTTGACGACGTAGGTTCAGCGGTTGGTGTAGCAGTAGTGGCTTGATGCAGATGCTTGGCGGTCTTATCCCACATCCCAGCTTTGACCCTTTTGTCATTGATTTCAGCGGCCAGCAGATAGGTTTCTTCGATCGTGGTAGTCTTAGCCGCTTGCACGAAATCAGCAACGCAGTCGGGCAAAGCTCGGATATACTTCTTGATGGTGATCTCAGGGGTCTTGACTTGATCAGGACAGATAATGCTGAGCTGTTTGAAGCGAGCAGTGAGACCAGCATTGTCCCCATCCTTCTGATGTATGTGCCAAAATTCATCTTCAAGCTTTTGACGCTCGTGAGGAGGGCAAAATTCCTCCTGCATGACTGCCTTGAGCTCATCCCACGACAACCCGTAGGCTGCATCATTCCCTCTCTTGTTCCTTTCGGCCGTCCACCAGTCCAGAGCACGGGACTGAAAGACGCCGGTAGCATTCAGAGTTCGAAGATCATCAGGGCAGCCGCTTTGTTGCAGAGTGACCTCGATAGAGTCAAACCAGTGGAATAGAGCAGTAGGACCTCCTTCGCCTGTGAATTCTTTCGGCCCACATGACTTGAATTGTTTGAAACTGAAAGGTCTCGCGGTAGTTTTGGGACCCTCAGTCCTTGATTCCTCGGATGACTTGCTGGCATTCTCGCAGACATCGCTCACAGCCTTTGCTACCGCTTTCGCGACGATGGAAGCAAGGCGTCTGTCCCTCTTTTCCTGACGAGAGAGTTGATGACGGGATCCAGACGACATTGTCTGCAATAGACACCGCCATGGAACTCAACACATGTATTCGATTCTCACCTCACACGTTTAGGATTCTAAAGCTCAGTAACACGTACCATGTAAACGCATATAGTCACAAATCACAGAATTGCACAAAATCACATACACACATAGAGCACATAATCACAATATTCCTAAACGTGTAAGCATAATAGCAAGAAACACATATATTCCTAATCACTAAGGCAGTCAGAAAACAGAAACCTGGTATTCAGAGTTGCGATTGTTCGAAAGCAGTGTAACGCGAGTGATTTGCAAATATTGTGTCGAGTGAGTTTTGTGTTTTAGCAGAAGCAATAGTGTCGGGTCGAAACCAATAATTCCTCAAAACGTTAACAGAAAACGCGTAAAACTTTCATAAAGACCGATAAATCGAAGGTAGATTGTCTGTGGCTAATAGACTTCGACTGACCAAAGTGGCTCGACTTATTCGTAAGGGTCCTGCACAACGACCTCCAGGACTATGCCTTTGTCTCGATTCTTGGACGCTGACGCAATTCCCATTGGTTTGGTTGTGTCTTTAGACCGTTGGAGTCCATCGAACTTTGGTGGAGTTTTGTATAAGAGCGGGACGAGTCGTCAAGGTTAGGGTTTCACCCCTATCTTGCGACTTCCGTCCTTGTTTTTGATAAAGGTTGAGGAGATTATTCATCAAAATATGGATTTCACTCCTGATTTGGTATAATTCTCCTCGTTGGTAGTTAAAACACAAGCTGATTAGGCAACTTTAGTCGAGAGTTTGCGGTTTTCACACCTATTCTCGACCTCATTACCCGTTTAAAATTTGAGTGCAGTGATAGAAAAGAGTGGGTGATAGTGGTGAGTTTACGCATACGCGTGAGTTGGTCTGTCGGTTCTTAACTATAGACTAGGTCTCTGAGACTTCGACCCGGACTAGGTCGAGTCTTGCCTAATTCCCTATAGTTATGGCTCTGATACCAATCTGTCACACCCCAACCGATGGCGGAATCATCGGGGCGCGGCACTGAGCGAAACAGATTGTCCAGAAGTTTCCATAACAACTATCATTACCATTCAATTTAAGTTAACATGTCCCATACCATGTCTCAAATAGTAAAACAAGTTATTACAGACAAAAGCTAAACAATATTCTGTTCCGACGACTCAGATTTAAACATAACGATTTATTTGTTGGTTTCTAAGACTCCAGTTCCTAGCCTTGATTTCATCACAGCCCGAGAAGCATATAAACAACCTAGGCACCTGTCACATACGTTAAAATAATGTCAATACATAAAATGTAAAGGTGAGCATACAAGTTTGATAATAGCATATAGAGTTCAATTCGTTTACGCATAACCAGCACGTACACATAGTGAAATGAAGCACGTTAGTTATCGACATAGACCCATCGATACCAATGACTGCGGGTTGACTGCCCGAGGCAGTTCGCAATACACGATTACCACTGTAATCCATGCAAGTAAAAGATCCTTAACAACCCCCGTGGAAACGGGTGCTGAGTCCAAACTATAGTACTATCGTTGCTAAGGCAGGTAGACAGCATTCCATGTGTAAACATAACAAACAAGCATTCATAAGTCACGTATAACATGCGTTAATGGTTAAGTGTTAAAAATAGCTTGAGTAGTGTGATAATTGTAGTTTGAATAGTTGTAACGTATGTAACACCCAAAAGTGCTAAAGCAAAAAGGGTTCGAGTATACTCACAGCGATATGGATTGAAGGGAGCGCTTTACAGCGAGTACGAATAGCCTGAATAGATTCGATTACGTAACGATAAGTGACGCGTAAAACAGTACAAGTGAGGGTGGGTAGGAGGACTTGATCGTGCGGATCAGTTGTCCGTGAATAGAGGTCATCCGGGCGCATGACCTATCCGTACGGATGATGATGCGTGCGGACGGTGTTCCATCCGGATAGGTCATCCGTGCGTGTGACTGTCCGTGCGGGTGGCAACCCGTGCGGGCTAGTCATACGTGTGGACGACTTATCCGTACGGTTAGATTGCTCGTGTGGATGAATGTTCAAGTGGATTGTTTCTTCCTAAGATGTGTTTGTGTATGATGGCTTGTGCTTTGGAGTTTTCGTTGTAGCATTTAGAAAACACCAAAGTGTTTCTACCTTTCAAGCCGGCCGCGCGGACGGCGGTCCGTGCGTATGGTAGTCCGTGCGGGCGGCCTGTGCGCGCGGGCAGAGACAATCCGTCCGGATAGTCTGTCCGTGCGTACGGCTTGGCCGTGCGGATGAAGGCTGTTTGAATTTCATCTTAAGGCCTTAGTATCTCATGATCCGATGAGTAATCCATTCAGAGGTCGTCTGTCCGGATTGCTCGTTCGTCGATACTCAAACCTCGTTTGGATAGTGGGTCCCAAGGGTAGTCCGTGCGGGTGGCAACCCGTGCGTATGACCTGTGCGTGCGGATAGTAATCCGTGCGCACAGCTTGTCCGTGCGGGCGGCTAGTCCGTGCGGGTAGCCTGTCCGTGCGGACAACTGCTCTGGTTGTTCCGTTCGTCTACACTTGGTTCCTATTGTCGTTTATCGAGACATTCTGATTACGTGGCAACCACTTGGAGTTGTGTTCTCACCCGCGTGGCTAGACCGGCTAGGAACCACCCTATTCGGCCTGCCGGCGACTATGAACGGTCGTCCCGGTTAGCCCCGAAATCAGTTGTCTCTGGTATAATTCCAGATCTGAAACTAGGGTATCACTATTGACGAGTGAACACTAGGACTGATCGGATTTGTACCGGTTTTAAGGGTAAAAGAAAAGAGAACATTAGTTTTATTTCTTTCAACTCTTTTATCCTTAGAAAAGTTTAGATCTAGGTGAAACTATTGTGAAAACTTGTAGAAATCGTCTAGATCTGAGATATTCTTGGTGGAATGAAGCCAAGCATGAAGTTCTTACGAACTTCATGATGACGTCACCCATGATTACCTCAAATCCGGATGATTTCATGGTTAGAATTGAAGATTCGAAAGATAGAAGTGTGTAGAATCGTGTAGTGATCAAGGATGTACAAGAATTAGTGCAAGATCTTACCTGGATTGGGAGAAATCTGAGAAAAGGTGAAGAATGCGTGTGGTTCGGACGTCACTTGCCAAAAGTGGAAAAAGTGGATAGTGACCCGTATATTTATAGGATGCCAAAAAGGGAAAGGAGGTGAGCCGTGCGCACGGCACGCACCCGGGCAGGTCATCCGTGCGGGCTGGCCATCCGTGCGGACTGGCAATCCGTGCGGATTGGCCATCCGTGCGGATGGGCCATCCGTGCGGATGCCACCGCCTTGGGCGAGCTCGATGCGATGTTGATTTGGCTCAGATTTACGATTGGTTTGATAGGGTTTCCTAATTCAAATTACTTTCAGTCCCAACTACTTCTTATACGGTTCGATTCGGGATTCGAGTTCGGGTTCGATCATATTCGAGTTAGACTTCGAGTTCGGTTGAGTTCGCTTGATTATCACCACACAACATAAATTAAACATGCACAAGTAACACGTAAGGCACACACACACGTATAACTGACAAATAAAATACGAAATTCGAGTTACGATTTGGTGTCGATTTGATTAACTTGCTTGATTATCTTTATCGCATTGTTACTTCCTATCGTTCGCATTCGTAGATCGGTCGATATATGATTGGTGAGGCTTGACTATTGTAATGTACGACATTTACTCCACATAATCTAAATATAATAGAAACAATTCTACGAGTCACGTCGCGCGAATTCGGTCGTTGACTTTGACCTTGACTTTGACTTTCACTCGTGAAAACACGGGGTGTTACAGTTCTGGCGAAGCCAGGGTTGGTACTACTCTAGCATACTCAAAGAATGTCGAAGTATATCATCGACACTCTATACCCATCATCCGATGGTTCAGGAATTTATTTGCCATTTGTTCCTTTCGTACTCAGGACATAATTTTCTCTCCATTAGCTGTTTAAATTCTTCCCAACTCATGGCATAGGCCACATTTCTTCCTTTGGCTTGAAGTACTATGTTCCACCATTCTAGCGCCCCTTCTTTAAAAAGATGCGACGCATACATGACCTTGTCTTCCTCGTCACATTTACTTATCATAATTACTGCTTCGGTTTTCTCCAACCAACGCAGTGCCGCAGTCACCCCTTCATTGCCTGCAAATTCAGCTGGTTTACAGGCAAGAAATTCCTTGTAAGTGCAACCAGGCATTGCAGCTTTCATTCTTTTGAGAATTGGGGCTTGCAGTACATCATTATTGTTGTTAGTATGGTTGCCACTTCCGTTGACGCTATTACTGAAGTTGTCTTCATGAGTACGTTTACTAGGAATAATTTGTTGAGGTTCAACAGGTTTCTGGGCAGCAGCAAGGATTGCGGGAATAGCATTGGCTATTCCTTGAGCAACAATATTCTCGATATCTTGCCTATTGAGGAAGTGATCCTCATTATTCTGCTCAGGCTGGTTAACTTCGTTAACTGGTTCATTACTAGCGTGTTCCATCTGGTAATTTAATATATATAAGTAATTAGCAGAAATTTATCACCAACCAAATATAACAAAACAATCACACTTAATCACAACACACGTATAGCCAAAATTGCCGATCTCTCGACTTCCATTTTTTTATAGATTATATTATGCATCCATACACACTTGTTATCTTACAAAAGTTTTATTTTTAGGTTATTTTACAGGATTATATTTTACTACTATTATTATACAACCACAACCATGCCGTCACACCCTCCCCATCAGCTGGCACCTTAGAAGCGACGTTCCCTTTCGTCATACTTCCAGGAGATCTGTTCTCCCACCTCCTTGATTCTATTCCCTGCGTCCACCAGCTCCTCGCCAAAATGGCGGAGTTCAGCCAGATTCTCATTACTCATTGGTGGGTTTGGTGCAGGCTCTGGGTCGAACTGAGGGAAAAAAGTATAAGGATTATTTAGTAGATTCTGAAATTGCCAGTCGTTGGTCCACCACTCGTCCATTTCTCCTAGAGGTTGGGTGTGGATCAGAGGGTCTGGGATGGCTGGTTCCAAATTTATTGGAAGTTGAGTTTCGGCAGGATAAGGGAAGAGGTTTTCATTAATAGGCCTAAGGATATCACAACTTGCCAGTATGCGATCTAATTCCTCCTGTAATGTTAATTCCTCGGTTTCTATTCCTGCTTGCCTAGAACTTTCCCCAATCTCGATCCCTTTTCCTTTATCAATAGGATTTTCTATCTTGGGAACTTTCCTAGTTGCTGGTTTCCTTCTGCGCACACGCCTCCATCCGACAAATCTTCTTCTTTTCTTAGGCTTTGATTTCTCCGGAGGTTGAGCTTGAAATTCCATAGGTTCTTCAACATCGGCCAAGTAACCAGTAAAGTCTCTGGAAACTTCTACTTTCACAGGATAGAGATTGAGATTCTCAAGAGCTTCAGATAATTCATTCATGCTGCTTAGCATTCATGAAGAAACACACAAAATTTTAGGTTAAAATTTTGTAAATTAAATTTTCACAAAATCACAGAATGGAAAGGAGAAAATTAAATTTTAATTATGAATATCTAATAAACCATTTTATTGAAACAAGACATTTATTTTTTTTAGTACAACTAAAATTTAAAATATACTAATGGTTATTTATTATATTAAAGTTTCTAGCTGGTAGGTAACATAGGTGCTATACTGGTTTGTTGATTTAACTATAAGTTAGCATTTACTGCAATAGTGGCTAACATATAGAGATCTGCCCATTTTTCATCTAATTCGTCTTCCCATGGTGGGTTATTGTTTATTTCCTGAGTTTCCTTATTAACCCTCACTCCTTTTGGTTGTGACTTCTTTATTTTCTCTTGACTTTTTCTAATAATCTGACTTCTTTTCTTAAGGGTAAGTGGTTTCTCAAACTGTGCTTTACGAACAAATATTCCCTCCTCAGTATCGGCTGAGTATCTTGAGGAATTTGATTGGGATGAGGATCCCTCATCTTTTGATATACTATCTAATTGACGATAGATGTCAGAAACTCTTTGTTTACCCATCTGTAACTAACAAGTAGTCAGTTAATAAAAACACATAATCACAAGATGGCAATCAGTAAAATTAAGTATTTCTAAATACTTAATTGGCTTAAATCAGTGGCTCTGATACCACCTTTTCCTGTCACGGCCCCAGCCCCGGTTTTACCCGGTCCAGGAGCCGCGGGACAGGAACCCGTGATATTTATTATTTGATGCGACAGCGGGATATTTTAGCAAGATCTTTTAAAAACTTGAAAATGCCCGATTATTTTATTTCATAATTCGGGATAAACCCCGTAATTTACAATAGAGGAATTTTACTAGGAAATTCCCTGATTTATAAAACATGTTTATTCATTTTAACTGAGCCACCTCTTCAAGCTTGTTAGTGCTCCGTAGCACGTTTTCTTGATTTACAGCAGGTTGCCTGAAACATGTTTTAAAAATATTTTGTCAGTGGGGAAATACTGGTGAATCATTCATTTTGCACAAAACGACACATAGTTATAAATTACAGCATAGGAGCGATTACAATGGCTTCTATCTTATTTTTATCTGGCGCCGTGTCACCTCCTGGTGACGATGGTCATACCACTATTGGGTCTTTCCCCAAGTAGTGACGTTTTATCACTGTTAGGATTTATTAGCCTAACCGTGAGAAATTAGTAATGTGCACAATACCCCACTAGCCAGTGATTAAGATAACCACGATTTAATCCCTGTAATTATAACATTTGAAAATGGAGTATTGTAAAACATTTGATAAAAGAGAATGACTCACATTGCAAGTTTAACGGGCAAAGTTTTAGCCTACTGATTATCCTGGTAACCTAATTCAATTAACAATGCACACGAAAACTAGGTTAGTAACTTTAATCCAACTTTTTACGACAGCTCACGAGATCGAAACCTTCACAACGAATGACAAAGTGCGATACTTAAACATCCATCGAATTCACGACGAATGACAAAGTATAACCCAAGTTTGGGCAGCACTTAAACATCCATTGGATTGGTTTCTATCGATCGGACATTAAAACGTAGTAGCGATCGAGTTATTACCCTGTTGTCGAGGCAGCTTTTCGTGTTTGTGTGTGTTTTGTAGTAAACAGAAGATAACTCAACGTAGAAAGCGAGTTTTAACGTCGAACCAACGCAGAAACTCAAGTGCCAAACTCCTCTATTTATACTTGAAAAACGGCGTGCTCGCGTGTCACGAAAGCTCCCGCGTGGCGCGAGAGGTCACTTTTAGCATAGGGTAGCCACGTCTGTTACTAGCTTAGCTGAGTTGACCGTTCGTTCAAATTCGACTCCTATCAAAAACAGTTTGGATAATACTAACTAGGGTTTACCCCCCTGAGTTTTATGGGCCCTGATCCTAATTCCGATTGTTCTGAAAATTTTAGGGGTTATGCAGGATCACTTGGGGGTCTTAATTAGGGTTTCCTATTGGACAAAATATAATAAGAAATAATAGTTTTAGTGAGAGTTGTTACAACAAGCAAAACAAACATGAAGAACCCAAAATACCCAAATAACTGATTATCATCGGATCAAACACATTCAAATGACCAATAAACACACTCTGTTTTTTCAAAGCAAAACACATATGAAGAACCCTCTGTTTTTTCACAAGCAAAACAAACATGAAGAACCAAAAATACCCAAATAACTAATTATCATCGAATCAAACACATTCAAATGACCAATAAACAAACATGAAGAACCCTCTGTTTTTTCACAATATAAACACATTCAAATGACCAATATGAACACATTCAAATGACCAATATAAACACATTCAAATGACCAATATAAACACATTCAAATCATCTAATCAAACCAAAAATCAATATGAGGAACACATCAATCTGAAACTGATCCGATCAGTTCTTTTTAAACAGTTCTCAAACAACCAACCAAAACGATTCGAAATTTACCAAAAATCAATTTTCACATTTCAAGTATCAATATTGATGTGTTCAAATAACTACACACTTGTTTCTTCGCATTTGATTCAGAAATTAAAACACACAAGTATCATAGTTTCAATAAACAACCTAGATCTGTACTCTAATCAGCCAAATGATCACATGAGATCTGAAACTATAGAATCAAACAAAACCAAACCTCTGTTTTGAAGATGAACCTGATGAAGATGATGAAGATGAAGATGAAGATGATGAAGATGATCTGTTCGATGAAGATGATAATCTGCGTTGAGAAGTGTGATGAAACTTCTGATCATTCATATCTGCTATTTATTGTAGATATTAAGGGTTAGGTTAAGGGTATAAAGGACTTTTCATAATTGTCAAACAGTCAAACTGACGGAACACTAACGGAAGGACTCATACTGTTATGAATTCATAAGCTCAGGGGCTCAAAAAACCAAAAAATGAATTTAGGGGCTCAGGTTGATGTTTCACACAAACCACAGGGACGCAAATTGCATTTTTCTCTTTTGTTTTTAATCAACCTTTTCACGACACTTGTCGACGTAATATATAGGTGAAGGGAGAAAGTTGAAAATCTTAGCTCTACTTGCAAAGTTTATCCTAACGACACGTCGTTGGTAAAAAGCTACTTGTTTAATTTTTTTCATTTCTTTTATTACAAAATTTAACCCAGTTTTTTTATTTAATATTTTTGTTTTTTTAATCGCTTTTAAAAAAGAACGGTGTTGTTCTGGCTCACCTTCAACCAGCTACAGTATGTCGTCAGCATAGGGTTTACGAGCCGGAAAAGCCAGCAAATCTGGTTTGCCGCCTACCTTCGACTAAGACCACTCTACCTTAATTCATCTACTACCGTTGTTTCGCCACTGAGAGTCATCTTTAGTAAAGAATAAAGTACTAAGGTTTTCCCCCAAAATAATGAGGTTTATCCTTCAAATTATTGAGGAACCCAAATCATTTTTTGAAGCTTTGTCGGAGAGAATGTTTCAAGAAATTTTGAGGTTGTTATTATTATTATTATTATTATTATTATTATTATTCACTTTTAGAGAGGACATGTCGCCTGGACTGGTATAAATTTATTTATTTTTAATTTTTAATCTAGCAAATACTATTTGGGTTGACCCTATAGTGACAATATGTTGTCGGGAAGAGTAACCATTAGCAATGACATTTTTGCGACGACACTATACCCTTTTAGCTTCGAAGAAGCAACGACGACAAGAGTTGTTGCAACAACATGTCGTTAGCAATGGCCGACGTATCATACGGGAATTTTTGTAGTGATTATCTGAAAACATTACAATGTTTTGTATGTAATAGAAATTTATTTAAAAACTTTATTGAATACAACTACGCTTCAACGAAATTTATATCAGAAACCACAAAACCAAGTTATTCAGATGATACTGGTTTGGTTAGTCACGGTAAAAAAAATATTTATGTTTAATTTGCTTGATTTTAGAATTGAAAACAGAACTTTTATGGAAATGTGGATAAAAACAAAGAGTATTCCATTATCTATACTATATAATAAAAGAAACCAATTTTGGGACACTTGTCATTCATAGAGGGCATCAATAATTTTATTTTCCCACATAATACACATTAATTAATATTAAATAAACATGATTTGATGGATAAATAACTAAGAAACGATTTAAATATCCTAACCTATAATTTACGAATTTAACTTTGATTTATGGATAAATATTATATTGGAATTTATCTTGTAAATCGAAAGTCATTATTTAACTGAAGAAAATTTCATTATTCAGTAAGTAGTTATGGTGGTAGTTAAAGTTGCTTGTCCATAACTATTTTAAATTTATTTCGTAATCACCATTATCTTTATATATATAACAAAATAGTTATTAGGTAGTTTTGGTATCAAATTATATTTTTGTGATAATTAAAGTTTTGTGAAGAATATCACAAATCATTATTTAATATTCAATATTTAGAATTCATTCTCACTTTATTCTACATACTAGGTATGATATTTTGTTCTTCATATGTTATGTATACTATCTATACATATTACATAGAAAACATCTATGTTTTTTTAGACAAATTTACCATATCAAATAAGTAATAATTTATCCCCCTTTGATCAAATGAGTAAACTCTTAAGTCTTAACATACATAATTTTTTTATCTCCACTTCATTCTACATACTAGATAGTAGGTATGATATTTTGCTCTTCATGTGCTATGCGTGCTATCTATACATATTACATAGAAAACATTTTCTTTTTAGACAAGTTTACCATGTCAAATAAGTAATAATTTATTCTCATTTAATCAAATGAGAAAACTCTTAACATAATTATTATTACTCTATATTACATATAAATAGAACATATTATGAACATATTTTTTTCTTATTTCACATTGTGATTGTGATTAAGCCCGTGTATTACACGGGGCAATAACCTAGTATCTATATATTAAAAGTCTAACCTTAGCTATAATATATTTTTTTTATTTATTAACTTATTATAATCTACTAAAAATAAGCACGGTATTTGTTTAATTTCTTTTAATTTTAGATTTATAATGTGTTATTATTATAAGTACTTTTGAATATATTTTTTTGTCGCTTATAAATTTTATGATAAATGTTTTATAAAATTCCAAGTATGACGTTGCCACGTGTTTATTTTTATCTACGTCTGGATGCAAATTTTACCATTAACCAAGTTATGATTAGTCATGTACAAGTGATCGAAGTACAAATGTACATTACATTAAAATTGACTCGTGTTTCAGTTTTTTTATTCAAAGTGACGTTTTTTACTTTTTTCATATTCGCAAACAAACAGATATTTTCGTAACAAACTAGATTCTGAGATATTTAGGCAGGTAACGATTTTACACGGTTTGATTTACAATACAACTACGTAATTAATTTGTGGTTTCCGAATATATTATCATGATGGTATCGTAACGAATCAAAGCGATATGAATCTAGCGACCGCCACGAAACGCGGGGAATCCCACTAGTTAAAAATAATAAAACTGATAAGTTGTTTAAATATTTTGGTAGTTAAAAAGTAAGGTACGAAAAACAAACGTCAGAGATTATTTCAATAAGAAAAATAAATAGAAACAAAAACTGATATAAATATAACGGGAATAAATAAACTTCGTAAAATGTTAGTTGATAATAATCCAAATAACTAATCATAAATAATTTTTAAGATTTACTTTAGTAACTAAATAATCAAAAAAGCAATTAATTATATAATACATAATACAAATTTTAAAATTAAAAGAATGGTTTTCTTACAAAGATAAATAAACTTTTAGTTAAAAAGGTGTAATTTTTGTTTTAAATAAAGTGAAGAAAAAAAACATATATGTGTTCATACAGATAACAATAATATGAGCCCACAGATAATAAAGACACGTCAGCTAAAAGTTAAATTTTAAAAATAATTTGATTTAATATCAACTATGAGTGAGTTAAAACATTACTTATATTACTTATAATTTATAAAGAACATGCAAGAGATAATGTTCATATCGACTTTCTCCGGTGTGGATTTTGTGGCAATTTTGATGAAAGTGCAGACCATCTCTTTGATTCACGTCATTTTGCATGGCTGCCGCTGGTATGGGTTTGTGGTTCGTTGATGCATATTGTGGATTACTAAATCTAACTTATAATAAAAGGCTCCAAATAATGACACATGTCATTCTCTCCTTCAATCTCATAAATTTTATTTATATTTTCTTAATAAATTTCTTTTAATATTAATATTAATTAATAACCAATATATATATATATATATATATATATATATATATCACTTATTTTTATCCTTGTCTTTATCTAAAATTAATAAATAATTTCAATTTTGCAATTTTGACCCTTTATTTTTTTACTTTTAACCAAAGTTTTTCATCTTTTACAATTTAATCCCAACTTTTTTTTATTTTCAATTTTGATCACCATACTTTTCATCTTTCCCAAGTTTTTCGTTTCGTTCTAAATTTTGTGAGTTAACGCACCGCAAAGTGCGTGTGGGGTTCAATATTTTTTCTAATATTTTTTCCCGTTTAATTGGCACGTCGCGTCACATCTATTTTTCTGCGTTTAACAAGTTCGTCCAACATGCGGGTCTTGGATAGACTTAGTTATTTTTTTCTATGTTTTACCTTTCGGTTTAATTTCTCAGCAATGAGCATGCGTGATTCAAATATTTTACGTTTGCTTTTCGCTCGGCGTTATTTTTTCCCGTTTTTATTTATTTTGTTTTATAAGCTTTTCCGGTGTTGGTGGTTGCTGACAATGGTATAGTATTGCTACTACTTAACATAGTTTTATTACAACCGCTGCAACGCATGGGTTTAATACTAGTAAGTACTATATAACTGAGAAAAAAATATAGAAAGACAACAAATTAAACATTATATAATTTTACTTTACAAAGAATTAAATTTGTAAAACTTATTATTATATGATTATGGATAATTTAAGCATATTTTGTTTTAGTTTTATAACTTTTAAGATACGATTTTTTATATAAAATTCTTAGTATTCTGTCGTGACGGTTTTTATCTTTATCTCAATATATATATATATTTTTTCAGAACTGAGTTGTGAGTAGTAATGTACAAGTACTTGAAGCACAAACGTAAATGATATCAAAACTACTTCACATTTAGTTTTTTTTTCAATAAATTGATGTCGTTTACCGTTTTCGTTACTTTAACAATATAATGTAGTGCTTTAGAAAATTCTGAATATACGATGTGCTTATTTTTTATCTTACGTTTCAATAAAGATTTCGTTCAAAATCAAATTTTGTATGTTTTAGTGTGACCAACCGATATCATTCCAATAGCATCGGTGCCACATCAATATCGATACTATCTAAACCCTTACTGGCAGGGCCGGCCCTGAGAATTCGTGTACCCTGTTCGAACTCTAAAAAACGTGCCCTCGAGCCTTAACGAAATTGGGTATTGGGTTCAATAAAGGTCTAAACCTAATGCAAATGGGCTAATAAATAATCTAAAACATAAAAATAGTTTTTGTAAGTGGGTCTATGTTGGTGTTTGTATAGGTATACCCAATTAAAAAGAAATTTTTACGTATACATATCGGGTTATTTCTAAAAATAGCGTGCCCTCCGAAAGAAATTTTTACGTATACATATCGGGTTATTTGTTTTTACCGTTTTCAGTTAATACAAAACGCGTGTCGATATCATTTAGACGAACGTACCACGACTTTATTTTTTGGGTTTTATCTTTTAGTTGCTAAACCAAGTGCCGATACCATAATTAATCTAGTTAATCGGACCAATAGCGAAAGAATTTCCGCTGCAACGCGAGACAAATTCCACTAGAATCATCTAAAATCTATAATCTATTTGTGATTAGAGAAACATAAAGTTATGATCGTACGTACTAAAAATTAAATCTACATTTCTGCCAAAATAAAAAGTTAAAAAAATGCTACTGGTGTGGGTTTTGGGAGTGAAAGAAGCAAGTTTAGTGATTCAACAAGGCTGTTTGACCTTGAAAATGGCAGTTTTTGTCGTACGCGAGATTGAGAAGAGTATTCTGCTTCAAGTTTCACTAAAATCAAAAGAGGTATGAACCCTAACTTTAGTACGGCATGCCTTTCCCAAATATGTCAAGTCAAACGTAGACATTACATTACATTATCAAATGGACATGTGGGATAGGATAGGAAGCCAAGATCAAAAAATCAAAATCAATGTTTTTAACTTTTTTTATAATAGTACCAAGCATTTAACTTATTATTTAACCGTCTATTTTTTAACACTAATGTAATGGTACACAACTACTAATCTCTGAAAAGATTAATTTTGAATTGAGGAGATGAATATCAACATGGGTTATATATAATTATGATGAACTATTTATTGTGTCTCTAAATAGATTAATCTTGAATTGAGGAGATGAATATTATAGATAATTATGGTGAATTGTTTATCGTGTCTTTTATATCTTAATTAGAGATAATTGTTGAGTTTTATTAGATAGGTTTATCTAGTTAATATTTTATTATTTAAAATTTAGTTTGAGTCGGGTTAGAACTAGAACAAGTTTAGTATAAATAGAGAGTTCAGGTTATTACATTGGTATGTTTTCATTGATTAATGGGTTCAGGTTATTACATTGGTGTGTTTTCATTGATTAATAATAAAAAGAGACGAACACATTTGTTCATGTCACTCGTTTGTTTATTCGATCAAGGCCCTGATTTCCAACAATCTCTACTAAATTGCGTCAAATTATCAGCATAGTTAGGATCGAACCGAAGACCTCCCACTAAAAGACAAGAGTCAGTTAAGTCAAAAAAATAATATATGTGGTGTATCGTACAAAATGCCTTAACATACGAATCGTACGCTATGACAAGTTTGCATGTTATAACCCCAGAAAGGAAATCTCGCATGTTGAAAAAAAACCAAAGATCGCATTTAAAAAAAATCGCATGTTAAAAAAATCGCAAGTTGCTGAAAAAAACCAAAATCGCATGTTAATATTGTATCTCGTACGCAGCGTACGTTAAGACAATCAATGGACTAGATTGCTCGGTGGCGTTTTCGTAAATAACATCAATATTATTAGGTGGGACGCGCTTCATTAAGGGTAAAAGGGTCTTTTTACCCCTCATATTCAAAACGCCATCATATGATAAAACGTCATACAAAAAATAAAACGTCATTAAAAACAAAACGCCAAAAATTAAAAATAAAACGCGTTGAATATTACAGGAAGATGAAACAACACAAATAACTGAATTACAGTTATTAACATTTATTAGAAGAAATTCCCTCCTAAATTCCGCGCCAAAAACATCATTATATAAACATACGTAAAAACAAAGCTTCAATAATCACTTCAATCTATCCATTTTCTGCAAAAAAAAACATCTTTAACCAAAAAACGCCAAACTAAACAAAACGCCAAAAATGGCAACAATCGTTTCGTGGAGATACACTCTGGGAATCAGGCGATACGTCATCCATTTTGACAACAGAAGGAGGGTGTATGTTAAGACGATCAGGGCTATTCTGAAGATGGAAGAAGAGATACAGAGGCAAATCCTATCCATTGGCATCGCTCTAGACAACGAATGCCATGAAACGCATATGCTTATGAAAGCATTAACCAACAAATTTGGACCAATCAAAGGAAATGTGAAGCCAGGCCCTGTCATGACATCATGGCGTTTTGATGATGAAACAGACATGGTGACGATTACATACGACAGCGGAGAGCAGCAAGTCTACTGGCTAGAGAACATCATGACAAAGCAGCGACTGGGTTTCATGGAAGAATTGCATAACGTCACCTGTACCAACCCAGAAATAGACTCAAAATTGGAGTTAATGCAAGACATGTTCAGGTGGAGGCTTCAAAATCTTCAGGAACAAGAAGCTGATGAAGGTGAATGTGATGACATGGATGAAGATCAAGATGAAGACTCAAAGGAGGAAGAAGATGACACAAGTGATGGATACTATTCAGATAAAGTACCTTCTGACGAAGGATTTTAATTTTTTTCCCTCTTTTTTTTTTCTTCTATGTAATCTTTTTTTTTAAGATAATTAAATGATATATTACTATCTTTATTAGCAAAACGCCAAAATAATACTAAAAATGGTTAACCCTAACAAAACGCCATAAATAACAAAAAATATTTTCCTCCTTACTATTTTATTTACTCCGTTATTGTATTTTGTCATGATGGTCTGCATAAAAGGCCATTTAAAAAAAGGCAAACTTAGAAGATGGGACGTCTATAACCTATAAAACTGATAAAAGCTGATCAACACAGTAAATACAAAATACAGTAACTGAAAAGACATTTACTTTATAACTATCATTTAGTACAATAAAAAGTCCCGCCTAAACTACGCGCCAAAAAACTCCTATAAGAGAGGGGTCTATACACAATGAAATTAATCACACCTAGAAAAACACAAAAACGCCATATCCTCTAGAAACCACTACATTTAAAACGCCAAAGATGTCAAAGCTTTCACTAAAATGGATCCTTTTTCTAAGAGGGTTAACTCAATAATATTTTGCTGGATGAGATGGACAAATATTCAAGAAAAAGAGACTGATGACAGTGATATGCCATCATGTGAGCTTTCTTCTTGATGATTATAGGCATGGAAGAAAGGGTTCAACTAAAGTGTAAAATGCTATTTTGGACTCCATTATTACAAATAGCATCAAGCAAAAGTTGATCTTCAATGACATGCCGCTAAACAAGAATATCACACCAAAATCAGGATGCCACTAAGCAGCTTCTTCTGAAAAAGACGAGATTTATGTAGGAAAGTTGGCAACTAGCAAAACTATTCAAAAAAGGTTCAAAACGCCAAAACAAATTCAAGAAGATAGAGGCTGATGACAGTGAAGATTCGGAAGAGAAATTAGATTACAATTTTTTATTATTTTAGTTTTCATTTTATATTGTTTTGATATCAAGTTATATGTTGATTTGTTAACTAGTTCTCTATAAAAAAAATAACATTATTATATAAAACGCCAAAAACTACAAACACCAAAAAGCTAGAAGTATGAAAACCTGGAGAACAGCTGCTGGCAAAACACCTTGTAAAGTGTATTAAACACCAAAAAATTCACTAAACGCCAAAAAAAAAAAATTGGTCTTATTGTAATCTTATACAAATATTAGAGACTCGTAGTGAATTATTATACAAAAAGCCATAACATCAAAAAAATTAACCAGAAAACTCTATAACGCCAAAAAATGTGACACAAAAACAATTAATTCAACGCCACAAAGTTTAAAAAATACGATTAACGCCAAAAAAAACTTAGACGCCCTTCTTTATGACGCGGGACACGTGTTAGGCCAGGAAGCGTTCTCACTGTTCTCACACTTTTGAGCGTTTTCTCCTGAATCCGTTTCTATATATATATATATATATATATATATATGTATGTATGTATGTATATTAAAACGGCATATGAGACTATTTTGTATTTTGATATGCATTTGTAAAATTAACAAAGTATAAAATCCGAATTAAACAAAGTATGAAGTTTACGGTAGTAAATGAGATTTTTGAAAGATAAAAAAAGAAGGTTATTCTAGTATACGATTTCAAAAAATCTATGTGTTAACACCATATTATTTCTTATAAATTTTTTTTAATTTTTCTTATTTTATGTTAGTTTGAATTTTGAAATCTAATTATAATAATGTTTTTTTAGAAAATTAAATTAAATTAAATTTGAATTCTAATTAAAATTTAATTAAGGAAAAAGAAAGAATCTATTGAAAATATTATCATTACATTTTCAGACGCTTCAAATTAAATAATAACAATAATAATAACAACAATAATAATAATAACAATAATAATAATAATAATAATAATAATAATGACGACGATGGGTGATTAAACAGAGGGAACTATCTTTAATGTTATGTTTTAAATTGGTTTAAAAGTGATTATTATTGTTGCTTAAAGACTAGAACCGGAACATTAGTTGTTTAGTATTGTAAATCGGATGTGTGTACTACTAAATAGGAATGAGTTTAAGCAATTGATAGTCGATAAAGACGATAAAGTTACGAACAAAATAACAAATGTCTTGTACAAAGAACTTAAAGAAGTATTTAGAAATTTGTTAATTGTAATTGTACTTTTATTTTTTTTATTGTTGTACGTAATAAAAATATTTCGGTTATGTAAATTATATTTTCACTATTCTATTATAAAACCCAATGTAACTCACAGGTTTATAACCTAGTAAAACATATTCAGTCCAACCATCTTGTCTAGTTTGCCGCCTTTGCCGGTCCAAGCAAACTTGTTCAATGGAGACGTTTGACTTAACCGAACTAGTTTTGTAGCCAGTTCACGATCTAGTTCCAAAATCAAAATACATTTGACACAAATCGATATGTGGCAACGGAAATCTATCGAGATTGAAAATAGCACACATATTTATGGAATTGTGCATTTGGATGAATATCGCATGAAGGTTAAGAATTGTGTGTGACGTACAGTTGTATTCTTTCACCTACCTGTACGCGAGAGTAACAATGTGACGCCATTCCAGCTATAGTATTTATTGAGTGTAATTTAATATTTATTGGTGTAATTTAGGAGTAGGAGTAATGTATGTATTCTAAGGTTGAAAAATGAAATCACTTTAACCAAAATCAAACAAAAAGTCAAGTTTTGCTTATGACAAATTCCAAATTTCCGCCTTTCAAAATTCAATCAAAAAAACAGTAATTCATATTCAAAGTAATGATTATAGTATCATGTTAATTTAATTTTAAAGTTAAGTTTCACATGCAAAAGTCAAACGTTGACTCTTTTATGAGCATGCCATCATAATTCCATGCATCTCTTTAACCTAGAAATATATCAAATTATCAAAAGAAGTCGTGTTAGAATATTTACTTTCAAAAGTTTGCAAAGTAGATATCGTTGTTTATTATATTGTAACAAGTCATACCAAGACATTGTTCCAAGTATAAGGACCATGAAGCACAAAAAATACCTAACACAAATATTCATCGGATTGAGTTTAATATTAGTTAAATTTGAAATCTACACAAATCTTCAAACCTCAAAACATTGAATAACTCAACGTATTATGATGTAATATAACTTTCTAATTCCGTCTCAACAGTAGCGGATCTAGAAAAACGTCAAGGGGCAACGTTTTATCATTTTATTTTCTATAAAGGCAGTGAAATTAAAAAAACATCCAATTTTTCTAAAATGTACACTACTATCGGAATGTCAATGGGTAGCAGAGGCTACCCCGTGTCTCAAGCTATATCCGCCCCTGCCTCTCAAGTAGTAAAAACAAGAAGAGGCACATAAGAAGTTTTGTTCAAAGTAAATACTGCAAAATCGTTTATCCAAATCTGAAAGTAATATTAGACTATGGGCCGTATGGAGGGGCTTGAGTTGGACATTGCTCGACACGTGGCGATGGTGAGATCCACTAGGTAATACTCAAAAACTAGGGGTGTGGTGTGGCGTGTCTTAGCTTGGCGTGGCCAGCCATGTGGATTTTTTTTTTGGTTTGGCAACGGCTACCCTAAACGGCTAGATCGAACCAGCCAACCAAAGCCAGCCATGTCACCCAGCCCCCCTGCCAACGCCAGGCTCAATCCCTACGCTAAAGGGGCAACGCCATGCCCAACGCTTGCCCGGGGTGAAGCAACCGACGTTGAACCCAAACCGCCGCCCCAACCCACGCCCCACACCCCACATTCTTACTACAATCCTTTTCACGAATCAAGATTTCTAAATTTGGGAATACGTTACATAAGTACATATATTAGGATTATAAGATATTAAATCAATTAAACTCCAATGAACCAACAAGTTTCATCTAAAGAAGGGTTGCTCGGAGATGCTAGATTCAAGTTGACCGGACTATGTAATGGGTTTGGGGTGACAAAAGTGAAAAAGGCTAGAGGGACGATCAGTCCTGGGCCGACCCAATAGAGATATTGGATAAAGCAAGGGCTTAGGTCAAGGAATTTGGGCCAAATATAGATGTATCGATATATCACATCTTTAGAAGGATATATTCATTACCAATTGAACGGGAAATTAGGGCAAAAGCCCAAATTGTGATTTTCGGAGACGGCCCTGCTGGTTTGTATCGAAAGATAACATTTATGATTCGTGAATAACTTGCGTTTTGATTCATTGCTTCCTTGTCTTACAACTATTCCTTTTATATGTCTTCGTTTCTTTCAATCCAAAAGTTCAAGTGTTCGCTGTTAAATCAATATTTTGAAGGTAAAGCTAGTTAATCCGCACAAGATAGAGATAGAAAACTATGTCTCATTAGGCTCATTCATATCCAGATACAAGCACCTGGATTGGTTAACTATTTCGTGTTTGTTTTATACCGATTCAATAAACATGTATTGTGCATCTTATACTTATCATTGTTTTTGTATAACATGTGAGATGTGGCTGAGATGGGCTAAAGCAGGTATAAGGATGATGGGCTAAAGTAGCAGTTGTTGGGCTTGGTTGAGATAGGACTTCGTGGACTTGTGATCTATGAGTGTGTTGTGTCTTTGTGAAGCCTCACACTATTCCTACACCCGTAAAATCTTATTTTCACACTCTTACATGTATATGGTCCGTATAGAGTTATACAGGCCGTATAATCAATTGTTTCACAAAAAAATGGCAGAGAATGTTTTTTTTTTCTCCATGTATACGAGCCGTATAACATTATACGACTCGTATAGAATGTTATACGACCCGTATAGAATGTTATACGACCTAATATTTTCACCATCTATGCTAGCCGTATAACATTATACGGCACAATATTTGTCATGTCAGATTATTCTATACTACGGCCCGTATACAGGGTGTGAAATTAAAATTTTGGGGTGCGTCTTTATTAGGACCCTTTGTTAATCGTTTGAACAAAGAGTATTATAAATCTAGTTGTGTAAATGTGTTTTACCATGGTTGACAGTAAGGGGCTGTTTGACAACATCTGAATGGTTAAGTGCTGAACCAGTAAGAGGTCTAAACCATTAAGTGTGGAACCAGTAAAAAGTCTGAACCATTAAGAGCCTGTATAATGGTTAATCGTTCAGAGGCAAATGTCTGACCAATTCAGATTAAAGGTCTTAACCATTCAGACTCTGTATAATGCTTAACCATTTAGCGGCAAATATCTGAACCATTCAGACATCTGCTCGTGAAACAAACAGTCTGAACCATTAAGTGCTAAACCAGTAAGAGGTCTGAACCATTAAAAGCCTCGTTAAAAGGTAAACAAACAGCACCTAACCCTCTTTGAAGCCATGTGAGTAAGATGTATTATGACAAAGAACCAGAAAGATAACATTCAATAATAACAATGGCAAAAGGTTGCCTTTCAAAAACAACACCTCAAATCCTTCTTGCCTCACATAAAATTCATTGTAGAGTAATGCAAAATAAGCGAATGGGTGAGTCATGATCATGCACCACTGATGTTGTTGGACCATCATATTGATGTGACAAGACCATATTGATCATTCACAAGGCCTGCTCAACCATTTTGGTGGCTTAAACCAAATTAAAAACTCGAGGCCTTTTTCCAAAAAAAAAAAATCATAATTGAGAAAAACTCTCCTTTACCCAGGCCTGGGACCGGCAAAATAAACTAAAAGATTTATTGTTGGAGAGATTAATTTAATTTTTATTTTTGTATTTTTTATATGTGTAAAGATAAGTTCAGCACAACCCAGATACCATATATAATTCTTTTTTAAAGTTAGAGGTCTTATTGATTTGAAAACCTAAAGCTCAAGCCTTAAAATACTTAGCTTGGGCCGACCCCGATCATTCAAATTCTACCTACCTACAAAGGTAAACAACAAGACAAACATATCAACTTCAAAGTACAAAATCTAGTGTTATTTTAGGGTTGCAATGTTTATAGTGCGTTTGGTTTGCGAAATTTAATGGAATTAGAATATGAATTTCGTTTTGCTAGAATTGGAATCCTAATTCCATTCTTAATCTGTGTTAGCTAGAATATAAATTGAAATTAAAATTAATATAAACAACTTCCTCCTTGTAAAAAGAAACTCAACAGTTATATTATAATTGTACAGAAATTTAATCAAAGGAATTGAAACCGCCGCCATGACCACTTACATCTCCACTGCCACGGCTACTGCCACCACCCGCTACCCTCACCCAGCCACCGACCACCCCACCATCAACGCCAACGCTCCTACCACCACCGTTTTCGCCGCCATTGGTCCTGAAAAATACTAACTGTAAGTCCCAAAACTATCAATCGGATATCAAAATCACAATCAAAAGTGCGAAAAACTAATGAAAGTGAGATGAACAAGAACGAAATTGATTGAACATCAAGTGCACACGGTTTCTAAGAACCGTCTGGTACACAAACAAAAAAATTCGAAAATGACTAGAAGAACAATAATGACCAGCAACCTTCTAATGTGCCAGGCTCACCCTATTTATAGTTACATAGGGTGACCTAATTACAAGTTGGGCCAAGCCCACATGGCTTATTCCAATATTATCTAACCCACTACAAGGCTAAGCCCAATAGCCTATACTTGTGTTTGATAAAGATAAGCGTAAACCTACACAATTATATGGCCTTACAATATCCCCCTAGGTTTATGTTGTCTTTATCAAACTGTTGTCTGTCTCAAGTCTCTGTGGGAAGATGCTTCATCTTTTCATGTTTAAACTTGGGCTCTGTGTTCTTCTTAATCACGATCAGCTTTGCTTGAAACTCTTGTTGAAAAGAATGCAAAAGGAGGATTCTAAGCGACTCTTTTCTTTGTCAATGTCTTCTCTTTCAAGCAGGTTCACAGGTATTTCTTTAAATGTACTATCACTGTCAGATGATGAATCGTATCTGGTTCTTCTGACTCAGGCACATCTTGTTGTTGTGATGCTTCATGCTTTATCAGCAACCAACAGCATCTCAATCTTCAACAACCCCTGTTTCTTGATTTGAATCAAATTCTGCACATGCTCAGAAATTCATAAGCAAACATTTCTGTGCAACAGAGGAAAGTACCACATGATCACTTGGTACATCCAAGTATTTGTACCCGGATTTCACGATTCAAATTTCTTTCAACTTATGATGAGTAATCAAATCTTCAAGAACGGTTAATTTTTTAATAAAACAAATAAACACTCTATTTTTGGATTTTTTTTATTTTATTTTTAAATCTAACAATATAAACTGAAACACAAATAAACAATGAAACTAATATACAGTTACAATTGCAATGGCATCAAATCACAGTGTTTCGGGCCAGACTACACTTATCAACACTGATTTACTTTGGTTGATCTGAGCGATTGCCAATACGTTTGCCCACTTAAACTTATCTCCTTAGGCCTTTTTCATATAACGGTCTGCAACTGATTTATCATGTTTTTTCAATTTAATTAATATGAACACTCATTTTAATCACAATAAAATCCCGGAATATTTAAACAGAACACGCTATCATACGTGTAGTTTCCCTACCACATATTTCACAAGCCCGTTCTAGGATTCTGAAACCTTGACTGGGACTGGATTGAGAAGAGAACATAATAGATCAGCAACAAAGATGGATATAATATAAAGATCAAATGAGATTTTCTCAGTTTGATACAGGTTTCTCGGGTGTCTTTTGGGCACTAGAGGGCCTCTTTCGGGTGTACTTGATCTATGGAGCGACAACGTACAGCTAGGTCTTTGCTCACGCAAAACAGAAGCCGACGTTGCCTAGCACCTCCAGGTCTTTGCTCACGCAAAACAAATTAGATACACGAGTTGGTCAGAAAAGATTTCAGAACTAGAACGAAATTGTGTGTATCGGGACGTCACACACGCATTCAAATAACCATGTCCTAATTCCAAGTGACATTCTTTCCTGAGGTCATAGAATAATTTAGTGTTCTGCACAGAACCAGTCAAATAATCTAGCCATCAGGATAAAGCCTACTAACCTATCACTCTAGAGTCGGACCATTTCAATATTGGTCTTACATGAGTCAGCCTTAATCCACATAGTGAAAATTTATTTCATTTCCCATTTATGCAACAACATATTTTTTCTGTTTTTCGAATGTTTTTGTATTTTCTCATTTTCTCAATTTTTATTTACAGATATCTTGGATATCCCCCTAAATTTGTGCATAAATCTTATGCGCAAATTTACCTAATAAAGAAAATTGTATATACAAATAGAAAAACGAAGGAAAATGAAAATATTTTTGTTGTTTTTGCCTAACCATTCCGTCATCAGATTTAAGACCAATCAAAATCAAAATTAGAACATGAAATTTAAATTGTACCTTTTCACTGATCTTGTCTCACCTCTTTTATCTCCTTCAAACGAAACATATCAACTGTAAAGAATTAAAACTTTTTGCAACAGTGAAATGTTACCCGTTATGTCTCTGGAACAACCGCTGTCAACATCCAAAGGTTGTCAACAACTCCTCCTTGGTTGTCCCTGAAAAGTAAGGAGATCAGTTAGACATTGGTACCCAGGCCATCGTAGTCCTAGGTTGTCTTGAAGCATCAACATAAGACACTTCTCTTAAGCACATGTCCCCTTTTGTTTCAGGGATTGGTGATGTCGCTGCATTATGTTTTGCCTTCCAAACTTGTTTAGGCTTTTCTAATTTCTTAGGTGCCTTGGGCAAAACAGTTTGTTTTTCAACCTTTTTGTTTTTCAAAACTTGTTTTGGTTTCAAAGCTTGTTTCCTTTTTGCTTGTGCAGCATTCCAATCCCCATCAGATGGTTTAACCTGGGGATGCTTATTCATCATTGCCTTAGGTTTTTCAACCTTCATTAGCTTAGAATAAGATCTGTCCCTAGATGTAACCTTCTGATGCTGTGTATAGTATGGCACATAGGGACGATGTGTGCAATTCCTTGCAATGTGACCGGGTATGCCGCAGTTGTAGTAGGTTTGCTTTTTCACGTAAGGAGCATATCCCGATTCATTCGATCCAACTGATGCTGAGTATGAGTTACAAAATTTGTTGGATGATTTGTTTGCAGCCTGCTTAACCTTTTTGCCCTGCTTCATATGTCCCCGTTTACAACAGTTAGTACATTTACTGGATTTAGCATTTTCGTCTCTAACTGTTGGCTTTGGAGGCACATATTTATTTGAAAGGCCTCTCAAAGCTGGCTCAGAAACAGCCTTTTTCACATATGGAGGAGCATCAACAGATAAATTTGATGTTTTTAAACAAACATCGTCAGCTTTTTGACAAACAACATCATCCCCCTCAACCCAATCCTTTTCTTTTACCTCATCTGCACATGAAGTAGAAGCATCAGTAACATTCACACAATTAAGCTCAGGGACTGGCCTTGTTGTTTCAATTTCAGATGTTGTGGGCTCAGTCACTGTTTCACTGCTTGATTCTGTAACCACCCTGGTTTTCACACTCGCATTTGTTTTGACTTGCATTGTAACAAATACCGTATTTGGAATGAAACTTATTTACACATACTTGTTTTGTGCTTATACATGCTTATACCAATACAAACACGTGAAACAATTTCAAATTTGTTGAGTTTTATGCTATTAAATAAGGTTACATAAACTATAAGGGCCTATTGTGACATTTTGTGAAACAACAATCTAAGGGATCTATTTGTCATTCTTTGAAACTTTAGAAATACAAGGGTTAAAAGTGCAATTATTGAAACTACAAGTTTAGGGTCCTTTTGGTCATTTTTGAAACTTATATTATTAAAAATAAACATATATATTTAGTTTTAAAAGTCCAAGGTTCATTTGATCATTTTCTCAAACCTAAACTCTAGGGACTAAAACTGACTTTTATAAACTCATTTTAACTGAAAATCCTAACTTGGTTAACTTTTATATAAAGAATTCTTCTTTAAACACTAACTCAGTTAACTTATTTAACTGAGCAGATCAGGGACCATTTCTGTCAATTCCCGAAACTTCAGGGACCAAAATTGTATTTTATACGAAAGTTGAGGGACTGTTTTTGTAATTTTCGGAAAGTTGAGGGACCATTTTCGGTCAAAAGGGGTCTCCTGGGTGAGAACCGGCCTTTGCTGGGATCGAACTCGTGACCTCTCGGTTACAACAGCAACGCCTTAACCAGTTTATCCTCCTGTTCAAGAGCTGATAGATAAAGATTTGAGTTAAATGCCATTTTAGTCCTTGTGGTTTGGGTCATTTTGCCAGTTTAGTCCAAAGGTTTCATTTTTAACCTGTGGGTCCAAAAAGGTTTCACAGTTGCCATTTTAGTCCACTGGGTTAACTTCATCCATTTTTTCTGTTAACAAGAAGGCCAATTCAGTCATTTTATATGGCTGAATTGTCCTTTTAGTTAACAGAATTACATACAAAATGACCAAATTGGCCTTCTCGTTAACAGAAAAAATGGATGAAGTTAACCAAGTGGACTAAAATGGCAACTGTGAAACCTTTTTGGACCCACAGGTTAAAAATGAAACCTTTGGACTAAACTGGCAAAATGGCCCAAACCACAGGGACTAAAATGGCATTTAACTCTAAAGATTTTAATTCCTTTTATATACTAATTAGAATTTTATTATAATTAATTTTAATTCAGAAAATTTAAAAAGGGTTTAAACCCAAAGAAACGACCGGAACGGGACTCGAACCAGCGACCTCCGCAAACACAGCAACACGCAACAACCAGCTAGTCTACCAGCTCACATGTGAAATATATTAGATCATATTATATTTATGTTAACTTTAATTTCGAGCTGAATTACATACACAGCTACGCAGGTCGCGGATTTTGACCGAAATCTCACCAAAACCGATTTTTATTCATTCTTTTGACCTGTAAAGCTTACCCACATGATCCCCAACCCATCCCAACTCGTTCCAATCATTCAAACGACACATTATGGTGCCAAAACACTCAAAAGAAAAAGAATTATTATAAAATAAAAAGTAGATCTAATCCACTAATTTGTGTCGAATCTGATATCCAAACTTCGTGTATTTAAGTTCCCTACATTCCTAGCAACATTCCACACCATTTCACAATCACTCAAACATCCGAAATCGCCGGAATTCGAACCTGCAACTCGCCGGAAGTTTCAAAGTCGGCGGAGTTTAACCGATTCGTCATTTCACACATTACCGGTTCGTTTTTATTGTTCCAATTAGTTCCATTATACTTGTACAATGATTCCTAGGATTTAATTTAGATATAACATAGGTTTGCCCGTAGAAATCATGAGTTTGACTTTTAGTTTGATCGGGTCTTCTGACTTTGACTTCTCTTTGGAGAAGATGACCAGGTCCTGTTTGGTTATAAGTTTGTCAGTCCTAAACCAAACACAAACAGAAGCTTAGCCCAGTGGTTAAGACTCTGTTTGGTTACAACACAGACCCAAGTTCGAACCTTGGGGTCTGCATTTGTTTTTAATCGTTTTATTTTTAATCCTTTTAACCTTTTCATAATTTTTATAACTTTATTATATATTGTTACCTTTATTAAAAATATAAAATCTGTAAAATTATTTATAAAACTAATTTTTATAATATTAAAACAGTTTAATATTTAATAATTCATAATAAATCCATTTTTATGAAATAAATGCTGAAATTTTCAGATTAATTATTTTAAATGCTAAACTTTACAAAAATAATACTTTTACTGATATTTTATATAATTTTGATATTTATATAATTAAATCAGTTTTATTACTTATAAATATAGTTTAATTTAATATATTTAAATTATATAACTATATAATTTTTATCCAAAATTATTTTTATGACAAAATATACATTATTCTGAGTTTATGTAAATTTGGAATCTGAATTTTTATTATATTTAGTTATCTAGATAATTAAACTTATATAAACTTATTTATTGTTATTTTAATCATTTTAATTCATTTTAATTATTTAAAATGATTCCAAGGCCATAATAATTATTCTAAATCAGTAATATTCAAGTTTAATAATTAAAAATGTTATTTTTAATTATTCAGATTTAATATAATTATTTTGATAATTAATCAAATAATTATCATGTTTATTCTTTTAAACAAAATATTTATTATTTATCAAATAATATATATTTTAACCATCTAAATTAATTTATAATTTTTATAAATTAATTATATCACTTGTACAATATTTTGCCAATAATCATTATATTTAATTATGTTATTTCATTATACTAATTAATTATATTTGATTTATTATCACAAATGTTTATATTAAATCAATTATATATTTTTGCAATCTTATTATTTATGTTAAATAAATATTTTTCATAAATAATTCCTTTACATCATATTCATTTTCCGAGTCCTCTTGATAGGTTATCCAACCCACATAATTACCATTTAAACAAAACACTACCGAATCCTATAGATTTAGGATTTCCAATTATCCAATTAAACATTATTGTTGATACATATTCCATATTGTTGCATGTTCAATCAATTAGAGTGACGTGGAATCTTAATTCCAAGAACTCTCACACTTTGCATACTTGTTTGGACTTACCCGAAATCAAAGTGAGTTCATAGTCCCTTTTTACATTATTTTTTGGATGATACATATGTTACAATGTGATACAAACTATTTGCTATTTTGTGGTTTCCCCCGATTGCCTTTGCATTTGCTTAATACTTGTTGTTGTTGCTTTGAGAAGTTTACGTTCATTAACTTGCAAAAGCCCAACGGTTATATTATAGCGCTATAGGATTGACGCCCCATCTCACTTCTCATTTTGTTGCAATTGTTGTTGTTGTTGGTACTCATGTGAAACTTAGAAGTGAGGTGATATACCCGTGTTACGTCATAACGCAGGCTTGAATGTACCATTAAGTAACTACTTGTATTACTCTTTTGCTTAAGACATATCGCATGCCACAGTGTTAACTCATTTTCATATCACATTGTTATTTTTGCCTAACAAAACCTATGAATTCACTCAACCGTTTGTTGACCCAAATATTTTCCCTAACATATGTTTCAGGTGACAATGTTTGATGACATGATTTGCAAGAATATTTTACATAGGATTGATCAAGACTTATGCCTTAGATTAAATCCGAATTTATCATTTGTGAAACAATTTATGTTGTATTTGTTTATGTACTCTTATAATTTCAGATGTGAATGCAATCTATTGAATTGAACTTAAACTATATTTCAACTTAATCTAATCTCCATGTGCTCAATTGCATTCTATCAAGTTTCGTGACACCTTTGGCTTTTCCGCCTCCGGCCGGGGTGTTACAGATTCACGGATTGGTAAGAAGTGAGCAGATTTTATCAAACGATCAACTACAACCCAAATAGCATCGTGACCTTTAGACGTACGCGGTAACTTAGTAATGAGATCCATTGCAATGTTCTCCCACTTCCAAACTGGTATCTCTGGTTGTACAAGCAAACCAGAAGGTCGTTGATGTTCGGCCTTGACTTTGAGACAAGTTAGGCATTTCGACACATACAAGGCAACATCCTTCTTCATACCAGGCCACCAAAACTTAGTACGAAGATCCTTGTACATTTTATCAGCACCAGGATGGATAGAATATCGAGACTTGTGAGATTCGTCCATTACTAAGGTGCGAAGATCATCCTGATTCGGAATCCACAAACGATTCTCAAAATAGAGTAAACCATCATCTTTCCTTTCGAGTTTAAGCTCAAGTTGAAGCGGTAGCTCATATTTCAATAAGTCTTTGATCACACAAGATCGTTGAGTTTGAAGAACACGAGATTGAATATCAGATAGAGTTCGAACAGAATGAAGCTTGACTCGTTCCTTTCGACTAAGCGCATCGGCCACGACATTCGCCTTACCAGGATGGTAGCGGATCTCGCAATCATAATCGTTTAAGAGTTCAACCCAATATCGTTGCCTCATGTTCAGCTCCTTCTGATTGAGAATATGCTGGAGACTTTTATGGTCTGTGAAAACCACACACTTCGTTCCATAGAGGTAGTGTCTCCAGATTTTAAGCGCAAAAACCACAGCTCCTAACTCAAGATCATGAGTCGTATAGTTCTTCTCGTAAATTTTCAGCTGTCTAGACGCATAAGCTATAACTTTACCTCGTTGCATAAGAACGCAACCATGTCCTAGATTCGACGCGTCACAATAGACAACAAAATCATCGTTTCCCTCAGGTAGAGATAAAACAGGAGCGTCACAGAGTTTTCGTTTCAGCGTTTGGAACGCTTCTTCTTGCTTAGGTCCCCACTCAAAAGGCTTATTCTTCTGAGTCAAAGCAGTGAGTGGAACCGCGATCTTTGAAAAGTTAGAAATAAACCGTCGATAATAACCAGCAAGACCAAGAAAAGAACGAACTTCTGTAGGTGTCGTCGGTGTATTCCAATCCTTAATTGCAACAATCTTGGATGGATCTACGTGAATACCCTGCTTATTGACAATATGACCCAAGAACTAAACTTCTTTAAGCCAGAATTCACACTTAGAGAATTTAGCAAAAAGTTGTTCCTTCTTTAGGAGTTCCAATGTCAAACGAAGATGTTGTTCGTGATCGGCTCGAGACCTTGAATAAATGAGAATGTCGTCGATGAACACAATGATGAACTTATCTAAATAAGGTTTACAGACCCTATTCATTAAGTCCATAAAAATAGCTGGGGCATTTGTCAAACCAAAAGGCATGACAGTGAACTCGTAGTGCCCATATCTAGTACGGAATGCAGTTTTGGGAATATCCTCTTCGAAAACACGCAGTTGATGATACCCAGATCGTAGATCAATCTTGGAGAAACATGAAGCACCTTGCAGCTGGTCGAAGAGATCATCAATTCTAGGTAGGGGATATCGATTCTTGATGGTAAGCTTATTAAGCTCACGATAATCGATACACATTCGAAAATATCCATCTTTCTTTTTCACAAAGAGAACAGGAGCTCCCCAAGGCGAATAGCTCGGACGGATGAATCCTTTATCAGACAACTCTTGAAGCTGTTTCGATAGCTCTTGCATCTCTGACGGTGCAAGACGATAAGGTGCTTTCGCAACCGGGTTGGCATTGGGTACAAGGTCAATACGAAATTCGACTTGACGAACTGGAGGCAGACCAGGCAGTTCATCAGAAAACACCTCTGGATAATCCCGAACAATCGGAATACCCTGAATACTCTTGCTCTTGCCTTTTTCCTCGGTGACATGTGCCAGGAAAGCAACATATCCTTTTTGCAAATAACTTTGGGCCTTCATACACGACATAAGCATCAAACCACCAGATGGCTTCTCTCCACAAACTTCCAGAACATCGCTAGACGGAAGAGGAATACGAACAATCTTATCAAAACAAACCACCTCAGCATGATGTTTGGTTAACCAATCCATCCCCACGATAATATCGAAACTCCCAAGTTGCATCGGTGTGAGGTCAATGGGAAAAAGATGGTTATCAAGGTTTAACTGACAATCACGGATAACAGAATCGAGGAAAAGAGGTTTACCAGTAGCAACTTCGACAGATAAGGGTTTCCTCAGTTTACTTCTAGGTATCGCAAGTAAATGTTCAAAAGATAGTGAAACAAAACTTCTATCGGCGCCAGAATAAAAAAGAATAGATGCAGGTCGATTGTTAACAAGAAACGTACCATTAACCACCTCGTTGTCAGCCCTCGCTTCGTTAGCATTCAGATTGTATGCTCGTCCACGAGCGGGATTCGCATTTGCATTGACATTGACATTCACGTTTGGATTTACATTTGCATTTGCCAACCTCGGACAGTTGTTGCGGTAGTGACCAAGCTCTCCACAATTGAAACATGTACCCAGTGGGAATCTAGCAGCATTCCGCTGGACTGGAGCTTGATTCTGAACAATCTGCTTCTGACCCGAATGACAGACGTTGGCCAGATGCCCAAGCTTACCACACGTTGTGCATTGTCTACAAGCTTGTTGTGCAACATGATGACTGTTGCAGCGAGCACAATGAGATGCGGTACCAGCATACGCTTTCTTCGCAGGAGGTTGAGCTGGCGGGTTCTGAAGGTTCTGAGCAGTTTGTGCAGTTACTGCAAAGTTCCGGGCACCCTTTCGCTTCCTCGACTTCTTCGAGGACTCACCTTCTTTACCCATACCCTTTTTCTTGTCCTTCCCAGAATCAGTCGCCTTCTTTTTATCACCCTTGCGGGTGAGTTTACCCTTCCTGACTTGAGACTCAGTCAGGGTAGCAGATAACTCGATTGCTTGGCGAAGGGTGGTAGGATTATTACCAGTCACTATATCCAGAATAGAATCGGGTAGACCATCGATATACCTCTCTATCGCTTTCTCCAATGGGGTAACCATAGTAGGACACAAAAGACTGAGCTCCTCAAATCGATCCGTATACGCACGGTGTTCTCCCCCGTCTTGTTTCAGATCGTCAAACTCTCGTTCCAAAGCTCGAATTTCGTGACGGGGACAGAACTCTCTCATCATGAGAGCTCGAAGCTCTTCCCACGTTTGTGCCAATGCCACTTCGGCACCCCTATCGCGCATCACTCCGTTCCACCATGTAAGAGCACGCTTCTCGAACACACTTGACGCAAATTCAACCTTACGCCCATTCGGACATTGCACATGTCTGAATGTGTTCTCGATACTTTCGAACCATTGAAGGAGTGCAGTCGCTCCTTGTGACCTAGAAAACTTTAGCGGCTTTGCAGAATTGAAACTCTTGAAATTACATTGTGCATTATTGTTGTTGTTATTATTGTTGTTGTTGTATATCTCGTGGACTTGGGTCACAACACCGGGAAGCACAGCAGCCAATTGCTGAGAGACCAGGGTGCGATTTCTTCAATAGTAAAAGACTGTGCTTCACGTCGAGGAGGCATTGTCTAGCAAGGAAACAGGAGAATCGAGTGTGGTTGAAAATTAGGAAAAACAAAAGAGGTATCGACAAAACACAAGGAAGGCGATCATTTGTTTGTTACCTCGAACAAACAAACGACATGCAGTGACTAATCAAAGTAATGAATCAAAATAATGTATCGTGAAGACATGCTCGCCTATAAGTGAACACTCACCCCAAGAGTTCCCAGGTAAGAGTGACTGGTCCGATTATGTGGATTTGTACGAACACTCTAGCCTTAGACAGAAAACTCAGGGTACAGGCATTCACTCTTCCAGTTTGCACGTGTTCACATTATTTAGACCCAAACTTTGACGAGATTTTGAAAACTCAAAAGGCACTAAGCCAAAAATGAGTCAAACTGGGAGGGTCCAAAACCTTACAACAGAGGGTTCAAAACCTAGTAATCTATCATCCTAGAACGGATGATTAATTTTCGAAGCAGATTCGTATTTTGTTTTAAAATAATCTAAACGCAAATCAACTCGTGTTGGGGTCCTAGAAAGTTATAGTCTAGGTCAAAATTTTACTAATAACCTAATTCCCTATAACCATTGGCTCTGATACCAACTTTTCTGTCACACCCCGACCACGTAAAACAACAAATCGTGGCGGAAACGTCGGGGAGTGTTGTAACAGAATTATTGTTTCAAACCATGGATACAAGAGTTTCGTTTTATTTAATATTAAACATTGTCTTAAAGTTAAACAAGCAATTCAAACATAGTTTATCTTCGTTATTATATCACTAAGGCCTCGTCCAGTCCTAAGTGAGCATGCAGCCTATTCGCAATCAACATTAAGCAACTTCACCTGAAACATATGTAAAAACAAAGTCAGCAAAGAAATGCTGGCGAGTACATAGTTTTTGTGTGAGTATCAGATTCATGGCTCGTTTGTATGTTAAAACAACTTGTACAACTTCGTTAATTGATATTAGAAAACCTTATTTTGTAAAATATTTGTACTATAAAAGAATAACCAAGTCAAAATAGGTTGGTCATAATTTATAAACCTCGATGCCATGAATCTTAACCCAAAACATTTGTTTATGTAAACAAAATCATACATCATTCTTGTAACAAAACTCGTATGGTTTATATAGTTTCGCAAACATCGTTGTGTAATATTGTTTAACTCGTTCTCGTTATAGAACATCGTTCATTCGTTTAAATCGTTCCAAATCGTTCAATTCATTCACTCGTTTAAATCGTTCTCGTTTTAATTGTGAAAACTACTTTTGGTCGTCTCGCTAATAACATTCAAAGCTTTGTGACTCGTCCTTCGTTCAACTCGTTCTCACATTAACAAACCTCCAAATGGTAAGTTAACAATCATCAGATTCAGTCGTTACCCACCTAACCCACACATAACCATGGGTCCGGTCTGATAACGGGATTTTTCGGATCCTATGGTACCATAACCTAATACTGGTCGGTTCGGCCAAAATTAATGAATGTCATTCGTTATGTAACTACCACCAACAAGTTCGCTCACATTATAGAAATCGTTATTAGTTTAGTATAAACCATCTCAATCGTTTTGAAACCATCGTTAGAATATCGAAATCGATTTGATACATATGAATCACCCCAAAAACAATCGAATACAGTAAAAAGAGGGGATCTATGTACTCACCTTCGGGTGCGTTTTTAAATGTTAACACAATCCTTCAAATTATTTATCCGCCCTAAATTAAATAGAATGATTTTAATAATCAAATACCCACACTTTGACATGCAAAATACAACTTATGTCATTTCTGTTTTAATATATATGAAACTGGACTGTTTTCGAGCAATTTAATAAAATAGTTAACTTTCTCCAAAAATTCCCAAATGTTTACAGAATGTCAAATACCATCCAAATTTTATTATGTAAAAATATCGGGGTCCAGTTCATTACCAATATTTTATAGAAATTCATTTACCGGACTGAAATCAGATTCGTCACTTTCTGACTGCAGTTTACGGAAAAATTCACTTAAAATTCATCGTGAGTCCGATTGATGAAATTCCAGTGGGAGAATTACTACGACTTCAGTGGTCATCTACAGTACTAATTTCATGAGTTAATTCTACTCAGGTTTCAAGTTATGACTCCGAATACAACACACATTTTCTGCAGTAAAAACGCAGCTTGAGCTGCTTTCCAAAAACAATCCTTTAAAAATAGTAAACGAAGTCCAAAAATTATGATTCCAGTACCATTAGATCTGTTTTTCGAAAATACATAATTTAGGCTTCAGAAAATCAGTTTTTCGATTTATAATGATCCAGTTATAGCCCGTTAAAGTTGGCTGAAATGCTAATCAGCATGTTGTTTCTAGCTTAAATATTACTAAAACGCACACCTACGATCACCATAAATATAAAATAAAAGTTGATCAAAGAAGCTTACTACTAGCTTTGAAGCTAGGGAAGATCAATGGAGAAAAATGAGTGGATAAAAGCTTGTGGTAGAGGTCCTTCACGATCCGAGTGTTCCACACCTTCTAAAGCACCTTTGTGCACCTTGAGATGGCCTTGGAGTGCTAGAGCTTGAAACAAAAAGAATGGTGGTGGTGGAAAGGTGGTGGTTTTAGAGTGAGCCAAGAGAGAGATATAGAGAATGAGAAAGATGGTGTGAAGATTGTGAAGTTATGCACCGTATTTATAGTCATCATTTCTAGTGTTTAGTCAACATAGGCAAGCCAAGATTAACTAAAATATAGAGGTTAAATCTTGGATTCTAATACTTAGTCAACATAAGGAGGACAAGTAATTATTTAGTCAACATAAGGAGGATAAGTAATTTATTTAGTCAACATAAGGAGGAGATGGTAAATTTGAGGATAAGTAGGCTAAAACGGGTGTTTAACTGGATACCGGTATTTTATCTAGCGTTTAAATCCCGATTTATGGCGTTCTAAATTATCTTTATTAAAATAAACTTGCCAAAATATTACTGAAATAAATTTCAGTTGCCAAGACTGGCTCTGTTGTCCGCGTTTCGCAGTAGAAGCACTGTGTCTCGCAGAAACACGTTGTACGCGCTTAAACTTGAAAAATAACGTTTTTAGGCGTTTTAATTTAAACTTGAAAAATTTTTAATCATAACAGAATATTTTTGGGATTTAAATATTATCCGGGCGATCACCAGCGTTCGTTTCGCAGTTTTGTCGTAAATAGTCCTTTAGTTCAAATAAACATGTTTTTGCCATACCGAATCCTTCGAAACTTATTTCTAAGTTATGTAAAGGATATTTAGGGTATGTTTAGCTTACGTCACAGTTCCGGAGTGTACGTCGCGTTAAACAGATTGCGTTTATGCACCAGTTTGCGTATAACCTTCCAGAAAGTGATTTTAAAGCTTGAAATCGGAATCGAATCGAATTGTAAAATTTATTGAACACAATTACACATATAATAACACTAAAGCACATTGTTTTATATTACACGATGATTACAGAACACTTGGGATTCTCATCTGCCTTTGATCGAGTTCTCATACAATAATAGTTATCATGCTAGCATTAAGATGGCACCATTCGAAGCTCTCTACGGTCGAAAATGTCGTTCACCCGTCTGTTGGAATGAGATCGGTGAAGCTCAGCTTACTGGACCTGAGCTCATTCTGGAAACAACAGACAAAATCAAGAAAATCCGCGATAATCTTGTGACCGCTAGAAGCGGTCAAAAGAGTTATGCAGATTTGGGACGCAAGCCCATGGAATTTCAAATCGGAGACCGTGTCCTACTCAAGGTTTCACCTTGGAAGGGAGTGGTGAGATTTGGAAAGAAAGGAAAACTTGCACCACGATATGTTGGACCATTTAAGATTGTTGAAAGAATTGGAAAGGTTGCCTATCGACTAGAACTACCTCCAGAGCTTGGAAATGTTCATCCGACTTTTCACGTGTCCAATTTGCGAAAGTGTTTAGCTGATGCTGATCTTCACATTCCTCTCGACGAGATTCAAATTGATGAAACGATGCACTTTGTCGTGAAACCTGTGGAGATAGTGGAACGTACATACAAACAGTTGAAGAACAAACGGATTCATTTGGTCAAAGTTCGCTGGGAATCCAAACGTGGCCCCGAGTTTACTTGGGAGCGTAACGACCAGATGGAAATGAAATATCCGCATTTGTTTTCACAAGATTCCTCTAAATAAAATTTCGGGACGAAATTTCCTAAAGTAGGGGAGACTGTGACAACTGTGTTCTGTAATCATCGTGTAATGTAAAACAATGTCAGTTATCAATAAAACAATGTGCTTTAGTGTTATTATATGTGTAATTGTGTTCAATAAATTTTACAATTCCATTCGATTCCGATTTCAAGCTTTAAAATCACTTTCTGGAAGGATATACGCAAACTGGTGCATAAACGCAATCTGTTTAACGCGACGTACACTTCGGAACTGTGACGTAAGCTAAACATACCCTAAATATCCTTTACATAACTTAGAAATAAGTTTCGAAGGATTCGGTATGGCAAAAACATGTTTATTTGAACTAAAGGACTATTTACGACAAAACTGCGAAACGAACGCTGGTGATCGCCCGGATAATATTTAAATCCCAAAAATATTCTGTTATGATTAAAAATTTATTTTTAATCAGGTCCATGTTGAAAAATAAATTAAAACGCCTAAAAACGTTATTTTTCAAGTTTAAGCGCGTACCGCGTGTTTCTGCGCGACACAGTGCTTCTACTGCGAAACGCGGACAACGCAGCCAGTCTTGGCAACTGAAATTTATTTCAGTAATATTTTGGCAAGTTTATTTTTAGAGAATAATAAAAATAATTTAGAACGCCGTAAATCGGGATTTAAACGCTAGATAAAATACCCGGTATCCAGTTAAGCACCCGTTTTAGCCTACTTATCCTTAAATTTACCATCTCCTCCTTATGTTGACTAAATAAATTACTTATCCTCCTTATGTTGACTAAATAATTACTTGTCCTCCTTATGTTGACTAAGTATTAGAATCCAAGATTTAACCTCTATATTTTAGTTAATCTTGGTTTGCCTATGTTGACTAAACACTAGAAATGATGACTATAAATATGGTGCATAACTTCACAATCTTCATACCATCTTTCTCATTCTCTATATCTCTCTCTTGGCTCACTCTAAAACCACCACCTTGCCACCACCACCATTCTTTTTGTTTCAAGCTGTAGCACTCCAAGGCCATCTCAAGGTGCACAAAGGTGCTTTAGAAGGTGTGGAACACTCGGATCGAGAATTTCATCAATCGAGAAATTGAAACCTGAGTAGAATTAACTCGAGAAATTGGTACTGTAGATGACCACTGAAGTCGTAGTAATTCTCCCACTAGAATTTCATCCATCGCTGTCACACCCCGATTTTCCACGTGTTACCGGTGGGCCCGGTAGGGGAGTATCGTGACGTGGTTGGCAACATCATGGTCAAACAACACAATATATAAATGCACAGCGGAAGCAAAAGATGGATATATTATATTCCGAATATAAAGTAATATCAAGTATTACAACGGAAAGTAAAGGATCCACAGGCGGATCAAATAAAAGATACTAAAACTGTTCGACAGACTTTAGGCATCTAGAACTTGCAAGATTCCCAAATGACACCCTGAGCTCCCAGCCAATTATGCATAGTACCTGTCACTTAACCTTTTGGAAAATACGTCAGTTTACACTGGTAAATACAATTAACCGACTCATTTTGGAAAAAGAGTTTGAAAAATGATTCGAGTGCAAACGGCACAAAATATCTTTGACACATTGATTAACATGCACAGAGGCAAAATTAATCTTTTATAACTTGGGACAATTTTATTAATAAAAATCTTGTATCTGATTTACATGGTTGTCCAACATTTAGGGCCGGTGATTATACAATACAAGCCGGACAAGATTAATCGACACACCACAAATATGATCTCACAAGAAGACACCCTTACGAGTGAGTATACGTTATACATATGCAACAGGAGGTGTTATGTCTACACCTTGTGCTTACGTTGTGGCCATTCACTTTTTAAAATGAGCCAAGGATATCCAGGACACGGTCATTAACCCCCAATGTTATTTGTTATCAATAAATACAGATTAAAACGGGATTATGCAATTTAATCATCTCCGATTAAAAGGTTTCTACACCCGACCAAGCGGTATTTTTATAATACCGTATCCCAAGCCCGTATAAGGGAAAATAAGTTAAAAGTATTTACCTGAGCTAGCAATGCAATTTACACTCAGCCGTATATTCAAATCAGCAAACACAAGTACTTCTACTGGGGCTCTCAATCTGGAATGAAGGTTTTATTAACCTATTAGATTCCTAACGGGTCTTTATTTAAGTCGTAACTTAGACCGGTTAGTTTTAAGGAAAGTTTACGGTTCAAACGCATGATCAAGCGAAGACCGGAATAGAATGTGATTTAGACCCGACAAGTTTGAAGACTTGTGTAATATGGGTAAACTAAACACATTCTGGATTTTGAGATAAAAAGGATAAGGTTTGACCCGTTTCGGCTAATTTATGCAAACTAGTTACATAAACCGAACCGAACGCGCCAGAGGCGTAACGGGTAACCATATGGGTCCTAAACAGGTTTCCTAAGTTAATTATGCCTCAAATATGTTGTGACATCAGTAAGATGTCTTTCATTATGCCCAAATCATTTTTAAACACAAACTAGGCCTCGTAGGGGTAGTTTGGTCTTTTAAAAGGTTATAAAAGAGTTTAAGTATTAATCTGAGTTATGGGTCTGATGTAATCAGTAAAAATACTCAATTTAATAAGTTATAACAGTAGGGTAAAGTAATTATGTGAAATTTATCAATTATAACCAAACTATGCACCGTAGGGGCATTTTGGTAATTTCACATAGGCCGAAAAGGTCAAAACTGAAGTCTGAGTTAATCAACCTTTGCTTACTGTTAAAATATTATAATTTGCCTAAAATATCAGTAGGTATCAACCCGTGTATGTTCAATATAATTTTTATACATACTATGCGTTAAAAACGCTAAATAAGGCGATTAAGAGTCGTTTACGGGTTCGATACATTAAGCTGATATTTTTATACTTCTAGAAGGCTCAAAATAATTTATTTAACATATCTAATCAGTAGAAAAAGGTTTGGAGTCGTTTAGATATGTAAAACTCATTTTATGGCCCGTAAGGGCAAAACCGACAATTATCGGATTAAGCCTACGACTACTAGTTATGCTCAGTCTAAAATTAATTAAAAATCTTTAAAAATCCCAAAATAATATATTACATCAGTGGGTATTAAGTTTGATACCAAAAAGTAGGCTTAACTAGGCTATACGCTAATTACGCCATTTTATTAACATAAAGCTTCTATTTTGCGCTATTGAGCATAACTCTTAATCTATAAGTCAAACTGATGTCAAACTTTGCATACAAGTTTATATATCAGCAATTTAAGTTTCTACTCTTTTACATTTCCACAAATCACGTTTTAAGGTAATAAGGGCATAATGGTCAACATATGAGCTATTAACGGAAACGCGTAAACGAATGGGTCAATCAATGAACCGACCACAGAGGGTTATGCTAACATGTAGCCTGGTCCTAAGGAAGCTCTAAGGAATTTCCAAATCATACCTAAACGGGTCAGAACTGAAGTCAAAGCAAAAGTCAAAGCTTTGCGACTTTCGGTTCCGAACCGGGTCTAAACAGGAAATAGTCGGGTTGAACATGTTTAGACATGTTCTTACACTAATTACTAAGTTATAACAATGATCAAACAGGTTGTAAATGTTCTAGATAGCTAATTATGCATAAATGACATTTTAAGCATCCTGTTGACTTTTTAATTATAAGTTTGACCCGACTTTTGACCTGGTTAGAGTGGTGATCAGGGGAAACCCTTTTGGGGTTTTATTACCCACATAAATACCAACTCATAACTACTTTCACTTTGACTAATCACTGGACCATTAGTGATTAATCTTAAAGTCAACCGTTAATTACGACGGTTTGACTTTTAAGCTAAAACTAAGCTAAAACTTAATTAAGAAAGGATTAGCAAACTTACTTAAGTCCTAAGCTTGATTAGGAAGGACTTGGGTCTGCTTTGAAGCTCCAGAAAGGCTCCTCAATTGCAGATGAAGGTGTGAAGAATGAGTTTGCAACTTATGGCTTTATATAGTACTTGTAATCACCATAACATGTTGACAACTAAGGCTATAATCCACCACACTGATTAACATGTGTCCCTAGTGTTCTAGGGGGTGTTTAGGGGCCAAGAATTATGAGGGAAATCGTTTAAAAGTGAGTTGCAACTCTTAAAACAGCCAACAGCCAAGTTGCTGTCGCTGGGTGTGCCTTGCGCATCGTATGGCTATATGTGCTACGATGCGCAAGGGTGTTATCAGCAGCCAAAAATGTTACATCTTGTCCCTTGGCCTCTTGAAAGGGCAATTAAGCTTATACTTTTCAATTTGAGCCCTTCTTGTTGACATATAAGGGCCTCAAGGTATTTACCTATTTTGCTTAGTCCCCGGTTAACTTTATTGTCACCCGAAAAGTTCAATCTTTCAACGTTAACGCTTTTAACCCTTGTAAACGAATTTGATCACAACTTGCTCATACGATAACGAAACTTTATGAAATTTATATCGTGCACTCTAGTGAGCATACTTAACCGTTACAAAGCTTCGGGTTTGCTAAAAGGTCACCCAGAGGTATAACTTTAACATGTTGACACATTTAACCCTTGTGGTTTGAAATCTCTCACTTTTAGCTTCGTATGATCCATGATTTATCCGTCTAAGGGTATAAACACCATGTAGGGTTATTGTAAAGTATATTTATCCATTGTTGACATTTTGAACCCTTATTTTTCACATACTTTCTATGTTTGTCAACTTTAGTCCCTCTAAAGTATACTTTCCCACGTTCAAGTTTATGACACGTGTCAATACCTTATAGGACGTGAATTTTCGAGGTGTTACATCCTCACCCCCTTAAAAGAAATCTCGGCCCGAGATTTACCGAATTAAAGGAAGTATTCTCTGCCTGATAATGGCAACTTACAGATGATTAGGAATTTGTATGATCTTATTTGTTGTTTCCCATGCAACTTTCAGATCCTGAATATTGGACTTACCAATCTATTGTCCTAACAACAGATGTTTAACATTCCATATTTACAAGGTCTCCAAGGAGCAGCCTTGACGCCTTTATCCTAACTATTATAGAATAGCTTATCTTAAGGTGAGATGGTTATTCTTAATCGTTGTTAAAATAGGGTTGCGGTAATGAGTGCATAAGCAAAATGAACCGTCTTTCTTATCTAATAAAAATCATACTCTGAAAATATCGGGTTAGGCTATATGAATCTCCTATCTTAAAATTTACCTAATTAGGTTTTCGGTTATTCCATAATCAACATGGAGTTCTTACAACACTCTAACCCAAAGCGGGATGTTAATCTTAACTCTACTTGCCTCTAGGGAGGTAAACAGGGTAGACTTAGGAGAAGATAATCCAAGTACAAGGAGGTTGCAGAGATTTTCATATCTCAGGCTCCAGTTCACTCATCGTTGCTTGTGTCGAATAAGTGACACATTTATGTTACTAGTCCACGAATTCCTTAATCGGGAATATTTACTTGGAAAATTTCCTTTTGGATATCATCTTTGAATACTACTAGTCGACATTAGTACAATATGACCATTGGGATATCTCAGGGGTTCCATGTATTAAACCTCCATACTGATCAGGCATGGAAGTAATCTATGGGACACACTAGGATACGCCAATCCTCATATGGCACTTTTATCAAACATAGTTTGGCATTCGCAGGCGATAAAAAAAAACAATGAGAAGAATAATTAAAATAACATATATTGTCGTACTCTATGCAAAGAAAGAGTGCTCTTAGATTTTCGGAAGGATTCCTTGCCGATTTATAAGAATCGGTTACTATGGTTTCCTTGGTAGTTATACCTTGCGGATGATAATAAAAATTTTGCTAAGATTATGGTTCATGAAGATTTATTATTGCCTGTATTAAAAACAGGACACTTAGCAGAAATTATTATTGATAAATGATAAGGAAGTTTTTTGTACAAGTGCTTATATTTAATTAGAATGGAAATTTTCACAAACTAGGCACCTAGCTCGGTTGGCTAGGCGCGCGAAAGGGTGCGGCCTAGACCCGGGTTCGATTCCGGGGACGGCCGGTTCCACCATTTTTGCGACTTACCGATTTCTTAAGGGAACAGAAAAATAGTTCTGGTAAATTTTCTACTTGTAAGTTTTACCTTGCACTTAATATATATAGGGTCCTTATGAAAAGTTTTAAAAACTTGTTATACTTATAGTTTATGAAGGATTTACTGGTATCCGAACCAAAATAAAAACTCTTAACATTTAAATTACTGATAATTGTCAAGGAATGTACCTGTTGTCATTATTTATGGACTAGCTTAGGCATTTTAGGCGCTTTCAATTTTAGGCTTTACTTCCTCAGCCGCATTTCCTTTGACAAATTTAGGGCACGTAGTCTTGATGTGGCCCTTCTCATTACAGCCGAAGCAGACTGCATTCATCATGTCCTTACAGTCCATCGTTTTATGTCCTTTAGCCTTGCAGATCCCACAAGTCCTGGGCTGCGATTTGGATTTTGGTTCGAACCTGCATTTCCCATAATGGCGCTTCTTGCAGGTCTCACATACTGGTTTCTGGTCGGACTTTTGTTTGTTCTTTTTCTTCGAACTCTGGGAGTTATCTACCTTCCTTTTCCTTTTTAGTTCATCCTTTACATCAAAGGAATGAACGAGATCCTCCTTAAGAGTAAGGATGTGTGGTCCTAGATAAAATTTGGACCGAGCAGCATGAGGCTCCTTGAACTTTTTCACAGCCTTCTTCACAGCTTTTCCAACAGCTGCGTCTATCATAGTTTGAAGAACATCTTTGGAAATTTTAAGGTTCACAATTTCTGCGTCATTAGCATGCGTCGTGCCATCAATGGCGCGATCGACTGTTGTCTTATCCGAGTTTGCCATACTTTCTATTGGTTCCTAACACCAATAAAACAATTTCTTAGTTGAAATCCAACAACTTCTATTTTTCGTTCTGATGGCCTTAATATATACTAACTATGGCGTTAATAACCTATACAGGCTATTATAGCACTAACATTCTTAATGAACATTATTTAAATTATATTAATATTACTTAGCCTAGGTCGCAAAAGACCATCAATGGCATTAAAGATTTGGACCTAGTCCATCACTTTTCTTACAGAGGATCAAAACGTCCCATCTGTCTTTATTATATTTAAGAATTTAGGTAGCTTGAAAGCTTGCCATAGGAATATCAGAAAAGAGTGATTCCTATTAGATATAAAATATCCATCTAAGGTTTGTTGGAGCATTTTCTAAAGTATCATCAGCCAATTTCTACTTCGTATAAATGACCGAAGTCCTAATCAGACGAAGACAACGGTTCTCAACAGTGATCGTTCATTATTGAATCACTTGTGTCATCATCAAATAAATTTCTGCATAAACTGCTTGATAAGGAAAAGTACCTGCTATATAGTTATCCTTCTGCACCATCTCCTGGCGTTCATCCGGAAGACTCATGCGTTTGTTTTCCTGGCCTCTCCTGGCTTCTTCATAAGCTTTGGGCACTTGGTTTTGATGTGCCCTTCCTCGTTACAATTGTAGCATGTGGCGTTCTTTAACCCCTTGCAATCTAAGGTTTTGTGACCCTTGGTTTTGCAAATTCCACACAATTTAGCGCGTGGGTCGATTGTACATTTTCCAAAATGTTGCCTTTTGCAGTTACTGCATTTGGGTCTGTTATCAGACTGACTCGAGTTCTTCCTAACCTCGGAATCCTTCCCGCGCTCCGAGCTTCCCTTCTTCTTCTTGTTATAAAGATGAGAGTTTTCCTCCTCTCTTTCTCTTCTTCCCTCGCCAGAAGCCTTAACAGACTTAATTCTGATTGCGTCTAATGTGAGAGATAAGGATAAGTCCACCGCGGACCTATATGTGGTTGGCCTAGATGCTTTAACATTTCCTTTTATCTCTGGTGCTAGGCCTCCAATGAAACGCGCTATGCGTTTAGGTTCAGGGGTGACTAAATAAGGAACTAGGCGGGACATAGTGTTGAAACTTGTCACATATGCCTGGCAATCCAAATTCTCCATGACCAGAGTCAAGAAGTCTGATTCTATCTTTTCTACTTCACGCTGAGGGCAATAGTTTTCCTTGACTAATGCAACAAATTGCTCCCAAGATAAGTTGTAGAGTAGAACCTTTCCCGTGGCTTGGAGCAATGATCTCCACCATGCCAACGCTTCTCCTTTGAACGATTGCGAAACAAATTTCACAACATCTTGCTCCGCACAACCGCTGATGTCAACAACAGCATCCATCTCATCGAGCCATGTCATGCAATCGATGGCCCCTTTTTCTCCTGTAAAGTCTCTGGGCTTACAGGAGACAAAATATTTATATGAACAGGTCTTAACTGGTGCCTCTTGATGAAACACAACCTGTCTAGGCGGAATACTCCTTTGATTTGACAAGTCATGAACATCGTCCTCCCTCAACTCCTGTGTGTTAGAAGGGGGCTTACTACGAGCCACAGATAGAGTCTTAGAGTGGGTATCGTTTGACTCTTCATACTGCCGATCAAGAGCTCGAGTAACAGCATAATCTATTATTGCCTGTAGTTCTGCTCCAGTTACATTAATTCTGGTAGTATCATTGTCCTCCTTCATGTGGCTGTTAACTTCATCTAAACAGCCATGTAGCTTGATGTCTACATAAACATTGACAATGATTTATTCAAAGGTTATTATGGAATCATCATCTTTGACGATTCATCAACCATGGTACTAAAAACCATATTGGTTAATTTGTTAGTTATATAAAATTTGTATTTTCATTATAAATTATCCTAGTCATAAATCATCAAGGATATTTAAGTGGCGCAAAAAAAAGGCCTAGTCACATGGACAATTTTTTTTTTTTAAATTTATAAGCCCTGATTTCAGAGAATCGAGGCATTAAGGTTTGAACATATTTCATTACATTTTTCTTGACAGAGAACTAAAAAAAAACTTCAACCGTCTTTTGTCTTTTAGGACAATAGATATAGCCCGTGGGCATTTCCCTTCTGAGGGATGGTTGTAATATGATCATCTTCTCAGATGCTATTAGTCGAGATCATATGGATCCTACCGACTATTAAGCTTGGACCTAGTCCAACATTTTTAGACAGAAGGTCAAAGATTACCACTGTCGTTGTCTTATCGGACAACAAGTTTAGCCCGCAGGCACTTCATCACTATCGGATGTTTATAATATGATCATCTTATAGGATGACACAAGCCATGATTTCTAAATCACTAGGCTAGATAAGAAAATTTGGAAGAATCCAATATAAGGATGACTGTTGTGATCTTATCGAATCACATTTGTCAGGAGTGCTAACACGTTCTTAGGTGTTAACAAGGATCTAAATCCCTTGGGTAGGTTTCACCATCTTGGCCGCGTAGGCTAGGTTTCACTTTTAAGATTCTTTTTAAAATGCCTACTGGCAGGGAAGGAAGGATATTTAGTTATTTTATTCAGGATTTTTATCATAAATCCTAATTCATAAGTTAATAATAGCACAAATGGCCTAGTCGCGTAGACAAGTTTAATTTATAAGCCATGATCGTCTGGGATCGAGGCATTTAGTAATAGCACAAAAGGCTTAGTCACGTGGACAAGTTTAATTTATAAGCCATGATCGTCTGGGATCGAGGCATTTAGTAATAGCACAAAAGGCTTAGTCACGTGGACAAGTTTAATTTATAAGCCATGATCGTCTGGGATCGAGGCATTTAGTAATAGCACAAAAGGCTTAGTCACGTGGACAAGTTTAATTTATAAGCCATGATCGTCTGGGATCGAGGCATTTAGTAATAGCACAAAAGGCTTAGTCACGTGGACAAGTTTAATTTATAAGCCATGATCGTCTGGGATCGAGGCATTTAGGTGTGAATCAAAGTTCATTACTTTTCCTTGACAGAGAGTTGTAGGCTACCTCCGTCTTTAGTCTCAGAGGACGTTAATTATAGCCCGTAGGCAATTCCCTTCTAAGGGATGTTATTTTCCATTTATTTCATATTTCATGTTTAGAATGAAAACTTAGTTTAATTAATCCATTATATGAAAATAAAAGTACAGAGTTGCCCTAAGCGGGTCTTTGAAGGAATGATATGTCCTCGAAGGGACTGAAAGATAATATGTCCTTATAAGGACTATTAAGGAAACGATCTTCAGTAAAAGGAGTTTCTTCTTCAAGTTATTTCTGAATGCTCTCTCCTTGGATGCTCGTTTCATTCTAGCCGCGCTACGAAGCTCAGCATTTCAGGGCTCCAGATTGCGGAGAATTTCTAATACAGCTTCTTCGCTTGGCGACGTATCCAATATATATAAAAATTTGGAAGTAAAAATTTCCAGAGTAGGATTGAAAGTATTCCTATGTTAAGTCTAGACTCAGAAGGTCAAAGAATGTGCTACTGTGTCATTGAGATTAAACACTAAGGGCTAGTGTTTAATTCACTCAATGTTGGCTCTGATACCAACCTGTCACACCCCGATTTTCCACGTGTTACCGGTGGGCCCGGTAGGGGAGTATCGTGACGTGGTTGGCAACATCATGGTCAAACAACACAATATATAAATGCACAGCGGAAGCAAAAGATGGATATATTATATTCCGAATATAAAGTAATATCAAGTATTACAACGGAAAGTAAAGGATCCACAGGCGGATCAAATAAAAGATACTAAAACTGTTCGACAGACTTTAGGCATCTAGAACTTGCAAGATTCCCAAATGACACCCTGAGCTCCCAGCCAATTATGCATAGTACCTGTCACTTAACCTTTTGGAAAATACGTCAGTTTACACTGGTAAATACAATTAACCGACTCATTTTGGAAAAAGAGTTTGAAAAATGATTCGAGTGCAAACGGCACAAAATATCTTTGACACATTGATTAACATGCACAGAGGCAAAATTAATCTTTTATAACTTGGGATAATTTTATTAATAAAAATCTTGTATCTGATTTACATGGTTGTCCAACATTTAGGGCCGGTGATTATACAATACAAGCCGGACAAGATTAATCGACACACCACAAATATGATCTCACAAGAAGACACCCTTACGAGTGAGTATACGTTATACATATGCAAAAGGAGGTGTTATGTCTACACCTTGTGCTTACGTCGTGGCCATTCACTTTTTAAAATGAGCCAAGGATATCCAGGACACGGTCATTAACCCCCAATGTTATTTGTTATCAATCAATACAGATTAAAACGGGATTATGCAATTTAATCATCTCCGATTAAAAGGTTTCTACACCCGACCAAGCGGTATTTTTATAATACCGTATCCCAAGCCCGTATAAGGGAAAATAAGTTAAAAGTATTTACCTGAGCTAGCAATGCAATTTACACTCAGCCGTATATTCAAATCAGCAAACACAAGTACTTCTACTGGGGCTCTCAATCTGGAACGAAGGTTTTATTAACCTATTAGATTCCTAACGGGTCTTTATTTAAGTCGTAACTTAGACCGGTTAGTTTTAAGGAAAGTTTACGGTTCAAACGCATGATCAAGCGAAGACCGGAATAGAATGTGATTTAGACCCGACAAGTTTGAAGACTTGTGTAATATGGGTAAACTAAACACATTCTGGATTTTGAGATAAAAAGGATAAGGTTTGACCCGTTTCGGCTAATTTATGCAAACTAGTTACATAAACCGAACCGAACGCGCCAGAGGCGTAACGGGTAACCATATGGGTCCTAAACAGGTTTCCTAAGTTAATTATGCCTCAAATATGTTGTGACATCAGTAAGATGTCTTTCATTATGCCCGAAACATTTTTAAACACAAACTAGGCCTCGTAGGGGTAGTTTGGTCTTTTAAAAGGTTATAAAAGAGTTTAAGTATTAATCTGAGTTATGGGTCTGATGTAATCAGTAAAAATACTCAATTTAATAAGTTATAACAGTAGGGTAAAGTAATTATGTGAAATTTATCAATTATAACCAAACTATGCACCGTAGGGGCATTTTGGTAATTTCACATAGGCCGAAAAGCTCAAAACTGAAGTCTGAGTTAATCAACCTTTGCTTACTGTTAAAATATTATAATTTGCCTAAAATATCAGTAGGTATCAACCCGTGTATGTTCAATATAATTTTTATACATACTATGCGTTAAAAACGCTAAATAAGGCGATTAAGAGTCGTTTACGGGTTCGATACATTAAGCTGATATTTTTATACTTCTAGAAGGCTCAAAATAATTTATTTAACATATCTAATCAGTAGAAAAAGGTTTGGAGTCGTTTAGATATGTAAAACTCATTTTATGGCCCGTTAGGGCAAAACCGACAATTATCGGATTAATCCTACGACTACTAGTTATGCTCAGTCTAAAATTAATTAAAAATCTTTAAAAATCCCAAAATAATATATTACATCAGTGGGTATTAAGTTTGATACCAAAAAGTAGGCTTAACTAGGCTATACGCTAATTACGCCATTTTATTAACATAAAGCTTCTATTTTGCGCTATTGAGCATAACTCTTAATCTATAAGTCAAACTGATGTCAAACTTTGCATACAAGTTTATATATCAGCAATTTAAGTTTCTACTCTTTTACATTTCCACAAATCACGTTTTAAGGTAATAAGGGCATAATGGTCAACATATGAGCTATTAACGGAAACGCGTAAACGAATGGGTCAATCAATGAACCGACCACAGAGGGTTATGCTAACATGTAGCCTGGTCCTAAGGAAGCTCTAAGGAATTTCCAAATCATACCTAAACGGGTCAGAACTGAAGTCAAAGCAAAAGTCAAAGCTTTGCGACTTTCGGTTCCGAACCGGGTCTAAACAGGAAATAGTCGGGTTGAACATGTTTAGACATGTTCTTACACTAATTACTAAGTTATAACAATGATCAAACAGGTTGTAAATGTTCTAGATAGCTAATTATGCATAAATGACATTTTAAGCATCCTGTTGACTTTTTAATTATAAGTTTGACCTGACTTTTGACCTGGTTAGAGTGGTGATCAGGGGAAACCCTTTTGGGGTTTTATTACCCACATAAATACCAACTCATAACTACTTTCACTTTGACTAATCACTGGACCATTAGTGATTAATCTTAAAGTCAACCGTTAATTACGACGGTTTGACTTTTAAGCTAAAACTAAGCTAAAACTTAATTAAGAAAGGATTAGCAAACTTACTTAAGTCCTAAGCTTGATTAGGAAGGACTTGGGTCTGCTTTGAAGCTCCAGAAAGGCTCCTCAATTGCAGATGAAGGTGTGAAGAATGAGTTTGCAACTTATGGCTTTATATAGTACTTGTAATCACCATAACATGTTGACAACTAAGGCTATAATCCACCACACTGATTAACATGTGTCCCTAGTGTTCTAGGGGGTGTTTAGGGGCCAAGAATTATGAGGGAAATCGTTTAAAAGTGAGTTGCAACTCTTAAAACAGCCAACAGCCAAGTTGCTGTCGCTGGGTGTGCCTTGCGCATCGTATGGCTATATGTGCTACGATGCGCAAGGGTGTTATCAGCAGCCAAAAATGTTACATCTTGTCCCTTGGCCTCTTGAAAGGGCAATTAAGCTTATACTTTTCAATTTGAGCCCTTCTTATTGACATATAAGGGCCTCAAGGTATTTACCTATTTTGCTTAGTCCCCGGTTAACTTTATTGTCACCCGAAAAGTTCAATCTTTCAACGTTAACGCTTTTAACCCTTGTAAACGAATTTGATCACAACTTGCTCATACGATAACGAAACTTTATGAAATTTATATCGTGCACTCTAGTGAGCATACTTAACCGTTACAAAGCTTCGGGTTTGCTAAAAGGTCACCCAGAGGTATAACTTTAACATGTTGACACATTTAACCCTTGTGGTTTGAAATCTCTCACTTTTAGCTTCGTATGATCCATGATTTATCCGTCTAAGGGTATAAACACCATGTAGGGTTATTGTAAAGTATATTTATCCATTGTTGACATTTTGAACCCTTATTTTTTCACATACTTTCTATGTTTGTCAACTTTAGTCCCTCTAAAGTATACTTTCCCACGTTCAAGTTTATGACACGTGTCAATACCTTATAGGACGTGAATTTTCGAGGTGTTACATCCTCACCCCCTTAAAAGAAATCTCGGCCCGAGATTTACCGAATTAAAGGAAGTATTCTCTGCCTGATAATGGCAACTTACAGATGATTAGGAATTTGTATGATCTTATTTGTTGTTTCCCATGCAACTTTCAGATCCTGAATATTGGACTTACCAATCTATTGTCCTAACAACAGATGTTTAACATTCCATATTTACAAGGTCTCCAAGGAGCAGCCTTGACGCCTTTATCCTAACTATTATAGAATAGCTTATCTTAAGGTGAGATGGTTATTCTTAATCGTTGTTAAAATAGGGTTGCGGTAATGAGTGCATAAGCAAAATGAACCGTCTTTCTTATCTAATAAAAATCATACTCTGAAAATATCGGGTTAGGCTATATGAATCTCCTATCTTAAAATTTACCTAATTAGGTTTTCGGTTATTCCATAATCAACATGGAGTTCTTACAACACTCTAACCCAAAGCGGGATGTTAATCTTAACTCTACTTGCCTCTAGGGAGGTAAACAGGGTAGACTTAGGAGAAGATAATCCAAGTACAAGGAGGTTGCAGAGATTTTAATCTTAACTCTACTTGAAACCTGAGTAGAATTAACTCATGAAATTGGTACTGTAGATGACCACTGAAGTCGTAGTAATTCTCCCACTGGAATTTCATCAATCAGACTCACGATGAATTTTAAGTGAATTTTTCCGTAAACTGCAGTCAGAAAGTGACGAATCTGATTTCAGTCCGGTAAATGAATTTCTATAAAATATTGGTAATGAACTGGACCCCGATATTTTTACACAATAAAATTTGGATGGTATTTGACATTCTGTAAAAATTTGGGAATTTTTGGAGAAAGTTAACTATTTTATTAAATTGCTCGAAAACAGTCCAGTTTCATATATATTAAAACAGAAATGACATAAGTTGTATTTTGCATGTCAAAGTGTGGGTATTTGATTATTAAAATCATTCTTATTTAATTTAGGGCGGATAAACAATTTGAGGGATTGTGTTAACATTTAAAAACGCACCCGAAGGTGAGTACATAGATCCCCTCTTTTTACTGTATTCGATTGTTTTTGGGGTGATTCATATGTATCAAAACGATTTCGATATTCTAACGATGGTTTCAAAACGATTGAGATGGTTTATAACTAATAAAGATTTCTATAATGTGAACGAACTTGTTGGTGGTAGTTAGATACCGAATGACATTCATTAATTTTGGCCAAACCGACCAGTATTAGCTTATGGTACCATAGGATCCGACAAATCCCGTTATCAGACCGGACCCATGGTTATGTGTGGGTTAGGTGGGTAACGATTGAATCTGATGATTGTTAACTTACCCTTTGGAGGTTTGTTAATGTGAGAACGAGTTGAACGAAGGACGAGTCACAAAGGTTTGAATGTTATTAGCGAGAAGATCAAAAGTAGTTTTCACAATTAAAACGAGTGAATGAATTGAACGATTTGGAACGATTTAAACGAATGAACGATGTTCTATAACGAGAACGAGTTAAACAATATTACACAACGATGTTTGCAAAATTATATAAACCATACGAGTTTTATTACAAGAATGATTTATGATTTTGTTTACATAAACAAATGTTTTGGGTTAAGATTCATGGCATCGAGGTTTATAAATTATGACCAACCTATTTTGACTTGGTTATTCTTTTACAGTACAAATATTTTACAAAATAAGGTTTTCTAATATCAATTAACAAAGTTGTACAAGTTGTTTTAACATACAAACGAGCCATGAATCTGATACTCACACAAAAACTATGTCCTCGCCAGCATTTCTTTGCTGACTTTGTTTTTACATATGTTTCAGGTGAAGTTGCTTAATGTTGATTGCGAATAGGATGCATGCTCACTTAGGACTGGACGAGGCCTTAGTGATATAATAACGAAGATAAACTATGTTTGAATTGCTTGTTTAACTTTAAGTCAATGTTTAATATTAAATAAAACGAAACTCTTGTATCCATGGTTTGAAACAATAATTCTGTTACAACACTCCCCGACGTTTCCGCCACGATTTGTTGTTTTACGTGGTCGGGGTGTGACAGAAAAGTTGGTATCAGAGCCAATGGTTATAGGGAATTAGGTTATTAGTAAAATTTTGACCTAGACTATAACTTTCTAGGACCCCAACACGAGTTGATTTGCATTTAGATTATTTTAAAACAAAATACGAATCTGCTTCGAAAATTAATCATCCGTTCTAGGATGATAGATTACTTGGTTTTGAACCCTCTGTTGTAAGATTTTGAACCCTTCCAGTTTGACCCATTTCTGGCTTAGTGCCTTTTGAGTTTTCAAAATCTCGTCAAAGTTTGGGTCTAAATAATGTGAACACGTGCAAGCTGGAAGAGTGAATGCCTGTACCCTGAGTTTTCTGTCTAAGGCTAGAGTGTTCGTACAAATCCACATAATCGGGATGTTAATCTTAACTCTACTTGAAACCTGAGTAGAATTAACTCATGAAATTGGTACTGTAGATGACCACTGAATTCGTAGTAATTCTCCCACTGGAATTTCATCAATCAGACTCACGATGAATTTTAAGTGAATTTTTCCGTAAACTGCAGTCAGAAAGTGACGAATCTGATTTCAGTCCGGTAAATGAATTTCTATAAAATATTGGTAATGAACTGGACCCCGATATTTTTACACAATAAAATTTGGATGGTATTTGACATTCTGTAAAAATTTGGGAATTTTTGGAGAAAGTTAACTATTTTATTAAATTGCTCGAAAACAGTCCAGTTTCATATATATTAAAACAGAAATGACATAAGTTGTATTTTGCATGTCAAAGTGTGGGTATTTGATTATTAAAATCATTCTTATTTAATTTAGGGCGGATAAACAATTTGAGGGATTGTGTTAACATTTAAAAACGCACCCGAAGGTGAGTACATAGATCCCCTCTTTTTACTGTATTCGATTGTTTTTGGGGTGATTCATATGTATCAAAACGATTTCGATATTCTAACGATGGTTTCAAAACGATTGAGATGGTTTATAACTAATAAAGATTTCTATAATGTGAACGAACTTGTTGGTGGTAGTTAGATACCGTGGTAGCTCATATTTCAATAAGTCTTTGATCACACAAGATCGTTGAGTTTGAAGAACACAAGATTGAATATCAGATAGAGTTCGAACAGAATGAAGCTTGACTCGTTCCTTTCGACTAAGCGCATCGGCCACGACCTTCGCCTTACCAGGATGGTAGCGGATCTCGCAATCATAATCGTTTAAGAGTTCAACCCAACGTCGTTGCCTCATGTTCAACTCCTTCTGATTGAGAATATGCTGGAGACTTTTGTGGTCTGTGAAAACCACACACTTCGTTCCATAGAGGTAGTGTCTCCAGATTTTAAGCGCAAAAACCACACCTCCTAACTCAAGATCATGAGTCGTATAGTTCTTCTCGTAAATTTTCAACTGTCTAGACGCATAAGCTATGACTTTACCTCGTTGCATAAGAACACAACCAAGTCCTAGATTCGACGCGTCACAATAGACAACAAAATCATCGTTTCCCTTAGGTAGAGATAAAACAGGAGCGTCACAGAGTTTTCGTTTCAGCGTTTGGAACGCTTCTTCTTGCTTAGGTCCCCACTCAAAAGGCTTATTCTTCCGAGTCAAAGCAGTGAGTGGAACCGCGATCTTTGAAAAGTTAGAAATAAACCGTCGATAATAACCAGTAAGACCAAGAAAAGAACGAACTTCTGTAGGTGTCGTCGGTGTATTCCAATCCTTAATTGCAACAATCTTGGATGGATCTACGTGAATACCCTGCTTATTGACAATATGACCCAAGAACTGAACTTCTTTAAGCCAGAATTCACACTTGGAGAATTTAGCAAAAAGTTGTTCCCTCTTTAGGAGTTCCAATGTCACACGAAGATGTTGTTCGTGATCGGCTCGAGACCTTGAATAAATGAGAATGTCGTCGATGAACACAATGATGAACTTATCTAAATAAGGTTTGCTGACCCTATTCATTAAGTCCATAAAAATAGCTGGGGCATTTGTCAAACCAAAAGGCATGACAGTGAACTCGTAGTGCCCATATCTAGTACGGAATGCAGTTTTGGGAATATCCTCTTCGAAAACACGCAGTTGATGAAACCCAGATCGCAGATCGATCTTGGAGAAGCATGAAGCACCTTGCAGCTGGTCGAAGAGATCATCAATTCTAGGTAGGGGATATCGATTCTTGATGGTAAGCTTATTAAGCTCACGATAATCGATACACATTCGAAAAGATCCATCTTTCTTTTTCACAAAGAGAACAGGAGCTCCCCAAGGCGAATAGCTCGGACGGATGAATCCTTTATCAGACAACTCTTGAAGCTGTTTCGATAGCTCTTGCATCTCTGACGGTGCAAGACGATAAGGTGCTTTCGCAACCGGATTGGCATTGGGTACAAGGTCAATATGAAACTCGACTTGACGAACTGGAGGCAGACCAGGCAGTTCATCGGGAAACACCTCCGGATAATCCCGAACAATCGGAATATCCTGAATACTCTTGCTCTTGCCTTTTCTCGGTGACATGTGCCAGGAAAGCAACATATCCTTTTCGCAAATAACTTTGGGCCTTCATACACGACATAAGCTTCAAACCACCAGATGGCTTCTCTCCACGAACTTCCAGTACATCGCCAGATGGAAGAGGAATACGAACAATCTTATCAAAACAAACCACCTCAGCATGATGTTTGGTTAACCAATCCATCCCCACGATAATATCGAAACTCCCAAGTTGCATCGGTGTGAGGTCAATGGGAAAAAGTTGGTTATCAAGGTTTAACTGACAATCACGGATAACAGAATCGAGGACAAGAGGTTTACCAGTAGCAACTTCGACAGATAAGGGTTTCCTCAGTTTAGTTCCAGGTATCGCAAGTAAAGGTTCAAAAGATAGTGAAACAAAACTTCTATCGGCGCCAGAATAAAAAAGAATAGATGCAGGTCGATTGTTAACAAGAAACGTACCATTAACCACCTCGTTGTCAGCCCTCGCTTCGTTAGCATTCAGATTGTATGCTCGTCCACGAGCGGGATTCACATTTGCATTGACATTGACATTGACATTCACGTTTGGATTTACATTTGCATTTGCCAACCTCGGACAGTTGTTGCGGTAGTGACCAAGCTCTACACAATTGAAACATGTACCCAGTGGGAATCTAGCAGCATTCCCCTGGACTGGAGCTTGATTCTGAACAATCTGCTTCTGACCCGAACGACAGACGTTGGCCAGATGCCCAAGCTTACCACACGTTGTGCATTGTCTACAAGCTTGTTGTGCAACATGATGACTGTTGCAGCGAGCACAATGAGGTGCGGTACCAGCATACGCTTTCTTCGCAGGAGGTTGAGCTGGCGGGTTCTGAGGGTTCTGAGCAGTTTGTGCAGTTACTGCAAAGTTCCGGGCACCCTTTCGCTTCCTCGACTTCTTCGAGGACTCACCTTCTTTACCCATACCCTTTTTCTTGTCCTTCCCAGAATCAGTCGCCTTCTTTTTATCACCCTTGCGGGTGAGTTTACCCTTCCTGACTTGAGACTCGGTCAGTGTAGCAGATAACTCGATTGCTTGGCGAAGGGTGGTAGGATTATTACCGGTCACTATATCCAGAATAGAATCGGGTAGACCATCGATATACCTCTCTATCGCTTTCTCCAACGGGGTAACCATAGTAGGACACAAAAGACTGAGCTCCTCAAATCGATCCGTATACGCACGGTGTTCTCCCCCGTCTTGTTTCAGATCGTCAAACTCTCGTTCCAAAGCTCGAATTTCGTGACGGGGACAGAACTCTCTCATCATGAGAGCTCGAAGCTCTTCCCACGTTTGTGCCAATGCCACTTCGGCACCCCTATCGCGCATCACTCCGTTCCACCATGTAAGAGCACGCTTCTCGAACACACTTGACGCAAATTCAACCTTACGCCCATTCGGACATTGCACATGTCTGAATGTGTTCTCGATACTTTCGAACCATTGAAGGAGTGCAGTCGCTCCTTGTGACCCAGAAAACTTTAGCGGCTTTGCAGAATTGAAACTCTTGAAATTACATTGTGCATTATTGTTGTTTTTATTATTGTTGTTGTTGTATATCTCGTGGACTTGGGTTACAACACCGGGAAGCACAGCAGCCAATTGCTGAGAGACCAGGGCTGCGATTTCTTCAATAGTAAAAGATTGTGCTTCACGTCGAGGAGGCATTGTCTAGCAAGGAAACAGGAGAATCGAGTGAGGTTGAAAATTAGGAAAAACAAAAGAGGTATCGACAAAACACAAGGAAGGCGATCATTTGTTTGTTACCTCGAACAAACAAACGACATGCAGTGACTAATCAAAGTAATGAATCAAAATAATGTATCGTGAAGACATGCTCGCCTATAAGTGAACACTCACCCCAAGAGTTCCCAGGTAAGAGTGACTGGTCCGATTATGTGGATTTGTACGAACACTCTAGCCTTAGACAGAAAACTCAGGGTACAGGCATTCACTCTTCCAGTTTGCACGTGTTCACATTATTTAGACCCAAACTTTGACGAGATTTTGAAAACTCAAAAGGCACTAAGCCAGAAATGGGTCAAACTGGAAGGGTTCAAAATCTTACAACAGAGGGTTTAAAACCTAGTAATCTATCATCCTAGAACGGATGATTAATTTTCGAAGCAGATTCGTATTTTGTTTTAAAATAATCTAAACGCAAATCAACTCATGTTGGGGTCCTAGAAAGTTATAGTCTAGGTCAAAATTTTACTAATAACCTAATTCCCTATAACCATTGGCTCTGATACCAACTTTTCTGTCACACCCCGACCACGTAAAACAACAAATCGTGGCGGAAACGTTGGGGAGTGTTGTAACAGAATTATTGTTTCAAACCATGGATACAAGAGTTTCGTTTTATTTAATATTAAACATTGTCTTAAAGTTAAACAAGCAATTCAAACATAGTTTATCTTCGTTATTATATCACTAAGGCCTCGTCCAGTCCTAAGTGAGCATGCATCCTATTCGCAATCAACATTAAGCAACTTCACCTGAAACATATGTAAAAACAAACTCAGCAAATAAATGCTGGCGAGTACATAGTTTTTGTGTGAGTATCAGATTCATGGCTCGTTTGTATGTTAAAACAACTTGTACAACTTCGTTAATTGATATTAGAAAACCTTATTTTGTAAAATGTTTGTACTGTAAAAGAATAACCAAGTCAAAATAGGTTGGTCATAATTTATAAACCTCAATGCCATGAATCTTAACCCAAAACATTTGTTTATGTAAACAAAATCATAAATCATTCTTGTAATAAAACTCGTATGGTTTATATAAAAATCGTTGTGTAATATTGTTTAACTCGTTCTCGTTATAGAACATCGTTCATTCGTTTAAATCGTTCCAAATCGTTCAATTCATTCACTCGTTTTAATTGTGAAAACTACTTTTGGTCGTCTCGCTAATAACATTCAAACCTTTGTGACTCGTCCTTCGTTCAACTCGTTCTCGCATTAACAAACCTCCAAAGGGTAAGTTAACAATCATCATATTCAGTCGTTACCCACCTAACCCACACATAACCATGGGTCCGGTCTGATAACGGGATTTGTCGGATCCTATGGTACCATAACCTAATACTGGTCGGTTCGGCCAAAATTAATGAATGTCATTCGTTATGTAACTACCACCAACAAGTTCGTTCACATTATAGAAATCGTTATTAGTTTAGTATAAACCATCTCAATCGTTTTGAAACCATCGTTAGAATATCGAAATCGTTTTGATAGATATGAATCACCCCAAAAACAATCGAATACAGTAAAAAGAGGGGATCTATGTACTCACCTTCGGGTGCGTTTTTAAATGTTAACACAATCCCTCAAATTGTTTATCCACCCTAAATTAAATAAGAATGATTTTAATAATCAAATACCCACACTTTGACATGCAAAATACAACTTATGTCATTTCTGTTTTAATATATATGAAACTGGACTGTTTTCGAGCAATTTAATAAAATAGTTAACTTTCTCCAAAAATTCCCAAATTTTTACAGAATGTCAAATACCATCCAAATTTTATTGTGTAAAAATATCGGGGTCCAGTTCATTACCAATATTTTATAGAAATTCATTTACCGGACTGAAATCAGATTCGTCACTTTCTGACTGCAGTTTACGGAAAAATTCACTTAAAATTCATCGTGAGTCTGATTGATGAAATTCCAGTGGGAGAATTACTACGACTTCAGTGGTCATCTACAGTACGAATTTCATGAGTTAATTCTACTCAGGTTTCAAGTTATGACTCCGGATACAACACACATTTTCTGCAGTAAAAACGCAGCTTGAGCTGCTATCCAAAAACAATCCTTTAAAAATAGTAAAAGAAGTCCAAAAATTATGATTCCAGTACCATTAGATCTGTTTTTCGAAAATACATAATTTAGGCTTCAGAAAATCAGTTTTTCGATTTATAATGATCCAGTTACAGCCCGTTAAAGTTGGCTGAAAATGCTAATCAGCATGTTGTTTCTAGCTTAAATATTACTAAAACGCACACCTACGATCACCATAAATATAAAATAAAAGATGATCAAAGAATCTTACTACTAGCTTTGAAGCTAGGGAAGATCAATGGAGAAAAATGAGTGGATAAAAGCTTGTGGTAGAGGTCCTTCACGATTCGAGTGTTCCACACCTTCTAAAGCACCTTTGTGCACCTTGAGATGGCCTTGGAGTGCTAGAGCTTGAAACAAAAAGAATGGTAGTGGTGGCAAGGTGGTGGTTTTAGAGTGAGCCAAGAGAGAGATATAGAGAATGAGAAAGATGGTGTGAAGATTGTGAAGTTATGCACCATATTTATAGTCATCATTTCTAGTGTTTAGTCAACATAGGCAAACCAAGATTAACTAAAATATAGAGGTTAAATCTTGGATACTAATACTTAGTCAACATAAGGAGGACAAGTAACTATTTAGTCAACATAAGGAGGATAAGTAATTTATTTAGTCAACATAAGGAGGAGATGGTAAATTTGAGGATAAGTAGGCTAAAACGGGTGTTTAACTGGATACCGGGTATTTTATCTAGCGTTTAAATCCCGATTTATGGCTTTCTAAATTATTTTTATTATTCTATAAAAATAAACTTGCCAAAATATTACTGAAATAAATTTCAGTTGCCAAGACTGGCTGCGTTGTCCGCGTTTCGCAGTAGAAGCACTGTGTCGCGCAGAAACACGCGGTACGCGCTTAAACTTGAAAAATAACGACTACCACCAACAAGTTCGTTCACATTATAGAAATCGTTATTAGTTTAGTATAAACCATCTCAATAGTTTTGAAACCATCGTTAGAATATCGAAATCGTTTTGATACATATGAATCACCCCAAAAACAATCGAATACAGTAAAAAGAGGGGATCTATGTACTCACCTTCGGGTGCGTTTTTAAATGTTAACACAATCCCTCAAATTGTTTATCCGCCCTAAATTAAATAAGAATGATTTTAGTAATCAAATACCCACACTTTGACATGCAAAATACAACTTATGTCATTTCTGTTTTAATATATATGAAACTGGACTGTTTTCGAGCAATTTAATAAAATAGTTAACTTTCTCCAAAAATTCCCAAATTTTTACAGAATGTCTCACACGAACCAAATATTATTGTGCCGCAGATCTCATCTTTAGATTTTACAAATACTCATCACCTCTCCTTAGGTGATTATTTTCAAAAACCTCCCCAGATTTTTTTTTCAATTCTCATCAAAGTCTTGGGCTCTAATAACGAACTCGTGCAATCTGGAAGAGGGGATGCCTGTATTCTGAGTTTTCTGTCTAGGCAAGCACTTCGTATAAATCCCAACTCGAGGGACCAGTTGTGCTTACCTGGGAATTCTCGGGATGAGTGTCCACTTATAGGCTAAAGCATGACTTCACTAAGTTATAAGAACCCAATTACTTTGACTTACCCCCGATATTGTTTATTCGTAAAATAAATTATGTCAATCCCATTACGTGTTCATCCTCGTTGATCCTGTAAAATTATTCTACCAAAAACATTTCATTTTAAACTCCTATGATCTTATGTTTTCCCCAACCGCTTGTAGATGCCTCCTTGATGTGAAACACAAGACACTGCCCCAAACGCAGAAATGGCAGCTATTATTGTTCAACAGTTAGCTGCAGTACTTCCAAATCTTGTAACCCAACTTTCCCAAACTACTAACGGGCAAAGTAGCAGAAACCATCACGAATCTCCATGCAACTTCAAGCAGTTCAACTCTTGCCATCCCACCAAGTTTACAGGAAATGAAGGTGCTACTGGGCTCCTTCAATGGACTGAGAGCATGGAGAACACGTTTCGCCATAGTCAATGTACTAACGAACGCAAAGTCGAATTTGCTACAAGCGTCTTCCAAAAGAGGGCGTTGACATGGTGGAACGGAATCATGAAAGACCGTATAGCCGAAGTTGCAATGGCCCTAACCTGGGAAGAATTAAAAGCTCTCATGCTAAAAGAATTCTGCCCACGTAATGAAATGAAAGCACTTGAAGATGAGCTCCACGATCTTTAACAAGATAGTGGAGAGAACTGCGCTTACATAAATCGGTTCGAAGAATTGTGCAACCTTTGTTCCCCAAACCTAACTACCGATCGTCTGATCGAGAAATTCGTCAGCGGACTGCCTAGCTGCATTAAACATATAGTGACTGGAAGCAGACCAGCCACTCTTCGAGACGCATACGAACTCTCTGCTACCTTGACAGATGCCCAAGTCAAGGAAGGGAACCTATCTCGGAAGGGCGACAAGAAAACATCATCCAAGGCTGCATCCAACTCTATTAAAGCTGCAAATGATGGAGCCCAATCTTCAGAGAAAACCCGGAATGCCAACAAACGCAAAGAAGTCAGAAAATTTGCTGTTACAACTCCTGCTACCGCCAACCAGGCTCCTCCTGCCAAGAAGCCATATGTTGGTGATGCACCTTTGTGCAATCTTTGTAACTATCATCACCTGGCCCGTTTTCCTTGCAGACAGTGCACAAAATGTGGGCGCTACGGTCATCTTGTAGCCACCTGCCGTACACCTCCAGCCGTTGCTCCTCCTGTTGTTCAAGCGGCTGCACCACCTCGTTATCCCATTGGAACTTGCTTCAATTGCGGTGATCCAAATCACTTCAAACAAGAATGCCCCAAACTCGCGAATGCCCAACCCGCTCGAGGTCGTGCATTCAATCTCAACGTTAATGAGGCTCGTGCCCCGAACGATGTAGCCTGAGGCTGTGGGCTTACTTAACCGGATCCAAAGGGTCATGCATAATAATGTTATGACTCCGAGATCTATGGATGTGGTTTTAGCTTTGTTATTCAAAAAGGGTTTCAGCGCAGTCTGTTGCCCGTTTACCATCTCTTTCAATGTACTAAAGACCCTGTATTATCTTATGTGTTTCAAATTATCAATTTGGTTAATAAGCTTCCATTTTGTTTGACCCAAGTACGAATAGAGGTTTCATTTCACCTAAGTTTGAACCTTTGCTTGCTATACCATATTCAAAATTTGTTAAACCAAGTCCTCAAACTCTAATTGGATAAATTTGTCATTTCTTCATTTATGATATTCTTATCCACTCCGAAACCAAAGCCAACCAAAAGATTCACCTCCGCTTTATCTTTGGGTTCCTAAAACGAGAACAACCTTATGCCTAGTTCTCAAAATGTGAATTTTTTTTTGCTTAAGGAACTTTATGCTTAGTAAATACATCTTTGCTTTGTATATTGACCTATCATGCTTGGTATACGCTTACAAATACATTTTGTTTCGTATATTGATTTAACATACTTAATGCATAAATTACAAACACATATACGCTTAGTACAGTCTCACAATAAACTTATATTGCTTATGACAATCCATGCTTAGTTTATAATGCACACTATTAGTTTGATTTATGTGAAACATAAAATTTCATTGTGCTTGAATGAAATACCTATGACTAATTTTGTTGTATGCAAAACAAACGAAGCTATCATTACAAATCTGAAATACGTTTTGATTCAATTGATGTTGTGTTATATTGATGCTTATTTGATTTGAACGATACCTCAACCTTATTTGTTTTCCTCACTTAACTAGAAGTGCTATGTGGACCATGCGACGAAACGCGTAATTTTGGGTACACACTTAATTATGAGGGTCGACGCATGAGAATCATAGTAAACCTTGTTAAGTACGGTGGCATATAAGAACATTATGTGACTATGTGATTATCTATTATTTGTTTATTATTACGCCCCTTTGTTTGCTTAAGATTTACATTACAAGTTTAGTATAAACAAATTTCTATACACTCAATAATGCTATTAGATTCATAAGTTCTAAAAGGTTTGAATACCTCGAGATGCCATAGGATCTAACACCTTGCTCACCCTTTCAATCGTTACAAATACACTTTACGGTTTCCTTCGAATAAATTTCGGGACGAAATTTTCTAAAGTAGGGGAGACTGTAACCACCCTGGTTTTCACACTGGCATTTGTTTTGACTTGTATTGTAACAAATACCGTATTTGGAATGAAACTTATTTGAACATACTTGCTTTGTGCTTATACATGCTTATACCAATACAAACACGTGAAACAATTTCAAATTTGTTGAGTTTTATGCTATTAAACAAGGTTACATAAACTATAAGGGCCTATTGTGACATTTTGTGAAACTACAATCTAAGGGATCTATTTGTCATTCTTTGAAACTTTAGAAATACAAGGGTTAAAAGTGCAATTATTGAAAACTACAAGTTTAGGGTCCTTTGGTCATTTTTGAAACTTATATTATTAAAAATAAACATATATATTTAGTTTTAAAAGTCCAAGATTCATTTGATCATTTTCTCAAACCTAAACTCTAGGGACTAAAACTGACTTTTATAAACTCATTTTAACTGAAAATCCTAACTTGGTTAACTTTTATATAAAGAATTCTTCTTTAAACACTAACTCAGTTAACTTATTTAACTGAGCAGATCAGGGACCATTTCTGTCAATTCTCGAAACTTCAGGGACCAAACATTTATTTTATACGAAAGTTGAGGGACTGTTTTTGTAATTTTCGGAAAGTTGAGGGACCATTTTTGTAAAAAAATGAAACTACAGGGACCTAAGTGTAAAATATGAAAAAATTCGGTCAAAAGAGGTCTCCTGGGTGAGAACCGGCCTTTGCTGGGATCGAACTCGTGACCTCTCGGTTACAACCGCAGCGCCTAGGGCTGTTCAAAAAGCTCGCGGCTCGGAGCTCGCTCGAAGCTCGCTCGGATTTAGCTCGGAAAAAGCTCGCTCGATTTGGCTCGGTTTAAAAGTGAGCCGAGCCGGCTCGGCTCGGTTAGAAAGTGAGCCTAGCTCGGCTCGGCTCGTAACGAGCCGAGCTGGCTCGGTTCGGCTCGCTTTGTAGCTCGGCTCGGTTTAGCTCAAATTATTTTACTTATAATAAGTTTTAATTTTATATACATTATAATATATTACAAAAAAACTGATTATTATTTACATGTATATAGGTTTGTAATTTGATATTTATGGCATATTTGAAGATTTATTACCATACTAATGAACTAATATTGTATTTTATTGAAATTAAAACTTTTTTGCGTTGTTAAACTTGATTTTGGTTTGAATTGTATTAGGTTGAACTTATTTTGAATATATTCTTTTAAATTATTGAATAATATTTTAGGCTATTAAATTCTAAGAGGTATATATTAGTTTTTTTTTTATAAAATCGAGCCAAACCAAGCCGAGCCGAGCTAGCTCGGTTTAAAACCAAGCCGAGCCCGAGCTTAGATTTTCAGCTCGGTTTCAAATCCGAGCCGAGCCGAGCCAGCTCGGTTTATAATCGAGCCGAGCCCGAGCTTGGCCTGGCTCGGCTCGGCTCATGAACAGCCCTAGCAGCGCCTTAACCAGTTTATCCTCCTGTACAGGAGCTGATAGATATAGATTTTAATTCCTTTTATATACTAATTAGAATTTTATTATAATTAATTTTAATTCAGAAAATTTAAAAAGGGTTTTAAACCCAAAGAAACGACCGGAACGGGACTCGAACCCGCGACCTCCACAAACACAGCAACACGCAACAACCAGCTGATCTACCAGCTCACATGTGAAATATATTAGATCATATTATATTTATGTTAACTTTAATTTCGAGCTGAATTACATACACAGCTACGCAGGTCGCGGATTTTGACCGAAATCTCACCAAAACCGATTTTATTCATTCTTTTGACCTGTAAAGCTTACCCACATGATCCCCAACCCATCCCAACTCGTTCCAATCATTCAAACGACACATTATGGTGCCAAAACACTCAAAAGAAAAAGAATTATTATAAAGAGTAAATTACAAGTTTTGTCCTTTATGTATGTCCCAAATTGCAGGCGCTGTCCTTTATCTTTAAAATTGATGAGTTTTGTCCTTAATGTTTGCAAATCTTGCACGTTATGTCCTTTATGGCAAACCCAGTTAATTTTTTTTTGTTAAATCAGATCATGTGCAAGGCACATGAGGGCATTTTTGTAATTTCGTTTTTTAGGGAAATTTATGTAATTAACTTGAAATAAATACCCCACCACCATCCTCAAAAGTTGTAGACCACTTGCCATCACCTGCCGCCACCACCTCCTACCCTCACCTGCCGCCGACCACCACCACCTCCCACCCTCACCTGCCGCCGACCACCCACTATCTCCACCATCGCCTGACCCACCATCACACTCCACCGTCTCCAACATCACCATCGACATCCACCCCTTCGATCCACCATCAACAAAAACCAAAAACATTCATCAATTACCCCCTCTCTTTCTCTCAACCGAAATCATCTGAACAAACAAAAAATCCCTAAATCTGAACATCCACCCCCACGAAATCACCTGAACAAACAAAAAATCCCCAAATCTCTGTACAAACAAAAAATCCCCAAATTCAGGGTTAGAACACTTACTGTATGCACAACTTCAATTGAAATTCAAGTATGTTACCATCAATGGATACAAAAATCTCTCAGATACAAATCAGATTTGGGTGAAGAGAGAGTAGGGTATGGCGGCAGATGAGATGTTTGGAAGCAAAAATTCAGTGGGAACTTTAATCATGTTCCACTTTGGTAGCACCGCCGCCACACGACTTTCTGGTACCCGATTCAGTCGCCGTCGATTTCAACATGAACTAACATATCTGACACGATTTCAACAACAACCAGTAGATCTGACTCAATTTCAACAAAATTCCGGCCAATCTGACTCGTTTCCTACTCTCGAGAGGTGGTTATAGTAGATGATGAAGGGGCTGTGGTTGTTGTAGATGATGAAGGGGCAGCGGTTGCTTATAGTTGCAATGGTGGAGGATGGTGGCGGTGGTAGCAGGTTGTGGCAATGGAGGCTGATGGTGGCGTTGGTAAAGAAAGATAGAGGGGTGGGTCGCCGGAGGTGGTGTGGGGTGGGTGGTGGCATGTCGGTGATGGTGGTGGGTGAACATGAGTGAGATAGAGATATGTATAACTGTGTATTTCTTATATATATATAATATATTTTTTATTTTAAATTTAGTTGTTTTGTTTATTTAAATATATTAAATAAACATGTAAAAAGACTAACCTACCCTTGTGTAATCTGATTTAACAAAAAAAATTAACTGGGTTTGCCAAAAAGGACATAACGTGCAAGATTTGCAAACATTAAGGACAAAACTCATCAATTTTAAAGATAAAGGACAGCGCCTGCAATTTGGGACATACATAAAGGACAAAACTTGTAAATTACTCTATTATAAAATAAAAAGTAGATCTAATCCACTAATTTGTGTCGAATCTGATATCCAAACTTCGTGTATTTAAGTTCCCTACATTCCTAGCAACATTCCACACCATTTCACAATCACTCAAACATCCGAAATCGCCGGAATTCGAACCTGCAACTCGCCGGAAGTTTCAAAGTTGCCGGAGTTTAACCGATTCGTCATTTCACACATTACCGGTTCGTTTTTATTGTTCCAATTAGTTCCAATATACTTGTACAATGATTCCTAGGATTTAATTTAGATATAACATAGGTTTGCCCGTAGAAATCACGAGTTTGACTTTTAGTTTGACCGGGTCTTCTGACTTTGACTTCTCTTTGGAGAAGATGACCAGGTCCTATTTGGTTATAAGTTTAGCAGTCCTAAACCAAACACAAACAGAAGCTTAGCCCAGTGGTTAAGACTCTGTTTGGTTACAACACAGACCCAAGTTCGAACCTTGGGGTTTGCATTTGTTTTTAATCGTTTTATTTTTAATCCTTTTAACCTTTTCATAATTTTTATAACTTTATTATATATTGTTACCTTTATTAAAAATATAAAATCTGTAAAATTATTTATAAAACTAATTTTTATAATATTAAAACAGTTTAATATTTAATAATTCATAATAAATCCATTTTTATGAAATAAATACTGAAATTTTCAGATTAATTATTTTAAATGCTAAAATTTACAAAAATAATACTTTTACTGATATTTTATATAATTTTGATATTTATATAATTAAATCAGTTTTATTACTTATAAATATAGTTTAATTTAATATATTTAAATTATATAACTATATAATTTTTATCCAAAATTATTTTTATGACAAAATATGCATTATTCTGAGTTTATATAAATTTGGAATCTGAATTTTTATTATATTTAGTTATCTAGATAATTAAACTTATATAAACTTATTTATTGTTATTTTAATCATTTTAATTATTTAAAATGATTCCAATGCCATAATAATTATTCTAAATCAGTAATATTCAATTTTAATAATTAAAAATGTTATATTTAATTATTCAGATTTAATATAATTATTTTGATAATTAATCAAATAATTATCATGTTTATTCTTTTAATCAAAATATTTATTATTTATCAAATAATATACATTTTAACCATCTAAATTAATTTATAATTTTTATAAATTAATTATATCACTTGTACAATATTTTGCCAATAATCATTATATTTAATTATGTTATTTAATTATACTAATTAATTATATTTGATTTATTATCACAAATGTTTATATTAAATCAATTATATATTTTTGCAATCTTATTATTTATGTTAAATAAATATTTTTCATAAATAATTCCTTTACATAATATTCATTTTCCGGGTCCTCTTGTTAGGTTATCCAACCCACATAATTACCATTTAAACAAAACACTACCGAATCCTATAGATTTAGGATTTCCAATTATCCAATTAAACATTATTGTTGATACATATTCCATATTGTTGCATGTTCAATCAATTAGAGTGACGTGGAATCTTAATTCCAAGAACTCTCACACTTTGCATACTTGTTTGGACTTACCCGAAATCAAGGTGAGTTCATAGTCCCTTTTTACATTATTTTTGGGATGATACATATGTTACAATGTGATACAAACTATTTGCTATTTTGTGGTTTCCCCCGATTGCCTTTGCATTCGCTTAATACTTGTTGTTGTTGCTTTGAGAAGTTTACGTTCATTAACTTGCAAAAGCCCAACGGTTATATTATAGCGCTATAGGATTGACGCCCCATCTCACTTCTCATTTTGTTGCAATTGTTGTTGTTGTTGGTACTCATGTGAAACTTAGAAGTGAGGTGATAGATCCGTGTTACGTCATAACGCAGGCTTGAATGTACCATTAAGTAACTACTTGTATTACTCTTTTGCTTAAGACATATCGCATGCCACAATGTTAACTCATTTTCATATCACATTGTTATTTTTGCCTAACAAAACCTATGAATTCACTCAACCGTTTGTTGACCCAAATATTTTCCCTAACATATGTTTCAGGTGACAATGTTTGATGACATGATTTGCAAGAATATTTTACATAGGATTGATTAAGACTTATGCCTTAGATTAAATCCGAATTTATCATTTGTGAAATAATTTATGTTGTATTTGTTTATGTACTCTTATAATTTCAGATGTGAATGCAATCTATTGAATTGAACTTAAACTATATTTCAACTTAATCTAATCTCCATGTGCTCAATTGCATTCTATCAAGTTTCGTGACACCTTTGGCTTTTCCGCCTCCGGCCGGGGTGTTACAGATTCAGCTGAACCACTTGAGTTACATTCCTTTTGTAATGGCTCTGCTGAATCCTTTGATGCTGAGTTAGTGTAACACCCTTAATATTATTTAAGGATTTTTGTAAAATAATCGACAACTGTTATGTATTTAAGTATATCCATCACATATAGAAATGGAGGTTTATTAAATTCTTTTACATCTTAGAATAAAGACCCTCATAATAAGATTAAATACGTCGTTTAAAATAACAACGATACAACGTGCGGAAGCTTCTTTTTCATGTGTTCGGTTCTTTTACGTCGCTTGATCTTCCTCCGGGTACTCTTGATAATCACCTACGATCAAAACCAACTTAAAAGTTAGTCTTGATAACTTAAATACTGGTTTAAACAAATTCATTGCATCATACAGCGAAATAAAACAAAAATTCCATAATTTACAGTTCTCGCGGGCCGCGAGAACCTACTCAATAACTGTCGCGGGCCGCGACATCCCGTCGCGTGGCGCGACAACAAACAGGTGACCCTTCGCGTGGCGCGAGGGATGCTGTTTTCCAGCAAGTTCAGAGCTGGGTCCTGCATTTTCAGCAACACTAGATTTTACGGAAACGACCATAACTTCTTCGTTATTGATCCGTTTTACCCGATTCTTTTTCCTACGCGACCGTAATTTAATTCTCCATCTAATGGAGTTGAAATCCAACATCCTACAATAATAAAATTTCAGACTTTTAATTCTTCGGCTTGTTACCCTTTTTACCAACTTTTGACCCGTTCGTGATTTCATCATCAAACATGTTTATTTGATCCTTATATCACATACACTTCTTCAAACTAATGTTATCTACTATGTTAGATTCTAATCACCGGTTTATTACACAATTTAAACCCGTTTTCGCTCGTATGCTTATTTTGACCCGTTAAGGATATTTTAAGCACTTTTAAAGCTTGAATCGCTTTCATTCATTTCTAGCATCTTATTCCTACATTTCTTATCAAGTAATCTTCCACCACAACCATATGTATGTTGGATTTAATGTGGATATCTATACGTTCCGAGTTTTACCCCTTGGATTACTATTTTACGGAAAAACTCAAATAGAGCCATTTGACTAACATATTACATCTTTCAACTTCTATACTTATTCTAAGTATTTATCTAATCATGAAATTCGTTTCCAAACGACCTTTAAGGGTTGTTTGTTCAACTTAGCCTACAAGGGCGTTTTGGGCGATTTTGGTCCTTCTTTTACGACGAAGGACTCTCACCAATTATTCGACCAAAATATCACTTTTAACTACAACATAATTATGCGTACCTGGCTCGGATCAACATATTGACCCATTTTAATACCTTTTGCTATTAATATCTAGATAATAGCAATGCTAACCATGTGTTAATTCCTGTGATCACAAAACTCAACAAGCAATCATCAAATATTATTGACCCGTTTAATCGAAATGACCAATTGTCATTATAAGATGGCACTTAATTACCATTTCACCCCTTTAATCTATCCCGGTTTACTTTTTGAAATCATCCAACTTGAAAGTCGTTTCCTGTTTTATTTGACCCATTATAACTTATGGCAAATGGTGTCGTTTTAAATCCATTTATCTATTCGTTAACCCATGTCCGGATTACCATTTCACCATTTTCACTTGTTCCGACTAGCATTATATCGCGCCGGAATATCATGTTTCATTTACTTAATATAAATCGCATTCCATGTTCACAAATAAGCATTTTGTAATAAAAGTAAAAAGGGCGTAAGCTTAACTTACCTCGCATCCAAATTACGCTTTTCCTTTACTTCTTGATTCGTTTGACCCGCTCACTCATCAAGCTTCCACCTAGCTCGTTAGGCGTCAAACTATCACCATAATTCATAAGATGGTTAGATTAGTCATTATCAATTATGACTACTCCATCTAACGGGTCTTATGTCGACTTTATCACTCGATTAAATCATCGGTTAGTTTGACTTCCTAAAAGTCAATTGATCTATCAACATTTTCATATGCACACTTCCCATGGAATTTCAACATTTTAGCTTCGTTTAGGCATTTTAACAAACACCTAGTGGGCATAATTTCACTAAATCAAAAATCAAGTTTCATGACTAACTATTTAGCCAAGATTAAACAATTCTTGCAAGTTTAATATATCTAGTATGCATAATAACATCTAGATTCACCTCATGTAAATAAATAACACTCAATTTATAATCTAATTTCTAGTGTTCTTCATCATTCTACAACACCCATTCAACACACATATAGGTGATCACCAAATCATTCAAGTCATAGCATCATATGTATGATTTTCACTTAGGGTTTAGTTCCTAAGCATGTGTACATCACTAACTTAGCCATAGCTCCTCTAATCCTTACATAATTCGCGAATTATGATGCTAACTCAAATTTTGCAACATCACGAATCATCAAATTTTTACATACCTTGTGATCCCCATGACTTGGTGATCGTTTTTATGTGATCATGCATCGATTTAGGACTGAAATCGACCTTCAATTTGATGATTTTTGGCACTTTAGGGTTTCACCCTTCTTGGTCGCTCCTGATGATCGATCCACACACACACCTTGTGTGTGTGGTGTTTTTTTTTATTAATTAGAACTTGTTTCCTTTTTTTACAGTTTTGGTCCCTCAAGTTTAGATTTTAATTATTAGGGACTAGAACTCCAAATTTTATTTACTTATTTACACCCGATCCATGTCGTAGGCATCATCATTTCCATAATGTAGGCTACTATTACAAGTACCTTGGTGTTGCCATGACTGTTGCCTCTAATGTCGTTGCTGGAAACGGAACCCTACGATCTTTCACCAACCAAGTCCATCTTCCCACATTCTGTGCCACGCCCTAAAGCGCTACTCACTGTGCTGGCAGTTACGCATACCACACAATGGTCAATTATCATCACTTATGCCCCGATTGATTCGAAAGAGTTGACTCCCATAATTCGCTGACTAGAGTTACGGACTCGATTACTCCTAGTTAACTTGATGGGTTCGGGAAGCTATAACCCGTTATATTTTAAGTCCCGTTAACTCAGGCTCTTATAAACTTAATTCCTTAAAACTTTGATTCGTTTTTATTTAATATTAGGATTTCTTATTTAAATCCAAATATTTACCGAGTTATTTTTACTACTAACGGTACGTTACCCGTCTTTTAGTATTAACGGAGTTTGATTACCAAACCCGTTGTCGGGGTGTTACAAGTCTACCCCCCTTAAAGAGGTTTCGTCCCCGAAACCTTATTTACGTAGTTCTTTGGTTTGATCAAACGAATCTAGTTTCGTTTTCAAGGCATCCGTTCCTTTTGGTCAAAAGTTTTCACTTTTATATTGGCGCGTGCGTCTTTCATGTGTAAGGCCTCGAGGGCCGTTACTTTCAGCTTGTATCCATTATCTTTATTTGATTTTTTAATTTGGCGGTTAGACTTGTTAGTCACCGGTTACCTTATACCCCATCACCCGGGTTTACTATATTGCCGTCATTGGCCTTTTACATGTTTATGATTTCATATCTTGCAACTTACGTTATAACGTGGTTATATTCTGTATCACCCTTGTGACCGTGATCACATCACGTCATGTTTAAGTTTATGCCATCTTTTCTTATTGAAAATCTTTCTTTCGAATGCATTGCCTTGCACCTATCGGTGTTAAGATCTAAATTCTTTGATATTAATCATTTTCCGAATTCGTCTCATAATATTCATATTTGTTAGAACGTTATTTCTTACTAAAACTGAATTTTAGTTTAACGTTTCTCTCTTTAACTATGTCAATTACTCATATCAAGGAAATTGACAACCCATAATTTATTGTTTTCCGTTCTCGTTTTACGCGGGGAATCGTATCAAGTTCCCTCACCTTACACTATTTTCCCGTAGGTTCCTTCACTTAGCCTCGTAGGCTATTACTTTAGATTTTCACCTTTTTGACCTTATTAAGGTGAGACCCCAACAATTCGTTTCCTTCTATTTGTGACCCGAAGGTCTTTTTGGTCCTGTAGACCTTAGCATTATTTATAATATCATAAGTTGTGATGATCCCGAAAATCATCTTTTATCCCAGTCATTATTCAACTGTATATATATATATATTTACGGTGTCAAGGTACCATTTTTTTTATCTTTCAAATCTTTTATTTTCGCTTTTGCATTTCGTTTTACCTTGACCGTAGTCTAAGGCTACATTGCTTTCTTTCAAATTATATTTCCGACTTCTTGACTTCTAACGTCAATTACACGTCGGTTTGCCCTACACTTACCATTACCCGGTTCTTACCTATACTTCTTTACGTCCCATTACCCGGGTTCTTTTATTTTAATGTTTTTAACGCCTATAACTCCTTTACATAGGTTTATTAATATTTCGCACTTCTATTTATTCGATTCGCGCTTACTTACTTTAGCAAGTGTCATCCTTTATTAAATTTGTTTCACTTGTTCGTGTGAAAATTCATCACTTATAAATGTCAAACTTCAGTCTTTGTTCGACCCGTTCAGCTTTGAAATAGTTGAACGTAATTTATCAAAATTTCTATTTGCAGTATCTTATCGTCCTGTAGTCATGACCCTAAACCAGAGTCTTTTTGACTTTCCATGCGCGTTCCTGTTTCTCAGTCAACGCATGCGTTTAAATCCTTACCCACCAACCGGGTGTTTTACCGAAGTCGTTATTATTGCAACCCTTACGGTATGCATTATGACTTCGTTTCGATTTACTTGGTCATCTTAGCGAAATCCGTCACTTTTATTCGACCATGTCTTTTATTCTTTACGTGACCACTATTGGCGGCCTTATTAATTATGAGTGACGATTATCATCGTTATCCTTGCTTTATTACGACTAAAGTTAACAACCTTGATTATCATTTTCGTGTGGGCAACACCTTTGTTTTTATGACCCGGCGGATCATCTATACTTTGGTTTTACTTGCCCATTTCGTTCACCATAGCCCTTTCGTCCAAGATGACTTATTTTCGTGAATTTTCTTTTGATCATTCATTTATATCATCATTTACATTAATCCTTGTCCCTTCTCTCGGGCTCATTATCCTAATGTAATACGCTTCCGTCACCCGGCTGTGCGTTTACATTATTATCAACTATTTTGTTCATTTGTTTCATTTGGGTATTTTTTTTAATTGTCTCATTCACCCCGTCCTTACTACATCGGATGTAAATGTGTCCGTTATAAGAAGTTCATGGTATCATATGCCACAACTTACTTGGCCAGAGTAAGCGATTAACACATGACACACATGACCTTTTTATAGTTTTCACATCACACCCTATGTAAGTAACGCCTCTATTTAGTTTTCTTGGAAATACTATCCTGGATAGGCATTCTATTCAGGTTTTCCAAGTTTCTAATTTACATGTGCAACAATCATTCTCTACATGTTTGTTGCATATTGTTATTTGTGCGATTTTATTTAAAAGCACGCACCTGGTAATGCTTGCCCCGACGGGCGTTTCTTGCCATTAACTTTGTTCGCGGTCGTTACGCGATTTAGTCCTTGGTGAGCATGCTCCTCTTGTCATACTTCAGACCGTTCTTCTATCATATCCGTAATTTGTTAAACTCTCGTTATCCTCATATGCGAGTGTCCTTCAACTAAAACATATACAACAATTAGTAATTTCAACATTAAAGGATGCCCGTATTATAATACAAGGCTTTTCTACTATACGAATCAACGCGTATAATTTCGTTGACTATATCTATTCTATATCGTTTTTATTGGTGTAACATTTATTACACGATAACCATATGTGTTGTTCTCAACACTTTAATCATACTAAACCATTGATATACATGTACTTACCGGATTTGCGATCAAGCCTCGAACCGAACACATTTGTCAACAACCTTGAGCTATGATTACCAACTTGTAACACCCTTAATATTATTTAAGGATTTTTGTAAAATAATCGACAAGTGTTATGTATTTAAGTATATCCATCACATAAAGAAATGGAGGTTTATTAAATTCTTTTACATCTTAGAATAAAGACCCTCATAATAAGATTAAATACGTCGTTTAAAATAACAACGATACAACGTGCGAAAGCTTCTTTTTCACGTGTTCGGTTCTTTTACATCGCTTGATCTTCCTCCGGGTACTCTTGATAATCACCTACGATCAAAACCAACTTAAAAGTTAGTCTTGATAACTTAAATACTGGTTTAAACAAGTTCCTTGCATCATACAGCGAAATAAAACAAAAATTCCATAATTTACAGTTCTCGCGGGCCGCGAGAACCTACTCAATAACTGTCGCGGGCCGCGACATCCCGTCGCGTGGCGCGACAACAAACAGGTGACCCTTCGCGTGGCGCGAGGGATGCTGTTTTCCAGCAAGTTCAGAGCTGGGTCCTGCATTTTCAGCAACACTAGATTTTACGGAAACGACCATAACTTCTTCGTTATTGATCCGTTTTACCCGATTCTTTTTCCTACGCGACCGTAATTTAATTCTCCATCTAATGGAGTTGAAATCCAACATCCTACAATAATAAAATTTCAGACTTTTAATTCTTCGGCTTGTTACCCTTTTTACCAACTTTTGACCCGTTCGTGATTTCATCATTAAACATGTTTATTTGATCCTTATATCACATACACTTCTTCAAACTAATGTTATCTACTATGTTAGATTCTAATCACCGGTTTATTACACAATTTAAACCCGTTTTCGCTCGTATGCTTATTTTGACCCGTTAAGGATATTTTAAGCACTTTTAAAGCTTGAATCGCTTTCATTCATTTCTAGCATCTTATTCCTACATTTCTTATCAAGTAATCTTCCACCACAACCATATGTATGTTGGATTTAATGTGGATATCTATACGTTCCGAGTTTTACCCCTTGGATTATTATTTTACGGAAAAACTCAAATAGAGCCATTTGACTAACATATTACATCTTTCAACTTCTATACTTATTCTAAGTATTTATCTAATCATGAAATTCGTTTCCAAACAACCTTTAAGGGTTGTTTGTTCAACTTAGCCTACAAGGGCGTTTTGGTCGATTTTGGTCGATTTTGGTCCTTCTTTTACGACGAAGGACTCTCACCAATTATTCGACCAAAATAGCACTTTTAACTACAACATAATTATGCGTACCTGGCTCGGATCAACATATTGACCCGTTTTAATACCTTTTGCTATTAATATCTAGATAATAGCAATGCTAACCATGTGTTAATTCCTGTGATCACAAAACTCAACAAGCAATCATCAAATATTATTGACAAATGGTGTTAACAACACCATTTGACCCGTTTAATCGAAATGACCAATTGTCATTATAAGATGGCACTTAATTACCATTTCACCCCTTTAATCTATCCCGGCTTACTTTTTGAAATCATCCAACTTGAAAGTCGTTTCCTGTTTTATTTGACCCATTATAACTTATGCCAAATGGTGTCGTTTTAAATCCCTTTATCTATTCGTTAACCCATGTCCGGATTACCATTTCACCATTTTCACTTGTTCTGACTAGCATTATATCGCGCCGGAATATCATGTTTCATTTACTTAATATAAATCGCATTCCATGTTCACAAATAAGCATTTTGTAATAAAAGTAAAAAGGGCGTAAGCTTAACTTACCTCGCATCCAAATTACGATTTTCCTTTACTTCTTGATTCGTTTGACCCGCTCACTCATCAAGCTTCCACCTAGCTCGTTAGGCGTCAAACTATCATCATAATTCATAAGATGGTTAGATTAGTCATTATCAATTATGACTACTCCATCTAACGGGTCTTATGTCGACTTTATCACTCGATTAAATCATCGGTTAGTTTGACTTCCTAAAAGTCAATTGATCTATCAACATTTTCATATGCACACTTCCCATGGAATTTCAACATTTTAGCTTCGTTTAGGCATTTTAACAAACACCTAGTGGGCATAATTTCACTAAATCAAAAATCAAGTTTCATGACTAACTATTTAGCCAAGATTAAACAATTCTTGCAAGTTTAATATATCTAGTATGCATAATAACATCTAGATTCACCTCATGTAAATAAATAACACTCAATTTATAATCTAATTTCTAGTGTTCTTCATCATTCTACAACACCCATTCAACACACATATAGGTGATCACCAAATCATTCAAGTCATAGCATCATATGTATGATTTTCACTTAGGGTTTAGTTCCTAAGCATGTGTACATCACTAACTTGGCCATAGCTCCTCTAATCCTTACATAATTCGCGAATTATGATGCTAACTCAAATTTTGCAACATCACGAATCATCAAATTTTTACATACCTTGTGATCCCCATGACTTGGTGATTGTTTTTATGTGATCATGCATCGATTTAGGACTGAAATCGACCTTTAATTTGATGATTTTTGGCACTTTAGGGTTTCACCCTTCTTGGTCGCTCCTGATGATCGATCCACACACACACCTTGTGTGTGTGGTGTTTTTTTTTATTAATTAGAACTTGTTTCCTTTTTTTACGGTTTTGGTCCCTCAAGTTTAGATTTTAATTATTAGGGACTAGAACTCCATATTTTATTTACTTATTTACACCTTGTTAACTAGGTTAATTACTCCTAGTTAACTTGATGGGTTCGGGAAGCTATAACCCGTTATATTTTAAGTCCCGTTAACTCAGGCTCTTATAAACTTAATTCCTTAAAACTTTGATTCGTTTTTATTTAATATTAAGATTTCTTATTTAAATCCAAATATTTACCGAGTTATTTTTACTACTAATGGTACGTTACCCGTCTTTTAGTATTAACGGAGTTTGATTACCAAACCCGTTGTCGGGGTGTTACAATTCTACCCCCCTTAAAGAGGTTTCGTCCCCGAAACCTTATTTACGTAGTTCTTTGGTTTGATCAAACGAATCTTGTTTCGTTTTCAAGGCATCCGTTCCTTTTGGTCAAAAGTTTTCACTTTTATATTGGCGCGTGCGTCTTTCATGTGTAAAGCCTCGAGGGCCGTTACTTTCAGCTTGTATCCATTATCTTTATTTTATTATTTAATTTGCTTAGAGACATCATCTGATTTTACAAAGAGAGGTGCAGATGCTAGTTCAGTTGTCTTTGTTTCATTTCTTTTAGGTTTTGAGATTTTAATTTTGATTGATTTTAACGGCTCAACCTTGACGTCATTGGGTCTTCCATACTCCATTTTAGGCAAATTTTCTATCTCCTCCTCAGTCAAAGGAAGAGAGGTGTAATTGTGATTGTATGGTGGAGGTATACATACGAATCCCAATATCTTATTCCTCGCTTCCTTCTTACTGTATTTTTACTGTTGATTAATCATTTTTTCAACTTTCTCACTAGACACGTCAAATTTTTTAAAATTGAACTCTGTGTTTTCAAAAGTTGATTTTAAATTATCGAGTTCAACAGTTAGTTTTTCAGACAGTTCCTTTAAGTGGAGATATCTACATCGTGCCTCACTCAGATCGCTATGCAACTAACGGATATCACGCATTTGCACCTCCACCATATCCTTGTATCCATTTATTTTCTTTTTAGTTTCATAATCTTTAGAATTTGAAAATCTAAGTTGCATAACAAGTGAGTCTGCCTGCTTTTTGAACCCCTTAAGTTTTTCCCTACAAGCAGGAGTACAACATATATTATCTACACATACCTCAGCTTCAGAAGGAATGTTTCCATAAATTGAAAAACTTGTACGACAGTTTGATCCTGAATCAGCAGGAGTAGACGAGCAAACTTCAGCAGGTAATGGAGCAGCAGGAACAGCAGGAGCAGGAGTGGATGAGCAAACTTAAGTAGGTAACGAAACAGCAGGAACAACAGGAGCAGGAATGGATGAGCAAAATGTAGCAGATGTGTTGCATTGAGCCTTCTGCTTGTCAGCCTTATCATAAGATTTGATGAGTGAGATCAGCTCATCCGGCTTCATTTTGTAACAGTAGCAGTTGGTTGTCAATATTATCTGATTTAACGTTGCTGAACCAACTACAGTTTGCCTGATCAAGAATCCTTTTTAATGCATCAAGAAGCTTCATGTTGCACCAATGCGTAGACAACACAATTTCTGCCATCTTTATTTCTGAGAGCAGTTCAGTAAACCGGCCAATCAACGCTTCTACATATTCACCAGGAAAGTATCTGAAGCTGACTAGTTTCTGCTCAAACACTTCTTTCTGAGAAGACATTTTTAAAACTCTAAGATGTGATCCCCCGAAAGTGTGATCCCCCGAAAATGTGCGTTTTACCGAACCGGACTGTTAAAATTGTGGCCGCACACTAGTGTAGGTCGTACACTTAGGATCCTTTACACTATTTCCTCAAGACACAATCCAAAGCGAGAACCCGTGTACTCGCTAACTCAAACCCTTTACCACACGCACGAACCAGTTTTTCTGTACCGCACCTCCAAACCTGTCAAAACTAATTACCAAACAATAACAAACCCCTTTTTTATTATATTTTTATTAATAAACCCCCTTTTTTATAAAAAAGAATTATAATAATTTTATATATAAAACCTTTTAATTTAATTAATCTTAAACTAAACTAATATTATAATTATATTATTAATAATGAAGCAATGATTACCTAATAATTAAATGATTAATTATTAAAAACCTTAACTAAACCAAAATCTACCCTACAAACCAAAACGATCACTGCAAATATCAAAACTTTTTCTTCTTTGACAAACCCTGACCAAAACTCAATCCCGACTGATGTTCGACGGACATGATGTGGTAATGATGGTTAGGAACGGTGATGATGGCAATGGTAGAACGTTGATGATGGTTGTTGGTCGGAGTCGGCGACGAAGATGATGAAGAATAAAAGATGATCGATGACGATGAGATAACAGTTGCCGGAGATGATGATGAAGATGGGCTGTGGTGACTGTTTAGATGATGACCGGTGAAGATTATGGATGATACGGAGAACAATGAATGGAGATGGGCGGTGAATGAAGAATGTAGGAGATGACGATTGGAGTTGTAGGTTGATGTACGGATCGGAGATGTAGTTGTCGAAACGGTGATCAGTGTAGGTGGTTTTGAACTGTGATAGAGTGTGCGGGCTTGTGTGCGAGTTCGTTGTGCGAGATCGGTGTGCGGGTTCCGGGACGGTGTGCGAGTTCGGAAGTGATGGTGATGGAGATGACTGATGAAACAGAGAGTGATGAATTATGAGGTGTAACAGATTTCGAAACAGTGAACGGCTTCTGTTAAGATGATGATGTTGTTTCGAAACTTCAAACTCGGAACGTCGAAAACTCAAAGAACAGAGGTGGTTGGAGGTTGAAGGTGACCGGTGTAAGACAATGGTGATGATAAGTTTCGGATAATCAGGTATGTTTCGGATCAGCTGTGTTGGTTGTACAGTGGTTGTATGGTGACGATGGGCTGTGGTGGAGATGATGATGATGTCTGGTTTTGTTGAATGATGGCCGATGATGATGAATGTGAAGATGATGATAGATGAGGTCGCACACTCCAACTATCAGTGATAGTTGTTCAGGTTGGACGATGTTTGTTGTACGATGATAGTTTGAAGTGTGAAGATGATCATATGGTCGCACACTTAATTTTAATCCACAGTCGTACACTATAATGTAGGCAGCACACTTAATGATGATATTGTTTGGTAGTGATGGTGTGAATGCTCCTGCTGTTTTTGGTCGCACACTAGCTTTAATCCCGTACACTTGCAATTGAATAGTCCCACACTTAATTTTGTTGGAAACTCCAAATCTTGGCAACACACTTGAATGGTCGCACAGTATCAAATGGTCGCACAGTATCAAATGGTCGCATACTTGAATAGATATTTTCTGATATGATGATGTTGACTTTGGAAACAATGATCTCGTACACTAGCTGACTATGGAAACAATACACCAAATTAATCCCGAAAATCAAGTATGAATTCAAAATTTCAAATTCCCATGATAATTTCCACCAATAATCTCCTAAAATATAGCAAACACCCTTAATTCTTCTCAGAACAAGATCAAACCAAGAATTTTGAACTGTTTTTCCAATCTTCAAACTGTTCTTCGTGTTCTTCAAATTTTTTCTTGTTGGTTCAAATCAGCAAACAGCCTTCGTTCTTCGATTTTCAAATAATATCCGATTCAAACCGAGCCTTTCGAAAGACTTCTTAGGCTCTGATACCAATTGTAAGTCCCAAAACTATCAATCGGATATCAAAATCACAATCAAAAGTGCGGAAAACTAATGAAAGTGAGATGAACAAGAACGAAATTGATTGAATATCAAGTACACACGGTTTCTAAGAACCGTCTGGTACACAAACAAAAAATTCGAAAATGACTAGAAGAACAATAATGAACAACAACCTTCTAATGTGCTAGGCTCACTCTATTTATAGTTACATAGGGTGACCTAATTACAAGTTGGGCCAAGTCCACATGCACACTATTGACTAAATAAACCCAAATTACTTAATTAGCCCACATGGCTTATTCCAATATTATCTAACCCACTACAAGGCTAAGCCCAATAGGCTATACTTGTGTTTGATAAAGATAAACGTAAACCTACACAATTATATGACCTTACACTAACTATTAAACAAATAAAACATTAAACAATGAACATTTCAAAATTAATCTAGAAATTCATTTATCCTATAAAGATTTCCACCATCTAATTTTATTACATTTATCCTATAAAGATATTCCACCATCTAATTTTCCTTATATTAATTATTAACTAGTAATATTCCCCGCGCGTTGCAGCGGGTCTACGGTTAGTATCAGTTCGATTTATGACAAGATCGGTATGGTTTCAGTACTCGGTATAGTAACTAAAAGATACAAACAAAAAATGAAAGTAAAGATATGACCAAAATGATGTTCACACGTGTTTTACAATGCTTGAAAACCATAAAAACAAATAGTGGTTCCAATAATAACGATACAGTACCAATGTTGTTCGGTCGAAATCGACAGGGCATTGACGTTGCTAAGACGGTGTCAGTTTAGTTAGTCATGATAGGGATATGGTACAAACACTCGCTATAGCATACAATATATAAAATATACTCCATACTGCTACCGAAGTTGTGCACACGGTATTGGTTCATTTCGTCACAATAAAAAACAAAAAAATCAATTATATTTTACCCGTTCGATTCAAACAAAAGTTGTATTGAAATATAAATGAAAATAAGCATGTCGCATCAAAATTTATAAGGCAATACTTATATTATTAAAATAATGTAAAGGATAAACGACATCGACATATAAAAATATACTAAATGTAGATAAAAAATAGACACGTCGTAAAAAACAAAATATGTTTAATTAATATAATAAAATAAATAAAAGGTAGAAAAAACATAATAACAATTTTTTTTTGTTGTTCGGTCGAAATCGACAGGGCATTGACGTTGCTAAGACGGTGTCAGTTTAGTTAGTCATGGTAGGGATATGGTACCAACACTCGCTATAGCTTACAATATATAAAATAGGGTGGGGTTCGGCTACAAAGTCTATTTTTTCTACAAAGTGTACAAAGTCATAAAACATCACAATTACAACCATAAAAACACACTCAAAATCCACAAATAACAGAGTGAAGATCACTCAAATACAATATCTAAACCCTAATAGTCCATAAAAACTTCAAACACACTATTTTAGAACTATGAATATAAAACACAACATGATAATCAACATAAAACACACTAATGTTAGTCATTCGATAATCAAAGCCTTATCATCCAAAACACAACACAAAACCCACAAATATGGTGTTTTAGTAATCATCACTTTGTTATTTGTGGGTTTTGAGTGTGTTTTATGGTTGACATTATGGTGTTTTATGACTTTGTACACTTTGTAGGAAAAATGGACTTTGTAGCCAACTCCCACCCATATAAAATATACTCTATACTGCTACCGAAGTTGTGCACACGGTATTGGTTTATTTCGTCACAATTAAAAAAAATCAATTATATTTTACCCATTCAATTCAAACAAAACTTATATTGAAATATAAATAAAAATAAGCATGTCGCATCAAAATTTATAAGGCATTACTTATATTATTAAAATAATGTAAAGGATAAACGGCGTCGACATATAAAAAAAATACTAAATGTAGATAAAAAAATAGACACGTCGTAACCGGATACTCAAAAAATTTATAAAATATCGTTTTGATAAAAGTTATAATAGAAAATCAAAATATGTTTAATTAATATAATAAAAAAATAAAAGGTAGAAAAAACATAATAACAAATAAAAATTTGTTTACTGTTCATCACCAGTTTCTTTTAATAGTTATAGTAAGATTCCCTTCGCGCTTCGCGGCAGCGAGAGTTCGGTCGGTATCTGTTCGTTTCGTTACAGTACTTGTACTTGTACTCGCAATAGCCTATAGTGATCAGAAGAGAAAACCTTACATCGTTCGAAAACATAAAACAAAAAACGAATATCGATACCGGGACCTATGTTGTTCAGTTAATATCGATTCGATTGGTTTGCGTTCTATTTTATTTTTTTTTCAACATTGCGATATTTTGATAACGAATATTGTGCCGCAATCATACCAAACCGAATCGGAACCGACTAAACAACATCTGTATCAGTACCAACATTTATTTATTTTCATTTTCTTTCCGATTAATTGACACCGTATCGCTACAATATTGTACCAAACCGAAGAACATCATTTTCGGTTTAGGAGTTTATTTATATATTTTTTCTTTCTATAAACTGACATCGTATTGCTACCCTACCATACCGAACATCAATAACGTTACCAGTACCGTGACACTCTAAACCGATCGGTGTCATACGAACAACATAGATGCTAGTACCGGTGTTTGTTTTTATCATTTTCGGCCATGTAAAACATGTATTGATTTCTATACGAAGTGTATGTATCATTTTGGTACAGTAACGAACCGAACCGATTTCTATCTAATGCACGCGGTAACATACCATCATAATGCGTGGGCAAATAACTTGAAATGTTAAAAAAAAAAAAATAAGCATACATACGGAATTTTTTTTTTAAACTTAACACTAAAAAGAAAACTAAATAATCAATAAAATATTACTAATAAAAAATAAAAGGGATATTGGATTTTAATAATCCTAAGTTTCACCTGTTGGCCGATAATAATCCCAACTTTAAAAATTCCCTCCAATAATCCCAACTTGTAAAAGTTTGGCCGCCATTGATTCTTTTCTAACATAGGTGCACTTAAATCAATTAAAGAGTCTCTAGGTGTAATTGAATCTATTGAGTAGACCAAATTCTTATATCTTTGAAAAAGTTCAATGGCGGCCAAACTTTTACAAATTAGGATTATTGGAGAGAATTTTTAAAGTTGGGATTATTATCGACCAACAGGTGAAACTTAGGTTTATTAAAATCTAATAAACCAAAATAAAAATACTTAAAACTTATCGATTATTATTTATTACTAAAAATAACACATAAATATTTAAAAATTGTGATTTTACTATTCATCACAAGTTTAGTTTAATATGTATAATAATAATAATGTATAATAATAGTTATAATTATAATAGTTATAATTATAATTATATTATAATATAATAATTATAATAGTTATAATATTTCTTTCTCCTCTTAGAATACTATTCAATTTTTTGCTACTTAGACCATGTGTACTCGTTTCATTTTGGGTGTTTTTTACGCTAAAAACGCCGGGAACACGCCCCCTTACGGCCCCCGTGGGCGTTAATTTTGAGTTTTTGGTGTTTGGGGTTGTATATCCCACGCCCTTGCCCCCATTTGCTTGTCCAATCAGCCTTCATCTTCATATCCTTTGTCCAATAAGATTTTTTTAAGATTTTTGTTTTATTTAATTAAATAATTGTGTAATGATTGACGGGGCATTGTTGGGCGTTATCACCACTACGCCCCTTTGCTGACTAGGACGACACGTGGTGGACAACGCCCAAAAGTGGGGCATTATTCACCCCAACGACTACGCATGGTCTTATGATTGAACAACACTTCACTTTTGTTATTTTGATTGGTCATCTCTCTCTTGATCCCACGTCACAGCAACCAGTTCACATTTTGATTTAGTATTTCAAAACTACATAACTACTTAATTTATGTTAACTATATTATTGTTTTTCTGGAACGGGATCAGGAGAAACCGCCCAAAAGTGTGAGAACGGTGAGAACGCATCATGGCCTAACACGTGTCACGCAACATAGAGAATGGCGGAGGGGCTTTTTTGTCCTTTCATATTTCTTTTTTTAAACGCGTGTCATATCACCTTTCCATTTTTTTGCGTTTAATAAATACGCGGCGTTTTTATTGTTTTTAGATCAGGATCATAGTAAATATTTTGGCGTTTTAAGTAAGTTTGGCGTTTTTATTGTTTTTAGATCAGGATGCAGGCCTATAATGTAAAAAACATCAGTAATTTTCTTGATGTTTATTTTTTTTGGCGTTTTTTATATAGCAACATCGTGGTTTGCTAGCATCCGTTCTCACAGTTTTCACACTATCAGGCGTTTTGTTGTTTGTAGTTTTTGGCGTTTTATACTCAATTTTTTTATTAGTATAGAATTAGATAATAAACAAATGAGAATTAGATAACAAACAATAGAAAATGAAAAAAAAATTATAATCTAATTTATCATCCAAATCTTCACTGTCATCAGCCTCTTCTACTTTAACATTTTTGGCGTTTTGAACCTGTTTTTGAATACCTTATGTAGATCCTTATTTTCCTACATAATGCCCGTCTTTAGAAGATGCTTATTTTTTGTGGCATCCTTTATTGTGGTTTGATATATACTTGTTTGGTGACATGTTGAAGATCAACGCCTGCTCGAATGTATTGATCCCTTCATGCCATCAATATATCCATCAAGAACAAAGTGACATATATAGATACCCACCTCAGAGAAGAATCCATTCAGTGAAACTTCATTCATAACAATACTCAATATAGAAGAAACGAGGTTCCGCATCTGTGGCTTTCTTAACTATGTTTTTTTGGCGTTTTAAAGTGAATGGTTTCTAGGAAACATGGCGTTGTTTTTAGTTTGTGATCAGTTAATTGTGCAGAGACGTCTCTCTTATAGGATGTTTTTGGCGCATAGTTTAGGCGGGATTTTATTTATAATTAATGATATTAATAAAGTAGCTGTCTTTTCAGCTTTTTATGAGTTTTTAGGGTCATAGACGTTCCAGCTTCCAAGGTTGGCGTTTTTTAATGGCTTTAAGTAGTTTTTGACGTTTTTCCATTTTTAGCTTTTTATAATACTTCTCCAAATTACTTTTATTATAGTTTGGGAGTTTTGGCTTTTTACTGCATTATGGCGTTTCATAATCATTATGACTTTTTGGCGTTTTATTAATATAATGTATTTTTTTTATTCTAAGTTGAAAAATACATAACAAACAATAGAAAAAGAAAATTAAAAAAATAAAAATAGAAACAATTCATCTTCCAAATCTTCACTGTCATCAGTCTCTTTCTTCTTTGAAACATGTTCAGTGGCGGTTTGGCTTTGTCATGCTTGTGTTTTTGTGGCCGTTTGGAAAGACAAAATGACATGAGTTTTTTTTTTTTTTTTTTAATATGGATCTTCAAACCACTCATCAGTGTCATTCGTCTCTTCATGCTATTTTATGATTTGTCCATCTCATGCAGCAAAATGTTATTTGAGTCACAGCACCTCAGGGAAGAATGCATTCTTCGAAAATTCGCGTAGAACAATATTGAATATACAAGAAACGATATTTTCCATTTTTGGCGTTTTACTAAGGAAATATTGTATCTGAAAGAAACGTCGAATTTTTGAAATCTTTGATGTTTGAGTGTTTTTGGCGTTTTCTAAGATGATTGGTATATAGTAAAATATGGCGTTTTTTGAGTAGGTGTGTTTGATGTTTTGGAGATTTTGGCGTTTGTAAGATGAATGGTATATAGTAGAAAATATGGCGTTTCAGGTTCGGGGGGGGGGGGGGGGGTGTTTTTATGTCTGAGATGTTTTGTTTATATAGGGATGTGTTTTGGCCCGTAATGGCGTTTTATTCATTAGTTTGGCGTTTTGGGTATAGAAGTGCAAAAACCCTTTTACCCTTAATGAAGCGCGTCCACTTAATAGAATTCGTGTTATTTACGAAAACGCCACCGTACCAATCTAGTCCATAGATTGTTTTGATTGGATGATCCATAAGCGTTCTCACACTTTCTACCATTTTCTCTAAATCCTGGCCCTTGTTTTTCTTACTACTAAATTTACTAAATAATAAAGTAGTTATAGTTTTGAGTAAATTTTCGTTTTATTCCCTATGGTTTGGTCGTTTTAACGGTTTTGCATCAATCCTTTAAAAATAGACATTTTACTCCCTGATGTTTTGGTTTTGTCGCCAGTTTGCTCCATGGCCTTAACTTCATCCATATTGTATTTTAATTGAAAGGGAGGATGGCAGAGGATACTTATATCAACAAAAAAGACAAAACAAATGGATTTTAAAAATAAATTTAAATTCATATTTATAGAATCACAACAATACTCTTATCTTTAGCAAACATTTTAGACAGAGTTAGGGGCGATGAGTGAAATGGAGATAAGTTAATAGATCAAGAAGTAAAATGGCTATTTTTAAAGGATTGGGGCAAAACCGTTAAAACGACCAAACCACAGGGAGCAAAACGAAAGTTTAATCTATAGTTTTTTAATCAACAACATGTATACAAAATTTAATACGTAACTATTTATATTTGTTATCGTTATCTCAATTGAACACGTATGTTTATTTTTGGCTCATTCTATTCTCATACCCTTAAATTCTTATTCCCACACACTTTTTACTCTATCTCTCTCTATATATATCTATGTATATATAGAGAGGAGTGGGGATCCTGCGAAAAGTGTGTTTTTCCTAGAAAGTGTAGGAAGCGATCTGTGCCATCAGATGAGTGTGTTTAATGGTTGAAATCATTTTGGTGACATTTTGGTAATATACGTGTCTTTAAAATAGGCTAATTTAATTGATTGGGGGTAAATGTGTCATTTAAGTTGTTTTAAATAAGAAAATAACTACCAATCATAAAACCACCTCAAAAAATGTCGTAATTTTCTGTCTCTCTCTCTCTCTCTCTCTCTCTAATCCCTCACATTTGAAAACACCAATTCATACAAAAAATAACGATAAATCAGATCTAGATGTGTTCATAGTAGTGTGTTTTAGCAATAAAACACAATGTGACGAACTAGTGACTGACTGCTAAAACACAACATCAAGAATGCCAAAATCATATCAACCAGTAACTGATAAAACACATTGTGATGAAACCAGTAAATGATAAAACACAACATCAAGAATGCCAAAATCATATCAACCAGTAACTGATAAAACACATTGTGATGAAACAGTAGATAAAATACAAAACAACATGCCATTCATGAATCATAACTGGTATAACACATTGTGATGAAACCGGTAATTGATAAAACACAACATCATGAATGGCAAAAATCATATCAACCAGTAAATGATAAAACACATTGTGATGAAACAGTAACTAAAACCATTAACTGCTAAAACACATTGTGATGAAGCCAGTAACTGATAAAACACAACATCAAGAATGCCAAAATCACATCAACCAGTAAATGATAGAACACATTGTGATGAAACAGTGACTTAAACCAGTAACTGATAAAACACATTGTGATGAAACCAGTAACTAATAAAACACAACATGAACCAGTAATTGATAAAACACAACATCAAGAATGCCAAAAATCATATCAACCAGTAACTGATAAAACACATTGTGATGAAACAGTAACTGAACCAGTGACTGCTAAAACACATTGTGATGAACCCAATAACTGATAAAACACAACGTGAAGAAATTTTTAATGATTTGAACTTCGTAATTTAAAGTAACTGCCCTTTTGAAATCGTAATGATTTGAAATTGTCAAAAAGATATACGTTTCCATAAATATCTGGATAGTTAGTTTAGGATATATAATATTCTAAAATTAAATTAATAATCAAATTACCATCATGCTCTTTTGAAATAAAAAACTAAAAGCCACATTGTAAGGACTCTAAAAAAAAATCATAAACCAACCCACAATCGATAACCCGGACCCTGGAAACCATACTGTGTATGAAAAACAAAGAAAATCAGAAATATGGTTCTCAGGCGGGCCGCGTAAGAGATAAGCATGTCTTACGCGGGCCGCGTCAATGATGAGTTGATCGGATAAGCATTCCCGAGCCACGTAGTGACCATCTGTCGAACCTACTCGTGACCAGCCAAGGCTACTCGTAGACTAGGGCGGCAACGCGGGCCGCGTAAAGTTTGGAGGGTGGTTTACGCGGGCCGCGTGAGATCTTAATTTCACCTATAAATAGCCCGTCACTGGCACAGTCCACTGGTGTCAATTAAAACTTTCAAAAACGAAGTTTTAGTATTCTGAAGTCGAAAATATCAATTATATTAGCGAGGCGCTGCTCCGATACCGGGTATTAACTCAATCGCTGCTACGATTCAATGTCCGATCGATTAAAATATCCAATGGATGTTTAAGTGCTGCCCACCTTAGGGTTTATGCTTTGTCATTCGTCGTTAATTCGAGGATGTTTAAGTATCGCACTTTGTCATTCGTTGTGAGGGTTTAATCTCGTGAGTTATCGTAAATGCTGTATTAAGTTACTAACCGAATTCGTGTGCATGTTATTAAATTTAGGTCAAAAAGGCTAATCAGTAAGCTAGGCTCTGCTTAAATTAAATCTGCAATGTGAGTCATTCTCTTTTTATCAAATATTGATTTCAAAAGCATGGTATTTTCAAGGTTATAATTACAGGGATTAAGTTTATGTAATCACCAAATTACAGCCAGTATGTGGGGTTTTGTATACATTACTTATTTCCCGTCACCATTGGACAACGAGTTAGCCAATGGGTGATCTGACCATAGTCACAGAAACAAGTCGAGTGACAAATACTGTGGGTAGCTGGTTGATATTTGAAACATTGTAATCTCCCTTAATACTGTAAATTATAACAAACATGTCATTTTTATAAATAGAATGATTCACCAGTATTTCCCGCTGACAAAATATTTTACAAAACATGTTTCAGGTAATCTATTGTGATCCAGGAAAAGTGCCGAGAAGCACTACAAGCTTGAGGAAGTGGCTCAATATAAGATAAAGAAACATGTTTTGTAAAATAAAAGATTTCTCCGAGAAATCTTATGATTGTAAATTACCGGGGTTTTATCCCGAGTTGTGAAATAAAATAATCGGGAAATATTGCAGTTTTAAAAAGATCCTGAAGAAATCTTCCGCTGATGAAATCAATTAAATAAATACCACGGGATTTTCTGTCCCGCGGATCCTGAACCGGGTCAAATCGGGTCGGGGGCCGTGACAGAAATAAGGTGGTATCAGAGCCACACCAATCAGAGCCACTGATTTAAGCCTATTAAGTATTTAGAAAATACTTAATTTTTTACTGATTGCCATTTTGTGATTACGTGTTTTATTATTTGGATATTTGTTTACAGTATGGGTAAGCAAAGACTTTCAGATATCTATCTTAAATTAGATAGGTCATCAACCGAGAAGGGAAGTTCATCCCAAACCAAATCCTCAAAATACTTGACAGATCCTGATGAAGGAATCTTTGTCTGTAAGGCACAATATGAGGAACCACTTTCTCCTAATAAAAGAAGTTTGATTCTTAGGAAAAGTCAGGAGAAAATAAAGAAATTCCGAGAAAAGAAGATTAAAAAGGAAACCCAGGAATTAACTAGTAAATCACATTGGGAAGACAAGTTAGATGAAAAATGGGCAGATGTTTATATGCTAGCCACTGTAGCCAAAAATGCAAATCTTTAAATATTCTGACTTAAGTTTTAAGCACTCTATCACCTACATCCAGAAACCTTATCCAGTAAATAAATAAGTTTACAATAAACCTTAGTGTGTTTTACAATTATCTTTGTAGTAAATTAGTACACGGTGTGCAATAAAATTTAAAAGTTATTTATGAAATTTTGTTATAAAATTTTAACTTAGTATTTTATGCATTTTGCATATATGCTACAACAGCATGAATGAGTTATCTGGAGCCCTAGAGAATCTCAACCTTTACCCTGTAAACATAGAAGTCTATAAAGAGTTTACTGGGTACTTTGCTGATGTGGAACAACCTATGGAATTTTCAGCTCCACCTCTGGAAAAGCCAAAACCTCCGAAAAGAAGAAGATATGTATGGGGGAGGCGCGTACATAGGAAAAAGCCAGCCAAGAGAACTCCTAAAATAGAAAAACCTTTAGACAAAGGGAAAGGGGTAGAAATTGAGGAAAATGTTAATCAAGTTGAGATGGAAGCTAAGGAGAGTTTTAAGCAAACAGAAAGAGAAGTTGGAAAAAGTTCTAGACAGAAACAGGAAATGACACCATGGGAAGTCTTAGATCATAAACTAGTAATTAGTGACCTCATCGGACCTGCCGATGGAAACCTTGAACCAGCTAATCCAAACCTCGTATTTACTGAAGAAGATCTTTTTAACTACCCATTAGAAGCTCAACTTCCAATCAATCTAGAACCTGCTATCCCAGATCCGATTGTCCAATCTCAACCACTAACCGCATAATTAGATGAATGGTGGACAACTGATTGGCAATTCCAGAGTCTCTTAAACAACCCTGATACATTTTTCCCACAGGTTGACCCCGAACCTCCATTATACCCAACTATGAGTCCGGAGAATCTGGCGGAACTCCGTCACTATGGCGAGGAGTTGATTGACGCAGGAAATAGGATCAGGGATGTTGGAGAAAGGATCACCTGGAAATACGACGAGAGGGAGCGTCATTTCTAAGAGATCAGCTGACAGTATAGTGAGAGTTGCAGGAATACATGTATAATAATAATAATCATAAAAATCAGTATGTGTAATAACTTAACAATAAAACGTTGTATGATAAACAGTGTGTACGAGGCATAATATAATATATAGAATGAAGTTCGAGAAATCAATAACTCTTGACTATATATGTTAACGTGATTATGTGCAAATTGCTTTGTTATAATTAAATTATTTGTATCTATACTAATTATTTATATATAAATTAATTATCAGATGGCCAACGTTGGTAATGAACCAGTTAATGAAATTAATCAATCTGAGCAACACCCAGAGGATCAATTTATGACTAGGCAAGATATAGAAAATATCGTTGCTCAAGGAATAGCTAATGCTATTCCAACAATAGTTGCTGCTGTACAGAAACCTGTTGAACCTCAACAAATAATTCCCAGCAAACGTATTTCTGAAGATAACTTCAGTAATAGCGTAAATGGAGGCGGTAATCATACTAATCACGATAATGAATCACGGCAAGCTCCGCTCCCTAAGAAAATGAAAGCTGCAACGCCTGGTTGCACTTATAAAGAATTTCTTGCTTGTAAACCCGCTGAATTTGCAGGCAATGAAGGAGCGACTGCTGCACAGCGTTGGTTAGAGAAAACCGAGGCAGTAATCGCAATAAGTAAATGTGTTAAAGAAGACCAGGTTATGTATGCATCGAATCTTTTCAAAGAAGGAGCGCTAGAATGGTGGAACACGGTGTTACAAGCCAAAGGAAGAGCAGTGGCGTATGCCATGAACTGGGGAAGAATTCAAAAGTCTTGTAGAAAGAAAATTCTGTCCCGAATACGAAAAGGAACAAATGGCAAATAAGTTCCTGACCCATCGGATGGTGGGTGTAGATTGTCGCGGATATACTTCGACATTCTTCGAATATGCGAGAGTAGTACCAACTCTGGCTTCGCCAGAACCAGTGCTTATTTCCCGCTATATTCGGGGATTAATTAGCGAAATCCGTAATATCGTTAAAGCTGCGAGACCTCACACGATTGATGATGCGGTAGAATTAGCTAACACCCTAACGGACGAACTGGTACGCACAAGAGATGAAAATAGGAAAAAGGAACTAGCTCAGAAAATTACCCAAGGAGTTCGTATGGGTAATAGTAGCAACTTCAAGAGAAGAGGAACATGGCAATCTTCAACTTCGCCATTCTGCAGGAATTGCAAAAAGAAACATTATGGAAGATGTAATGTGATCTGCAAATTTTGTAAAGCCATAGGACATCGCGAAGAAGACTGCAGAAGGAAAACAAGAGTCTGCTATAACTGTGGAGAAACAGGACATTTTAAGCCCGAATGTCCTAAATTGGTTAAACCAGTAGACAACAAAGTTAAGCCAGCTGACGGAGCTACCAAGAAGAATGTTCGTGCATTCCAGTTAACTACTCAAGAAGCAGAACTCATTCCGGATGTGATAGCCGGTACGTTCTTAGTTCACAACATTTACGCAAAAGTATTATTTGACTCTGGTGCAAACCAAAGTTTTATAAATACTTCATTCTGCCAAGCACTTAACATACCCTTAACCCAACTTAGGCAGATCTTTACAGTTGAAACAACAGATGGGAATTCTGTTAAAATAGATAAGGTTTTGCAAGCAGGAAATATAGAACTTTTAGGTCATAACTTTTCTGCAAACCTATTACCTATGAAATTAGCCGAGTTCGATGTGGTGTTAGGAATGGATTGGTTAGTAGCCAACCATGCTCGAATCCTTTGTGATAAAAACTCTATAGAAATTCAGACACCTACTGGAGAAATAATCACAATTACAGGAGATAAACCACGTAAGCCCATGAAGTTCATATCAATAATGAAAGTTGCTAGTTATGAACGAAAGCAAGGAATAGTATATATGATTTCAGTAATCATTAGTACTAAGGGTAAAGAACTTAAGGAAATTCCTGTAGTCTCGGAATACCCAGATGTATTCCCAGAAGAGTTACCAGGATTACCACCAGATAGGGAGGTAGAATTTAGGATTCATTTAATTCCAGGAACTACTCCGATAGCTAAAGCACCTTATCGGTTAGCTCCTACAGAGATGTTAGAACTGAAAAAGCAATTAGATGAATTACTAAGTAAATGTTTCATACAACCTAGTTCGTCCCCGTGGGGAGTGCCAGTGTTGTTTGTAAAGAAAAAGGATGGTTCAATGAGAATGTGTATTGATTATAGAGAATTGAATAAAGTTACAATTAAGAATCGATACCCATTACCTAGGATTGATGATCTGTTTGATCAACTTCAAGGAGCTAGATATTTTTCTAAGATAGATTTACGCTCCGGATATCATCAGTTAAAGGTACAAAAAGAAGACATACCTAAAACTGCTTTCAGAACTAGGTATGGTCATTACAAGTTTACAGTCATGCCCTTTGGGTTAACAAATGCACCTGCAGCATTCATGGACATGATGAATAGGATCTGTAAACCGTATTTGGATAAATTTGTAATTGTTTTCATCGACGATATACTTATTTATTCAAAAAGTCAGGACGAGCATTGTAAGCATTTGCATGTACTCTTAACTTTGTTAAGAAAAGAAAAGCTTTATGCCAAATTCTCAAAGTGTGAATTTTGGTTGCAAGAAGTACAATTCTTAGGACACATGGTGAATCACGAAGGCATTCATGTAGATCCTACTAAGATAGAGGCAATTACCAAATGGAAGGTTCCACAATCCGCAATGGAAATTAGAAGTTTTATAGGTTTAGCCGGATATTATAGACGGTTTATTAAGGATTTTTCCAAGATAGCTGTACCATTAACTAAGCTAACCTGTAAAGCAGTTAAGTTTGAATGGGGACCTAAACAAGAAGAAGCCTTTAGGATTTTGAAACAGAAATTAACCAATGCACCAATCTTAGCCTTACCAGAAGGAACTGAAGATTTTGAAGTATATTGTGATGCTTCAAAACTAGGATTTGGATGGGTGCTGATGCAACGCAAGAAGGTAATTGCGTATGCTTCAAGACAATTGAAAAAGCACGAAGAAAACTATACGACTCATGACTTAGAGTTAGGAGCCGTAATTTTTGCCCTTAAGATTTGGAGGCATTATCTGTACGGAAGTAAATTTACTATCTATACAGATCATAAAAGTTTAAGATATATATTTGAGCAAAAAGAGTTAAACATGAGGCAAAGGAGATGGATGGAAATCTTAAGTGACTACGACTGTGATATTCAGTATCACGAAGGAAAGGCAAATGTAGTAGCAGATGCCTTAAGTCGTAAGTATCATGAGAAACAACGACGGGTTCGTGCTCTCAGATTAAATCTACAGTTAGATTTAATGGAACAACTAAAGAATTTTCAAGAAACAGCAATCAAGGATGATGCTGAAGGAATGAAAGGAAAAATAAAAGAATTAGAACAAGGATCTGATGGAATTTGGAGATTCCACCAAAGAAGAATTTGGGTACCTAAGCAAGGAGAATTAAGAAATAAGATCTTAGAGGAAGCTCATAAATCTAGGTATACCATACACCCTGGAAACAATAAGATGTATCAAGATTTAAGAAATAATTTCTGGTGGATAGGCATGAAGAAGGATATAGCTAGATATGTTTCAAAGTGTCTTACTTGTTCACAAGTTAAGGCAGAACATCAAAAACCTTCAGGTCTATTACAACAACTGGAAATGCCTGTATGGAAATGGGAACTCATAACAATGGATTTTGTTACTAAGTTACCCAAAACCAGAAAAGGTAATGATGCGATTTGGGTAATTGTGGATCGATTAACCAAATCATCTCACTTTCTACCGATGAAAGAAACCTTTAGCACGGAAAGGTTGGCAAAGCTATATGTAGATGAAATAGTATCCTTACATGGAGTTCCACTCTCCATTGTATCGGATAGGGATAGTCGTTTCACTTCCAACTTTTGGAAAAGTTTCCAAGAAGCTATGGGAACCCGATTAAATTTAAGTACGGCATATCATCCTCAAACAGACGGGTAAAGTGAAAGGACGATCCAAACTCTAGAAGACATGCTCCGAGCATGTGTGATAGATTTTGGTGGAAATTGGGACGATTACTTACCTCTGATCGAATTCTCCTATAACAATAGTTATCATTCAAGCATTGAAACTGCCCCATTCGAAGCACTATACGGACGTAAATGCAGAACTCCAGTTTGTTGGGCAGAAATAGGAGAAAGTCAATTGTCAGGTCCTGAAATAGTGCAAGAAACAACCGACAAGATTACACAAATCAAGGAAAGGCTGAAGACAGCCAGAGATCGCCAGAAGAGTTATGCAGATAATAGACGAAAGCCATTGGAGTTTCAAGTCGGAGATAAAGTACTTTTGAAAGTTTCTCCTTGGAAAGGGGTTGTTAGATTCGGTAAGAAAGGAAAGCTAAGTCCCAGATACGTAGGACCATTTCCAGTGATCCAACGTATAGGACCAGTTGCTTATCGTTTACAACTACCAGAGGAGTTAACTGGAATACATGATGTATTTCATGTATCCAACCTCAAGAAATGTTTATCAGACAAATTTTTGGTAGTACCTCTCCAAGATATAGAGGTAAACGAAAAGTTAAAATTTGTTGAGAAACCTCTTCAGATAGAGGACAGAAAAGTGAAGTTTCTCAAGCACAAACGATTAGTACTTGTCAAGGTCAAGTGGGATTCAAAGAGAGGACCCGAATACACTTGGGAGCTGGAATCGGAGATGAAGCGAAAGTATCCTCACTTATTCCAATAAATCTCGAGGACGAGATTTTAAATAAGGTGGGGAGGATGTAAGGACTCTCAAAAAATATCATAAACCAACCCACAATCGATAACCCGGACCCTGGAAACCATACTGTGTATGAAAAACAAAGAAAATCAGAAATATGGTTCTCAGGCGGGCCGCGTAAGAGATAAGCATGTCTTACGCGGGCCGCGTCAATGATGAGTTGACCGGATAAGCATTCCCGAGCCACGTAGTGACCATCTGTCGAACCTACTCGTGACCAGCCAAGGCTACTCGTAAACTAGGGCGGCAACGCGGGCCGCGTAAAGTTTGGAGGGTGGTTTACGCGGGCCGCGTGAGATCTTAATTTCACCTATAAATAGCCCGTCACTTGCACAGTCCACTGGTGTCGATTAAAACTTTCAAAAACGAAGTTTTAGTATTCTGAAGTCGAAAATATCAATTATATTAGCGAGGCGCTGCTCCGATACCGGGTATTAACTCAATCGTTGCTACGATTCAATGTCCGATCGATTAAAATATCCAATGGATGTTTAAGTGCTGCCCACCTTAGGGTTTATGCTTTGTCATTCGTCGTTAATTCGATGGATGTTTAAGTATCGCACTTTGTCATTCGTTGTGAGGGTTTAATCTCGTGAGTTATTGTAAATGCTATATTAAGTTACTAACCGAATTCGTGTGCATGTTATTAAATTTAGGTCAAAAAGGCTAATCAGTAAGCTAGGCTCTGCTCAAATTAAATCTGCAATGTGAGTCATTCTCTTTTTATCAAATATTGATTTCAAAAGCATGGTATTTTCAAGGTTATAATTACAGGGATTAAGTTTATGTAATGTAACAACTCTCATCAAAAGATATATTTATTTAATCAAATTGTCCAATAGGAAACCCTAATTGAGAAACCCAAGTGATTCTACACAAACCCTAAAATTTTCAGAACAATCGGAATCAGGATTAGGGCCCCTAAAACTAAGGGGGGGTAAACCCTAATTGATGATTATCTCTAAAATACGTTGTCTAAATTGAGAATTCACGAAATATCAACTCAGCAAGGCTAGTCCTGAACGTGGCTAACCTATAGTGAATTCGTGTCCCTTACGCACCGTAACGGTAGGAGTCTTGCGGTGCGCAAGACTACCTTACGCACCGTAAGGGAGTTAGGCTTACGGTGAGCAGGCCTAACCAAAATTTTAGTATAAATAGCAGACATTGGCAATTGAATTTGGGAGTTCAAACGACGTAAAACTTCGCTACATGCACTGAGATATTGTAGAAATACCACAATTAACACACACTGATCACGAAGTGCTGCCACAATTCAGGGTAATAACTCGATCGCTGCTACGATTCAATGTTCGATCGATTAAACTATCCAATGGATGTTTAAGTGCTGCCCACATTAGGGTTTATGCTTTGTCATTCGTCGTTAAATCGATGGATGTTTAAGTATCGCACTTTGTCATTCGTTGAGAAGGTTGTAATCTCGTGAGTTATCGTAAATGCTGTATTAAGTTACTAACCTAGTTTGTGTGCATGATTATTTAAACTAGGTTATCAAGGCAAATCAGTAGAATAAGCTCTGTTAAATCTGCAATGTGAGTCATTCTCTTTTTATCAAATTACTTTACAAAACCCTATTTATTTCAAAGTTACAGTTACAGGGATTAAGTCTTTGTTATCTGAAATTACTGCCAGTATGTGGGGGGATGTGCACATAGCTACTAATTATTTATCACTTGTGGGTGAACGGACCCAGCAAGTGATATGTCCACAGTCACAAGTCCGGTCAAGTGACAACTGGGTCAGTTAAATTAAAAGATAGAGACATTGTAATCGTTCTTAATATTGTAAATTATAAACAGGTCGTTTTATTAAATAGAATGATTCACTCAGTATTTCCCGCTGACAAAACCTTTTTCAAACATGTTTCAGGTGATCTGTTGTGATCCAGGAAAAGTGCCGTGAAGCACTATCAGCTTAAAGGAAGTGGCTCAGTATAAAATAAAGAAACATGTTTTGTAAAATAAAAGATTTCTTTGTGAAATCTCAAGATTGTAAATTACCGGGTTTTATCCCGAGTTGTGAAATAAAATAATCGGGAAATATTTCAGTTTTAAAAAGATCCTGAAGAAACTTCCGCTGTTAATTAAATACCACGGGATTTCTGTCCCGCGGCTCCTGAAACGGGTCAAACCGGGTCGGAGGCCGTGACATGTAATCACCAAATTACAGCCAGTATGTGGGGTTTTGTATACATTACTTATTTCTCGTCACCATTGGACAACGAGTTAGCCAATGGGTGATCTGACCATAGTCACAGAAACAAGTCGAGTGACAAATACTGTGGGTAGTTGGTTGATATCTGAAACATTGTAATCTCCCTTAATACTGTAAATTATAATAAACGTGTCATTTTTATAAATAGAATGATTCACCAGTATTTCCCACTGACAAAATATTTTACAAAACATGTTTCAGGTAATCTATTGTGATCCAGGAAAAGTGCCAATAAGCACTACAAGCTTGAGGAAGTGGCTCAATATAAAATAAAGAAACATGTTTTGTAAAATAAAAGATTTCTCCGGAAAATCTTATGATTGTAAATTACCGGGGTTTTATCCCGAGTTGTGAAATAAAATAATCAGGAAATATTGCAGTTTTAAAAAGATCCTGAAGAAATCTTCCGCTGATGAAATCAATTAAATAAATACCACGGGATTTTCTGTCCCGCGGCTCCTGAAACGGGTCAAACCGGGTCGTGGGCCGTGACACACATGTTACCTCTCTATTGCTTCATAGACTTTCTAGGAAACTTAGACTTTATAGCCAACTCCCACTCTATAGAGAGATAAAGAAGAAGGAAGTGTGAATATTAATATCCTTATTTTTTAATTTATTTTTTAGAGCTACTTTTCTATATGTGGTTTGCCTAAAATAGGTCTACCATTACTTTCCTCTCAGAAAATCACTATTCATTTTTTTTAAACCTTTACCTTTTACACATTTTTCATATTTAACATCAACATTTTTCCCACTTTCAACTTTAGTTTTCTAAACTTTTTATCTTTTACAAATTTGTCGTTTTATGTTTCAGTCTAAATTTATTAGTTAACACGCTGCAACGGGTGTGTGTATAGTTCAACGCTTTTACGTCTATCTTTTTTGTGTGGTTTAACTGCTCTGTCGTAACTTGCAGGTTCTAAGCCGACTTAGTTATTCTTTTCTATTTTTACGTTTTGGTCTAAGTTTTGTAAATTAACACACCGCAAAGCGTGTACGTGGTTCAACGTTTTTACATCTACTACTGTTTGATTTAACTGTCCCGCCGCCAAACGCGAGTCCTAAACACTAGTTTTATTAGTAAAAGAACATGAGGTTTTAAGAAATAAAAAAAAAAAATGTGTAACAGCTTTGACAACAAAACAAAACCAAACCAACCTCAGATACCTCCTTTTCCTCTTCTTCCCTGTTTCTTTAAGCAATTTCCACACGCCCATCTCTCTCATTCTCTTTTCTATTAATCAAATCCCTAATTTCTAACCCAAAAAAAAAAACACATCTTCATCACACTCCACCAACTACCAATGACATTCCAACTATCTCTCTACCCATTTAAGTAAAATATACCTTGTGGGTATTCACTCATTGCCCAAAAAGACTCTCCTTTTGCACTTCTTGTTCATTGATTCGAAGAGTAATTCGAGTTGGGGTTTTGTTTTGCTGGTTTTTTCTGCTTTCCTTTTGAATCTTGATGCTTTTGAGCTTCGGAAAGGTCAAAAAACAGAGAGAATTTCAGGTAGTTTGACTATTTTTTTTTAACTTTAATCCTTTTAATTACTATTTTTTGGTAGATTTATAATTGGTACTTATTAGGGGTATAATCAGATTTGGGGATTAGGGTTTTATTTTAACTTCATTTGGGTCCTTGATCTGGGAAGATTTTGTGCTTTTGAGATAGGGCTATTGCTGCCATTTAGAACTTAATGTTAAGTTATTTTGAAAATGCATAATTATTGACTTGTAAAGTTGCTTACATGTTGCTTTTAGAAGAATAAAGTTTCTATTTTGATATGATTTATATGAGGTTTAGATTTGTTCTTTTATTATTATATACATTTTATGCAGGAGAACTTAGGGTTGACTTGATAGAAAGTTACGTTTAATCATCGATCGTATGGCGTTAGGTATTGTGAATTAAACTTGAAACTTCAATAAGTATATGTGGTGTCAATGTGTATTTTCGTTAAACTCGAAGAAGAGAATTATGATTCATGAATATTATTCTACCTTTAGATTTTCACTTGTCAGCTTTGGTGCAACTTGTAAGAAGCTGATACTATCGATATCGATATTCTGACTGATATTTTGCACCGATATCTCACCAGGGGACCGATAACCGATATATCGGTGATGTTAACTATATAGGTCAATATTATCATTAAATGCATAATTTTGTGCTAATGCTAGTTCAAATTGTGCAATAATAGGTAGTGCTGGGGATGTATTGGAAGATGATCCCGTTGGAAGGTTAAAAGTATTTGTTTACGAGCTACCGAGCAAATACAACAAGAAAATATTACAAAAAGACCCTCGATGTCTTAACCACATGTTTGCTGCCGAAATTTATATGCACAGATTCCTTTTATCCAGTCCCGTTAGAACCCTTAATCCAGAGGAAGCCGATTGGTTTTACACGCCTGTTTACACTACTTGTGATTTAACACCGAATGGCCTCCCGTTACCTTTTAAATCACCAAGAATGATGAGAAGTGCTATTCAACTTATTTCTTCTAATTGGCCTTATTGGAATAGGACCGAAGGGGCCGATCACTTTTTCATTGTACCACACGATTTCGGTGCTTGTTTTCATTATCAGGTATCAATCTTTTCTTTCTCATTGTAGTCTTGAGTATAGGGGCTAGTATCAGGGCTGTTCCTGAGAATTCATGTGCCCTGTCTGAGCCCGGAAAAACGTGCCCCCTGGCGGACAGTGGTGGTTACTATCGATCAAAGGTTTGCACCTTTTGATCTTCGCTAATCGCTTTCGTTGATGCCTAATGCCTTACGTCGCTGTGTTATCAAATGGGTTGGCTTTTTGCCGCTCATTGTTATTAACTTATTATTATCATTATTTATTTTAAACTAAAATAGGTTTGTGGCTAATAACTAATGGGCTTAAGTTATAAATTTTAAGATTGATAGTTTTAAATGGGCCTAAGATATAAGTTTATGTGTTATATCGGCTTTGGGTCGGTTTGACCTTATTAGTAATTAGTGCGTCAAATTTGGTTAAAGAATTATACTATTTCAATAACGATCTAACATTTTTAAATGAAATGATTAATATGACACTTAGGAAACTTTTGACCCGTTTGATTTTAGGCTATTTTTTATTGTACATGTTTGACCCGTTAAGAGATAAAACATAACGCGAATCGATCTATTCATAGGGGCACCTTTGTGTTTATACTATCCCAAACAACCCCTTAGTGGGTGATGTTATGTATAATGTTCATACATTATTGAATTTTATTGTAGGAAGAAAAAGCTATTGAAAGAGGGATTCTTCCTCTACTCCAGCGAGCTACATTGGTTCAAACTTTTGGTCAAAAGAATCACGTTTGTCTAAAAGATGGTTCAATCACAGTGCCCCCGTATGCACCTCCACAAAAGATGCAATCTCATTTGATCCCTCCAAGTATTCCTCGATCCATCTTTGTCTACTTTAGAGGCTTGTTTTATGACGTTGGAAATGACCCCGAAGGTGGTTATTATGCCAGGTATGTGTCTTCTATATTCTTAAAATTGTTAGTTAATGGGTCAAAAGGGTAAAACAGGCCTGGTTTATCTGCTACACATTTTTTTTTTCCTATTTTTTATTTATAAATAATTAATTTGTTAAATACGATTACAAAAATGTTATTTAAATGGTGACCCAGCTTTCTTTAGTATAGAAATTTGGAAATTGGAAACACGCAAGGATACTTTAGTCTTTAGGTAAAGTTTATTTTTTTAATCTGTTGCTCCCTATAAAAAGTCCATGGATGGTATTTTACTTCTCCATAGAAAGAGGTGGAATTTCGACCCATTTACTCATGAGTCATGAATTGGTCAACTTGGATTGTGTTTTATCAACTAGTGGGATTCCCCGCGCTTCGTGGCGAGCATTTGGTCCATATCAATTCGCTTCTTTGTGATACCAAAACTTGCTATAGCAATCGAAAGAGAAAACCCAAATGCCCAAAAAGATACTGACACATGTTTTAGATCGATCGAAAGCATAGAAACAAATACTGGTACTGGTACGATAACGACAATTGCTATAGCTTACGATACTAAAAGATATTTTGTATTTTATACAATTCCGTTTTTCAACAATAATTATGAAATAAATAAATAATAAATACACATGTGTATTCAGCTTTTTTTAAAAGTTAACGAACGAAAATTATTGAAGAAAAATCAAATTAAATGTAAACTAAATGGGTTAAAGACGTAGATTTTTTTAAGTATAAGATGTGAAAATGGAAGAAAAAAATAAATAAAAATCAATCATTATATAATAAAAAGTACAATAGTTATATATAATATGTACACAATCTTATATCCCTAAATTTTAAAAGTGAACATATTTTATCAATAAAAAAATTAAAACTATAGAGTAATATGTAAATTTATAAAAACTCCATTTGATCATTAATATAGACATTTATTCGTGACTTTTGAGGTTAACTTTGACCGTGGAGACCTTTCTCAAGATTGAAAGATATTTACTTAGGGGCTGTTTGTTTAGCTCTTAATGGGGCTCTTAATGGTTCAGACCTCTTATTGGTTCAACACTTAATGGTTCAGACTGTTTGTTTCGCGAGTAGATGTCTGAATGGTTCAGACATTTTCCTCTGAATGGTTAAGCATTATACTGAGTCTGAATGGTTAAGACCTCTAATCTGAATTGGTCAGACATTTGCCTCTGAACGGTTAAGTATTATACTGGCTCTTAATGGTTCACACACACCTCTTAATGGTTCAACACTTAATGGTTCAACACTTAATGGTTCATACCTCACCTTTTACTGGTTCAGCACTTAACCATTCAGAAGTTGCTAAACAACCGGTGTAAGCAAGCCATAAAACACCCACAACCGGTAAGGCTGTGATTCAACTACATGTTAATATAGCAATTACTGTAGTTAAGGCTTGCCTTTTAATACATAGATATAATAATGGGTCAAATAAAAAACTTGCAAAAAGGAAGCGGCTCAAATGAGTCGGGTGGATCAAACGGGGTTGATCCGAAATTTGACCTGTTGCAACCCAACACGCTCGCCCTGCCAATCTTTCTCCTATTATATTGCTCACCGGTTTTGTATCTTTTATTCTCTCTATGCATTGGTATGAAAGAAAAGTGATGGTTTTATAATCTTTCAGAGGAGCAAGAGCAGCAGTGTGGGAAAACTTCAAAGACAACCCTCTATTCGACATCTCAACAGAACATCCAACGACATACTATGAAGACATGCAAAGAGCCGTTTTCTGCTTATGTCCACTTGGGTGGGCCCCATGGAGTCCACGGTTGGTTGAAGCAGTTATATTCGGGTGCATTCCGGTCATCATAGCGGATGATATCGTCTTGCCTTTTGCTGACGCAATTCCATGGGAAGACATCGGAGTTTACGTTGATGAAAAAGACGTTCCGAATTTGGACACCATTTTGACATCGATTCCGACCGAAGTCATTTTACGAAAACAACGATTGCTAGCTAATCCTTCGATGAAACAAGCTATGTTGTTCCCGCATCCCGCTCAACCGGGTGACGCGTTCCATCAAATCTTGAACGGTCTCGCCCGTAAACTACCGCACGATAAGAGCGTTTATTTGCGGAAAGGAGAGAAGGTTTTGAACTGGACCGCCGGCCCTTTAGCTGATCTGAAGCCATGGTAGCTTCTAAAAAAGTTTCGTTTTCGAGTTTATATTTACAGTGTAGATCTCAAAGCAAATTGATGATTTTTGAATCTTGTAGACTTTGCATCTTTGTTCTTATCATGTATCTTTGTCTCTTTGTATACTCATTGAAGGGATACCAATACCAATTATTATAGCATTAGATTACATGAATTTGGTTTACTTTTGACTATATTGACAATAATGTTTGTTACAGTTTTCTATACAAATCATATTTGGTCTAATGAGGTAATCAGATCATGATGTTTGAGGGTGTGGCACTCTAGTGATTGCATAAAAATGTGGTTTTTTTCGGTTAGCATCTTGCCACCATATGACAATGAGACATTAACATCATTACACGGTCTTCACATGTATGTGTCGGTTTCATTATAGCTCTGGCGGCTTAATGATCTAACTGATCGGCCCGATCTTACAAAGCGTTTGCTCGCAAAGAGGGTAAGCAAGCATGGGCGTTTTTCACCGCTTTTGACCAGTTTCCATGGTGTCCGCTTTGCTTAAATGAGTGAGACTGGTTTTCGGGCTTCTCATAATATATTAGTTAAATAAAACATAATATAAAACCTATAAATCACTTGATTTATATAAAATTACTTCACTAAATCCACTACCTAGTGGACCAAGCATTTTAACCGGGCCACTTGAACTTCACTAATGAGCTGCGACCCGACCCGACCCAACCCGGATCAGGAGAAATGAAAAAAGGAATGTTAGCATACGATACACTGTTACCACGGTGAAAGATTTGTATTATTCTATATTTTTAACTTCTACACCAAAAGTTAGCAGATCACAGAACTAGTATCATCAAATTATAACTATTCTTCCATATATTGCGCAATCAGAAATGTATCTCCCGCCTTTCAGCAAAGAATTTGCCACTAATACGCATATCTGGAATCAACGAAAGCCACACTGCTGTATCAGCACCCTCTTCAGGTGTAACCTGGCCCGCCCAACCTGTCATGGCGGTCTTGACCCAACCTGGACAGTAACAGTTGACGTAAATCTTTTCACCTTCGGGTCGACCCGCTAGTTCCCGGGCCACTACCCTTGTGTATGCGTTGATCGCCATTTTTGACAGTGAGTAATCTGTGTTGTTTTGAGGCCATCCTCCAGTGGTCCAACTCCCATCTTTCACTTGTTCCAGAAACTTGTTCAGTGTACCGTCAATTAACTCTTCGGATAGCGAGTCAGCATCTTCTAGTTGTTGTCTTAATGCATCATCAGAAATCCTCTAGCATCAAATTTTATAATTATAGTCAAGTAAAATAATTTTTAGAATAAATAATTGAGTAAAATGCCATTTTCGTCCCTGAGGTTTGGACAGTTTTGCGACTTTCGTCCAAAGGTTTGTTTTTCTACATCTGGATCCAGAAGGTTTGAAATCTTGCCATTTCCATCTGGCTCGAACTCCATCCATTTTTCTCCGTTAAGTCAGGGGTATTTCTGTCCTTTTTATTGACTTAAAGGGCAATTCGGTCTTTTTCAGGGGTATTCGGTTGTTTTACATAAAGTGAAAAAGACCGAATTGCCTTTTAAGTTAACAAAAAAGACGGAAATACCCTTGACTTAACGGAATATAATGGATGGAGTTAACGAGCCGGATGAAAATGACAAGATTTCAAACCTTTTGGATCCAGATGCGGAAAAACAAACCTTTGGACGAAAGTCGCAAAATTGACCAAACCTCAGGGACGAAAATGACATTTTACTCCAAATAATTACAGATTTTATCTACACACATTTTTCCTGCCATTAAGTCTTCCTAATCGCGAGCTCACTGTAACAATTCGAGCACCTGCGGGGTTAGGCTTCATCAACGGAATTGCAGCTTTGATCATATTCTTGGACCCCGTATAATTAATGGTGATAACCTTTTCAGCATATTCAACAGAATTCTCCGACCCGATATTATAATTGAATCCTGCATTGTTTATCTGCAAAAACCTCAAAAAAATAAGGAAAAACAATATTGAACTCATATTTTATAAGTAAAATGAGATGTGAGTAGTGTTGATATGATATTACCAGAATATCTATACCACCATAGTTTTCTTTTATCCAAGAACAAAACGTGTCGATTGATTGTTGATCTATAACATCGAGTTGATGGAATACCACTTTTAAGCCTCCTTCTTGTAGGACTTTTGCTGATTCTTCACCTACAGCAGTCTCTCTTGAAGTAAGAACAACGGTTAACCCTTGCAATCCAAGCTGGTGTGCAATTTCAAATCCGATTCCTCGATTTGCACCAGTTACGACAGCTATAGTTTCAGCAGACCACCACCTACAGTTTATACATTAATTAAACTCTAGTTACAACCTTTATTACCTATGATTTCATGTTATCCATCAAATTAGCACCACTACATACAGTAATCATGACACAAACAGAAGATTAAAAACCTTTATTTGTAATTAATTCCTGAAAATAATGAATTTAAACGGATATCCAAATGTGTGATGTATCCTAAAAGCCGTTGCAAATTTGAAGGCCACAATTATCATTCATATTGATTTGATTTATAAAAAAAAGTTCTAGTTATATGTCATGATTATACAACTATACATGTTCAAGCTAACGATTCCATTTCTGTGTCCTTAGATTCAGTGACGTATGCAGGATTTTATTCTAATGGGTTCCTTTTGGTAAATTCTCTTTAATTCTCACTAATTTTTTCTAAATTCTACAAAGTTCTCACTATTTTTTTTCCGTTTTTTCCAAACGCACTGGGTTCCTGGGAACCCACAAATGTGGGCTGGATCCGCCCCTGCTTAGATTACATTTTCCTACAATAATTCTGTCTGCAAATGGATCTAAACAAACCTATTGCCTTCTATAATCAAATACATCTATACAAACTCCAAAGGATTCATGCTGAAACACGAATTTAAATACTAATTCAAGCCATACATTCCAAGAATTATCCGCAATTGGATCTATACAAACCTATCGCCTTCAATAATCAGATACATCTGTACATATTCCAAATGATTTATACTCAAACTCTGTTTCGTGTCATACGTTCCAATAATTTCATCTGCACCTAGATCTATACACACCTATCTCCTTCAATAATCAGATACATTCGTACGAATTCTTAATAATTCATGCAGAAAATCAAATTTAATTACTCGTTCGCGCCATAACTCCCAATAATTTCATCTGCAACTAGATGAGATCTATACAAACTTTTCACCTTCTATTCCGATCCATCCATACAAATTCCGAAGAATTCATGCTTATACTTTAATTTAAATACTAATTCGGGCCATAAGTTCCACTAATTTCATCTGCAACTAGATCTATACAAACCTATTGCCTTCAATAATCACATACATCCGTACAAATTCTGAAAAAAATTCATGCTCAAACTCTAATATAAATACAAATTCACGTCATTCGTTCAAATTATTTCATCTGCAACTAGATCTGTAGTATACAAACCTATCACCTTCAATAATCAAATACATCATACATCCATACAAATTCCTAATAATTCATGCTCAAACTCAAATTTAAATACAAATTCGCGCCAATAATCACATACATCCGTACAAATTCCGAGGAATTCATGCTCAAACTCTAATTTGAATACTAATTCACGTCATACATTTCTAATAATTTCATCCGCAACTAGATCTATACAAACCTATCGCCTTCATTAGTCACATACATCCGTACAAATCCCCGAACAATTCATGCTCAAAATCAAATTCAAACTACAATTTCTAACAGTTACACTATATATAATTTGAAATTAACACGTATCTAGAACGAATTCATACCTCTGATGATCTGAATAAGGAATCGAACGGATTAAAGAGATCTCTTGACGACGTTTCTCTCTACGTTCCTTCGCTCGCTCCTTTTTATCCATTTGTTTCTCTGTATTATCCATTGCATCGATGAGATCTGATCAGATAAGATAAGATCAGATTTGGATTATGAGTTTGTTATTAATCTGCAAATGTTAGAGAGAGAAACAAGAGAGCGGATGAGGATGATTTAAGAGAGAGAGAAGCATGCATGCAACCGTTAACTTCTCCGGTGAATATGGTTGTTGTTGATCTCCTATTCTGCGAATTTACAGTTTTTACCCCTCAGTATATTATCGTTGTCTCTTAATACCCCTTATTTTTTAGATGGAGAGTTTTACTATAGATGAATACTAGGGGTGCAAACAACGCGAGCTACTCGAGCTCGGCTCGAAAAAAGCTCGAAACGACCTTAGCTTGAACGAGCTCGAGCCCAAGCTTAAAAACAAGCTCGTTTAGCCAACGAGCCGAGTCTGAACTTCGCTTATCAAGCTCGAGCCAGCTCGTAAGGCATAACGAGCCCACTGTTTATATAATCTTTTAACTAATATATTAAATATATATTTAAATAATATTAGTCATTATTTATTAAATTATGAAAAATAGCTAAATTATATATACAAAAATAATTATAATTAATAAATGAAAAAACAAGCCGAGCTCGAGCTTTAAAAACAAAGCTCAAATCAAGCCGAGTTCAAGTTTTAAAAACAAAGCTCTAATAGAGTCGAGCTCGAGCTTTTATAAGTTAAAAGAGCTCGAGCCTGGTCGAGCTCGGGCTCGGCTTGACTCATTTACACCCCTAAAAATACAAATAGGCTTCAAATATTTACACACCTCTAGTAGATCTTTTGACACCCTAAAACCTATATGAGTCGTATATGAATGTCTGGTGACTGCCCTATATGAGTTGTATAGAGTCTCGTATATGTGACAGTGACACATAAAAACCTAGCTATGGGGCTGTTTGTTTACCTCTTAATGAGCATCTTAATGGTTCAGACCTCTTACTGGTTCAGCACTTAATGGTTCAGACTGTTTTTTTCACGAGCAGATGTCTGAATGGTTCAGACATTTGCCTCTGAATGATTAAGCATTATACAGAGTCTGAATGATTAAGACCTCTAATCTGAATTGGTCAGACATTTGCCTCTGAACGGTTAAGCATTATACAGGCTTTTAATGGTTCAGATCTCTTACTGGTTCAGCACTTAATGGTTCAGACCTCTTACTGGTTCAACATTGAACTATTCAGATGTTGCCAAACAGCCCCTATGTGACATAGTCTTTGTGGGGTGAGGTGTCCATATATGACTCTTATACCCCTGTACGACTCGTATAGAGGGTGTGGAAAGATCCTTTTGGGTGTACCAGTATAAGCTCCTACAAATATTGATACAAATGTTTGAATAATTGATTTGATGTAGTGTTTGGTTCGGATCTTCGTGTGTACATGACGTTGATGTGAAAGTAAGTCGAGGAATACTTAAAGTAGTAATATTAGATGTCTGAGATATTGAATTTATGTGAAAGCAATTTCGCGCGAACTCACAGGCTGACCCAGCAATAAGGAGACCGGGGGAAGCAGAACCGACCTGGACCAAATTCAAACTTGAGTGCTTACTGTGGCAAACACCTCGGCCCTTTAACCAACTAGGCTACACACCTGGGTGCTTACTTGGAAATTTTATATCATTCAGAAGGTGAAACTTCAACCCACTTTGGATTTCAATCTAATACAGATCTAAACTTGATACATGTAAAAGGGTCTTGCAATCCATATAAAGCACATATGTTTACATTTTAAAACAACACCCTAATATACTCTTCGTACACAATTAGCTTAAGTCCAATATGGGTTTTGGCATGGATTGAAATGGGCTTTTAGGCCCATATAGGCATATACTTCTGGTACACAGCATTTAGCTAACCGAACGTATTGTTATTGCTTGCAAAATTATATATCTCTAAGCTTGAAAGAAAATGAGAAAGATACAAAGTTGTAAAATAGCATCACATCCTTTTCTTCTTTTTAAAGTAATATTAGGAATATGATATATTAATAATATGGATATAGTATAAAAGATATATACCTCTACGTAAAACGAAGCTTGAAAGAAAATGAGAAAGATGCAAAGTTGTAAAAATAGCATCACATCCTTTTTTTTTTTTTAAAGTAATATTAGGAATCTGATATATTAATAATATGGATATAGTATAAAAGATACATATCTCTACGTAAAACGAAGCTTGAAAGAAAATAAGAAAGATGCAAAGTTGTAAAAATAGCATCCCATCCTTTTCTTCTTTTTAAAGTAATATTAGGAATCTAATATATTATTAATATGAATATAGTATAAAAGATATATATCTCTACGTAAAACGAAACTTGAAAGAAAATAAGAAAGATGCAAAGTTGTAAAAATAGCATCAAATCCTTTTCTTCTTTTTAAAGTAATATTAGGAATCTCATGTATTAATAATATGGATATAGTATAAAAGATATATATCTCTACGTAAAACAAAACGAAGCTTGAAAGAAAATAAGAAAAATGCAAAGTTGTAAAAATAACATCACATCCTTTTCTTCTTTTTAAAGTAATATTAGGAATCTCATGTATTAATAATATGGATATGGTATAAAAGATATATATCTCTACGTAAAACGAAGCTTGAAAGAAAATCAGAAAAATGCAAAGTTGTAAAAATAGCATCACACCCTTTTCTTCTTTTTAAAGTAATATTAGGAATCTGATATATTAATAATATGGATATAGTATAAAAAATATATATCTCTACGTAAAACGAAGCTTGAAAGAAAATAAGAAAGATGCAAAGTTGTAAAAATAGCATCACATCATTTTCTTCTTTTTAAAGTAATATTAGGAATCTCATGTATTAATAATATGGATATAGTATAAAAGATATATATCTCTACGTAAAACGAAGCTTGAAAGAAAATAAGAAAGATGCAAAGTTGTAAAAATAGCATCACATCCTTTTCTTCTTTTTAAAGTAATATTAGGAATCTCATGTATTAATAATATGGATATAGTATAAAAGATATATATCTCTACGTAAAACGAAGCTTGAAAGAAAATAAGAAAAATGCAAAGTTGTAAAAATAGCATCACATCCTTTTCTTCTTTTTTAAAGTAATATTAGGAATCTCATGTATTAATAATATGGATATGGTATAAAAGATATATATCTTTGTCCTCGACGAGTGGTGCTCTCGACTACCTACTGAGCTAAAAGGCCACTTTCATCACCCACAACATACCATGATAACCCTGGTAAGTTTTTCGGGGTTTTCAATTGTCATATTTGTGCATTACCTTGCAACGGATTTGTCTACTATTGTGAGGAATGCAAATACAACATTATACATATTATACATTATACATATTATTACAAAATGATGATGAATAGTAAGTATAATTTTTTAGGTATTTGATTTTTCAATTTTAATAGTATTTTAATTTAATTATTATTTAATTAATTTTATTTGAACATAAAATAACTCCAATTTTTTAAGTATTTGTTTTTTAAATTCTAATAGTATTTTATCTACTTTGATTCTAAATTAAAAAAAAAAAACTAATTCCGCATCTATGTTTAATTTTTTTAACATTTGATGGTACGTTACAGCAAGCATTGGATCGGTATCGGTTCAGTTTGTTACACTACCGGTACGATACATTCACTTGGTAGAGTTGTATAAATAAAAAAACTTCGAAACCGAAAACCATAAAAATAAATACCAGTACTGCTGCCTATGTTTTTTTGATCGTTACAGTGTCTATTTATCAAAAGAAAAAAATAATAAAAATAAATACCGGTACCAAAACAGATGTTCTTCTTTTCAGTTCACTACTGGCACGGTATCCGTTGTCAAACAAGATTAAGTTTTTAGAAAAAAAGTTATAAATGTAACTTATTAAAAAAAATCAAATTAATCGATAAATTAATATATGTTCAAAAAAAGAAAAAAAAAACAATTATTAAAAGAAGGTAAAGGAAATATATGTTTAAAAAAAAGAAAGAAAAATATGTTATTAAAAGTAAATATAATAATAAACTATTATAAAATATTAAATAATAAAATAATAAAAAACTATATATTATTATAAAAATAAAGTTACTATTTATCATCCTTACAAAATGATGATGAATAGTAAGTCTAATTTTTTAGGTGTTTGATTTTTCAATTTTAATAGTATTTTAATTTAATTATTATTTAATTAATTTTATTTGAACATAAAATAACTCCAATTTTTTAAGTATTTGTTTTTTAAATTCTAACTAGTTGATTTTCCGCCCGCGCGTTGCGGCGGGGACCCAATAACTACAAAAGGCATGTCAGCAACGGCAAACAGATACCGAATATGAAAACATAAATAAATAAAAATGACGTGGTAAGGATAGTCACTCCGTCCTAAAAAACGATTTTAAATAACCTAATATATAATAATAGGACCCACACGTCCTACACGTTGGAAATTCGGTTGTTTTCAGTTCAGTTATTACGGTGCTAACACGTTAAAATATGGATGAACTCGGTACCGGTAACGGCACCGAAAGTACCGATCCGGAAAATCATCGAAATTAGGTACCGGCACCGAAAATGCTCGGTACAATACGGTATGGTATTTGAAGGTAAAAATCAATAAATACAGGTATGGTGATAGACCGGTGTCAAACCGAAAGTAACGATTCTGAAAACGCCAAAAGGTGGGTACCAAATTGGTACCAAAAATGATTTGGTATAGTAAATTTGGTACCGATACGATACCGGTTTGATTACAAGATTTGATACGATTTGCTCATCAATATTCTAATTTTAAATGATACAATTCATTTATTACAGAAAAAGACAAAAAAGAAAGCAAAATAAGTTGTTGTGTATATAAAACCTCATTCAAACGAAATAAAGTTTACTTACTGTGTGTATGAAAAGTAATCTAAACGGTGCAATTACTTGCATTGCTACGTTGCTACAAGATTTGATGAGCTCGGTATCAACCGGTACCGAAAATACCGTTACCGAAATCCGAATATACCTGGTACGGTGCCGAAAGTACGCCGGTTTGATAAATCGGGTACTGGTAACGGTACCCGATACCATTTGCTCATCTCTTAATGATAGTAGGATTTGATGAGCTCGGTATCAACCGGTACCGAAAATACCATTACCGAAATCCCTAAAAGTGGGTACCTGTACCGAATATACCTGATACGGTACGTTTCGGTACGTTTCGGTACCGGTCGGTACTGGTACATCACCGGTAAAAACCGGTAAATACTGGTGCCGAAAATACGCCGGTTTGATAAATCGGGTACACTACACTACACTTTTTTATTTTGATAAGAATTAAAAAAAAAAACCTAAAATACCCCTCTCAACTTACTTTTCATTTCATAGCTTTATTAATAGAGTAAACTGCCATTTTGGTCCCTGTGGTTTGGGCACTTTTGCCATTTTAGTCCAAATCTCAAACTTTTTACATCTGGGTCCCTGTGGTTTGCATTTTATTGCCATTTTAGTCCAAAATCCAAAAACCCTCTATTTTGACTGTTGAAAACTGATTATTTTGTCCTTTAGTGCAGGGGCATTTTGGTCAGTTTTTAAATTTCATTTATTGTAAATTCATTTAAATGTTTAGTTTTTTTTTAACAATGAAACCCAAATAAATCATCATCATCCCCAAAATAATCAGATCTCTCTCTCTCTTCTCTCTCTTCTCTCTCTCTCTATAGCACCACCACCGCCACCTCCTCCCTCTCTCTCTCTTCTCTCTCTCTATAGCACCACCACCACCGCCACCTCCTCCCCCTTCTCACCACCGCCACTCCGGCGTCGTCCCACCTGAGCACCACCACATAATCCGAGTGTGTAAATTCGCAGGAGCTAGAGCTCTTGGCTCGAAACCCTACCGAAACTCAGATCCACCATCGTCATCGTCATCTCTGCGTTCCTCTCTCTCTCTCTCATGTTTCTGTCTCGTTTGGCTCTCTCTCTCTCTCTTTCTAGTGCAGAATGGTGGTGGGGGGATGGTGCTTGTTTCAGATATGTTGGCGTGGTGGTGCGCCGTGAGAGATGGTGGTTCAGATCTACCGGTGTGGTGGTGGTGCGGGGTTGTTGGTGCGGGATGGTGGTTGGGGGTGATGGTAATGGTAATGTCTGGTGGTAATGGAGGCGGTGGTGGTTGCGGTGGAAGCGTGTGGTGGTTGCGGTGAAGATGATGTTCTTGATTTTATGGGTTTTGATGATGATGTTTGAAGATGAATGATCTCTGGGTTTTGATGATGTTCTTGAAGATAATGTTCTTGATTTTCTGGGTTTTGATGATGATGTTTGAAGATGAACGAGGTCTGGGTTTTGATGATGTTCTTGAAGATGATGTTCTTGATTTTCTGGGTTCTTGATTTTCTTGAAGATGATGTTCTTGATTTTCTGGGTTTTGATGATGATGTTTGATGATGTTCTTGAAGATGATGTTATTAATTATTGAAATGTTATAATAAATTAACATGGACCAAAATGCCCCTGCACTAAAGGACAAAATAATCAGTTTTCAACAGTCAAAATAGAGGGTTTTTGGATTTTGGACTAAAATGGCAACAAAATGCAAACCACAAGGACCCAGATGTAAAAAGTTTGAGATTTGGACTAAAATGGCAAAAGTGCCCAAACCACAGGGACCAAAATGGCAGTTTACTCTTTATTAATATAAGGGTAATAGTATTTTAACTACTTTGATTCTAAATTAAAAAAAAAAACTAATTCCACATCTATGTTTAATTTTTTAACATTTGACGGTACGTTACTACAAGCATTGGATCAGTATCGGTTCAGTTTGTTACACTACCGGTACGATACATTCACTTGGTAGAGTTGTATAAATGAAAAAACTTCGAAACCGAAAACCATAAAAATAAATACCAGTACTGCTGCCTATGTTTTTTTTATCGTTACAGTGTCTATTTATCAAAAGAAAAAAACAATAAAAATAAATACGGGTACCAAAACTGATATTCTTTTCGGTTCACTACTGGCACGGTATCCGTTGTCAAACAAGAAACCATGAAAATGATTACATACCAGTACGAGTGTTCGACACGGTATGACAACGATACAATATTAGTTTATCGAAAGCAAAAATGATGAAAATAAATATTGGTTTCGATACACATGTTTAATCGGTTTCAGTTCGATTTTGCACCATAGCGGCACACTATTCATTTTCAATAAAATTTATATTGCAATGTTGGAAAAAACAAACATAGAACGCACTGGACTTATATCAACTAAACAACATTAGTATATGTATCGATATTTCGATCGATGTAAGGTTTCCTCTTTTGATTACTATAGTGAGTGCTGGTACTGTAACGAATCAAACCGATACTGACTGAATGCCAGCCGCGAAGCGCGAGAGAATCTCACTAGTTGATGTTAAATGTGCCTTCTTACCTGAAGAAATCACGCATACTTCGCACCCAAATCACATGTGTAGTATGTGTTGGGGTGATATGAATGGTCTTATATTTAGTTGCCATACTTGTGATTATTTTCACATACACTCCAATTGTGCTTTGTTAATACCGGAGACAACTACGCACAAGTGTGACAAGCACATTATGAAGCTGAGTTACTTTCCCATTGAAAACCTTAAGAGTGAATATTTTTCTGAAATTTGTGAGGAGAGTTTCGATCCTGAATTTTCATTCTATCATTGTCATGAATGTATGCAATCTATTCATACAGCTTGTGCTCCGTCAACATTTCGGTATTAAACATATACGACGAGAGGGTACCCTCGTGACGATGCCATTCATAAATTTGTGAATGTGAAGTCTGGGGGCAGATATGAGAATACTAAAGTGCATCCACACCCCCTTTCATTCGTTCAAGGGATTGAAGACGATGGTGAATGTGCCAGCAATGATTGTGATGACAGACGTCTCTAGTATAGTATGATCTTTAAGTGTTTAGATTGTAAATTTGTACTTCATTACGAGTGTTGTAAACGTATGAGTAACTGATGTATATATAATAGGTTTGTTCTTGTATTTCGTGTTTTGTTATATATGATATATAAAAATATTGTTGTAATAAACAAACTCCATCATATATCATGTGTTCGCTTTTGTAATTCATGTTTGTTTACGTTAATTATTTTGATTTCCAACCCCTCTTCCATTGGACCAATGAAAATAAACCCCTTCAGGCCTACAATCCAATATGAAGATGAATTCTCAACCCCTGTTCCATTATTTTGATGTCGGATTACTACAACTAATTAGTGTTCAGTGTTCTTGTTAGTTTTTGTCATGTAACAATGAAGGGAAATCAAAATATATATGCACTGATTACACAAAGGAATAACCAAATAAATATGCATGTGAACACAGATTATGATCCAAATTGCAAGTAAATCGATGGGTCGGTTTACATAGTGGTTTTAACGAACGAGACTTCTAACTGGTGCCAAACCCACTGGTTGGGTCCGGCCAAACCGGTTTTTTTGGTGGATCAATTTCGGGTCGGGAGCCAGTTTGTCGGGCTCAAACCCATTTTTTGTACACCGCTATCTATGTAAAGCAAATCCATGATACGTTTAGATCTTTAAAAGTCTAATATTTCTCATACACAATTAGCTTAGGTCCGTCCATATACATAATGGGTTCTACATGGATTGATATGGGCTTTTAGGCCCATAAATTCCTGATACACATAACCTGAAGGAACGTATTGTCGTTTTGATATCCCTGTCAAAAGAAGTGTGTGTAAGAAAATAAGAAGAGTTAACTGTCATTTTCGTCTCTATCGTTTGGTGGAAAATGACACTTCAGTCTAAAAAAATTTACGCCAGTTCCGTTCTCAACATTTTTGAAACGTGTCACTTCAGTCCAAAAAGATAACGCCTTGCGCCAGTTCCATCCTCAACGTTTTTAACGGCGAGTTATCTTTTTTGACTGAAGTGATACGTTTAAAAAATGTTGAGTACGGAACTGGCGCAAATTTTTTTTGACTATAGTGGCATTTTCCACCAAACTACAGGGACGAAAATCACAGTTAACTCTAAGAAGATGCAAAGTTGTAAAAATAGTATCACGTTCTTTTCTTTCCTTGCAAGTAATATTGGGAAATCTAGAGTTAATTGCCAAAATCGTCCCTGAGGTTTGGGCACGATTGTCATTTTCGTCCAAAATGACACTTTTGTACCAAATCGCCCCCAATGTTTGTAACTTTTTGCCATTTTCATCCAAACCACTAACTTAGTTTATTTTTTCTGTTAAGTTGAGGATATTTGGATGAAACTGGCAAATATAAAACCACATGGACGATTTTGGCAATTTACTCAAACCCTTTTTAATTTCTTTTATTTAATTCTTTTTGTTACATATATAATAAAAAAAAATACACATGGAGTTTTTAGAAAAAAAAATTAATAGTTTTGTCACATAACATTTATAAATTTTCATCCAAATCACTAACTCAGTTTATTTTTTCTGTTAAGGTGAAGGATGTTTTAAATTTTATAAATTAAGTCAGAAATTAATTTACAGCTTCTTTGTATAAATCAGTTTTATAAAGAGAAAACGTCATTGGTGTGACACATAACAATCGATTACAACTTTTAGTATTTATCAGTTGTAGAGATAGAAAAAAATTATAAAACGTTACATATTTTTTAAATGTGTTGAGCACCTAGGCAATATGTTGGTAGAAATAAAATATTTATTTAATTAAGATTATGAGGGTAACTAAGTAATACTTATTCTGAGTGGCTTGAGTAAAGAAACTTTTGGTTCATAGCATTATGAGTAAACTTCCGTTTTGCTCCTTGTGGTTTGGTCACTTTAATGGTTTTGTCCCAAACCTTTAAAAATAGCCATTTTCCTCCAATAGTTTGCTATGGTTTTTCCATTTTGCTCCCCGCCTCTAACTCCATCCAAATTGTCTGTTTTTCCATTTTGCTCCTCGCATGGAGCAAAATGGAAAAACCATAGCAAACTATTGGAGGAAAATGATTATTTTTAAAGGTTTGGGGCAAAACCGTTAAAGTGACCAAACCACATGGAGCAAAACAGAAGTTTACTCTAGCATTATAATTACAATTTGATGGGTAATTTTATAGTTTGGTAACGATACGTTGTTTGATAGGGGGGGGGGGGGGGCACTGACTTCTGTTTTTCCTTAGGAGCGAATTTAAAAGAGTAGAAGATGAATTACAAACTTGGTACATATGATAAGATTTTTTTTATTTGACCTTTTTTCAATAAGGTCACCAACATTTTAGTTTTATAAAATTTAGAGGTTTAAGTAGATTTTATTTTTATAAAACTGATCTATATAAAAAATTAGAAATTAATTTATGTCTTAGTTTATAAACATCATTCGCCTTAATAGAAAAATTAACTTAGTTAGTGGTTGGATGAAAATTTATAAAAATTATGTGACAAAGCTATTAATTTTTTCATATAAAAATTGCATGTATATTCTTTTTTATTATATATGTAACAAAATTAATTAAATAAAAGAAATTTAAAAGAGTTTGAGTAAATTGTCAAAATCGTCCCTGTGGTTTTATATTTGCAAATTTCATCCAAATATCCTCAACTTAACATAAAAAATAAACTAAGTTAGTGGTTTGGATGAAAATGGCAAAAAGTTACAAACATTGGGGGCAATTTGGTACAAAAGTGTCATTTTAGACGAAAATAACAAACCTGCCCAAATCTCAGAGACGATGTTGGCAATTAACTCGGGAATCTATTATAACCTAAGAATATATATTATAAAGGAAAAAGTATAAGATGAGATAAAAGGAACATTACAAGAATCTCTTTTGCATTTGTTGAGGTTGTAGGACCTCAGGTAGGTCCCAATTCTGACCGAGAGAGCGTGAATAACGACAAAGTGAATCAAAATACATAAAGCATTATGTGTTTGGCTCATATAGGAATAAATGTTCTTGCAAAATAAAGTGAATCAAACTGTTCTTGCAAAATAAACCATTATCAAAATGGAGTTGATATCTAGTGGAGGATTCAACATTTTTTCGATAGGGGTAGAATATTTTTAAAGATTTTAGGCCCCTGGGTATATATAAAAACATCAGTTCATATCGGGTCGGTTCATGTAAAACAAAAGAACATCAAACTAAAATTTATATAACCATAAAAAACACGTCAAACGTCATTATAAACAAGTTCAAAATTGTGCCCTACAGTTTTTCATTTTTTGAAATCTATGCAAAACATCATCTAGAGTTACTTTTCTAATGGTTTCCCATAAGAAATCTCACCAAAACTTCCCTACTCATGGTTTCTATCATATATAAATCGATCCATAATTTTCAATTTTAATTTTCATGCCCTAGTAAAGTCTAGAAAAACAAAAAAAAACATCAAAACAACAAAATCATGCTACTAAAGTTTAGAACAGCAAAAAAAATTCATCAAAACACATAAAATTTCAAAACATCTCTATAACTCTATCTCTCCCAAAAACCACATAAAAAAACGAAGGTACCTTGTTAAATTTTGTATTCCAGGTGGTGGGGTGGCCGAAATCAAGCTTTTCCGTTGAGAATGCAGCTGCTGCCGTCGTGCCTGTTGACTGCTTTTGTGCGTCGGTCGCAGCGCGATCAGAAGAGGGAGAGTGAGAGAAAGAATTGGAAGGGGTGGTTGGGTTGGGTTATTTTATTTAACTTCAAATTCAATTGGGTTGGGTTACAATAGAATGTTTAGTGGGCTAATGGCTAAATTGTTAAATGAAAGTTTTTGGGTTAAACTGTTAAGTAAAGTGGTTAAATAATAATTATATACACTAGGTTATATTTTAATAAAAATCAATGTTTACATTTTTTTTAAATTCATAAGATTTTTTTAAAGGGGGCGGATGAAAATTTCCAAGGGGTGTGCTTGAAAATTTTCAAGGGGTGCGGTCGAGATTTTGCGCAAAATTTAACCATAATACCTTTTGTTTCAAGGGGTGCAGCCGCCCACCCACCCAAATGGGTAGATCCGCCCCTGTTGATAGGAATAACTGAATAAATATGTATGGAAACACAGAGATAAATTGGAGTTTAGTTGAATAGCTAATGATCCAAATTGCAAAAACTTCGGGTTTCATTATAAAATTTATACACGTCAAAGGGTAACTCCAGTTCGTCTGTTATACTTTTGATCACCATGGTAACGTGTTTTAAGGTGTCATTTTCCGTATCTTCCTTATGTTTGTTTCTCAGGATATTAAGACCGACATGCTATGTTAGGGTTGGTTTTTTCTCGGGTATTTTTAGGGTCAGTTTTTTGGTTTTATCAGGGTATACCCGGTTTTTGCTCACCCATAGTAGATAGGAAACCTGAACTCAAAACCAGTCATGACTATAAATTGTTTAGGGACTTTTACCAAAATAAACATGTTGACATGGTTATAAACTGTTTAGGGAATAAATACCAAAAAATGGTATGAGTAAGATAGGGTCTTCTTAATCTATATAAAGCATATATGTTTACATGAAAAAAAAAACCCAACAAATTATTCGCACCACTCAATTAGCTTAAGTCCATTATGGTTTTGGCATGGATTGAAATGGGCTTTTAGGCCCATATAGGCATACACTTCTGGTACACAGTTAGCATTTAGCTAACGGAACGTATTGTTATTGCTTGCAATTATATATCTCTACGTAAAACGAAGCTTGAAAGAAAATGAGAAAGATACAAAGTTGTAAAAATAGCATCACATCCTTTCTTCCCTTTAAAGTAACACTAGGAATCTGATATTTACAAAATATATGGGTATAGTATAAAAGGAAAAGGGTAAAAGAAACAAATGGGTGTTACAAGAATCCCTTTTGGATTTGGTGAAGTGACTTTGAGGGATTGCACATTCTAACGTGTCAAACACGTAATTTGTACTTGCCTTGTTGTAGTTATATGTCTTTATTCAAAATGCCTATCAACTAATGAAAGATGTGGTTTAGGACAATTATGGGTTGATCCCTAAACTTAAATGTCTAATTTTACAAGTTGATTTTTAAACACAAGTAAGTTGGAAAATAAATACTCTACCACGCGGGATTAAGCTTCCCTACATATGTGATGTTATGTGTACCTAAGCGCTTGTAGATCATAGTGTTAAAAGAAATGTATTATTCTCAAAAGATTGAATTTTCATGGTGAAAAAATGTGTAGATTTAAAATAAAATTGGAATAGAGTATGAGTTAGCTTAACAAAACACATAATGCTATACGTAATGTAAACTTCTAACACATCAAATATAGATAACAACAATATCTCTAAGAGTATCCACGATAAGGATGTTTTTAGATGTTTTTGATGACATGGATAAGAGAGACCGTTGAAGTGGAGGAGAGAGGTAGGCATTTTCTTCTTCCGAAAAACAAGAAAAAACCAATGTTTTCAGAACCGGACAGGACGTCGAACCAGTCTTCTTACCGGTTCAATGGCCAGACCGGTCGGACGGGACGTAAGAACCAGAAGGTATCATAAATATTATAAAAATCAATAGGGTTAAATCTGAAAAAAATATATATAAAAAACCGGTCCAACTTTTCCAAAAACCGGTCCGACCGATCGGTTTCCCGGTCCAACCGTCGGGTCGCCGGTTCAAATCTGGTTCAATGCATTTTTGGCCCGATACCATGACCCGGATCGGCTCAACCTCCGGTTCCCGGTCTGACCAACCGGTCCGGTTCGGGTCTGAAAACATTGACCATACGTGAATGTTGAGATTGGGCTTAGCTCAAGTTACTTTAAATAATTAAAAACGTAAATATAATAAAATCATATGGCCCAGTCTGATCTTATACATCCAGTTTTTGGTATAAACCATAAACTAACCCCTTCATTATCGTTCGAAGTTTTGAAACCGACCGACTGAAAGTTTAGAAAAAAAAACCGAACATGAAACCAAACTGATGAGTGGTTTAGACAGCTTCACGGTTTTAAACCAAACCGTGAACACTCATAATTCCTTAGCCCTAATTGACAATTGTTAATTGTTAGCCCTAATTGACAATTGTTAATTGTTAGAATTGAGTGTTTTGTTAACCCCTAAATTGGGTGTTTTGTTGAATGTTGTCACGGCCCCCGCCCCCGGTTTGACCCGGACCGGAAGCCGCGGGACAGAAACTCGCGTGGTATTTATTAATTGAGTTTGACAGTGGAAGACTTTTACCAGAATCTTTTAAAACTCGAAAATGCCCGATTATTTTATTTCATAATTCGGGATAAACCCCGTAATTCACAATAGAGGAATTTGACTAGGAAATTCCCTGATTTATTAAAACATGTTTATTCATTTTAACTGAGCCACCTCTTCAAGCTGGTTAGTGCTCCGTAGCACGTTTTTCTTGATTCACAGCAGGTCGCCTGAAACATGTTTTAAAATATTTTATCAGCGGGGAAATGCTGGCGAGTCACTCACATTTGATAAAATGACACATAGTTATAATTTACAGCATAAGAGCGATTACAATGGCTTCTATCTTATTTTTATCTGGCGCCGTGTCACCTGGTGACGATGGTCATACCACTATTGGGTCTTTCCCCAAGTAGTGACGTTTATCACTGTTAGGATTTATTAGCCTAACCGTGAGAAATTAGTAATGTGCACAATACCCCACTAGCCAGTGATTTAAGATAACCATGACTTAATCCCTGTAATTATAACATTTGAAAATAGTTGGAGTATTGTAAAACACTTTTAAGAAAAGAGAATGACTCACCTTGCAGATTTATACGAGCAAAGTTTAGCCTACTGATTAGCCTTGAAACCTAATTTAAATAACAATGCACACGAACTAGGTTAGTAACTAATACAGCATTTACGATAACTCACGAGATTAAACCCTCACGACAAATGACAAAGTGCAACACTTAAACATCTATCGAATTCGCAACGAATGACAGAATGCAACACTTAAACATCCACCGTTTTCACGACGAATGACAAAGTATTCCCATAGTTCTGGTGGCATTCAAACATCCCGTTGGACTCACGATTAATGACAAAGTAATCCCAAATTGGGCAGCACTTAAACATCTCGTCGGATAGTTTCAATCGATCGGATAGTTTCAATCGATCGGATATTGAATTGTAGCAGCGATCGAGTTAATACCCGGTATCGTAGCAACGCCTCGCTATAATATAAGAAATTTTCGAATTGTGCAGAGTATTTTCGTATTTGAGAAAAGTTATCGACACCACTAAACTGCTCATGATCCGTTCTATTTATAGCTAAAATTTGAGGCTCACACGGCCCGTGTAAACCTGCCCTTAACTCTTACGCGGCCCGCGAGGGACACCTAGATGTAGATTAGGGCTAGCGTGTCACACTTAGGTCTGCCACGTTGCTGCCACATGGCCTGTTGGCGGTTCCGGAACTAGTATGAGCTGTCGCGGCCCGCGTAAAGGCTAGCCTGTCCTTTACGCGCCCCGCGAGAAGACCAAATTTCTTTGATTTCTTGGTTTTTCATGCACACTAGGATTTCAGG